>JAFJYI010000138.1:1200000-1800000 GCA_019022655.1 Acacia acuminata
TTAATATCAGAACTCCATTGTCATTTTAGAACCAGCTTCTTCAAAAGCATCGCTACCGCTCAAATCTTCGGTTTCCCCCTTCTCGCCGGGTTGGTCGAAGCTTAGCAAAGTAGAAACTCCTCCAACAAAGCAATTAATGCTGGTTTATGTATTGTGCACAGAATCAAACCAAACCTCTAAAGGCCACATGATGACCCACTGAAAAACGCTTCTCTGTCCAGACAATGACAGGAAACCAGATATTGTCAGTTTACTTCTCTTCTTCACCTGTATGATAATTTATTGTATTATGTGCCAGGGAGCACTTGAGCAGGATTCCAACAGAATCTAAAACAATTCATCATCTCCTAGTCATGGACCACGCCAAAAACTTGAATAATCATGTCACAGAATTGCTGAGCACCAGCAGTCATTTCTGAAATGGTCTGTCATAACCATGTGCTCAAACGAGATTGTTGCCTGAATCATCTGAATGTACTGAAGAGACTTGAATTACCACATACACAAAAATGATGAATACAAGTCCTCTGAGTTCTAGAATAAGGTTTACCATAAGGCGATAGCCATGAAATTTCTCTGTTACATCCACTTCATCAGTGGAAACTGGAAGAGATCCGAGAGATGTGCTTTGACACCAATGTCTAGAATCAGAGATAAGAGGCAAACCTAATGCATAATCACTGCTTATCTAATAGATGCTCGCTGGTCTGTGTTCCTTCTCACCTCTGGATTTTTCACGGGCAATCTCACTTCTTGCGTTTCTGTCTTTGAAATATCTGTTCAGACTTCAGAAGTTGGCTGACCTCTATTGCATTGACACTAAGGAATCACACTCGCATATATATATTTTTTTAATACATCATATCCTCCAAACGGAACTCCCAAACAAAGTCCTTACACTCGCATATTTTTTTTTTTTTAATACAACATATAGGTTTTTATTACCGCTGTTTGACCTATTTTTCAGGACTCCTAAATTATTGGGTCCGTCAAATATGCCTAAACCAAACATTTACCAGTGGTTGTGAGACATGTGGCGATCCAGACCAACTTCTACAACAGCGTTTATTGAAATTGGACCACCTCTTGTGGATAGAAGACAGTGAATTTACTCCAAGAGACGAGAACAACTGGCGGACAACCTTGCCAAAAAAGGGATTTCTTCTATAATGTTTCTTGATAACTGTCCTGATTTTTTACAGTCTATGGTTTCACACGAGTTGTTGGGATTAAATTTCCCCTTGTAATTTCTTCTTATTTATATTAATCTCATTGGTATTAAAGAAAAAGAAGAAGAAGAAGAGAGTGAACTTTGGGGACATCGTGATTGTATTTGTGTCCATCTTTCTTTATAACTCTCTCTGTTTTTTCTTTTTTGGCCTGAATTTTTCTTAACATGAGACAGACAAATGTCGCACATTTTTTAGATTTATGAAAATTGTGTTGTTGTAATAAAAAAGGTTAGTAATTTCCAAAACCTCAAACAAAATAATTAAGCCAATAAATGATAATTAATGAAGGCAAAATGGTCTAAAATAACGGTTCACCTAAAATTGGGTGGTTCCATCTTAAAAGGAAATAATTTAAATAATATGGTTGGGATGAATTAAGCAGATGAAAAAGACCATACAAAGGGAATAATCCACATCACAAAGAATTGTTTAATCCTTGTCAAACGATAAAGCATCATTTCAAATCCAACCCCTCTGCCACCTTTCAATGAGTTGGAGCGTCGGTGAATTGAATTAAATTAAAAAATTAACCCCAAAAAAAAAAAAAAAAAAAAAAATCCCAAATCGGTAGACATAAATGGTAAATATCGGGAGTGGCAGGATTTAGCAATAAGAGAGGAGGGAATTGGGCGATTTAGGAAATCGGGAATTCAAGAATTGGTTGACCTGGCGATTCACATGCGTAATTACCCAAACTTGCCGGCCTTGGACGGGTTTTCCAGTTGTCGCGTCGTCTTACTCGACTCTTGTCTTTGCCGGTTACACAATCTTCACTCCTTCTACTGCCGCCTTCGCTCTCTCCCACTCTCTTGTGTCTCTCTTTCTATCCATTTTCTGCTCCATCACACTCTGACTCCTATCTGGTAACTTCCCTCCCTCTTTTTCATCTTCTCGTTTTTTTCACTGTAATCAAACGCGGGTTTGATCGGCATTATCCATGCTAACTACTGTTTTGTTTCCATCTTTCAATGAATTGAGTTTACCATGGAATTGGATTCAAATTCTTGTGTATTTCATACAGAATCGGGAGTGTAGTGCAGTATAAACTGAGATCTTGTTGCATTCTTGCCGCTATTAGGATAAATTCTACGATTAGTGCAGCTCCAAAATGTTTGGGGATTTCATTTGGCTTGAGTCTTTTTCTTTTTCCTTTTTTAATATTTTTTGTTCCTGTTTCCCTCATTGAGCGAGTATGAAGCATGATCTACTAAGAAGTAAGAGCCTAATCTTACTGCGTCAGTCTGTCTTCTCTGAAAGGTGATGATCGGTTTCTGGTCTTGGGAATGCCTGCTCACTTGGGCCAATTTTTACATGATGCTTAAGTCTTAGGCTTTCTTGTTCATGGTTTAGGCTCTGGGCCTTTCTAGGGGGTCGGGATTCTGTCGATCATTGGGAATAAAGAAATTCTGTGAGTGGGTCAATGTGCCAAGACTCTCCAGTTTGTAGGTATTAATGTATTATTCAAATTTTGGTATATTTGTGGTTTGGAACGAACGGTCGGTGCTGAGATTTGTCCTGGCAGCTACAAAATAGACGTCTTTGCTCTTTGCTCCATAGAAATGCAACCTTTAGGATATATGAGAAAGACCTACTATAAGAATATGATATATCTGGTAGAGGAAGATATAGAAATTCAGGAGTGAATCTAAACAACTAAATGTCCTCATCTTACGGAGTGAGACTGTAATTAGGGGAATGAGGCTTGCAGATACACTTTTGGTTAAATTCTGCGCCATGGTTTGATGATCTTTTCTTCTTCAAGTTTAGACATTGACTTCATTTGCATTTTACTGTTTCATTCATTCTTACATTTCACAATGGTTTTACTTTAAATAAATTTAGTAGCATCCTGTATAATTCATATTGTTAGCTTTTATGAGATGTCCTTATTTCCATCACAGACCTAGGCTTGGCAGGGATGTCAGAGAAAGCTCTTAGTGATAATAATACAACTCCTGAAACTGAAAAGGAGGAGAACTCCAGTAAGGCATGTTCATATGTGGCTTCTGTTGACAATGTGGATGAAAATATTAAAGATCTGCAAAATAAAAATAATTGTGCTTCCATAGTGCCTCCATCTGTCAATGGTAATCATTCAGGCGATTCTCAAATAGAAATAGGAAATGCTGAAGTAGAATACATCGATTCTGAGAACTTGAGGGACTTGGAAGATATTGACAGTTGTCTCAAGGTAATAATTTTTTTTTTTTCATTGCTGGAAGGTTTTAAAAGTTGTTTATGGTTCCTAATATTTCTTGAAATTTAAACTATTAATCGTTATGTATTTATCAGAAACTCAATCTTTTTATTATTTGAGATTAGCTCCTGGATTTTATTACAGACTCTTTTGGCTGGATTGGGCTCCAAGGATTGGGTCATGGTATGCAATGCCCTCAATAATGTGCGTCGGATTTCAATATTTCACAGGGAAGCACTACTTGATATTCTGTAAGTACAAACATGCAAGTTTTTTTTTTTCTTTTTCTGAAAATCTGATAATATAAAGCATTCATTTATTGATAAATTTACTGTTCTTTTTGTCTGGGAATTATTGAACTTTTCAATATTTTTTTTTTTGTCGTGAGCAGGGGGGATGTGATCACATTTGTTGTGAAGTCCCTGAAAAGCCCTAGAAGTGCTGTATGCAAAACTGCCATTATGACATCTGCAGACATTTTCAGAGCATATAATAATATTATTATAGATTTTCTGGATCCCCTGGTAACTCAATATTCCTTCTTGGTTAATCGGGCCACTATATTAAGGGGTTTTCCCTTGTTAAACTTGATTACATATGAACATGCGCTCGCATGTGAATAATTTTTTCATGGACGCAGCTGGTGCAGCTTCTTCTCAAGTCTTCACAGGACAAGCGCTTTGTATGTGAGGCAGCCGAGAGAGCCTTAATATCCATGACTACCCTGATTTCCCCTACGTCTTTGTTGCCAAAATTGCAACCTCATCTTAAGAATAGGAACCCTCGAATTCGTGCAAAGGCATCAATGTGCTTCTCTCGAAGTGTCCCTCAATTGGTAAGAGAGATTTAAGAATGCCTCTTTTTAACTTACGCCCATTTTCAAGAAATTTGTAGGATTACATCGATTAGGTTTGTTCTATTTATTTTATACATGATTTTTTAGTTTGCTATCCATCCAAATGTTAGAATAGTTTCTGAGTTCTATAAAAGGTTTAAGGTGATTTGTGCTGATGACTCGAGGAAGAAGACATTTATCATCAATAAGGTTAAGATAAAACATTTTATTTTCAGACATCTGAATGAATTTTGAACGGCCAATTTTCAATCTCTTATTTTCCCTGCAAACATTTTCTACTTATGGTTGAAAGACGATTTACTATTTAAAATTCGCTATTGTTGATTTATTGATTATTGACAAGTTTGTTCCTAGAAATAAAAGTGTTGACCTTTTCCGATTGAGGTGCGCAGGCATTCATGTTTACAAGCCCTTTATTTATTTAAACTGCTATTTTGACTAATAGGTATAACTTTTGTCTCTCTCGGTTGATGTTTGGCTTCCCTTCTTACTCGTTTTTGTATGCTCACACACACACTCGCATGTGTTTAAGCATATGGGCTGGGATCTGTTGGCAGTAGTGCATGCTTTAGTACATCTGCACCATCTTGTAATTGCTTACGTTTCAATAGAGGAATCAATTGCACCATTATATATCACATACGCACGTTTTAAAGCTGAGTGCGAAAGGCGTTTCTTCAGTTGGAAGGGACTATGGTGGAAGAACAATATATGTGATTCATGTATTCTGGGCACTGGATGCTGAGCATTAACATATTCTGTCCTGTATTGTATTTATTTACAGGGAGCTGAGGGCATCAAAGCTTATGGGATTGACAAATTGATCCAAGTGGCTGCATCCCAGCTGAGTGACCAGCTCCCTGAATCCAGGGAGGCAGCCCGAACTCTGCTGCTCGAACTTCAAAATGTATACGAGAAATTTCATGATCCCATGCCTGCTTCAGTTTCTGAGCAACCAGAGCCGGGTTCATGGGAGAACTTCTGTCAATCTAAACTTTCACCGCTAAGTGCTCAAGCCGTGCTTCGCGTTACCAGTATTGCTCGTGAGGGTCTTGTTTCATGACACTCACCATGCATCAACTTCTTTAATATCTGGTCTGCTCGTCATATTTTTCCCCCTGTATATACAGTGAAAATTGAGATGGTTCGATTGCTGTTTAAGCACGGATTGGACCGGAAATTTATGATTTGGTTCCATATGTCACCTTTTGTTGTCAGATATGCAAACCATGTTATTTCCTCACTCTTTTCCTCATTTCTCGTATATGGCTGAACACTTGTGGTTGATTTGCTGTTAGCATTTATTTGAGCATTTGCTTCACGAAGCTTACACAGATTCCATAATTGAAGTGAGCATGGATAGGCGAATTTTTGAATCTACGATTGAAAATGATTCAATTCAGAATCTCTACATCTATATAAAATATAAAAATTATTGGGAGCTACCCTAATTCTATTTTCATGAATTTCCTTAAGCTCGGCAGAACATTGTCGTTATTTTTTTCATTTATATTGGGTTTGTTAATTTGTTTTTAAACCCCTTCAATGTTTCTCCAAATATTTTAATAGGAATTTAAATGCCAAAAGGTTAAGTACATCTTTTGGGGAAAAAATAACTTATTTATCATGAACATTGAACTAATAAATGCATCAATATACGTATCCGTCAAATTTCATGTGGATGACTTGAAAATACAGAAAAATAATAGGTCAAGTGGGCAACATTGCCTAACAACAACTTTTCATGTATATCTTGTCGTTCGGGGATGGATAGTTGGATAATTCACCACGAGAAAGGACAATGGCGAAACCATAACCTGACCAATGGGGCCTTAGTCAGAACTTATAAAATTTGTTGGTGTATATATGTATTTTTATATGATATTTTATTTTGACCAATAATCTAACCTCAGCAGATCTTTTATCTTCTTTATAAGGACAATATTTGATTTATTACTAAAATAAAATTATTATTTAAAATACCTACTGAAAATGTTAGTATCATCTTATATCTTGTTTTGATATATAATATTGGTTATTATTTATTTGTATTTTCAATATTATGTGATACTATTTAGTAAATAGTTTAATATGTTTATTTTTTGTACCTAGTTAAATTTTTTTTCTGGTTTCGCCATTGGGAATGGATGAACAACTTTTACCAAATTACCATTAACGAGAAGAAAAATGTTTTTTTGTTGAGAGTGTAGTTATAGAATATTAAAAACAATTCACGAGCAATTTGATTAAAGCAAGGCAAAAAATTTCTCTCCACCCTCCTCACCTCAAACCAAACACAAAAATTTTCTCTCAACTCTCCTCATTTCAAACCAAACACACTTTAGAGAGAAATACTCTTTCCTTTCTTCCTCGTAATTGTCTTCACTAGGAAAGAAAAACAGTTTGCATACAAACTCCAAAGTGCGAGACTGCGAGGGATGCTGTTTCTTCTATTATATAGACATTCTAATAAGGTTTTTCTTTGGAATGCCAATATCTTACAACTTCAAATAATCAATGATATTATTTTTGTTTTTGGTTCAAAAGATGACCAGTGCCTATTCAGGACCGAGTGTGAAAGTAATCAGTAGGGATCTAAAGGACAGGATAAGCACCGACGGCTTCAGATCCTTCCAAAAGCTGAATTCAACGCTCCTAATGGGTCCCTTTTTTATTGATTGTAATCGAACGTGTGGGTTTTTACAAATGCAAAGTTACATCGTGTCTTGGTTTTGGGATGGCAATCCATTCTGTCTTGTGCGTAACACATTCAAATTTAGCAAAACGATCACAGGATTAGAAAGGTTAAGGAATTGATCCCATCCACCTAGTATGAAGTCGTTTGTATAATTCATCACAATAAAGTTTCTCCACATCAAGACGAAATAAATAGGCACAAATTTAAGACACCAGAACACTGATAATCTGTTGCCTCACTATCAAAGACGACATGAACACCAGACGGTCGAAGAAGTCACGGGAATTAACTTTTCTCTCAGTTGTTTTTTAATTCTTTCTTGAGCTGCAGCGAGAAGTCGTCATTGACATCATCATCATCCCAATCATCTTCCCATTGCTGGTTTGTCTCTTTTCCCTCTTCTTTGTCATCCCATTCTATCAGTTTTAAAAAGCATGTCAACATATGGGAAAAAACATATTTCTAATCTTCAATAAAAATAAACTGTAGTAATATTATGTTCGTATTAAGCAATTCGCATTTGCAATATGAAGTCTCTACTACTAGTTCGTTCCATCCATGGTACATTTTCATTTCAGTCATTTTAAGGACCCCATATAAAATTCTGTCTTTCTCAAAATATCCCCATTTTCATGTCATATGATATTCTAGGCGGTATATTGTATAGTTCTTCTAATATATGACATATGTCATATATTAGATACATATATATGACATGTCATATTCTAGCTAGTGGTAACATATGTCTAGAGTCCTAATCTTTAAATATCTTTCATTCTTCCCATATTTGCAAATGATCTAGCTAGTGGTAACACATGTCATGTCATATATTAGATACATATATAGTCCTAATGGCAGAAGAACAATACAATACACCGCCTAGAACATCAAAAACTTAAACCATCCAGAGCCAGAATATTCGACCCATCTTATAGCTGCTACTTTCCTCATGGAAAAATGAATGCTATCCTTATTAACTTTGTGAAAGAAGAAACTACTGCATAATGACCAAACTAAGTGAGGAAATTACTCTTCTTTCTATCATCAGTTGTACGCTATAAGCAGCCACTCTATAATACATGAGTATTCCGCAATGAATTGACATCTTCATGGATAATATAAGCAAAAGTACCTTCGTTGATCTCAAACTCCTCAAATTCATCATCATCTTCAAACAAATCAAGCTTTGGACCTTCAATCTCTACCTTGGAATCCTTCTCCATTGTCGAATTTCACAACCGAGTAATTAATATGCAACAATCTAAAGAAGAGAGAAAACAAGCTTTCAACTTATCGAAAATAAGAACCAAGCAGAAGAGAAGAGACAACATAATTGTGGCATCGCAGAGAGGCAGTCATAATAAGATTCTAGGAGTTCATAAACCAGTAATCGTGAACCTACAAACATGACTCACCCTCCTTCAGAAAGAACCCTAATCTCCCAACACGGGGAAGCGAACAAAAGAAAAAGAGGAGGAGAGGTGTCAAGGGACTACTAGGCTTGCCGCTTGCCAAAGATCTAATGCCATTTAATGATTATAGAGGGATCATTTTTTTAATTTTTTTTAAATAAAAATGATTTAAACGTATTATCCAAATTAATTTCGACGTCGAAGTCTAGTGAAAATTAAAAGCACTTGAATTTTTTTCCTAAATAAATATAATATATAAAAAAATTAAAAAAAATAGGGATTAAGAAGCACATAAGGTGAGAAGCACCTTATGTGCTCCCAGATCTAATGCCATTTAATGATTATTCAAAATAAAAATGATAAACGTATTACCATTTTCGACGTCGAAGTCTAGTTTAAAAAGCACTTGAATTTTTTTCCTTAAAAATATAATAATTTTGCTTATCGACGATCTTGATCGTTGAATTGTTGCCATTTTCTTAAACTTCCAAAGGTAAAATTGCTCAAAAAAAAAAAAAAACTTTTGAAGCAAATTTGCTCATAAAAAAAAACTCCTCGAGCATATTTACTCAATTTTGTTAACATCCGATGCAAAAATGAGATCAAAAAATTTAGGGAAAATCCTTCTGGAGGCCCATATTACCAAAATAATCCTAAAAAAGGCCCAAGGAATTTGCAAATCCTAGAAAAGGCCTCAGGGCCTTTATAGGTATTAAGTTACAATGTAAATTCACATTCATGCCCCTGGGAGTAAAAAAGAAAAGTCACCCAGGTGAACTCTGAAATTCGACGAATTTGAACATCAATCTTGGCATATTCGAGCTCCTCTCTCATCTCTAAATTGGAAATCTCCTTCTCCGATCTCTAGCCTTCTCAGTCTCGATCTCCGCCTCTGCGTGTTCGTGCTCGTGGGTCTCTTCCTCTGCGCCTCAGTGCTCGTGGGTCTCTGCCTCTGCGCGTCCTTGCTCGTCGGTCTCTGCCTCTGCGCCTCCATCCTCGTCCGTCTCTGCGCCTCCGCCTCTGTGCTCGTAGGTTGGTTTTCATGCGATTGGACCTTCTTCAAGTGCAACAGATAGAGAAGCCACTATTGCAACTTTGATTCTTCTTCTTTAGGTTCGGTAAGCTTGAACACATGAGGGAGAAGGGGAAAATCTGAGTTAGTAAAAATTTGTGATAAATTGGAAGTAAAATGATCTTCTTCTTTAGCTTTTTTGCGGCTTTTATATGATAAATGAAAAACAGCAGATAAAATCATTCCCTTCTGCAATATATTCTGATTCAATTGTAAGTACCATGCCAAAATAGTGTTTCAATTATGAGCGGTTTAACTGATTTACAGGTCCTTGCTGACTTGTTGAGTTTTTGTGTTGAAGTGAAATTTTATCTTTCTGCTTATCTGGTCTTCTTGAAAATTTCAGCATGCAGTTGCTTGTTTGGTTTTCCTTCTCCTTCATGACTGTGTTGTAATTTTTCAGTCTGTTTTTCCTGAAATTGTTTCATTTCCAAATGATGGTCATAACTCATAAGCCAAAAGAGATCTTTAATTATGGACTATGAGCTGCATATTTATTATGACTGGGAGTTGATTAATTATTGAGAGTTGACCTTCAGATTATTACTGTTTTGTATGAACGATGACAAAACATAGGAGACTGATTATTTTAGTTCTGATACATTTATTAGTTTGTGTTTCGTGTGTCCCTCTCATCACCTCTCCTTTTTATTTTTATTTTTTTACCCAAGTTCCTTGAATCGGGTACTGATTGGAGGTATTTTTAAAAAACCAGTTATATACTCAGTACTTTCTGCATGTGAGCATCATTTTCATCATTACAGCCGTTTTGAAGTGAAAATGAATTAGATACTCGGAAAAAAAAATCAAAAACAGTTGATGGTGGACAATATAGATAGCTAAATTTATTTTTCATGGTTTTGTAAAGTTCATTGCTATATTCATGCTCTAAATCCATTCTCTGTTGGTCTGTTCTTACAGGTCTGATTTGCCTGCCCTGGACTTGCCATATAAACTGATGAGAAATATTCGTAATTCAAGTAATAACTACCTTACTGTAAAAGGACCTTTGCCATATAACAACCTGCCAATTGTTGTCAGAAGAAGGTTAAGGATTTGCAGTTTGCAACATGGTATGCTTTAGAACCTTTGTTCAAAATTTAGCAGGTGCTGGAAAATTTCTCATGGACATCCATTGTTGTTTGAATCAATCCTTGCAATGTTTATTTTGTCCTCTTCCCCCTCATTATGCACGAAGGCTTGACTCATGATCAAAGGCTTCTATGCTATTTGAGAAAGTCTGGAATTAGGGGTATCCTTATCTACAAAGGTCGAGGGTTTATCATGGATTTGAAAAGATTTTGGTTGTGAATTAATTAGAAATAGGATTTTGAAATTAATAGAAGAAACAAAATATGATTGTTAAGAATCCTCGTGTACGGCATTAATGGTAGCTTCTTGCAATCTTACAAAATACATGGTATTGATAAACCTTTTGGTCCAAACATCCTCACAGGTGCTTCAATATCATTTTTCACTGCCCCCAGGAAGCAACTTATAGCTATCTCTTCTGTCAACTCCACTTGAAATGGGTATTCAAATTGGTAAGCTTTGATCTAGCTTCTAAGCAGCTTGGTGTTATTCCTATATAGGCTTTTAAATTAATCCTTGATGTGACAAATGCTTAGCAGGATATTGCATACATTGAAAACAAATTTACCGGGGGAATGAAGGGCTTGTTGTGCTATGCATTGTGATTTGTTTTGGGTACTACTATCAGAATTTGAAGTTTATTGTCAATGTTTATTTACTATATTTTCATTTAATTGTTTCCAGGTGGAGGCTTTGATCTGTGATGATATTGGAGAGGCTAAAGCTACAAGTGCCACATTTGCTGCAGCTAAAACACGGCAAGAGAATGGAGAAGTCGAATTACCTGATAGAGACCATGGGGCTAAGGCTACCCTAGTGGAAAACCAATATCTTCCTTGATTAGGCCTGATTCAAAGCATACCCAAATAATATTGTAGTGTTTAGACACGTTTTAGTCTTTTCTTTAATGTGAACACGTGAATTTGTATTTATGACAATTTTGACTATGTAATATCTGTAGTTTGGATCACTGAATTGTTGTATTTTAGGGAAGTGTTTACAAAGCATTGTGCGTTGATGTCAAAATTGTTGACAATTTGTTCTTGTGCAAAGGTGCATTTGTATTTATGAAAATGTTCTTGACAATTTGGTATTGTACGATGAATTTAATCACAAAAAAAATTTCATTAACAACTACATCAATTTCTATTAACAACTAAAACAAAGCCCCTTTAACAACTACATCATCCCCATTAACAACTACATCATCCCTTTAACATTAACAAGTACATTAACAACTATATCGCCCCTTTAACAACTAAATCAGACCCCATTAACAAACTACATTAACAACTACCCTTTAACAACTACATCATCCCCCATTAACAACTACATCATCCCCTTTAACTCTAACAACTAAAAAAAATTTCATTAACAACTACATCAGCCCCTTTAACAACTATATCAGCCCTCATTAACAACTACATCAGCCCCTCTAACAACTAAAACAGCCCCCATTAACAACCACATCAGCCCCATCTAACAACCACATCAGCCCCCTCTAACAACCATATCAGCCCCCATTAACAACTATATGAGCCCCCTTAACAATTACATCAGCCTCATTAATAACTATATCAGTCTTTTTAACAACTACATCAGCCCCCTCTAACAACTAAAACAGCCCCTTTTAACAACTATATCAGCTCCCAATAACAACTACATCAGCTCCCCCTAACAACTATATCAGCCCCCATTAACAACAACATCAGCCCCCATTAACAACGAAAACAACCCCCTTTAACAACGAAAATAGCCCCCCATTAACAACCACATCAGCCCCCATTAACAACCACATCAGCCCACATTAACAACTACATCAGCCCTCATTAACAACTACATCAGCCCTCATTAACAACCACATCAGCCCACATTAACAACTACATCAGCCCTCATTAACTACATCATCCCCCTAACAACTAAAATCGCCCCCCATTAACAACTATATGAGGCCCATTAACAATTACATCATCCCCCATTAACAACCATATCAGTCCTTTTAACAATTATATGAGCCCTCTTAACAATTAAATCAGCCCCCTTCATTAACAACTATATCGCTCTTTTAACAACTACATCACCCCTCCCTAACAACTAAACACCCTTCCTTTTAACAACTATATCGGCCTCCATTAACAACAATATCACCCCCTTCCTAACAACTAATCAGCCCCCTAACAACGAAAATAGCCCCCCATTAACAACCACATCAGCCCCCATTAACAACTACATCA
Organism: Acacia acuminata; assembly: GCA_019022655.1. NCBI lineage: Eukaryota > Viridiplantae > Streptophyta > Magnoliopsida > Fabales > Fabaceae > Acacia > Acacia acuminata. The sequence continues at coordinate 1,212,794 of JAFJYI010000138.1, forward strand.
GCCCACATTAACAACTACGTCAGCCCCTCTAACAACTAAAACATCCCCCATTAACAACCACATCAGCCCTCATTAACAACTACATCATCCCCCTCTTTTGTTGTTCTCATATCATGAACAAATATCATAAATGGAGAAAAAATTTCCTCTTCCTATTGAATTAAAAAAGTTAGCATCCATCTATTTCAAAAATACAAATGTTGATTGAATACAAAATTAAATACATATGCATGTGTACACAACAGGTGATCAACTACAATGTGTCCTAACAACTATGCTACCTAATGTCTCATCTTCTGCTTCTGGGACTCCTCAATGATGGACACAAATGTTCTATTCAAAGCTTGTCTTTTTGGCTTTGCACATGTTGCTTGAAGAATTCTTCAAAAACAAGTTGTATTCGGAGAACCTTGCATCCCTTTATGTAGATTTCATTGTTGTTACTTCTTCTTATGTTACATCCTTCTTGCTCGTGTACCTACAAGATAAAAGGCCTTCTGGTATGACAGGTAACAATTAACCAAAGCAATCTATTGCAAGCATGTGCTTAAGGTGATAACGAAATACTTGAAGGCAAGAAAACCCATGCATGAAGAATGTCGCAATTTCAGATGGGTTTTCTTGCCTTCAAGTATAATTTTAAATAATGAAAGATGGAAAAATGCTGTCAGAGAAATACATGTTATCCATGCTGGATGCTGAAAGAAATACCCCACTTTGATCTTGGGGCAAGCTAGATATGTCATGTAACCTGCATGACTAAGCAGCGACCAAAAGAATCTTCTAACTAAACTATCAATAAATAGCATGCAGTATATATTATCAATCCTCCCCTGAATAGATTTTAGAACAGAATTCAGTGGAGTGCCTCCAATTGTTCCCTATCCATTGATTTCATTGGTGAGACACAATTCATAGGTAGCCAATATATATATATATATATATCTATCAAGTTCATACAACCAATTTTAGTAGAAGAAATTGGCAGTCGTCCTATTTACATGACCATCCAAATATGATCTCTTAAAGCAATTATTATCGGTTCCCATTAGATGTCCACATCAAACACCCTCAAGTTTCAACAGTAGAAAGGTTTCAGGCATGAAGTATGTCTAACATTAACATCATTTAAGAGAAGCATAATTTGTGCTCTTTATATAAACTTAAGTTACAATTGATGTTGTTCATCACTTAAGGAAAAAACTTGGCATATCACTTGTGACATCTTCCTTCCCCAATTTATAGAATTCATGGCTAATAGATAAGCATACTAGATAAGGGTTAACAAGTAGGAAAATAAAGTGATAAATATTATTACTAATTAAGAAAAAGTTCCAGACCAGAAATGACAGCTATAACATTTCTTAGAACTCCATCACTTCATCATACAACATTGCCATCATACCAAACAAAATATTGGAGAAAACTCTAAATTAAGTATTTGAGCCTCTGAATCTTCCCAGAAGAGAAAGAAAAACCATATGGAAAACCATATGAATGGCATAGTTAATTAATTCATAAATGGTTACAACAGGACCTAAATATTTCATTGCATATAGCCATACTAATATGTTAAGACAAAAAGTGAATACACTATACAAACCATCTTATCCAAGCCACATTTATACAACAATTTCTTCCATCCCCAGAGGTAACAAATGCATAGCTGCCAAGAGGCGACCATGAAGCTTATGTCTTTAGTAGATTAAATAAATTGCTCCAGGATACCATTACTTTATTACTAGTGAAAAAAAAAAACTACATGAAACTGATAGGGAAAAAGAGATGAAGGAGAAGGAAAACCAAACAAGCAACTGCATGCTGAAATTTTTCAAGAAGACCAGATAAGCAGAAAGATAAAAATTTCACTTCAACACAAAAACTCAACAAGTCAGCAAGGACCTGTAAATCAGTTAAACCGCTCATAATTGAAACACTATTTTGGCATGGTACTTACAATTGAATCAGAATATATTGCAGAAGGGAATGATTTTATGTGCTGTTTTTCATTTATCATATAAAAGCCGCAAAAAAGCTAAAGAAGAAGATCATTTTACTTCCAATTTATCACAAATTTTTACTAACTCAGATTTTCCCCTTTTCCCTCATGTGTTCAAGCTTACCGAACCTAAAGAAGAAGAATCAAAGTTGCAATAGTGGCTTCTCTCTGTTGCACTTGAAGAAGGTCCAATCGCATGAAAACCAACCTACGAGCACGTAGGCGGCGCGCAGAGACGGACGAGGATGGAGGCGCAGAGCCGAGACCGACGAGCAAGGACGCGCAGAGGCGAGACCCACGAGCACCGAGGCGCAAAGGAAGAGACCCACGAGCACGAACACGCAGAGGCGGAGATCGAGCGAGAAGGCCGAGAGATCGGAGAAGGAGATTTCCAATTTAGAGATGAGAGAGGAGCTCGAATATGCCAAGATTGATGTTCAAATTCGTCGAATTTCGAGTTCACACGGGTGACTTTTCTTTTTTACTCCCTAGGGGCATGAATGTGAATTTACATTGTAACTTAGTACCTATAAAGGCCCTGGGGCCTTTTCTAGGATTTGCAAATTCTTTGGGCCTTTTTTAGGATTATTTTGGTAATATAGGCCTCCAGAAGGATTTTCTCAAAAATTTATGAGTGACCCGTGCACCTTAAACTAAAGTTCTATAATAAAAATGGTATTTAACCCTATATATCTTTCCTATTATTTTCCTAAGATAGATTTGTACCAAATTAGGCTGCCAATTGTTTTGATTAAATTCAAATCGTTTTAAATTTTGGATAATTTTATTTTAAAGATGATCTGTTAATTTTCATTAAATTTTTTATGGTAAAAAAATTGTCGTTAAATTTTATCTTTATTTTGATAATTTTTTTTAATTAAAAAAGACTTAAAGTGAAAACATTTGGCCAACTAAGTATTGAAAAGGAAACCTTTATCACCTTTAAGAATTCTATATCATTACTTAAAAATTAAAATAATATATTTATCCTAAAAAATCTAAAATTTCTCTAGTCTCTCTCCCTCAATCTTTTATATATATATATATATATATATATGGGGAAAAATACTTCTCATGTTGTAGGAGAAGCGTTTTCTCATGTCATACACACATAAAATGGTGGGACCCATATATATATATAATTAGCATTATATATATATGTGGGTCCCACTATTTCATGTGTGTGTAGGAATCTTCTTCTTCTCATGCAACATGAGAAGTTTAAACTCCATATATATATAGGGAAAAACACTTCTTATGTTATAGGAGAAGTGTTTTCTCATGTCACACACACATAAAATGATGGGACCCACATATATAAATAATTAGTATTATATATATATGTGGGTCCCACTATTTCATATGTGTGTAGGAATCTTTTTCTTCTCATGCAACATGAGAAGTTTAAACCCCATATATATATATATATATATATATAATTGTCGGTTTTTATTTTGCTAATCTAAGTTTTTTCAAAAAAAAAAAATATTTTGGATGAAAACCTTCGGCCCTTCAAAAAAATCTATCACTTTAAGAAATCAACATCATCACTCAAAAATTAAAATAATATATCTATCCTAAAAACTCTAAAATCTCTCTGATCTCTCCGTCAATAAGTGTGTGTATATATACACACACATACATGTACACACATATTCTTGAAGAAGGCCACATTTACTGACTTGAGCAATTTACTTACTATGACTATTTACCGGTTAGTTCTTTTAATCTCTATTGAATGTATTTTCCTTTTTGGCGGGAAATACCAAAACATATATATTTTTGGGTTAAGTATTAATCTTGCTTGGAGGTATACGCTCAAGACCAATTTTGTCCCAGAAGTTTTTTTGAAGTAATGTTACCCCAGAAGTATAAAAACGTAGTAATGTTACCCCAGAAGTATAAAAACGTAGCAATGTTACTCATCTGTTAACTGCCCTAACGGTCAAACGTTAGTTGATTCAATTATGCTGACGTGGATTGTCTACGTAGCATCTTTCTTACTTTTTTTCTGGGTTAAGTAGCAATTTCGCCTTAGAAGTACAGGCCCAGGAGCAATGTTGCCCTGGAAGTTTTTTTTGCCTTAATGTTGATCCGGAAGTCTGAAAACATAGCAATGTTGTCCTTCCGTTAACAGCCCTAATTAATTGTATTTGACACTTTTTGCAAGCTTTATTCTCTCAGTCATCTCTGCTTACAATGCACTAGGGGTTCGTTAATCGTTTGCGTAGATAATTCCGCAGATGAGTGATTATTGTTTGGAAAATTTCGTTTGAACTGCTTGCGACGTACTCGTTTGATCTTCTATTCAGACAAATTCAATCTTATATTTTTGTTTGATTTGTTCAAAACTTTTTTTCTGGACAAATTCCGTAGGCGAGTGATTATTGTTTGATTAGGGAATGCCTGCGATGGAGGACCTTATAGGGGAAGAAGGAGTAGACTTTTTTTTACCTTTTTTTAAAAAAAAAAAAAAAAATTGTCACCCCCGCTCCTTCTGTCATGATTATAATTATAAGATCAGGTTGACTTTTTTCGAAGAAATTAAGAAAACTAAATAAGTTACTTATTCATACTACCTCCGGTCCTAGTTATAAGATCGAATTGACTTTTTTTGGAGAGATTAAGGAAGCTAAATAATTTATATAATTATATCATACATTTTTAGACTTTTGGACAATATTGAGACAAAAAAAACTTTCAGGGTAAAATCGCTTTTGATCGTGTACTTCCAAGGTAAAATTGCTACTTAAAAAAGTAACAAAGATGCCATGTAGATAATCCATGTCAGCATAATGCGGTCAACTAAGATGTGACCATTAGGGTTATTAACAGAAGGGTAACATTGCTACGTTTTTATACTTTCAGGACAATATTGATAAAAAAAGACTTCCAGAGTAAAAATGGTCTTAGACGTATACTTCCAAGACAAAATTGGTTCTTAATCTTATATTTTTTGTGCTGCACAGATTCAAGCAAGCTCAGAATCCATAAGCGCGAAAGAAGAAGTTATAACAAATGCAGCTTTCTTCAGAGACTAGAAAAGCAATTCGGTTCAACTCATTTAGTTCTCCATAGGCGTCTCAAGGAAAACTGAAAGCAAAAAAGGCATGAAATTGCGAAAGAAATAAAAAATACAAGACAGTGCAGCCAATGAAGAATAAACCTAACATCAATAAGAAGGGAAAACAAAACCTTAATTCACCTCTTAAAAAACCCGACCTTAAAGAACAATGCTTCAAAAAACACAGCAATATTTGAAACTAAGAATTGAGATATAAATAAAGAAAATATCCAAAGAAAACCCGTTAAGATGTCTACAATCTACAAGATCAAACATCTAGGGATTATGACAAAGAAATATCAAATGAAATTTCAAAACTCCTAAAAGTCCGTTAAAATTTGGAAAGGATATAAAGGTAAAGAGATCAATTTGGGATTTTGAAATGTTGATGAATTTACAATTATGCCCTCTCTCCCTCTTTCTCTCTACTCTCCCTCTCCTCCTCCTCCTCTTCCCACCGCAGCATCGCCTACAGAGACTACGGCCTCTTCTTATCTTCCTACCACAGTAATCATGACACCTCTGTCTTCAATTTTAATCATCGTCCCATCTTCTTCAATCTCTCTCTTCAAAGAACTAGATCTGCAAAAAACCAAATTTGTTTCCAACCTCAATCGTATTGTTTGTATGCGTGCTCTCCTTCCAAATCCGTTACGCACAACCTTCTTCTCGGTCTATTGTACCACCATCAAACATACCCAACACCACCGTCGAACCTATCCCTTCCTAAGTTGAACGATATCTGGGTTTTGAGGAAGAAGAATAAAATAAACAGTAAACATGGGATTTAACAAAAGTTGCAATGGGTTTAACAAGTTCATTCGTCAAGTGAAAAACATGTCTACTTGAAACCCAGATACTGTTAAACTCATTCATAAACTTGTTAATCTTATTATAACTTTTGTTAAATCCCACATTTACTGTTCACATTCTTCTTCCTTAAAACCCAGATACTGTTCAACTCAGGATGTGGTAGGTCCAACGATGGCACAACAACCAAGAAGAAGGTTGTGCACAACAGATCTGTTGAAAATGATTAGACAATGATTATGGTTGAAGACGAAGGTCTCGCAATCATAGCGGTGGGAAGAGAAGAGGAGGTCGTGGTCTCTGTAAGCGGTGGTGCGGCAAGAAGAAGAGGAGGAAGAGAGGGAGGGGAGAGAGAAAGAAGAAGAGAAGGCATAATGGTAAATTCATCAACATTTTAAAATTCTAATTGGATCCCTATCACATTTATATCCTCTACAAATTTTAACAGACTTTTGGGATTTTGAAATTTCATTCAGTATTTATTTATTATTCTCCCAAATATCTATGATATTTTCAAGAATAAAAAGGAAGAATTGCGGCATAAAGTACATATTACTTCAGATTTGATTATAGAAACAATGATAAAATGAAAAGGAAACAAATAAGAGAGAATTGAAAGGATTTTTTTTTTTTTAAAAAAAAAAAAAAAAACTTTTTGGACAATATCGCTTCTAAAAAAATTTCGGATACCCATTACTCCTTAGCCAAAACTTTCGGGATAAAAATAACCTTTAACACGATAAAAAATAATGTGGTAGGCATTGTTCTCTCCCATATTAATTTCCAACTCACAATCACCCCAATACTATCACAAGCTGCATTTGGCCGGCAATAACGCCTATTCTACATGGGGGTTTGCATTGGCCGGCAATAACGCATATTCTACAAAATGAAGGTATTTTGTTCTTTTTCCCATCTGGACGATGCCCCCTAATCTCTGAAAATACCTATCAAGCTTCACTAAAGATTAAAAAAGTATTCAATACATACAAACAAAGAGGAAGGAAACAGCGTCAACCTATTCCTGCTCTACTGAGAGCAAATATCCTCGTTTCATTGCACTCATCCATCACTCTTTAACCTTCTGCTCGGTCTATAAGTTTTGGAGAAAAAGTTTAGGTTTTGTCCTTCCTGCTCCATCACCTGGAAAGCCATTCAAGGAACACTAGAATTATTGTGCTGGTATGATCTAATTTTAAGCCGAAAGTGATAGAATAGTTTAGTTGAGATGAAACAGAATCCAGCTGTTATGTAACTAATTTAAATGGAGGTTACTTAGTATTTTAGCATTGTAGATTTCACTGACATCGGCTTTGGATGTGACAGAAAGCAATCAGAGGATGAGCAGTAAGAGAGGTGCTTCAATATCTTAATATGCAGATTACTTGTGCTCTCCTTTCCCTTCCCATCACACATTCTTGTAATTTCAGATATATGGCTTTTTACTGGAGCTATTATAGCAGTTTCATCCATAATAACTATAACTGCATACATGTTGCTTCGTAAACTTTCCAAATCAGCCAACCCCAGAAATAAAGGTATGGCCTAAATTATATCACACCTAGATTCATTGCATTATAACATAGATGAAGCTTACCATTTCATGAGGTCTACCTCGTAATCCATAGCAACATCGTGGGAAGTTCTGTTGAACTTGAAGGGCAATGCCTGTCCAAGAGTTCCTTTGAAGGAAGTCTACTCAGCCACAAACCATCTAAATGAAATGAATGTCATTGGTGAAGGAACTTTTGGTACGAATTTCCTTTCTCCCTCTTTCTTGAAAAATACCTGTCACAGTCTAATCTAATAGTATCTACTTAAAAGGCCATAATGTTGTTTCTGACGTTTGGTATCAGGGAAGGTTTATAAAGGCACAATGTCAAATAACCAACACGTTGCAGTAAAACATATCATTAATGACGATGGAAGCATGGAGACTTTTGTCAGAGAAATCACAAACTTATCACATGTTAGACATCCAAATCTCGTCGCTTTGTTGGGTTGTTGTGTCGAGGGAGATGAATGTTTCCTTGTCTATGAACTGTGCCCCAATGGGAGCTTATCAGAGTGGCTATTTGGTAATATTTATTTATCACCTTATCTGGTATGAAAGCTTGAATTAGTAATCCGTTTCATCATTGATAAATTCTGCTCATCAGGCAAGAACAAGGTTCTGTCCTGGATGCAGAGGCTTAATATTGCAATTGACACTGCAAAAGGTCTTTGGTTCCTTCATACATACTCACAAGGCTGCATTGTTCACCGTGATGTCAAGGTCAATCCCCTTGAGTCTAAACACATCTCAAATCTCTATTCCTACTCTACTACCATTAGATATGTCTAGTTTGTACTCTTTTGTAGCCATAACTCATGAGGATTCCACAAACCTATTGCAAGGTTTTGATAGAACATGTCTGATGTAGCCAACAAACATTCTCCTGGGGCCGAAGTTTGAAGCAAAGTTATCAGATTTTGGACTCTCTAAACTTTTAGAGGTGGGTGAAACATATGTTAGCTCAGAAGTGAGAGGAACTTTTGGCTATGTTGATCCTCAGTACCAAAGCAACCGCCATGTAAATTCATCTGGGGATGTCTACAGCTTTGGTGTGGTACTTCTGCAGATCCTCTCTGGGAAGAAGGCTATAAATTTGAAACTCAAGAAACCCATGACTCTGAATAAATTTGTGAGAATCTTTCATGTATTTAATTTTCAATTCTATCTCATGCATTATTTATTTTGATTGATATATAACTAGCATTTCTCAGGCAAAAGCACTCACAAGGGATGGCAGCATAACAGAACTTGTTGATCCTAAACTTCAAGGAGAGTACTCAGAAGAAGCATTTGATTTTACCCTTCATCTTGCTTTATCATGCACATCCCTTAACGAACAACGTCCATCCATGGAGCAGGTTGTCAAAAGATTGGAGGAGGCCCGACTAATTTCAATGAAGGAGGTTTCTGCAACAGACACTTCAGCGGACAATCCTTCAATTCTATGATACACTAATCATTAGGATCACTTGTGTGATAGCAGATAATTTTTGTCACTCTTGAAAAAATACTCAGTTTTATGCGTGCTTATAAATGAATCGAAGTTTTTCTTTGATTATCATGCAGAAAGCATATATTTAGAGTGCTAGACATGCTTTGAAATGACCATCAATAAAACAATAAAAAATTATAATAAGGTGAATAGAGAAATTTTTTTGTTAAACAACTTCAGGTCAGAAATTATGGTAGTACCATTTTCATCATTGATCATTCATAATCTCATTCGCAGGTTCCTTTACAGACAGGACGTCATGAAAATACATAGACACTAAAAAGTCACTAAAAAACTATAACCAAGCTGGATTTTTCAAAGAAGTAACAGCCGCCTTAATTTGCAGGTAATTGCTAAGGCTATAGATTCCCCTTACTCTGCCTTGCCCACTCATCTTATACCCACCAAAAGGTATTCCTGCATCAAACACATCGTAGCAGTTTATCCAGACTGTTCCAACTCGCAATGCGCGCATCAATGTGTTGGCAGTGTCCAAATTCTGAGTAAAAACTCCAGCAGCGAGCCCAAAGGATGTTGCATTTGCTCTTTTTATTACCTCCTCAAGATCCCTATAATTCATTTCAAAAACTAAATGAAGGTGGTCCGAGAGCAGAAAGCTATTGAACACACAATTATGATTGTATAAAGATCTGTGATTGATGATTTCGAGCTTACTTGAATTTCAAGATAGTCTGCACTGGTCCAAAGATTTCATCTTTTGCTATCAGCATGTTGTCCTGCCAATGTGATGACAAAATCATTTTGGTTATGTACTTCCGCTACTTGTACAGAAATATATAGAACTATATATTGGAAACTCAGTACCTGGACGTTTGAGAAAACAGTAGGTTGGATGTAGTAACCCATTGAGCCAATTCTTTGACCACCAGATTCAAGAGTAGCTCCACTATCAATGCCTGATTTAATGTACTTGAGGATCTTCTCGAATTGTGTGGAATCAATCTAGAACATAAGAGAGAGAGAGAGAGAGAATGTCATCACCGTTTATTAGCATCTGAAGTAACAGAGTGCCTGTAATGACCTAATAAGGCATCAGCCTAAAGAAGGATTTGATTGTGATTGAGGGAAGAGGATAAGAGATACCTGAGGACCTTGCTCAACCCCTCTTTTAAAAGGATCTCCAACAATACGTTTGAGAGCACGGGCTTTTGCTTTTTCCACAAACTCATCATATATGCTTTCATGTACAAATGTACGAGAACCGGCGCAACAACATTGACCCTGTATGTGTGGACACAAATGAAAGAACAACTTGAACTAATATATGAAAAACTTGAGAATGTTTTTGATTTTGTGCGGTGAATAATATGAAATAGGATATTCAAACCTGATTAAAGAATAAAGCAGAATGTGCAGTCTCAACAGCCTCATCAATATTAGCATCCTTGCACACAATGAAGGGAGACTTTCCACCCAGCTCCAGAGTCACTGGTTTCAAATTACTTTGTGCAGCTAGTCCCATTACAATCTTGCCAGTGCTACTGGATCCTGTGAAAGCAAGCTGCCAAAATTTAAGCAAACTTTTAGTTACTTAAGTACCAAGTAGACCATACATAAGACATATATGAGGCAATGCATGGCTATATATCAGGAGGCTCAATGCACAGCTCAGTCTTTTAAAAAGCAGTTCAATGTCATGAAACATAAATTAGAGGACTTGAAAAGGAGATATTCATGAAGATGAAAATATGTTTTGGCATGCCCTACGTTTCATCCAGTAATATTTCAAAAAGAAATTATCTTTCTATCAGCTAAAATATAAACATTTCTTTCCAAACTTAAATGATTTGAAGTACCTTGTCAACACCCATGTGGCTGCATAGAGCTGCACCAGCGGTGGGACCGTAGCCAGATATAATATTTAGAACACCAGGAGGAAGTCCAGCCTGTAGCCTCAAATACATCAATGAGGGATAATCACAAATATGTAGAATGTAGAAGCATGTGGAACCTAAATCCATTTTTCCCTGTCCCTTTTCTTTGGTTTACTTCTGAATTATGATGTCATAAGCACTATTACCAAACAAATCTGTATAGATATGATATGATTGTTGGTATTTACTATAGACACGCACAAGTCCAAGTTCAATGATAACACTGAGGATCTGATAGCTCATTCCTTTGGACAAAGAGTTAATTAAGTTCATTTAGACGCAAGTTACCTCATGAAATAGCTTTGAGACAAAGAGGGCAGAGAGAGGTGTCTGCTCTGCAGTTTTGAGAACAACGGTATTACCACAGGCTAAAGCAGGCCCGACCTTCCATGAATATATAAGAAGAGGGAAATTCCAAGGAATAATCTGGCCAGCTACCCCAATGGGCTCATGCAAGGTTTGGACATGGTAGGGTCCATCAGATGGAACTGTGAGGCCATGAATTTTATCTGCCCAGCCTGAAGCAAACACAAAGCAATCCAAAGAAGGCCAACTTTCAGACAACAATATACTAGGTCCTTGGTATAAGATCTCATTTGTAGTGTAAATTGCACTTCAAACGAAATCTTATATCAAGGATTGGCGGTATTATAATATATGATGACATGAAGCAGGACCACAAAGATCATCGTACCAGCATAATATCGAAATATACGGGTCACCATAGGCACTTCAACATTCGCAGCCTGCTCATAAGGCTTTCCATTGTTCCATGTTTCAAGAGCTGCAACTTCATCATTGTGCTTTTCCAGTAAATCAGCAAAACGCAGAATTATGCGTGACCTTTCCTGGACAAAACCATAAAATTTGGATGAATTATTGACTATGAAGTATGAAGGAGCATAGAGCATTAGAACATTATTTAGACATGTATATTTTCTGAAATAAGAATGGGTTTTGAAGAATTAGATTACGTAAGCTGTCATCTTTGGCCACGGTCCCTCATCAAAGGCCCTCCTGGCAGCAGAGACAGCACGATCCACATCTTGGCCGTCACCTTCAGCAACATAGGCAATTGCATCTCCTGTTCTAGGATCGAAGGTTGGGAAAGTTTTTCCTAGAAAATGGAGATGTTTAAACATTTTTCAGTAAATAATCTGAGCTAGCAAATGGCTTTGCTTATGAAGGCGGCAAGAAATCAACCAGAAGCAGCATCAACAAATTGTCCATCAACGAGAAGCTGAGTGTGATCTACTTGAACAGGTGGGGTAACAGGCTCCTCAGCAGCAGCAGCAGCAGATTCGCGAATTCCACTGATACCTCTCACCCACCAACGACGTAGACCTGAAATCAAATGGTACATACCAAAAGATCAATATTAGTTTATAATTTTTCTTTTGCTTTCAGTTTTAATCTGTGAGAAAACCAAGAAACTAAAAAACGTCCCCTGCATCCATAATGGACAAGAGGAAGAAATATTTACCCAAGCAACGTCTGGAAGCAGAGGCAGAAGAAGCGACAGAATGCAGAATGCGAGAAGCCATGGCCTGCTTCAACCTATTGAAACTATCTGGGCGGATGGCTATATTCCTACTTTCGTCTCTCCTGCACTATCTGAAAGTCTTCAAGTCTATATGTCAAGGCATCATGGTACAGTGTGAGCAGAAAGGACGGCGTTCATAGGAAGGCGGGTCTTTATCATAACGATGGTACTCGGACGTTAACTCATGAACAAGCTCGCTTTGTGTCATGTTTTGTAGGAGTACTATTGCCCCTTTTAGCTCGCGTCGTGTGATCGGCCGCCACAATAGGAAAATTAATTTTAAAATCTTCATATCTATCCAAATATTTGGCCCTCTTGCGGCGACTGACTGATTGATTAGATTGGACACTTACCAGTGGCCCTCAGTGTAATCGATCACGTGAAAATGACTCTCAACTACTTTCATGGATCGCTCTTCAATTTGCAGCTCCTCTTTTCTTTTCATTATTTTGATGATAAATATTATCTTCTCCCGCTCTAATTATAAAACTAAGTTATTTGTAGTGCAATTTCAAATTTGGTTGTAGTGTAACTACAAACTTGGTTTTATAAGATGAAATTTTTACACTACAAATTTCCTCCTATAATTAAGATTGAAGTGAGTGATACTAGGATAAAATAAACAGACGCATCCAAATACAAACTCCATTATTGTTTACCCGAAACAGACACAGGGAGCAAATAATCACATACTCACATCCAGCAATGTGGAGGTACACTAACCATTGACGCCAGTCTATATTTTCGGGTCCTTTTGTTGTTCAACATCATTAATGGGAGTAGGAGCCGGGTGTTTATGTTGGATTTGGCTATGTCCATTTCTCTTACCATCCACTTCCCATCCTCTTCTTCATCTCAGCCGTTAAATTAAAATCTGAACGGTTCAGATTTAATGTTTTGTAAAAATATTATTTTTATATTAATAAAATATTAAATTATTAAAAAATATATAAAAATAATATTTTTATAAAATATTACATTTGAACGGTTAAGATTTCAATCCAACGGTTGAGATGAAGAAGAATATGAGAAGAGAACGATAAGAGAAGTGGACCGTAACCAACCCCGTTTATGTTAATGATTAAAATTATTAATTTACTGTAAAGCACAGCAATAATGCAACTTATATTGAACTTCGTGCATCAAGTTGTTCATTTATTTTTATTATTATTATTATTATCTATTTCCTTTCTCTATTTTTATTTAAATTAGAATTTTAAAATCTTATCTAAAATTCTGTTTGGATAAAGTTTAATAATATTTACCAATAAACCTCCCACTTTCAAGTAGTTTTTTTTTTTTTTTTTAAATGGCTAAATAGCGAAATTACATCCCGGAAAATTAAAACTCAGGTTTAAATACTCTTGATCCACCTAAATCCTCAAATGCATTGGACAGACCTCCAATATAGTAGACCTAGTAATGCCCAAATTTGCTAGGGCTTCAGCAATTCTGTTAATTTCTTGTGGAACATAACAAAATATAATCAGCCAATCCTTACCCACCATCTCCTTAATTTGTTCTAGCAATAGACTTTCGGAGTGAAAACTCTCGTCTGAAATCCTATTGATATGATCGATCTTGTGCATCGGACTCTTAAAACTATCTTTCTTAAGCCCAGATCCCAAGCTAATTTCAGCCCCTCCAACACAGCACACTCCTCAGCCTTTTTTTTTTTTTTTTTTTTTTTTTTTTTTTGGTATCCCATCCGGTTCATTAGAACCTTTTGTTTCGACTAATCCGGATTTTTTTGTTCTGACTAATCCGGATTTCACCCCTCGTCAGGCCACAGTTGTGGGGGAAGAGTTCTCAACACCATTTTCACGCCTCGAACCTAGGACATAATGGTGGGAAAGCAAGTCCCTTACCACTTACTCACAATAGTTGTTGGTAGCACACTCCTCAGCCTTAATTGCATTGCATAAACCAAGTAGCCATTTTGGTTGGCAAACAAGAAACTTTTTTCGCCAAACAATAATTATTTTGCATGAAAGGGAAGGATATAGTTACTTCAAAAAAAAATTGGTTACAATACCAAACTCAAAATAACCGGGCCTTGACAGGCTTTTTTTTTTTTTTTTTTTTGATATTAAAAAGTTTTGGAGGGGTTCGACATCAATCCCCAAGCGGGCAAGACGGCCGGGCTCTATGAGCATTTACCGGGGACTTACGAGATCGCCTACCAAAGCGAGTCCCAAATACGACGGCAGAGGGGGATCAAACCCACGACCCAGCTTGGTCTAATCCCGGATCCATTACCATCTATGCCAACTCTCATTGGCCTTGACAAGCTTTTATGCTATATTGAGTAGAGCGCAGAGAAGCCCAACATTTGAGTGGGCTTCAACACTTAGGGCCTACTTTTGCAATTCTCCCGTGATTTGGGCCGAACCTGATCAGGCTTCTATACTTATGCGCTATCATGCTATCCCCCTGTTTCTATGCTATTGCCAGGTGTATCTTTAAGAAATATGATCGAGAATAAAAATTTTATATTTTTCATGAAATGTTGATCAGATACATATATATGAAGTATGGATTGATGACGATAGTGCTCCAATCAAAGATAAAAATATCATATAAAATGGGTAATATAGATCATGGAGACCATAATTTTGTATAGTACGTAATAAATAAGCACATGAGAGGAGTTTTCTCTCCTAAAGCACAAGAATACT
This sequence comes from Acacia acuminata, assembly GCA_019022655.1. Taxonomy (NCBI): domain Eukaryota; kingdom Viridiplantae; phylum Streptophyta; class Magnoliopsida; order Fabales; family Fabaceae; genus Acacia; species Acacia acuminata. The sequence goes on from JAFJYI010000138.1 coordinate 1,227,830, forward strand.
TATTATATCTGTTCCTAACAGCTGTACCAGGAAGTAGGAGTGGGAATAGGTCAAGCTCCTATTAGCGGATTTTACAAACTACGGCCTATTTAGGGGCGCAGTCGGATCTCTACTTTGTTTATTAAAATGTCAAGCCTAATTCCTATTTAAAGGCTGAATATGTAAATAGGCCAAACCTATTTTGTTAAGGTCGACTGTAGGCTTGCAGACCTAACTGTTTAAATATTAAATAAATATAATTATATTTATATCATATAAATAAGATAATATTTATTGTTTTTTATTCTTATATTATAATTTCAAGATATATTTATATAAGTTTTGATAGGTTTAAAATATACAAAGCCAAATGGCCTCCAAGGCCTGTAATATGAGGCATTTTTAAAGGCTTCAGGCTCAACAACCAGCCTTATGAAGGCTCAGGCTTGAGCTAGAAAAAGCTCAATCTGGTCGGTTCGGGCCTTGCTAGCAGCGCTTCGCGCCTATTATTGAGCTCAAGATTATTTAGTCAAAGCTTGGTCTGGCCTGACCTATTTCCATACCTAACAGGAAGTAACAGAATCTTTGTTATTTTCTATTTGCTGCTTTGGAAAGCTGTTGAGTAGGTTTGTTTGTTTGACAAAAAGATAGCCACGGCTTCTTTATTGCTCAGATCATATATTGTAACGGTTAAATACATAAGCTGACTCTAGACAGACTGAGACACCTGCGTCACAGAACTCCATTTTCTACACTCTTTGAGGTAAACCACAAAGGCCACCCACCTCAATCCATTTGCCACACAAACCAAACTAATATACACTATTGAGATCCAAACCCTACTTGTTCTGCTATTCCATGCCATGAAATAGTATCCTAGTCTCAGGCAAAGCCTCCATGCATCATAAACAAGCATCAATAGGCTTCCACTTAGCCTATTACCTCTGCTAATATATGCAGAGACCAACAAAGCCTCATTACCTTCTTTGTCTTCCAATATTGAAATCAAAGTGCCCATGTTCCATATGGCACTCCACTTCACATGTTGCACTAACAAAGCCACAAACATGGTCACAAATAACATTATGAACAGAGGATAATAGTAAGTGAATATGCGTGTAACGCAATGGAGATCAGCCCCGTGGATAATAATGAAGTCAATAGAACAATAAAAATGGATGTCACGAGAGGCCCTTTAATTCTAGTGTCCATAACGTGCTTGATGAACATTTGCTTTAGTGTCAGGACATTATCCCCTGCATATATGTCAGATGCAGAGTTCACAATGGTTATAGTGTTGAAAAGGTCCAAGAAATGGAGAATTCCCAGTTGCAATATCACCAACAGGACAAAGTTATGAGAAACCTTGCCCAGTAACATATCCACAGGCTTCAGGTGATCCCAAGAGGAGCAGAAAACGCAATCCAGGTCTTGATCCTTTTGCAAAACCTTAACCGCTTCAGTTATGGTTTGAAGATACAAACTTTCGTAGAGGAATAAAGAGCAGAACGGAGGAAGAGAAGTGATGAAACTGAAGATGATGAAATTAGGGTTCATAAAAGGGATTTTGAGAGCTTCTTTCAGGATGCCCCATAATCCAAGCTTCTTCCCTTCCAACACTGTCACTCTTTGTGTGCTCTCCATATTCTTTCTGCAACTCTCGTTTAGCAGGCTTATCTGTGTGTCTTCTTTCTTACCTTCTCTTGATCAAGAATTACATTGTGGATGATCGGTCTTCTCTTCGACATTGCAGTAAGTTGACTTGACGCGATTCACTGCTCCCGAGACTACGGTAGCATTATAAGTAAAGAAAAGATCTAGACCATAGGATTGTTTGACGTCAATGGTTTCATCACCAACTTAGTTTGACTTTCCCCTCTTCTTTAATTACAGCTTTTGCAAGATCCAATACTCGTTGTCTCGTTCATTCACTGTCTTTGACCTTGACTTTGATGAAGTGGAAAAATATGAAGGTGGATTTTGAATCCACAAAACTCCAGTCAATGGGATTATTGAGCTGAAACCACATGCTGGGAAAATGGGGGTTAGTGATTACTTGGAGTGTCCTTTGCCGTTTGGATTTTAGTTAATTGCGTGTGGGCAAAGGTACATACAAGTGAAGGTGGTTGTTAGGGGATAACCACCCTAGGATCCCTGCAAACACATGCCCAGAATTGTAAGGAAACGGTGCTAAACGTCTCTCAATGACATTTAATGCTTGACCCAAAAAAATATCCCATTCAATAGGGTTTCCATATACACGGACACAAAAGGCCTAACCACTTCTGTTTGGCTGACCACACCACCATTACTAGCTGGTACTTGTAGCTTCTGCAATTATATCGCACTTTATCAGTGTTCCCCGCTCAAGTTAACTGCATCATCATTAATACTTAATAGTTCTAATTAACACATCCCAATCCCACCGCGTTTACTTTTCCTTTTTCTGTTTGCCTTTTTTAAATCAACACGGCACAATCTTTATCTTTATCTTCCATTGGTAAAGTAACATTTATTTTTGTTATGCATCCCCTAACCTCAATCCCTCATTTACTACTCTAGTGATAGTGACTTGTATAAATCCCCCCACCAAACACGAATTAAATAATCTCAGATCTATCCTTGACATGAATATTAATTCGTAGTGCTCACCTTTCAATGACGTAAACCACACGTATTAATTACTATGTTTTATTCAAGTTAAAAAAGGCATCTGTGGACTGTAAATGAGAAGAGGGTGAGAATTTAGGGTAGGAAGGATTAGAAGTGGAATATGTGAAGTGCATAATGCACAAGAAATGAAGGACAACATATATGCGAAGCCATGTTGTCCACCTTAATTACCTTCCACAACTACTTCCCCACTTGCACTCTCTTCCAATTTATTTCCTTCAGTACCCCCACACCACATTCTCTCATCATCCCTGGACCCACCCACCCTACGCATGTGATATTGGGCACTGCCCCAAACTACGTTCCTCCATGTCTCACATTATTAAATTATTACAGATTCTTGCCAAGTGGCCATAATGTGGCAGACCACTGAGAGAGGCCGATCTCACAGATTCTTTCACGTACAGTTCTATAATTAAGCAGGCCTCAGAATGATCGGTTCATGCTTAATTAGAAGACCTAAACACCAAGTAATGATAAATTAGGAAACACACATGGACACATGCAGGCTGAGAGTCACAAGATCCACTTAGTATGGATGGCACCATAGTTGTATCCGAATCCCATTTTACTACTCAAACATTAATAAAATACTAACAATAGTCTGATATCTCACGAGTACCGACAGAATATAACCCGGATTTTGAGGAGTGTCTTCTCTCTTCGATGTTGAATATATCTGAGCTGTGGGATTCTTTATACTATATATATACAGGTCTGCCCTCAGGGTCAGCTTATCAATATTTATTTATGGTTTGAGATCAGCTGTTATTATTGTTAACGGCGTCATGTTTTACCTCTGCATTAATTAATCATTTAACATTCTTTATCTTTTACCATACATGACAATTAACTGATAGTGGCCAATGCCGTGTATACTATATAGTATGACAGATTCAGTGGGACACCAGTGGTTTCAACTTTTGACCCTTCTCATGGTTTTGTGACTGTTAATGTTTTTCCCGCTTCAGCAAATTAACCGGCTATATATATATATAGATGTGTATGTGTGTCGCTGTCCATGTTCATTATTTTCCGGGTTCCCAAAATTCACAACATATCTAGTACTGTAAGTTTCCAAAGGTTATTCTGTTTCTCACCTGCTCCCTCTGTTCTCCTCGTTTTGTTCCAACAGCTCGAGATGACAAAAACTGTTTTTGAGAGAATATTATACTACTAGTATTTTATATCAGGACTTGTTTGCATTATATATATTATTGTGTGACAAAGCAGATACACGACCCTGCAGGGGAGAATCTGAATATGTGAAGTGTGTATTGAGGACGTACGAGGGAAAACCTTGGGTGGGAACCAGGATGAAGAAGGAAACAAAGGAAAATAATTAAGGAAAGAAAGTTGTTGTGTCCTTATTCTAGGCTCGAAGGATTGCAATCCTTTACTTTATAGCAAGCCAGTATTTTCTGTCTCAATAAAATCCAAATTTACAAAAGCGAAAAAGAAAAGAAGGAAGCTGGGCTTAATAATCTGCTTAACTTTATAAAGGTTGATTGGGATTTGATGGAAGGAGCAGGCAAGGGAGACAAGGTGGTGCAGAGAAAATATGAATGGAGTCTCCATGGCCATTCACTTCAAGTATAAAAGAAAATGGACAATTGTTTGTTGCTGATAAAAAGGCCAGTTTCTTGGTAAGTGGTCACCTACCCAGAAAAGAAAAGCAAAGAAGGACCACTTTGTGTTTTTGTGGGGGTGAGAGAGAGAGAGAGTGTGTGTTTTGGTTTGATTAATAATCAAGTGCCACTTGGCCTAATTCAATGTCCTGCCTTCATCTGTCACTTTCCCTTATCATATACTAAATCTCCCAACCTCTCCTCCTTCTTATCTCATCTTCCACCTCACTTATTATCAAGTTCATTGTTAATAATATTAATAGAGGAGGCCGAGGCTGAGGGCGGCCCAGTTATTCACACGTTATATAGTTTGTTATTAATATTTGCTTCTAGAACTTAGTTTTGAGGTTCATGCATGACGTTTCCGATCAAAAAACCAGGAAGAAGCAGCAAAAATGTCATTTTAAAATGGAAGACCTGAAAGGGAGATTTGTGTGGGACCCAGGGATCGTGTCTGGCATTGAAGTGCCTGTGGCTATCAAACATTTGAGACAAATAAATAACGTAAGGCTGGTGCCCATGCGGGGTCCCCTCATCGGACGACGTCGCTTTCTTCACAATTTGCCTCTCCATTTTATTGCCTGCGTCCTAAACTTCTCGACCCTTCTTTCTACGTATAAATCTCATTCTCAATCTACCTAGCGAAAATTTCTTTAACCATGTGACATAATTTCACTCAATCTTTAAAAAAAAAATTATATTTTATTGTACATATTGAGTCAAAATAAAATTAAATTTTAGGAGTGAAAATGCTTTACTTTATTTTATTTGTCTTTTAAATAATTATATTTGTCTTGTACATGGCCAAAATTTTTTAAATTTCTTAAGTTTTTTTTTTAATCCATTTATTTTCTTGTAAATATCTTTATTCATCTTATAAATATCTAAAATATTTTTAATTCTCTAAGTTCTTTTTTCTTTTTTTTCAAATTCCTAAGTTCTTTCAAATCCATTTTTTTATCTTGTAAATATCCTTCTTGTCTTATAAATACTCTTATAAAACAATAATAAAAGAAGAGCATCATGTCTTTTCACTTATAAAACTTAATTTTATTTTAACCCATAGTGATAGAGTAAAGTTTCAGAAATTTGTTGGAGTTGACTAAAGTTATATCTCATTCATGTGACGTGAATGACATTTTCCCATCTATATATCTACTACTACTATTATTAATTAAATCAGAGTTAGTGGCTGACCAAACAAAATCAAAAATTTGAGTTGGTGCAGCTTCCTTTTCACCCTAATTATTATTAATCAACGTCTTCTACCTGTTGTTTTTCACGTTGTCTTATACCCAAGGGGTTGGTTATTAATAATAATATCATCTGAATCATGCTCCTACTTAATTTTCAAGCCTTGCTTTGAATCCATAAAAAAGAAGAAGGAGAAGAAGCTTTGAGTTTGTAGATTTTCGTTATCAGTTAAAAAAGTGCCATGCTGCTGCCACTTAGGATTACTTTATGCTTAGCGTAGGGAGAGACAAATTGTGGGTGCAAATCTCTTGGCCTGCTAAAAATCATCACTTTAATTTGTTTCATACCAACGCTAATATAAAAGCAGTTTCACTTTTTCGTTAAGGAAATAAATTTCACTTTGTTTTAATTTCACTTCACTTGATCAAAGTCACTTTTCATTATTATCAAATCTTGATCTCGTACAGTTGCTTATTCATTCAGCAATTCTTGCAGTAACGAGAGCTTTGTGAAAGTTTCATTCTTAAGCCAAACAATAGCAGATTCGTCAGTTAAGATTAAAGCTCAAAGCTATTAGCATGAATGAAGACTAGCTAGTAATAATCCTATCATCTTATATCTTCACAGAAAAAAGAAAGAAAGCGTTTTGCACTTATCCATAATCCTTATAAATCTGGCTTTATTCGGATTTTTATTTTTTTGGGGCCAACTTGGAGCATTGCACTTATTGATATGCTTGCTATTTCAAGGTCGCTTTCCTTCTCTAATCTTCCATAATTCACATAGACATGCAAATATTGTGCTTTTATTCTCTCAGGGTGGGGTGGATGGCCTATCTGTGTCCGCACACAGAATTTTTATTTTATTTGGACTCTACCACTTGTTATAATAAATATAAAATAAAATAGATTTTTTTTTTAGATATTAAGAAAATGAATTAAATTACTTTAAAATATTTATAGCTGTCATTTATTTTTTAAACTATTTTATCTAAATCTAGTATAATATATGACATAATTAAATGATTTATTCAATTAAAAAAATCAAACTGTCTTATGTTTAAAAGCGTAGGGAGTAATTGTCACACTCAGAGTCACAGCTGTGAAACTGAATCGTCCATATTATACAACTACTGCATGAGAGAGAGGGATTGAAGTGTCCCTTTCACAGGACACTGTTCTGGTCACCATTCACTGATTAAAAAAAAAGATTAGAGAGTGCATGCTCATTCTCCTCCCACCCAACTACTATCCATTTTTAAAAAAATTATTTTGGCCGGCCCAAAATTATTAATGAATCATTATTCTGTTTTGCGTAAAATCTCAACTAGAAAAGGAAACAGTTGCCCCCACGAAAAAGAATAACAAAAAAACAAAAAGAACCTAAATTCATCACTACTTCTCACTGCAAAACAAAGCAAAAACAAAACTCCTGCTTCTCTCTCTAGCGCGCACACCCACCACCCACTTATATTCTAATCCCGAAGCTCCCATTCCAACAACCCTTCATCGTTTTAACGCTCTTCTCTACATTATGCCCTGTTGGTGTTTCGTGCTTGTTCTTCCTTGCTTTGCCCGCATTTTTGGTCATTGAACTAATATTGCCCACCCTTCATTGAAACAGGAGAAATAGCTATAGGAGATATCCAACGCCACTTTCGCCCAAAGTTTTGGTTTTCCTTCGATTTGTTCAAGCCGAGGAAGTTCTTTAATTCAAAAGAACTCGTCTTTATTTCCCTCAAGTAACTGAAGAAATGAATGCTCTTTATTTCTGAGACAGCCCCTCATGGATCTGGAGTCTCTGAGCTACAGAAATTCGATCAAGGTAACTCATATATAGCCCTCTGGTGCTTAGTCTTAGGACTCCCACCTGCAAAAAAAATCTTTGCTTTCTGATCATGCTTACTTCTCCGCAGAAGGAATCATGGAAAACTGTGTTGACTTTGGCTTATCAAAGCCTTGGAGTTGTCTATGGAGATTTGAGCACCTCCCCTCTTTACGTTTATAAAAGCACTTTCGCCGAGGATATTCAACATTCAGAGACTAATGAAGAAATCTTCGGGGTTCTGTCTTTCATTTTCTGGACCCTTACACTCATCCCCTTGGTCAAGTATGTCTTCATTGTGCTTCTAGCAGATGACAATGGCGAAGGCGGGACCTTTGCTCTTTATTCTCTGCTATGCCGGCATGCTCGGGTTAGCTTACTGCCTAATACCCAGCTCGCCGACGAGGACTTGACGGAGTATACGAAAGATGGGGTTGTGGCAAACGACAAGAGAGCCGTTGGGTCTAGCTTGAAATCGGTGTTGGAGAAACACAGGGGCCTGCAGAGGGTACTGCTTGTTCTGGCTTTGATTGGGACTTGCATGGTTATTGGGGATGGCGTGCTCACACCAGCTCTTTCTGGTATTTGAGATTTTGCATTATATGTGTGTGTGTGTGTGTGTGTTTTTTTTTTTTTTTTTTTTTGGGCATTTCGATCTCAAGCAGTGAAAACATGAATTTGATGATTCGTTTCTGGTTTTTGGTCAATTTGCAGTATTTTCTGCTGTGTCGGGCCTGGAGCTTTCTATGTCAAAAGAGCAGCACCGATGTAAGTGCCTTTCTCTGTTTACACAATTTCCAAGAAAATTTTGTGCATCAATTCTCTTTCCTTCAAATTCTTCATATATGACCTCTTAACGCAATGTCAATCATAATCTAGTTTGCTGTTTAGGAGATTAATTTGCAGCGGAGCAATTTGTCTTCAAATTCAATTGCAGAAAGCTAAACTATTTCTTTTAATAAAAAATAAATTAAAACTATAATGAATTTATTCTTTTTCCTCATTAGATTTTGAAAAGTAGATTCAGAAAAGCATGGTTTATGAAACTATCCTTTGGGATATGTTCTCGATATTTCATAAGACCGAGATTCTCAACAGTTTCAATCTGTTGCTCTATGCGATTCTTCGATTGCCTTGGCTTGGCTATGTCTTCCCGAAGAGATTCTAGCCTCCTCGATCGTATATATGCTGTGAGGACTTTAAAAGTAAAATTATTGTAGTTAGATATCGGGATAGGTTTATTTGATGCTTAGTATAAAATCCTATTTGAACTTTGAAAACCCATCGTTTTTCCATGCCACATTTCGTCGCCATCTAAATTAATGGACAAAAATGGAGAACCAAATGCTCGCTAGGGTGTGTGTGTGGGTCCCTGTAAATATCATCAAGCCACCCATTGCTTTGATCAGGTCAAATCATCGTCCCATGCTATTAATTATACTAGTATTTGAGTACATAATCTAGATTATGAAATTGATGATTGTAATAAACTAAAGATGAAACGTGTGGCCAAGATGAACATGACGTAACCCACAATATATTTGAATTTGACCCAATGATACACATACAAATAAATAGAAAAGTAGCCCCACTACAAAGTTAAGCTTTCATGGTATTATGATTTGAAGGTGAAAGCATTGTCGTATGGATAAGACTCCAAATGAATTGCTATGGAGTGATCTGTAGTCTAGAACTGTCGGCTGATTATCTTATTGGGTACAAAATTAGGTATGGCCATTATTGAACTAGTGATTAACATGACTTGCGATTCCATTATGATGCTCATATAGTGACTATCTGTGGGGTCTTCCAACATAATCCAGACCTAATTCTGTCCAACTTTAAGGCATTTGCGGCAGCCAAAATAATATTGGTATGAAGTCAGCCAAATGATATCTTTGTCTACATACCTAACTTTGTCATATGATTATATTTTGAATAAATATTTATTACTAGTAAAAAGTTTTGATTTTTTTCCCCTCATAATCGGTTGCTGAATTTCATATTCTCATAAAATGTTTCTAGTCTTCTCTTGAAAGTTATCTTTTTGCTAGTAGGTAATAATATGTCGCCCTTTAATGCAATGGCCTCCCTCTCTCTGCGGCTAACTTGTCCTATTTGTCGGCAACATGATCACAAATTTGAAATTTCCTTTGGATGATAATTTCTGGGCCCACAAGTTTACCGGAAGTTAAATTTATATGCTTTTGATTTAGGAAAAATCTCTTTAAGGTTCTAAAGGAATAAAAATAAATATTAAAAAAGTCTCATTAACAACTCTTTCAGTAGATGATTAACAACTCCATCTGTGAGTTTTAACAACTCTTTGAGATTTTTTTTGACATCAGAATTTTATGTGGGACATTTTTAACATTTTCTTAATCCTTTGGGGTTTTAAAGGAATTTCCCCTTTGATTTATGAACATACAACCTTTTACTTCAGCACTCAAAACACTCACACTACTGTAGTCCAGTAGCTAATGTTCATCCTTAATTCTTTGTTACTATATAGTTAGACATCTTTTGAACTCCCAATTTCGCCGAAGAAATTTCCCACAATATGCTCAAACATATCTTGCCTCTACTGAATGATGGTTGGTTATGCAGATGTTGAGGTTCCAGTTGCTTGTATAATACTGATATTTTTGTTTGCGCTTCAACATTATGGGACCCATCGTGTGGGATTCCTGTTTGCACCTGTTGTGATGACCTGGCTGCTATGCATCAGCGCCATTGGAATTTACAACATCATCCATTGGAACCCACATGTATATGAAGCTCTCTCCCCTTATTATATGTTCAAGTTTCTGAAAAAGACTCAAAGGGGAGGTTGGATGTCCTTGGGTGGAATTCTGCTGTGTATGACAGGTATGGAAATAGCATAGTGAAATGAATTATATTTTGGGTTAAAGGGCGATTCAGTGAAGGGCAATTTTGTCCCGGAAGTTTAAAAAATGGAGCAATTTTGCCTTGGCCTTATCTCAGTTAATTTTGACCGTTAGTTAATCAAATACACCAAGCTAACAGTCTATATATCGTTCACATCATTTTTGTTAAGATGCAAATTTACCTCAAAAGTTTTAAATCCAACTTTGAAAAAAGAAGTAGATGATACATGGATTTTCATGATAAATTTGCACATTAACAAAAATGACATTGATGACATATGGATTGTCAACTCAGTATATTTGGTCAACTAATAGTCAAAATTAACTGAGATAACGGTCAGAGCAAAATTGCTCCCTTTTTTAAACTTTCTGGATAAAATTGCATCTTCCAACCCCTTAACCCTTATATTTTCAACCAAGTTTGCCATATGCTTTATCTTTATTTGATACCATCATTTATACGTTCCAGGTTCAGAAGCCATGTATGCGGATTTAGGACACTTTTCACAATTGTCTATTAAGGTACACAGAAGCCTTTTTTCCCCTCGAACGTAGGATTTCATAATTACTAGGCAAATGTAAAATGAAACAATGAATTGTTCCAAAAAGGGAAAAGTTTTGCTCCATTATTTGCTTGCTTACATTCTTTAGACAGTTGTGAGCAGAATTTCTTCTCTTTAAAGTTGGTTGATTATACCTTCCTTGAAATGAAACCTAACTTTCAATTTGCAGAATTGGTAAATGGCTGAGGTTGGAAGTAATATTCATTTTCGTAATCTATTTGATGTTAATTTTCCAATGCTCTAGTAAGAATAACTGAGATCCATTCTTTCTAGGATAGTTTTGGCACATATTCAAGTTACCCAAAGAATTACCTGTTAACTTCAGGCTGAAAAGTTTTTAGGTTAACTTGTTTGCATCACATGCAACGTGAACTAAGATGGGTAAAGTTGGTGACTATCCCTGTGGTGCAAATAAATTTTTTAACTAAAATTCCCTTACCTGCAGATCGCTTTCACTTTTTTGGTGTACCCATCTCTTATCCTAGCATACATGGGACAAGCTGCTTATCTGTCCAAGCATCATACCCTTGAAAGTGACTACAGAATTGGTTTCTATGTATCTGTACCAGGTGAGTTCTCTTATGCTGATCTCAAGGAGCCATCATTTCACAGAACCCAAGTTTTTTGCTTTTTGTCTTAATTTTCTTGGTCATTTTTCCTCAGAGAAAATTAGATGGCCTGTTCTTGTAATAGCCATACTTCAAGCTGTGGTTGGAAGTCAAGCTGTCATCACTGGTACTTTCTCAATAATCAAACAATGCTCGGCTTTGAGCTGCTTCCCCAAAGTCAAGATTGTTCACACATCTTCTAAGATACACGGTCAGATTTACATTCCAGATATCAACTGGACTTTGATGCTTCTTTGTCTGGCCATTACAGTTGGATTTAGAGACACAAAGCGCATGGGAAATGCATCAGGTATTACCTCCACAAAGTACTTTCATGATGTACCTGCATGCTTAGAGACCATAATCATTACCCATGTCACGGCTTTACTTCTAATGTCAAATATTTAATTATTTTTAATGCATTTTTGTTTTCTTCCCATGAACAGGATTGGCTGTCATAACTGTCATGTTGGTGACCACGTGCCTAATGTCTCTAGTCATGGTCTTATGCTGGCGCAAAAGTGTTGTCCTAGCCATTTGCTTTTTATTCTTCTTTGGCTCCATTGAAGCACTCTACTTCTCTGCCTCACTCATCAAGTTCCTTGAAGGGGCTTGGGTTCCTATCGCCCTCTCATTCATCTTCCTTATCGTCATGTATGCATGGCACTACGGCACAATCAAGAAATACGAGTTTGATGTTCAAAATAAGGTCTCCATCAACTGGCTTCTCGGTCTCGGCCCCACATTAGGAATAGTAAGGGTCAGGGGAATTGGTCTCATTCACACTGAGCTTGTATCAGGGATTCCAGCTATTTTCTCTCACTTTGTCACCAATCTCCCTGCTTTTCATCAGGTTGTAGTATTTCTCTGCATTAAGTCAGTCCCAGTGCCACATGTCAGACCTGAGGAAAGGTTCTTGGTGGGTAGAGTTGGCCCCAAGGAGTATAGGCTTTATCGGTGCATAGCAAGGTATGGCTATCGCGATATTCAAAAGGATGACATGGAATTTGAGCAAGATCTTGTTTGCAGCATAGCTGAGTTTATCCGATCAGACACCTCCAAATGTGGCTTGGAATTAAACAACTTGGAAGATGATGCGAAGATGACGGTTGTTGGAACTTCAGCATCAAAATTAGAAGGTGTAAGAATGTGTGAGGATGATCTAGATTCCTGTCAAATGGAAGGTACTTCAGAGGTGAGGGAGTTTAAATCTCCTGAGAAAGTCAGGAAGCGAGTGAGGTTTGTAGTGCCAGACAGTCCAGAGATTGATTTAAATGCAAAGGAGGAGCTGCAGGAGCTAATGGAAGCAAGGGAAGCAGGAATGGCATTTATAATGGGTCACTCATATGTGAGAGCAAAAAGAGGATCAAGCTGGATAAAGAAAGTTGTGATCAATTATGGGTATGATTTCTTGAGGAGAAACTCTAGAGGACCAACATATGCTTTAAGCATCCCTCATGCATCTACCCTAGAGGTGGGCATGATCTATAATGTCTGAATTTTGGTTAGCAGTTATATATATAGCCTAGTTTTTGTAACTAGTGATGTTATTTCATTAGTTCAGCCTCTACATAAACTTGATAAATGGTGGCATTTTGTATAGTTCCCCTCCAAGCTTTCCCGGCAAGCAAAGTGTTGCCCTTCTCACCAGATCATTGCTTCTTCTCTCTCTCTCTCTCTCTCTATATATATATATCGCCTTTTTCTTTACCACCTCTGTATTGTCTTGGTGTATAAATAAGCTATCAGGAATGGTAGTTCTCTATTATCTAAAGCCCAAATCTGAAATAAATATCAATTTCAGGTTGCCAAGGAATTTTATGGCCATGGGCTTCAGAATGAAATAGAGACAAGTCGATCTCAGTAAATATAATATTTCAGCAAAACTAATGACTGTTAGATCATGCATTATTTGTTTTTTCTGGTGACAAAGAATGAAAGCTAACATTTACTAGAGTAAGTAAACATACTAGGTGGCTCTTCTAACAAATGCTGAAGCGCTTAGATTCCTTGAGAAAGACGTTCAAAATGACGTCTGAGAATCTGAAGAAAGATGGAACTTCATGTTTCTTTAACCTTTTTCTTTATTTGCTAATACATATCCCTATATTCTTCATCCACTTTGGCTTTACACTATGTTTCCTCCGCTCTCTTGCTATTAAAATATCCTGATTCTGTTGGCCTACAAAAAATAATAATAATAATAATATATATATATATATATATATATATTCTGATTCTTGTCATCTAACCAAATGGATACATTGTTTTACCACACTTGTGACCTACTTTAACATATGAAATCAACATTGACAATAGAAGAGAGATTTGGGAAGTTAGTAGAGTTTTCCAGATATAGTTAGATATTTTTACTTCGTAAGTGAACTTGACCGATGCTTTTGTAGATGTTATTGAATATGGAATCAAACAGCTTTTAAGGCTTATGTGAATCCAAAACTGACAATTAAGCATTTACAGGGGAAAAAAATCAAGCTTGAATAATAACACTAATATGTAGTAGCAGCTGGAGGAATTGATCCTGTGAGTATGTGTGGATGAATATGAATCACGCAAAATGATGATACAACAAAAAGCATTTGCCGCCCATGATTTGATCAGAGGGAGCGTAACCTAAACGTTGCTTACTTGACTAAAAGAGAAAGACAAGTTTTTTGACCACCACGAAGAAAGCCACAAAAATCAGATTCCAACCATTTTTATAAACATGTATTTTTCGGTGATAACAGAGCACACACAAACAGAGGTGCCATCTTCCCTTGATCTAAACAAAAATCGTATGACTAACCATGAAGAAAATGCCCAATTAAAAAGCGAGCATTCGAGGACATAAAAAAGAAGGCTACTTCCTGCTTTGATGCTAGTAAATACAAAAAAAAAAAAAAAAAGATTTTTAGTGTTAGTAAAGTGTGTTAAAGGATATCATATAATTGGAATCTTGAGAAAGCTTTTTGAGATAAATTAAAGGAATTCTTGTACTTCTCAGCGCGTTAGGGCTCTTGAAGATTAAGTATTGAAAAGTACGTCAGAGTGAAACTATACCTTTACTTTTTTTCATATTCTTTAAGTAAATTGGAATGGTGACACTGGATATATAAATGTGATGTAGCAGACAGAACATTATTCGTAACGAGAAAGCAGAGAGAAGCATGGCCTGCAAAATTCCGTATTCGCAGAGTATAAATCACCTTGTCGGATAGACTTGAAAGGATACAATAATCAAACCACTACATTCTATGATTGCCTTTCATTATCACCTCCAAATTCTGTCCTCATTGCCTCTCTACTGAACCTCATATCAACAATAATAAGTCTCCTTTTGTATTTCTCCTCGGTTTTCGAAAAGGGTGATACTTAATTAACGTGTTCCTAAAAAACAAAAGAAGGAAAAGAGGGAGAAAAAAGATAAATAGCAGATTTCCCGTGGCTTCTTTTAAGTTGGATCCTTGAATTGCAGAGCTTGAACATCTATATACAAGCATTTCATAGCTAGCTGCTCTAGTGGCTGTAGACAGAAAAAGATGGTTAAGAATAGTTTTGTTGTGGTTCTTGTTTTTGTGATTCTCTTTGGCCTCTTCTCATCAACTTCAGCCAAACCTATTGCAAGTGAGTATAACATGTTAGATATATAGTAGATTTCTTCACACCCCATGAACATTATTTGATCTAAAATCTTTGTCTGTCTGAAATTTATGTGATATGCAGAAGTGGTAACCGGAGTTGTCTCTAATGCGGTTTCTGCTTTTCTTAAATGGTTGTGGTCACTAAAATCTACCACCAAACCAAGTAAGGGTCTGCCATTGATTTCTCATTTTTCTAGTTTCAGCTGTTATTTTTTTTTTTTTTTTTTTTTTTTTTTTTTTTTTTTTTTTTGTGGGGGCTAAGGTTGATCTGATGTTGTGCTTGTTGGATTTAAGGTAATCAATTTTCTGTGAAGCACAGCCGTCCCATGATGAAATTTGAGAGTGGCTACACAGTGGAGACAATATTTGACGGAAGCAAGCTAGGAATTGAGCCATACTCAGTTGAAGTATCATCAAATGGGGAGTTTCTGGTGTTGGATTCAGAGAACAGTAATATTTACAGGATCCCAAGTCCAGTATCTACATGTAAGCTTCCAAATTTCAATGCCTTTTAGTGTTTGAGTATTATGGTTTTGAGTTGCTTCATTATGTGGGGAATGGGGATACTAGATTCACATGTCCTAAGAATGTCTGTTGTAAGAGTTCTGCCTTGTACAGTGACTTAGCTTCATGTTTGGGACATCTTTTGATTCGGTTAAGATGTTTGTAAAGAACCAAAGATGTTTAAGCTTTGGTGAAGCGCAAGCTTCTGCTTTTCTAAGTACAATATGCCTTTTTGCTGTTCTGCCAACAAAAATCTGTGTGGACATTCTGTTCTCTTTCACTTTCCAAGATTTTAAAAAGAATGTAGAACCAACAAAAGAAAAAAAAAAGGGAAAAGAACGTATACAATTTGCACTCCACCGACTTAAAGTTTGAGTGAATATTACTTCCTTCGCTGCAGAATGTAAATGCTACATTCTCCCCTCAAAATGCTTATATGAAAGGTATACTGCATCTTGGCTTGAAGAGATACAATTACCATTTTAATAATCAGTTCCTAATTACTAAGATTAGTTTTTGAGTCCTTAAAATAATTTTTTTGGTATATTCTGAAATGTAAGAATGAACGTCTATACAGATAGTAAACCAAAAATCCTTGCTGGGTCGCCTGAAGGGTACACAGGACACATAGATGGGAGGCCTAGAGAAGCAAGAATGAACCATCCCAAAGGAATTGCAGTGGATGACAGAGGAAATGTTTATATTGCAGACACAATGAATATGGCGATTAGAAAGATCAGTGATGAAGGTACAACTGTTTGAGAATGAAGTGAATGCGACATATCTTATTAACCTAACTAATAGAAACATTTAAAAGCATGAGATCACTCTCTGTTTTTTTTCCCATACAGGAGTGACCACAATTGCAGGTGGAAAAAGGGGACAAATAGGAGGCCACGTGGATGGTGCAGGTGAAGATGCAAAGTTTTCTAACGATTTTGATGTAGTTTATGCTGCTAGCAGCTGCTCTCTTCTGGTGGTAGATCGTGGAAACCTGGCAATTCGAGAGATTCAACTTCATCACCATGACTGCACAACTTACCGACACCAACCGGATGAAGATGACGAAGATGATGTTAGTTTCCCCCTAGGTATTATCACCAGACCATTCATCTCTAATCTCTCCAGTTTCAAAGACATGAAAGCCTAAAAGACACGTACTTTCGCATGATCCCATTGCAGGAATAGCAGTACTGGTTGCTGCTGGATTTTTCGGCTACATGCTGGCATTGCTTCATTGGAGGGTCAAAGCAATGTTTTCTTCTCCTGATGTAAGCGACATATATTCATTTTCATGAATAGTACGATGTTATATCTACAATGTAGTCTTATTTGATGTTGCAGGATCCAAGAGCTTATAGTATACGGAAAGGAATGCCAGTTGCAACAGCACAGCAAAGGCCTCCACCAAAGTCAGTGAGGCCTCCATTGATTCCAAATGAAGAAGAATACGAGAAAGAAGACGAGGGTTTCTTTGGTTCTATAGGAAGGCTTTTCGTGTATTCAGGGTCAGCTTTTGTTGAGATATTTGGGAGTTTATTCAGTGGAAGTTGTAGAAGTAAAAGGAAAGCCCTGCATTATCATCAGTACCAGCAACAAATGATGAACAGACATCACAACACGTGGCCAGTGCAAGAGAGTTTTGTGATTCCTGATGAAGATGAACCTCCTCCTCCATGTTTAGAAACAAGGACCTCAAAACCTAGAGAAAGCTACCCTTATATGAACCAGAAGGAGCTGGAAAAGCCTCACCAGCAACATCGAGGGGCTTACTTGAGCGGTCGTTGGGATGGTGAGTATGATCAGCAGATTCAACAGCAAGGGAAGCAGCAGCTTGTTCAGAAGCATTATTCATCGAGCCCTCACCAGAGTTACTATGATCAGAATTGCGAGGCGAATGAGATAGTGTTCGGGGCAGTTCAGGAACAGGACGGAAGACGTGAGACCATGGTCATTAAGGCTGTTGACTATGGGGATCCTAAGTATAATCATAGTAATCTCCGACCTCGGTTGAACTACGTGGGCTATTCCCAGGGTTATTGAGAAACAGAGTCTCCGGAAACGGACGACCTTGAATGAATATAATAGTTTCTTGTAAATTTAACCAGGACTGGTGCTTGTGTGGAGTCTTCTTCGTAGAATGTCTCTTCCAATTTATAGTGAGATTTAAAAGAGAGACTAAGCAGAGAGGCACTAAATACACACCAAACACGAAGCTGTTCTGTATCGATGTACGTGTTTATTTACTTATTCACCTTTTATTATTATTGTTATAATAATGAAGACCTATACAAGCACTCAATGAAGTTCCTTGGCAGGGTCTACAAGTCAATTAAAGATTTGGTTGTCACCATGCAATCCAGGTAGCAACTCGACTAAATGTTGTGTTATGGCTTCCTGCTGCTGGTGATTTCTCCCTGGAATACTATCACACACCAACTGAGCGAGTCCTAGCCAATAATTTAAAAAATAATTCACATTGTTTAGAGTTCACAGAAAAACAGAGACGCCACTGTTAACTTTTAGAAATTGACAATATTTCGGTAAATTTTTTTTTTATACCTATTTTTGGTTCAAAATGTGCATAAAAATGAAGTGTATAGAGGAAAATGTGTATATCAAAATATAAGGCAAAAATCAAAGAAGTTCTTGTTATATCCTATAGAGTTTGTGATTCAATTAAGAATTGATAATTCCTCCCTCTTTTGTAGGAAGACGGAGACAAGTTTGGAAGCTCTATAAGAATCAAAAACCAAAGAAAGAAATAAAGGAGGTGAAGCAGTGCAAAGTTAGAAGAAACCTGTACAACTGGCGGCGGCAAGTTAACAAACTGGCTGTAGCAAGTAGCTCTCTCTATGTAACTGGCCGCGACAAGTTGACAAACTGGCCATAGCCAATTGTGAAAAAGACAAAAAGTACAGCTACACGTTTTTCATTTTAGAAACATAAAAACCCTATTTAACCTAAAGTGAAGGGCTGGAAAACACATTCTTAACACAAGGAAATAATGGGCACATAAAGGGAGAGCTTGGGAGAGAGATCTTAGCAACTTTGGAGGCTTGGGTGTTCATCCTAAGAGAGATTTTGGGGCTTTTCACCTTGGTTCTTCCTCCTTTCTCCTCTTTTCTTCCTAGCTTCTTCATGTATTCAGTAGCTTTGTTTCAAATCTCTTTGTATTTGAACATGAGTAGCTAAATCTTTCATTCTAGGGTTCTTTTGACCCTTTTGTATAGATTAATACTTGAATATTCCTCTCTTTTGGTAGATAAATATATATATGTGTTGATTTCAACCTTGACTTAATGCTTCTAAGTGATTGGCCTCTATTTAGATGATTTATTCACTTAGGTTTGACTTGAGAGAGCTAATCTAGGTGTAAAATTTGATTGAAATCATGCTTGTTTTGAAGTTTACTTGATAAATTGATAGTTTGTTAGTAAAATAGAGATATATTTACTAATCTTGCATGTCACATTAGGGTTGTTGTTTAAATATTGATTCTCATTAATTGTAGTAAAAGATTGTGTATTTTAATGAGAAAAGAAACTTGATTTTGACTTGAGAGAGCGTTTCAAATGTTTTTGAATCTTAGACTAACACATATATGTATTGAAATACTATTAGAGAGGAAATTAACCAAGTTTTATGAAATGTAAAAGGGGAAGAAGAATCTAGACTCCATTATCCTTGAAGTTAAAGATTCATTTGCCTTTATCAATTTTAAGTTTTAGAAATAGTGTTTAAAAATTCTCATTCCACATCAAAACTTTGTTCTAGTTCAACTTGATGAAATTTACTAAGTTTCTAGGTTGACCAATTTGTTATACAAATCATCCTGAAAATAATACTTTACTTATCATTTTATTACTTACGAAACTCGTACACTTACAAGGCGAACAACCATTTCTTCCTTGTACAAGTCTCATATTTGCGAAATTGCACTTCAAACTTTCGCAAAAACTCCGCTGCGACCAGAGTTTCCAACGCACAAAGATACTTGAATATTGATCGTTCATTGTTGTATTGCTATTGATAGAGTTTGTAATCATTTAATGAAGGACTCATGATTTGGTTCTTGACGTTTATCATCCACGAGTTGTTTAACATTGTATCTGATATTGTCCAAAAGAAAAGAAAAAACATGGTACAAGAGCATAATTATATTCCTTGAGATGACATAGCCTCCACCATTAGAAAAAAGACTTTAAAGAACAATTGAAAATGACCTTAGACTAGGTTTAGATTGGACCACTTTAAAAGGTATGTTATTATTAAGCCTGGACCTACGTCCGACCTTAAAAGTTATCCTTTCAAATCAGTTGGTTATATATATAACCAATGTTAAAAAATTTCAATTTATAAAAAAAAA
Source organism: Acacia acuminata (assembly GCA_019022655.1). Taxonomy (NCBI): domain Eukaryota; kingdom Viridiplantae; phylum Streptophyta; class Magnoliopsida; order Fabales; family Fabaceae; genus Acacia; species Acacia acuminata. The sequence continues at coordinate 1,247,701 of JAFJYI010000138.1, forward strand.
AAAAAAATGTTTACCTTTTAGACCAGGTAATTTCATACCCGGTCTAAAAAGTGGGCATTTTTTATTTTTAAAAAATGTACAATTTATTTTGTTTCACATAAGCCTTGTTGGATATTATTATTATATCTAAACTTTATATTGTGCAATATAAATTTTACAGAAAGAGACGACCCTAAAAACAAAAATGCAATTGACATAAAAGAAAAAAAACTATTAACCATGAATCTAAAGCCCTATACTATTAAATAATTAGTGAATCTTAATTTTGGCATTTGTTTTTTCAAAGTTTATTTTTTTTGTTTGCATTTTCCTCACCTCCAAAGAGTTAGATAATTTTTTAGTGTTGGGTTTAGTGAATGCAATTTTAGACTCGACATTTGCATACCCTTGACACATAATTTATATTGTGAGCATCCCTAAAATTGAATGTGGCTATTCATGAATTGGCTGCTAGGTTGTCATACTTATACATTTTGATTCTTTTAGATCTCAAATATGAAATGGCTTTACCCTACCCTAGTCTGAGGTGATAAAAGAGAAAATTCTTATTTAATGAACTTGAGTTTAACAAAGTTAATATACTATGAAAACTGGATTTTATATGTGTGAATATGATCTCACAGGGAGGTCTAGGTTGAGAAGGAAACCAAATTAAATACCAATAATAAGGAAGTAACTGATTACGTAGTGATGAAGTGAAGATTAATAACTCTAAATTGGAGGATAAAAAAGATTAGCTAGATGATCATCATTTGTAAGGATAAATTTCTTGGACTAGGTGGTAATCCAATTTAATGAAATTTTATTTTCAAGCATTGATCACACGGCCTACATTTTTTATTATCTAATTTAGACATCTTAATCATCAACCCATCACTAATAACCTAGTTGGGTAGCTCCATATTATTGGCTTTCACTTTGATTTCTATCTCAACCAAAACCTCATTACAAGTTATATATTCAATCATACAAAATAGAATTTTCAAGTTTGTATATCAACTGTGTTAGTATTCAGCTTCATTAAATAAAATACTCTACCTTTATTACTTGAAACCGAGGTAAGCCAGAACCATATTCTATCTGAAATCTCAAAACAACTAAAATGTCTAAGATTAGTAAACCTAGCATTCACATTCTCTATGAAATTTCTAGTAGTGCTCTGCTGTGCACTTCATATCTCCTTGAGCTTCTTCTTCCTCTTCCTTCTGGGCAATTCGCTCATTATTTCCTCATTCGCTTATTATTATGCATTGAGCTGTTTGCTGAAGGGTGTTACTTGCAGTGGATATTTGTTGTGTGTACTCCTATCAATTCAATAGACAGGTTCTTTGAGTGCATTGCTTTACTATGTAAGTTGTTCATTCCAAACTTTTAGCTTTGAACACGGTGTTTTCCTTGACAATGAATTCTCTAAAGTCTTCGTTATCGAGTTTGTGTATATTTAGCGAAGTAATTTCTTAAGTGTCACCCTTGATCGGTCATTGTTGTATTGCTCTTGATAGAGATTGTAATCATCTAATGAATCATTCATGATTTGGTTCTTTGGGTTTATCATTCATAAGTTGTTTTAACACACAGTATCAGAGGTTGTACAAAGAAAATAACATGAGCATAATTCCTTGAGATGACATAGCCCCTACTGTGCATTTTGGATCTCCTTGAGCTTCTTCTTCATCTTCTTCTTCCTTCTATGCAATTCGCTCATTATTTGCTCCTCTGCGGTGGCACCATAAACCACCATTTCAACTTCTTTGTTGCTCATTCCATCATTTTTCTGCTTCGAGTGACAGCTTCCCCTTCCTCCTTCGTCCGCAAATGGAGTTTGACTTTGAGTTCGTTTAGGAGGATAAAGATTTTCTCATTGAAGGGATGAGCGACTTAGAAAATGAAATGGGGGTTTATGGTGCCACGACGAGGACAAAATAATGAGGGAATTGTATCTAGAAGGAAGAAGAAGAAGTTCAAGGATTTTCGAAATGCACTGCAAATTATGAGTCATCATACGAGGAGGAGCACTGGAGGAAATCCCTAAACCTCCAGAGGCTATCATCCCAAGGAATAATGTTATGATATCATGTCAAACAACCCATGAATAATATATTAAACAACTCGTGAATGATATGTTAAACCCTCATGAATGATAAACCACAAGAACTAAATCATGAATCGTTCATTAGATAATTACAAGCTCCATCAAGACAATATCTCTAACCATAAAAAATAAAATAAAAAAGGTTTTACATTTAGAATTCACTACTACAAAAAAGCATATTAACGTCCTAAATTAGAGGCAATTAATGTCGACGTCTGAAGGCGTCCTATAATTAATTCAGGACGGCTTAAAAAAGGTGTCCTATGGTTAATTCAATGGTTAATTCAGACGTCTTTTTAACGCGTCCTATGTTTTATTCAGGATGCCTTTTTAAAGGCATCCTGAATAAAAAAATCAAGACGCCTTACATTTAAAAAAAATAATTATAATAAAAATAAACCCCAAACCCGAAGGCTTGCCGCGCGTGGGAGAAGAACTGCAAGGACTCAGGAAACTAGAACAAAAAACAGAGAGACAGAGACGATGCAGATTAAGAGGTTTTGTGTGCCGTAAATATGATCTGGAACAACACAACAACAGATCTGGAACAACAAAACAGCAGATCTAGAACAACAAAACAACAGATCTAGAACAACAAAACAGATCTGTGACCGCCGTCGTGGAAGAAACTGTGTGCCCTAAATATGCAGATTAAGAGGTTCAGAGAAGGAAGAGCCATAAGGAAGATCGATTAGCTCGGAAAAAAAATAATAATAATAAGAGGCACAGATCCGAAACACGAACATAGAGAATTGACGGTCGAGAAGATTGCGGTTAGCGCGAGGTGGCGTGCGTGTGGGAGATCGATTGTGTAGAAAGAGGAGAGGAGAGGACGAGGCGCGAGATTAGTGGAAGAGAAGAGGAGTTTTAGCGTTGTGTGTGGGAGATCGATTGTGTAGCCCAACGTGAGAGATCGAATAGCTAGTCCGATGATAAATACAAAAATAATATTTTTGGCGTCCTTAAATTTGATTCAGGATGCCAAAAAAATTATTAATTATTTGTGGCATCCTTAATATATGGTTCAGGACACCAAAAAATACCCTAGCGCCAAAATTTTTAAAAAATTACCTAGGTGCCAAAAAATTTCTTTTTAGGCATCTTAATTTTTTTTTCTTTGATTTGATTAGTATTATTTTCGATTTCTTTGATTTGATTAGTATTATTTTCGATTTCTTTGATTTGATTAGTATTATTTTCAATTTCTTTTATTTGATTAGTATTATTTTCGATTTCTTTGATTTGATTAATATTATTTTCTATTTCTTTGATTTGATTAATATTATTTTTGATTTCTTTGATTCGATTAGTAAAAGTTTCGATTTCTTTGATTTGATTTGATTATTTTCAATTTCTTTGACTTGTTTAGTAAAAGTTTCGATTTCTTTGATTTGATTAGTATTATTTTCAATTTCTTTGATTTGATTTGATTATTTTCAATTTCTTTCATTTGATTAGTAAAAGTTTCAATTTCTTTGATTTGATTAGTATTATTTTCGATTTCTTTGATTTGATTAGTAAAAGTTTCGATTTTTTGATTTGATTTGATTATTTTCAATTTCTTTGACTCATTTAGTAAAAATTTTGATTTCTTTGATTTGATTAGTATTATTTTCAATTTCTTTGATTTGATTTGATTATTTTCAATTTCTTTGACAGTAAAAGTTTCGATTTCTTTGATTTGATTAGTATTATTTTCAATTTATTTGATTTGATTTAATTATTTTCAATTTCTTTGAGTTGATTAGTAAAAGTTTCGATTTCTTTGATTTGATTAGTATTATTTTCGATTTCTTTGATTTGATTTGATTATTTTCAATTTCTTTGACTTGATTAGTAAAAGTTTCGATTTTTTTTATTTGATTTGATTATTTTCAATTTCTTTGACTTATTTAGTAAAAATTTCAATTTCTTTGATTTGATTATTATTATTTTCAATTTCTTTGATTTGATTAGTAAAAGTTTCGATTTTGTTGATTTGGTTTGAGTAAAATTTAATTTTGGCGTTCGGATTTAAATTTTTAGGACGCCAAAGAATTTCCGCCATCAAAAAAGTTCATTAGAATGTGCAAAAAAATATTTGGCACCAAAAAATTCATGAAGACGCGCTAAAAAATTAATTTTAAGCGTCCTAAATATATTTTAGGACACCTAAAATTCAATATTGGCGTCCTAATTTTATTTTCAGGCTAAAAAATTTCCTGGCGTCAAAACATTTCTCAAAATGCGCCAAAAAATTAATTTTAGGTGTCCTAAATATATTTTAGGATGCCTAAATTAATTTTAGTCGTCCTAAAATTATATTTAGGAAGCTTAAGTCTTCAAAATTCAGCCAAATAGTTACGAAATTGTCACCACCTATACTTTTTACTTCTTTTTTTTTTTAAATAAGGACGTCTTTTAGGAAAATAATATTCACTTTTTGTAGTAGTGATTGAAATTCACTTCTAAACTAAGGTCATACTTATAAGTAGATGTATTATCTGTTAGTAATTTGAACAAGTTGAACTTGTATCAAAATAAATAAACAAGTTGACCACCGATGCCCATGACGACATCCACCAAGTAATGCTTCTCTGTTTTTTTTTTTTTTTTTTTTTTTTTTTTTTTTAATGATACTGAATTGTCATCTCACTTCTACGAAATTATTAATTGAATTTGAAGGCGACATTATTTATCTATTTTGTTAACATTATATTTTCCCTTATGTTTCCTCTATTTATCATATAAACGTCAATAAAAGGGGGGAAAGGCATGCACCTACCCTGGGAGGGCCCATATCATAATAAGTCAATAACTGAGTTAGGGAAAAAAAATATGGGAAAGGTTATGTTAAATGCGTAGCAAATACATTTTTAAAATGTCGGGTAAAATTTTTTTTAAAGCAGAACTAATAACTTCACCTTTTTTTTGGTTTGGACAAGCTGTTTAAAAGTGTCTTATAATTAAAAAAATTAGTGATTATTGAAGTATAAATTGGAGTGGCGTGGAAGTGGGTAGGCGCACTCTGGCTGGTTGGTTTTTTCTCATAAATTTGTGCTTCTCACAGCTGTGCCAACTAAAATATGTCTCACAATTATTAAATGAATAAATTAGAATTGAAACATACAATTAAATTATGAAGATGAATCGGTTCACAACACTTTTATGTCCAACCTAAAATGCTCTAACATAACGGCTACTTTCTTTTTCTTTCCCCTTGAGTGAGCGTGGTAAAATAGTACCCCTGTTTCTATGATAAAGAAAATAGTACCCCTGTTTTAATTATAAGACTAGGTTGATTTTTTTGGAGAAATTAAATAACATAATTAAATCTTTTAGAGTATTTTTTTATTATTTATTTTTAATTCAAACTAATTAATTTAACTAATAAACTAATATATAATCTAATGATACATAACGTATGATATTTAAGTAACTATTTAACTTCTTTAATCTCTCTAAAAAAAACAACTCAGTTTTATAATTAAGATCGGAGGTAGTACTGTGTCCATAATGTGTTATAGATATGAGTAGGCATGAAAATGAGTCAGGCCAAGCCAGACTTTGGCTAAATAGGTCTGAGCCTGCAATGAGGACAGAAGGTCTGAGCCTGAATTTAGGCCTTTTTTCTAGGATTAGGCCTGAGCCTTCATAAGACCTGGTCGAGCCTGAAGCCTTTTTAAAACTCTACTTATAATGTAAGCCTTTAAAAAGGGCTCACAGGCCTGGAGGCCATAAATAAGCTTTGTATACTTTAAGCCTATCAAAATTTATATAAATATATCTAGAGATTATAATATAAGAATGAATAACAATAAATATTATCTTATTTATATGATATAAATATAATTATATTTATTTAACATTTAAAAGTCGGCCTAAAGGCCTACAGTCAGGTCTTAACAAAATAGGCTTGACCTATTTACATATTCAGGCCTTTAAATAGGCTTTGGCCAGACCTTTTTAACAAACAGGTCAAACCTGATTAGACCCTAAATAGGTCGTAAGCCAGAAATACGATAGAGGTCCGCCTATTCCCACCCCTAGATATGAGTTTTATATGTCTGGGTTGTTAAAGTCTTGTGATTTATCTTCAAATGCATCAAAACCATATTTATTTCATTTACTTAATTTACACACATAACATTTTTTTGGTGAACCTCCATTTACATATAATTAAAATACATGTTGTTTCCACAAAACGTTACACTTTATACGAAGATACAGAAAATTTAGAAGAAATCTCGCATCAGGAAAAATTTTTTTATTATTATTGCAAATATTTTGAAAAAAAATAAATAATCCCTATGAAATTTGTTTTAAAATTTAAAAATAATTTAAATTAGTTTCACTAATATTTAGTATGAGCTATAATCAGATCAAAAATTGAAAAAAAAAAAAAAAAAAAAAAAGCTAAATAGAAAGAGACAAGCAAGTTTTTAAAGAAGTTTCAGCAACTTAAATTTGCGCTGACAGATACATAGAAATTACGGAAAATGCATTTAAGGCCATTTTTACAAAAAAAAAAAAAAAAAAAAAAAAAAAAAAAAAAAAAAAACTTAAAAAAGAACCCAAGACTCTGAAAATCCTAAAAAAAATCCAAGTTCTTTTCTAGGATTTTCAAAATCTACGTGAGTTATTAACGGGGCTAATATAATTGTTAATCAAAGCTGATTTTGTTATTAATGTGATTGATTTAGTTGTTAAAATATTGTTGTTAATGCGATTGATTTAGTTGTTAATGGGTATTGATTTTGTTGTTAATGGCTGATTTTGTTGTTACAGTTTAATGAATTTATACCAGAAAAGCCCTTTGGGCCTTTTTGAGATTTTCAGAATCTTTGGGCCTTTTTTAGGATTTGTTCTGTAAAAAAGCCCTTAAATGCATTTTCCCCAGAAATTAGAAAATGAGCTGGATCAAAGGAATCGGTGGCCGCGCAGCAAGAAAGAATATGGCAGGACATCTGGCAACGGGCATTTCCCGGTAAAAGGTAACAGCTAAGGTTCCATTTCCATTCGGCGTTTTTACGTTACCCCTATATATATATATATATAAATCCCAGTCCATTCTCCCCTTCTTCTTCTGGCTTCCCCAAGCAGTCCCGTAGGAATCTAACGCGACGCGGCGACGAGAGGGAAGGAAAACGTCGTTCGCGTCACGGCCTAACGCTCTCATTCTGATCAACCATGACTACGGGACCACCCGAAGCCACCTTAATCGAATATGAAGGTGCCGGAAGCGACGATGCGGCGTTCACCAGGAGGGGTTGCTGTTTCAGGATGCCGTGCTTAGGGTACGATTCGTCTCAGGCTCCGTCCACTGCTGGATCCATGTGGTGGGAGCGGATGAGGAGCCCCGAGAGCAAGGATCACTGGTGGAGCCGTGGGTGGAAAAAATTGCGAGAATTGTCGGAGATTGTCGCCGGACCTAGATGGAAGACCTTCATCCGCCGCTTCAATAAAGGGAGGTCCAGTGGATATACGAAGCAGGGCTCGTTCCGGTATGATGCATCCAGTTACGCCCTTAACTTTGACGATGGCCAGGACGGTGAAGAGGATTACTACGTGAACAATTTCTCGACGAGGTATGCGTCGATCCCAGCGTCGGCGAAGTCGTCGATGGACCTCGGGAAGGACGGGCCCACATTCACGTAAGGAGTAGGGTTGTGGAATTTGGGAGATTGAATTCTTGCGTGAAGGGTCCAGGTTGGAGCGTTTTTCGGACTGTGGCCAACGGAGGAGGTGGATACAGGGTGTACTGTTCACGTTGCATCCGGATTCTGTGGTCTCCGCTATTTTCATAAGTTTTTTTTTTTTTTTTTTTTTTTTTCTTTCCAAATTTTGTTGTATAAATCATAGTGATAAATGGAAGCAATTCAGGAAATAAATAAAATTCTGAAAAATAGAACTCTCTGTGTCTCTCAAAGTAAAGATACCGTATTCTTTTATTTAAAAAATATTTGATATAATGCTACCTTGCGTCTAACATTTTTTTTAAAGCTTAAACTAATTTCTTGAACTTCAAGTTTTAGTGAGAGTATTTAATATGCCAAAATTTGCTGGCTTTTCAGTTCTTAACGGATACGAAATGTGTGTGTTCGTATATATATATTGGGTTAATCGAAGGATCAAAGAGCAATGGCTGTGCTTTTGTACTTTTTTTAAAAAAAAAATGATATGTTAATAGATAGTATATTAAATTTGGTTAAGAAAAAATATTGATACATATAAACGCATTAAATATTTTGACTAAAAAAAAAAAATACCTATACATCAATTCAACTTGAAATTGATGTATAATCTAATCCTTTTCTCATAAGAAAGAACGAAAAGAATTCAAATATGGGCTGGGTATTGCATAGGAGATTGTCGAGGGAAAAAATGTACTGCTAATTATTGTTGCTATCTTTGAATAAAAAATTGTTACACATGATCACTCACCACCAGAATCAATTAGTTGGAGTTTTACCAATTTAATCACAAGTGTTTAATTCAAAGGGAAAATCCCATATAAAGCTATTTAAAATAGAAAAATTCTAAATCGGGTTGAAAAATTCAATAAATCTTTAATTGAGTCATTAACTCAATTTATGATTTTAAAATATGGGTAAAATAATTTTGATACCCTCTCTTCTCTCTTCATTAATGAGTTTTATTACTCCTTGACTTATGTTTCAATGTATATATCAAAATTAATTTTAGTCCAACAAAATATGATTCGTTCAAATATATTAAGTATATCATCATAAGAATAAAAACCTACAATATTTTCAGCAAAAAGTTTATTTTATTAACATGAACAATTTTTTTAAAGAAAACCTATAATATATATCACTATAAAAAGGACATATTTTGATAAATATATTAATTAAGTATGAATTTTTCTGTATTTTTCACATACATATATATATAGGTTTTTTTTTTGGAAATTTTTATATTGATGTAAACCGTTTTATGAAATTTTAAGTGCATTTTATATCATTTTTTTCTGAAATATCCATAGAATTATATCAAATTTAAACGTCGCTTTTTAAAAAAGATAAATAATATTACTAATCTATATTAAAGAATTAAAAAATTAAAATGGAAATATTAACTGAATTACTATCTAAAAACTCACATTTATGGGTTAAGGAAAATTATTCTGGTTTAGATTAATATTGGTAAAAATGACTTTTATTTCAATTTAATTTTGTAAAGGGTGAAGTTGGCACGGGATATGCTTTTTTCTTTTTTGGCTTTTATCTCACACGATAAAAATAACAATTTTTTTTTTAAAAAAACCTCTCATTTATTGGTTTTTATCATTAATACAATTAATTGACTTTCAATTAAAATATATTTAATTGATATCAATGATACTATTATGGCATGACATACTTGAATTATTCTTGATTATCCTTTTATATAAAGTCATAAAGCAATAATACTATTTTAATAGGGGAGAAAAGAAAAGCTAACAAAAAAGAGAGGAGGGGCATTAAAGTTATTTTACACGGATTTTGAAATCTTAAATTTGATTGATGACTTAATTAATATTTATTGAATTTACGAACCCGATTTAGAATTTTTCTATTTTAAGTAGCTTTATATGGGATTTTTCCTAATTCGTAAAACTTTCCCCCACTTATTTGAGTTTTTTTTTTTTTTTTTTTTTTTTTTTTTTTTTTTTTTTTTTTTTTTTTTCTGTAGTGCATCCGATGTCCCAAGACAAGCCATTTTTCAAGCATATAAACGACCCTAAATCAGACTAATCTGGACTGAAACCGGATTGGCCCCTTCCAGGGGGAAGCCTCTATTACCCATACAAGCTACATTCTCACATCTCGAAATAAAATACCTATATTAAGCTAAGATAACCCCTTACCAACTGATATAAATGGTTTGGTAGTTATTTGAGGAACTTCGATACACAAAGATGCGGCTCAAAGGCTGATCGGGAAAAGTGGATTGGAGGGAATAACGAGTAAAATTCAAGACCAAAGCTGTACTAAGATGCATCCGGCACTTTTCTTTTATTTATTTATCTATTTATTGCCATCAAGCGCTTTTCACTCCAATATATATTGGCATATAGTTTGGTATATGCTTCTCTGCTTAACTCTCTGTACATTTTTTTTTATTGGGATAATGTTTTGTTGTTATTTATTTCTTATTTCTTATGTTATCCTTATAATTAAATATTACAAGTAATTAATATGACCTTTGACTTTTTTCAGAAGGATTTTGAGAAGCATTCCAATTCTTTTTTCATTTTTAACGAGTCAACTTTCATTTATTTAACTATCATTCTTTTTAGCTAGCACTTGACTATCTGTTTTTTTTTTTTTTTTTTTTTTTTTTTTTTGGGCATGAAACTATGCTTCATTCCTTCTTAATCTGAAGGTAAATTGAAAATATACTATAAACTCTTGAATTTGGATAGCAATGACTGCAGATTTAAAACTTGAATTTAGACATCACCCTAATTATTAGAATAGTAAGACCATTGGTACGTGAACGATTAATTTCTTGTTACAGTCTGAGACACCCACTCAGCAAATCGGGGTTGACTTAATGATATTAAACAAGAAACTACTCGAGAAAGTTAATGGCTTTATGATTTAGTGGCTCTTATGGGATTGGGCAGGCATTTTACAGTGCTTCATTTGAGTGGAGGGGATGGGAGGGAAAAGATGATTCTTACCAAATTGTCATTAATAAGAAGAAAAAGATTTTTTTGTTGAGAATGTAGTTATGGAATGTTGAAAAAATTTTATAGACAGTTTGGTTAAAACAAGGTAAAAAAATTATCTCTCCTCTCCTCAAACCAAACATACCCTTAGTGTCTACTCATCTAACTCAATGGGGGAAAAAACCAAGAAAATCAGCAACTCTTGAAAGAAAAGATATTGAATTCAAGTCCTTTAAAAACATACACATATTAATTAAGCTAATTTTTCCACGGAAAAATTAAGTAATACTATTTCCAGTCCTAATTATAAGATTTAGTTGACTTTTTTTGGAGATATTAGGAAGCTAATTAAGTTACTTAATCATTATATATGTTAAATATCCTTATATTATATATTAGTTTATTAGTCAAACTAATTAGTTTGAAAAAAAAAAATACAAATATTTTAAAGTAATTTAATTAGCTTTTCTTAATTTCTAAAAAAAGTCAATTAGATTTTATAATTAGGAACGAATGGAATAGTTCTTTTTTTTTTCTTTTTCTTTTTTTTTAAAAAAAGAAAGAGAAAAAGTATTTGTTTGTAGCTCTTTGCCCCCGACATTAAAATTTCACATGGTCCCTTTTTGCCACTTCCTAAGCTACTGCAATGCCACACCGACCACCCTTCCCTTTCACCAAATTCAAGATTTAAACTACAATATCACTACTCACATGCCCCAACAAACTCAAAACTCATAAACTACTAGTATTTCCCTCTTTTTTTAAAAAACCAACCGATATCTAACTTAATATAATACATATTTAAAAGTTAATTTTAAGGGAAAATTATAATAAAGGATCTAACAAAAATAATATTTATTAAGAAGGACCATAAAAATGGTACTTATTTTGAAGGACTAGAAATTAAAACATTAAAATATAAAGACTAAATTGTCCTTAGCCAGATTTTCTATATTCTCTCTAATTAAATCAGAATCTGGAGTGATTGATGGATAATAACAAATAAAAACTAAATCAGAATATGCTAAGTAGTGTCTTTACTGCACCAGAATCGCCTCCCAATTAAATCAAATGATCTCATTCAATTTTTGAGTTCTGGATCCTAGTCACCAAAGAGAAAAGAAGCGTTTTAGGCTTTCCCCGCACTACTCAGCTCCAAAGAAAGAAGGCAAAATGGATTAAATTGAGGAAACTGGACTGGACTACGATCTCGACAACATTAAATCAATTTATCCAGTAGCAACAACAAATGTTTCAGCCACAAGCTCCACAATCTCAATTTCAATCGCAGTAACAAAATCTCTATCAACAGCAAAGGCAACAATAGTGTCTTCTCCAACAACACCACCGAGATTTTGAATGAGATTCAATTTATTATCATTAATAAGAGATAACATAGGAAATTGAGATTTCCTAGATTTATTATATTGATTGGATTCAATTTCTCCTATCAAATCTGGCCGTACATGATTTTTATCATTAATAATGACAAAAAGGGATTATAGAGGTTTAGGTTTTTCCTTTTTCTCTTTTTAGTCCGGGAGGTTTTTGCATCCAAATTCCAAAGTGATCTCCTTATGCAAGCAACTACGTCTCCAACAACAACACCCAGATTCTGAATGAGATTCAATTTATCCAACAACAGCGTCTGCTCCACCAACAACATATTCTCCAACAATCAATATAAATACTCCTAGTATACTCTCAATCTCTATTTGTTATTATCTATCAATGACTTCAGATTCTTATTTAATTAAAGATAATATAGGAAATGGCTTTAAAAACAATTTAGTCTTTCTATTTTAATGTTTTAATTTTTGGTCCTTTAAAATAATTACTATTTTTATAATCATTCTTAATAAATATTATTTTTCTTAGGTTCTTTATTATAATTTTTCCTAATTTTAATCCTCAATATAAAACAATTTTTATATTTATCAATCTTTTATTAATTTACTTCTATTAATACTCTCTTGACAAAAATTAAAGAGGAAAGGAGAGAATTAAAAAATATGATTAGGATATTTTAGAAAATACATATCATATAAATTAATTTAACCAAATTTCTTAATATAATTAAATTAGATAAATATAACAAATAGAATATTTGTTTTAGGGATGCATACAAACTTTTTCAACAGTCATAAATTCTGAGTCAGTATAGCTCCCAAATAGGATTACGTTTCTTGGTGACATCAAGACCCGTCCCCTTCTTGAACTAACCACTTTTTTGTTGGACTAATAAATAATAACCCATCATCATTACCGTTGACAAATATTAAATCTGGACGCTCAATTTCAACATGGACACATGGAAGTTATTAGTGCTTGGACCCACATCATTACCACTAGAGCCAATTTTTTTTGAATCAAAACTCATCTCACAATTTATAGATAGGTTCTGTCACTCCCCAGCTTTCATGGATCCCACCACCACTGCAAGATCCACGATTCAACTTTGCTTAAAGAAGAAGAAGTTGTATTCACATTCTCCCAGAAGAGCTTTAAACAAAGCAAAAAGGAGATTCAAAGAAATTGAGCAACTCAAAAGCCAAGAAGTTGATAAAGCAAACGCACTTGCCACCCGCCATAGTTCCTTCAGACACACTATCACAGCCCAAACTTCATCAACTATCCTAAATCTGCCAGCTGTGTAAGTATTTCATGAGTAAGTAGTAACAGTAGAAATCTGTTGGACTAATTAAAGACATTAATTATTGTCCAAAAAAAAAAAAAATTTAAAGACATTAATTAGAAGAAGATGCCAGATAATGTGTGCTCTGGAAAGAAACGCCTTTACTTTTCCACACCAGTATTTTGTTGTTTGCATAAGTGAAGGCAACCAACAAGATCAGACTAACATTTGCTGTTACATATCAAGAGGAATAAACTCCAAGATCTTCACAATAATATCTCAACACAAAATCACAATGCATCCACAATATGCCACAATCAATCATTGTAAATTCAAAATTGCAATCCCGAAAAGGACAAATCTTTGATCAGCGGATTAAGAGGGTTAAACGTGATAAGTGAGAAAATCATGGGGATGAATACCTGTCATGTCCCTTCTGTTTTTCTCATCCATGGAAGGTCTGTTTTAAGAGAAGACGGCATGCCCGCTTGATCTTCTTCGGACGAAGTAGAAAACTTGCTCTTCTTTGACCACTGCCAGATCTTGGAAACAGAATAGCTCTCACCTTTGCTCACACTTCTGATCTTCTTGGCTTCCTCCATGGAAAACTTCTCAGATTGTTCAGGTCCTTTTGTAAGCCTTACCTCGTGGCCTTGATGTTCATGGTTCAATGCAATTCGGAGGATTGAATTGGCTAACACATACTGGTAAGATCCCATTGAGTAACATCTTCTTGCATCTAAATTACTGCTACTAGTCTCTCCTACTCCTCCAGTCTCCCCTGCCTCCACATTCAGCCTTCTGAATTTACCAAGTTTTACAGGGAACACTCCTTTCTCTACAGTTTCTTCAATTTCAACAGTTTTTTGTCTAAAAGTTGGGAACCCATTTTCACCGTTACAACCATCCTCTTCCCTTAAATCATCAAAATCATACATGGGGTTTTCAATTGAGAACCCAGGAGTCAAAAGGGTTCCTCTACAAAGTGGACATGTGGAATTGGATAGAAGCCATGTGTCTATACAATTAATATGGAAGGCATGGCTGCACATTGGAAGCAATCTGAGCTTGTCCTTCTCAGAGAACTCACAAAGGCACACAGCACAGTCAAATGGCTCTTTCAGACCAACAATCTCTTTATACTGGAAAACAGGAAGTGCGTCAATGAAAGCTTGATCCAGACCAGAGTCATGAAGATTGAAGAGTTGTTGGAGTTGTCTTTGAAGAGCATCGGAGGTAGAGATTTCTTGGTGTCTATTGGATTCAGATGCTGAGGAAGATGGGTGCTTTATGAGAAATCTGACAAGCAGGTGTAGAAGACCAGAAATGAAAAAGAGCACGGCTAGAATCACTATTATGAAAAGAACAGCAGGACTAATTCTAGTACCAGACGAGGAAGAAGATCCTGTTTCTTTGTGGAAAGCACCGGGATATGGGGGAGAAGATGAAGGCAAAACAGGAGGTGGGTAGCTCAAGGAACCATCTTTTTGCTGGATTTGATGATGAATCCAAGATATCTTCAAGTGGGTATGGTTAAAAAACCACTTGCGATACATGCTTTCTGACATTCCACAGATCATAAAGGGAGACCCATGAAACATGCTCTTAACAGCTCATCATCATGTAACACAATCATATTAACACTTTGACACTAGCTAGACAGAGCCAAAATCCTTTGATTTCTCGGCTTTTACTCTCAGAATCCAGAGAAAATCATTGTCCTATGAGGAAGAAACAGATGCGAAAATAACTCTATGACTTGGGGTACCTTTTTGTTTTTAAATATTGAGCACAAAGTTTCATCTGGAAATCAACTTACCTATGTTTCTGGGTAGGCCACCACAGCAGCGCTTTCTCAAAACATCATGGAACTGGAATTTGAAAAATGAAAACGCAACAACTTTCAAGAGGTCCCAGCTTCCGGAAGAAGAAGAAGAAGAAGACGCAGGCTTTTTGAGATTGATTAAATAGCTGAGGACTATCTGAGGGGATGGGGAAAGTGAAATGTCATAATAAGCTCTGGCTTGACTCTGGGGCTCGCCCTCAGGGATTTTTCTCTCTCCAGTCGCAACAATTCATGAAAGCAGGTCCGAATCTGGCACCAGTTTCCGAAGTGGGAGGGAAAGGATGACAAAAAGAAATACCATCAGATTTAATAGTCCCACCCGCCATAGTGGAGCGTGCGAGTCAAATTCGTCGGTTCTTATCGGCCATGACTTTTGTTCTTTCTTGTGGCATAATATTGTTTGCCTTCTCACACACCAAGGCATTTTATCTTATTTTTCTTTATTATTAAATCATACTCCATCTTAGAATCCTAGGTAATATTGAAGTTTTCATAAATTAGAGTTTGTAAATTAAGATTCAAAGAAAAATGGTTTATTAACAAATTAAAATTTATTTGGATGATATAACTTGAAAAGAGATTTAAATATAATAATGACTAAAAATACATGAATTATACAACATATATATAATTTGAGATCTTTATGAAATAAACAATATTTAAAAATTTAAATTATAAAATAAAAAATAGAAACGATTGGGTAAAATATGTGTGTGAAAAATTTATCAATCACAGGAACTTGTTTTCATGGAAAAAATAATAATAAAATATTTCATATACTAAAAATACTAATACTTGAATTAGGTTTATAACCTAAAATATTGGGAAAATTGCATTGAAGTTTCAAGCTATAAAAAATATTACTAAAAGATCCTTTGAAATCCTCCATTTGCAGGTAAGTCATGTGAGTTTTTTGAGTAATATAATCAAAATGTCAAAAGACTTAATTACCTTTAATATTAGTTGTCTCACCTATCAACACAGGCACATGACCTTATTAATGGTCGCCCAAAGACTTGTTAATAAAAAAAAAAAAAAAACATTGATAAGACATTGAGCATCGAATGACAAGTCCATAGACAATTATTGACAAGTGAGGTAGCTAACACTAAGGGCAGTTGGGTCTTTTCACATTACAATTATATTACCCAAAAATCCCATGGCATTTGCCTTCAAATTGGAGATTTCAAGATTATTATTATTATTATTATTTTGTAGTTTTTTTCTACTTTGGGACCTTAGTGCAATTTTTTCAAAAATATCAGTAAAGACATAACTTCAAGTCTGTTAAATTTTTTTATAGATCATTAAATGCACAGAACAGGCAAGAGCAATCTCAATACATTAGCTTCTCTTCCAACCACACTTGAGGAGTAAAAGTTCGAGTACTGTATTTTTCTAAAAATAGGATTGAGTACTATTTTACTTCAAAACTCATCTAACCACGAAAAAAAAAAAAAAACAAAAAAAAACAAAACAAAATGATCCAGCTGGCTTTTTTATTCTTTTTTCCTTTGTTAGGCTTTTTTATTCCAAACTTACGTTCTGGGCTCCCCAACTTTAATCCCAACATAGCCTGATGCCCTGATTTGTGATAACATTTCCTTGCAATAACTTGAGTAGTATGATTTGAACAAATCGAACTAATTTTTTTGAGCATAACCATATACACATAGATTCTTGTTAGAGTTATTGGAAATTTATAACATTTAAGTAAGTTATAAATATGTATCCTTTATTTGATTTGTATAAAAAACAGTTCATAAATAGGTCAATGCTTGTAGTTCTTCTAACTTCATGTTTTGACGCATGCAAGCTAGTCCATTTCCTTATAATAAATACAGTTGGTCCAATTAAATTTGTAGCATATTAGAAATTACTTGTAAAAGTGTAGCATAATGATAAATACTTTTTTTTTTTTTTTCTAGTATTGGGATCAAAATGCCCAGGTAATTTTTTCTAGGTAAAATTAGTCAGTACCTAACGTTTGGTTTGTTTAATAATCTTGTCTTTGCCGTTAACAATATCGTTAACCGTGTTAAATATTGTCAGCATATAGGAATAAGATTTTCTTACCAAAAAATAGAGTCCTCTAAAGAAGTCTCCACATCTCTATTCCCAAAGACCTCAGACCTCAACATGGCTGCTTAACAGGAACTACCATAACTCTCTATCGAGGCTCCCTCCAGGTCCTAATTATAACGATTTTGGAGGGACTACCATGACTCTCTAAAATCGAGGATATTATTTAATATCATGTTATTATGTTGTAATATATATATATATATATATTTTACTAAATTTAGAAGCATGAAATTATATTAATATAATATAATTTTTCCATGTGTTGAGTTAAACAAACACGTGGGAAGTTATAGATCAATTTTTCCCATTTTTAATAGTTAAACACACACACACATATATATGTTAAAACAAGCAGACGAAGCCTTTCAAAGCATACATCTTTTAAACTAGTATGCACTGTGCATAAAAAGTAACTATCAACAGATCCCTAAAAATAAAGATTTCATTTTCATATAGCCATACGGGCCATCTTCAAAACAACAAAATGATCAATGAGACGAATAATTTATAATTCCACATAAAACATTTCTCATTTTTCCAATCAGAATTCTCACTGAAAGACCCTCCCTCTTTTCTTCTACAAAAGAAACTTTTTCCATATTTTGGCGGTATAAAAACATAATGAAAATCTCAAAACCCCCTAAATCAAATTACTTGCCACTTCCAAAAGTCTTTGCAACCACTAGCCGATACTTTGCTTATTCGCTTCTCAACCTCTATCTGACTGTTTGGATTAGTGGTAGAAATTGTCTTTTCAATGTGATTTATGGTGTATGAGGTACTTCCATTAATATGCTATTCAAACGCTAATCCAAACAGGCCAATAATATCATCCATTCCTACTCCTATCTCTTGCTCTGTTTTTACCTAACCTACATCTCAATCTTCCTTCAAACTTTCCATGGCTTAATGTATATATCCCCATATTACCTTTAATTTGATGGTGTGAATGGGGTATCATGTAAAATTTGATGGCAGGAAGAGTAATTCAAATACCGTCTTCATCCAAACATCTCAAGCCTTCAGGTCATCAGACATTGCAGACGGTATGCCGTGTGTTGAGAGAATATCTGAAATCGCTGCCTTGGCGGTGCTGGTCTTCAACACCACTATCTGCGCAAAAAGGATTTTACAATTTTCAAAATTATACGTCATCTAAAATTTCAGGAATGAACTACTGAACACCATAACAATTCAATTAAGGCTCGTGGTTCATTCATTTCTCTTTTTTATTTCCCTAATTTCTTCTGAAGAAGGAAAGCAGAATATGCAAGCATGAATGTGCTTATGAAGACGAAACCTGTTGATACTCCAGATCAAACTTCATATATTCATCATCACAACTCTCGACCATGAAGACCAAACTCTTCAGATTCTTCACAGGCTTACCATTGAAAGCCAGAACCTAACCACATGCACAGATCAATTTTTGTAGATATTCAACTTATTCAAATTGAGTAATATCCTACAAAATGTTTTCTTACCTGAGTGTTAACGATGTCCTCATATCCAATATTAATGTCAGCCACTAGAACCTAACACGGATAATTTCAAGTGTCAGCTCTTGTACAAAAAAGGGAAAAGACACATCTAATGGCATACCAGGGAAATTGAAGGAAAACCTGAGAAACAACAACAAGCTGTTCATCAATAGACTCTGCCATCGCATGTAAATGCTTGTCCAGAAGCTTGATGGGGGCACTGAATTCATATTCCTTTCCATACTGGTAAGACAGAAACTAAACGGGAACATTAGTATCAAGCATAGCACATTCATTTCTAAACACATTATAAATATGCAACTTGCAAAAAGAAACCACTATATTTTTGGTTTTAAATTCATACGAGAAAAAAGTTTAAGCACATATATCTCAAGTTAAATAACATAACAGTAAAAGTTCAGTATTTAGAGGCAACTACGTTACGTGAACACCGTCCAATAAAAGTAATCTGTTACAGAATCATGAAAGAAGAGGGAAAGAGAGGGGAGAAACCAGAATTAGAGGGTTAAAGAAGAAGGAAGAGAGAAATTAAGTGAGAAGAACAGAGACAGAGGAATAGAGAAGAGAACTGAATCACATTAATCCCTAGCACAAATCTGATTAAAATAGCATAAGGCCCCTTTTTATATAGAGGGATCCCAACTAATTGACTAGCCAAAAATGCAATCTTACTATCAGATTCTTCTAGCGGCTATATCCCAACAAACTAATTAATTTTTAACTCTTTATTATATTTATATATCATAATATGAAATCTGAAAGATAAAACCTACCTCAGAACGAAGATATGGGACCGAAACTGCAGCAAAAACAAATCCAGCAACAATATAATAAGGAGGTCTGCCTTTGATGTGGGCAGGGATAAGCCGCTTATGAGTTGCAAGGTTTATGTCAAATTCAAGCATCTTTGAATCACGGAGAACCTTGATTCTAGCTGTATCCCCAGTGTATTTTTGTGAGACAAGGTAAGTGAAACCAATGCGCTCCCCATGCCTGAATGGAACTACAAATATCAAATATATCCCAAACCACATATCAGTTCTGACACTAGAAACAATATAAACAAGAGAATTTCCAAAAGGTGCATGCGTTTATGCCTATGTCAATGTATTCTAATTTGTCAAGATAGGCTCATGATTTCATAGTAAAAAGTATAGTGCCATATAAAGAAATGAGTGGAACCATATGTCAAGAGGAATATCCCACTAACAAGCAATAAGGTTACCAAATGCTGTATATGCATGTACAAATCTATGTTTTGATATTGATTTGCCCGTGCTATAAAACTTATCATTCAAAAGTAAACCAAAGTAAAACCTCAAGAATGTGTCAGAACTAAAAAACATAAAGAAAAAGCACAAAATAATAGTATAATTCATCATGATGCTGATAGCTAACCAATTTAAAACATGGAACTGCAGTTACCCGTTCCATCATTAGCAATGTCAATCCCATCAAAGCTAAGAATCACATCAGATGGCTTCAAAACATGAGATTCTGGAGCTGTGGGTTCAATTCTTCTAATACGCACACCTTTCTGTTCTAGTCCCATACCCATTGACATTCGCAAATCAGGATTTTCCATCTTCTGCCACTCAACTCCAAGAATGGGAAATCCTGTGAAGGATGACACCAAAACTGATTTATTTAAGAAAAGAACAGGAATCATTTCATCAAACTTACAACAGACACTGTGTGACTGTGTTTGGTTTTTTTTTTTTTTTTTTTTTTTTTTTTTGGGGGGGGGGGGTGGTTCTGGGTTGGCCTATTTTCAATTGACTTCTCTATTCAATCAGTTTAGCATCTATATCTATTTCCATGAGGTTTCCTTGCTCTCCCAACATAAAAATGCACCCTCGTCTCTTCTATTTCAGAAGAGCGACAAGGTTACAGGTTCCACAAAATGCAACACAACCTTACATACCTGTATATTCCCCATTCTTTTTATAGTCTCGGATGAAATGTAAGATAACTGGAGTGGGTATCACATATCCTATATTCTCTGCATCTTCATGCTTAAGAGACTGAAATGCAATCCCCATGCATTTTCCTTTACCATTGAAAGCAGGTCCTCCAGAATTTCCTGAATTTATTGCAGCATCTATCTGCAGAAGTATTTGAAAAGACCAGCAAATCAATCACAAGATATCAATGGGTAACTTGAAGATCAAACAGCATATAATTTCAGATTCTAACCTGCACTCCCAGAAGTTCAGTTGAACCATGAACATAAGAGAGTATCTCAATGCGCGAGACAACACCACTAGTTACAGAGATAGTGTCACCTCCAATTGGATAGCCCACAACAGTAACAGGATCTTGCAGGGCAGGCAAGTCGCCAAACTCCACAGGTGAAACTCCATCCCAGAACTCATCATCATTCACCGTCAACAATGCTGAAGCATAAAACTAATATAATAAGTGCATTTTTGACAAAAAACACATGAACAGGAAACTACCGTCTAACATACTCAATTAAGAACTTCAAATTTTTAGTATTTATATAAATTAAGCTAAAACAATGTCAATGGCCTTTTTCAATAACGGAAAATGTAGAGGAGTGGATAAAGTGAAACGGGAAGATAGTCCCCATCCCATGTTTAAAATGTTATTACAAAAATAGGGCGTATGCCATAGAGGGAAATCAAGGAACCAACCCCGTTGCATTCTTAACCAAAGAAATAATGGTTTGGATTTTTCCCCACTCCCCTCATTCTGCCAAATAAGCCCTCGGGAGGGGAAGCCACATTCGCCTCTAGCTTGTGACTTACTTCATCATATCATACAAAAGAGATCTCCAAAATCGAGAACAAAATATTAATTAACGTAGCATTAGTTCCTAAAAAGTAAAGTAACAGCAATTACGTTTCTAGTAAAGTAACAGCAATTATGTTTCTCAGGGTGTAATTTTCATCATCAAAGAGGAAAATCGAAGCCTGTTATGAAAAGTTCCACTACATGAACCTCGTATATTAGATAATTAACTAAGATCAAGATTCAAATACCAATATCGCACTGGGTTCCAATGGCTAGAACTGTTGCTAAGTACTTCGTATCAGAACCACGTTTCTTGAGCTTGACCTGGTTATGATGCTCCACCGAATGCGCATTTGTCAACACCCTCCTCCCCGAAATAATAAATCCACTGCTACTAGAGCTATACTGCCTTTTTCTCTGCCACGGCAGGGAGAAATTCGGTTGTGTATGCACACAAAGAACCTTCACCACAGCATCCATTGACGGCACGGCCTTCACCACGCTGTCCCACTTAGGAATCAATGGAGGTTCGGTAACCAAATCCATAGGGGCACAATCTCCGTTCGGCTCAGCGAGTCTCGTACTTCTCCGCTCCGGTGAACCTATTACAAGAGGTTGCGACTTCTCATTGTGCTTGAAGTTCTTGGGGCGGCCGGGGCGACGGCGGGAGGAATCCAGAATGGCGGCATCGGCGGCTTCCACAGCGGAGGGAACTGAAACAAGGTCATTTGTTATTGTGGTAACTTTGTTGGGGTATTCTTCTTCGGCAATGGTTTTGCTGGGTTGGGTTTTAGGTTGTCGCCCACGCTTTCTCTTCTCGCCCATTTCCGGAAAAGCTTTGTGCTGGTATTAACTGGGGCTCTGCGCAGAAAGCTGGGATTTTTGGTCATCACAACAGTATTCACTTCGAAGACGGCTCCATCTCCTTTGGTTTGAGGGGAGGGGATGGAAGGAAATTACCTTGTTTGGTTCGGATGGAGGGGAAGGAAGGGAAATGGTATTTTAATGATTCTTTTGTTTGGTTTAAGGGAATTTGTAGGGGAGAAAATTGCTACTTTATCATTTATATATTAGATTATATATATTTTTTACTTATACAAATTAGTTTACACCTTAATTTAAATTTCATAATTTATGAAAATTCACTCTTATCTTAACTTAGTGTTAATATTTATATAAAAACAGAGATGATGCTTTTTTTGTTTAATCTCTTATTTATATGACAATATATTTTCAAAGACCAAATTAAATGTTTGAACCACAATGCTTACTTTGCTAATGGATTTATTAATTTTTCTAAGAGCAAAGCCAAAGTGCAGAGTATAGGTAAAGGTTAAGGGGAAAAACAAATTGCTGAGTTTGAAGTTATAACCTATATTTGAGTGATGCTCTTGGCAACAATTTTGAAAATTCCGGCTTACATATGATTTCAAGTGTGTAAAAATCACCATAAGCATTATTGTCAAACTCGTGAGTTAACTCTCCGAATTTAGCGTTTTTACGCTTCTAACTTACAAAAACGAATCAAGTTAGTGATAAACTCGTGCTAGTTGTAAACTCGGTTAAACTCACGAATTTATGCACCGAGTTTACCATTTTTACGTTTCTAGCTTACAAAACTATGTTAACTCATTCTTAAACTCGTGTTAACTTTTTTTATTTAATCAAGCTCAATGGCTTTATATAGAAATTTTTATAAAAATTTCACTAAATATGATAAATGATGAATGTTGATGGATTTAATTTCAATTATTTGGATTTAAAATATATTTAAATCAAATTTGTTGTCATTTTTATATTTTAATTATTTAATTATTCACTAATAATACCTATTTAATAATAAAAGTAAACTTTTACGAGTTTATGATTCGAAGCATTTATACGATATGAGTTTACGTTCTTGTCAGCGAGTTTCTTAAACTCGTGAGTTTGACAACCTTAACCATAAGTTCTACTAACCTATATCCATCTCAAGCATGTAAAAGCAGTAACTCACAGCCCAACCTTCTTGCAACCTTTACAATTGGGATTTGGGTTGTATAAGTGCAGGCCACAAGGTATGCACCAAAAAGAACCAACATTCCAAGACACACAGGTGATTGATGAGAGCATGTGATTAAAACCAAGGGTGATAACCCATCTCCAAGTGAAAAATTCCAACACAGGATGATCAAAACCAAGGCCCTCGCCTTGTTCAATAACAGCACCTGTCACAGAAGACTCATATCAAGTTGCTTTGGTCATAGTAAAGCACATTGGCAGACGCAAAAGTCACAATAACATTTCTTCCAACAAGTTCATTCAAAAAATACTTTTTTTAATATTGAAAATTCTTTTAAAAAGAAGTTTAATGTCCATCTTCTAATTAACGAGGAAAAGGAGCATCTAAGTGTCTGCAAATTTATTATTTTTTCAAATCATGATGAGAAATAGTGTTGATTGAATTTAGCTACCGTAAGGTAGAAAAAGGAAGAGAAACTTAATTTGCACACCCAGAGCCATCAAATCTGCAATGGCGAACATTTCCCCAACTGCCAAAGGCAAATTAGATAGAACCGTGAATACCCTCTGTATCTACATCTTCCCCATCCCAAAAACACCGCCCTGAGCAGTCGCAAGCAAGGAGATAACTAAAGAAACCCAAACCATTTTCATGTTGTTGTGAGATAAAATTGGTATTTGGCGTGAAGAACGAACCAAAGCTGTGAGGACATGCACAGTAAATTTGTGCTTCAGAACATTGTTTGAATGCTTGTTTTCTGGAAACCTTTGATTGTCAATTAAATTATTAATTAAGTTTTCATTATTGATTTAGTTGTCAATTTGGTTTATCTTCTTGATTGTTTAATTGGGTTGCTTAATTATTTACTTGTTTAATTAGACAATTGTAAATATGATTTCCAAAATTAATTTGATTTAATTTGTGATTAGTTTTAATGGGTTTAATGACCTGCGCTTATATCATTGAGTTTTCTAATTGATTAAGTGTTATTGAACTTGAGAGTTGCTCATGTTTCAATTAGGTGATTAGACTTATTAATCCCTTCATTTTATCAATCTCCCTATGGTCTAATTAATTAATTTGAAAGTTAACTCCATGTGAATCCTGAGTTTTCCCTTTCACCGTACCTGAGGTAAACCTTCTTTACCTTTTCTTATTTGATTTTCTTAGTTGTTAATTAATTTCTTTACATGGGATTTTAATTCTCTTTTCATAATAACCTCCAAAATTGCATTTGCATCTACATTAATTCCATTCTCATATAAGTTTTAGTCATTTTCATCTTGCATGTTCTTAGATTAATTTTATTTAGGTAGTAGTGTCTTACATTTTAGTTTAGGTTCATGCCATTGTGTTTTTTATCACCTAAATTTGACCTAAAAAAAAATCATAGATTGCTCATTAGGAGAATGATCTAGATTGACCTTAAACTACATAATTAATTAGGACTTAGTTTAATTGATTATTTTAGCTACAAAACACATAAACATGTTTGTGCCAAGAAAATTTAAAAAGTGAGGCATTTGAAGCCTTACCTACTCTCAAATTTCTCACCCATATCTTCCTATTCTTTATTGAGATTCTTTCACCCCGTTTTCTTGCGATCCTCTTTCATTTCCACTTAATTGCATTTATTTATTTCTAAATTGTGGTCAAATCTAGCTTTATGTTTAGTATCTTCTAGTGAAAAGAAAGAAACTATTTTGATCCATATAAATTTAGAAAACTCTTCGATGGTGGGTTGTTTGATGCATTTTTTTTTTTTTACATATTCAATTCTTTTGTAAGAAGCTGTTGATTGTCCTTTAATCTTTTTTTCATTTAAGATTCAACTACGACTTAGTAGCATTTTATGCTTTCAATGAAAGAATGTTAAAAGGCACAGTAAGAAAATTAAGAAATCCATGAAAGGAATCATCGAAAATCACTCTTCAGAATTGACAGATACTATGTGCAAAGGACTCGTAAAAGAGAAAGATGAATGAAAAAGGAATTCCTGCTAATTAAACTTGAGATTAGCATATCAGAAGAAAATAAGAATTATTCTAAAAAACCTTCCTCTGTTTATTCTCCCATAAAAAATAATACGGTATTTCCCGACGTCTCAGAAAATAAGAAATGTTGGACATAAACCGTCAATTGCTCTCTCTGTCTCTCTCTAGTTCTTTATCTCTATGAACCCACGTCTCAATCTCGCTCTAACTCTCTATGACCTGATGTATGTACCCCATGAAGTAGTTTAATTTGATAGTGAACATAAGGCCTTAAGGTTGTCAAACTCATGAATTTAAAAAACTCATAATAAGGATGTAAACTTGGATTATGAACTCAAATCGTAAACTTGTAAGAATTTATGTTTATTCATAAACCAGGGCTAAAAGTATAAAATAAAATAATAAAAATATAAAAATGATAATAATTTAATTTAAATAGATTTTCACTATGAATAACTGAAATTAAACTCATCATATCCGATAACTAAGTTTCTAAGAAGTTTATATATAATAAAGCCATTAAACATAATTAAAACAAACAAAATAACACGAGAGTTTAAAAGCGAGTTGACATAATTTTGTAAGGTAAAAGTATAAAAACGATAAACTCGGTATGTAAACTCATGAGTTTAACCGAGTTTATGACTAGCACAAGTTTAAATACAAACTTACTCGATTTTGTAAGTTAAAAACGTAAAATCGGTATACTCAGAGAGTCAACTCGTAAGTTTGACAATAATACATAGGGGTATCCAACACCTTCTTCAAGCTTTCAGGTCATCAGACATTGCAGATGGTATGCCGTGTGTAGTGAGAATATCTGTAGTCGCCGACTTAGCAGTGGAGGTCTTCAACACTACTATCTGCACACAAAAAGGATTTTCAAATTTTTAAAGGCCTAAGGAATTATGTTTACAAAATGTATTAGATTTCGCAACTTCTATTCTTTTTCGAGTAAAATGAAGGAGAAACGGAACATGCAATCGTGAATTTGTTGATGAAGAGGAAAACCTGTTGATGTTCCAGATCAAACTTCATATACTCATCATCACAACTCTCGACCATGGAGACCAAGCTCTTCAGATTCTTTACAGGCTTGCCATTAAAGGCAAGAACCTAAACACATGCACAGATCACTTGGTAAGTATTCAACTTACACTAGATTGAATGATATCCATATAAAGTGTTTTGTTACCTGAATGTTAACAATGTCCTCATATCCAATATTTACATCAGCCGCTAGAACCTAACATAGATAATTTCAAGTATTAACCCTTGTACTAGAACGAAAACACAAAAATCTATTGGGAAAAAAGATGAAAAACCTGAGAAACAACAATAAATTTGTTCATCTGACAGGACTCGCCATGGCATTATAAAGCTTGTTCGAAGAGGCGATGGGGCGCCCAATTCATATTCACTTCCATACTCCAAAGAGTGAGACTGCATAGAAAAACCAGTAACAGTTACAAAGCAAATCAGATAGTCCATTTCTAACCGCATATATTGAAAACTTTAAGTATGAAGACTTGACAATTACCCTATGATTGCATGGAGAGAAAAGTGAGGGGGTAATAAAAATGAGGGAATATATACTAGGAAGGAAAACTTCCATAAATGTTAAGAATATTTACTATTTTTTAGAGTTTTTCCTTTTAGTTTTCTTTTCCTCCTAATTTTCTCTCCATTCAAACATAAGATTACAGAGAACAATGAAAGAAAAGTCTGAAAGATAGTGAGACCCAAAAGCTATTGAGACAGCCTACAACAATAGGAGAAGAATGATTATTTTTTTAAGGAATATTGAGTTTCCTTTTAACCTTAAATGACGGGCATTTCATGTCTCAAAGTACTTATAGCAAACCCATAAACTGAGAAATTATCAAGCATGAAATGAACAAACACACAGACAGGAGACGATTGTTTTGCATTTTAAGTGGGATAGAAAAAAAAATTTGAAGTTTTCATAGGCAACTACAGTACATGAACACCATTGAAATAAAAGTAATCATGAAATCTAAAAGATAAAACCTACCTCTGAATAAAGATAGGGGACAGAAACTATGACAAAAACAAATCCAGCGACAATATAATAAGAAGGAAGTCTGCCATTGATGTGGGCTGGGATAAGGCGCTTAAGAGTTGCAAGGTTTATGTCATATTCAAGTATCTTTGAATCACGGAGAACCTTGACTGTAGCTGTATCCCCAGTATATTTTTGAGAGACAAGGTAACTGAAACCAATGCGCTCCCCTTGCCTGAATGGAACTACAAATATCAAATATACCCCAAAGTAGATATCAGTTCTGACACTTGAAACATTATAAACAAGAGAATGTCTTAAAGGTACATGTGTTTATGCCCATGCGCATTCTAAATTGTCAAGATAGGCTCATGATTTTTTGGTAAAAAGTATAATGCGATATAAAATAGTTAGTGGAAATGTACGTCCAGAGGAATATCACGTTAGCAAGCTAACGAGCTTTAAAACATTAGCAAGCTAACGGGTTTTAACTGATATATGCATATTGATTTGCCCATGATATAAAACATCATTCAAATACGGAAAAAAAGGTACAAGCTTATATGCATGTCAAAAAATACAGGAATAAGCACACGATAAATGTATAATTCATCATGATGAGATATATAGCTGACCAATTCAAAATATGGAACCGTAGTTACCTGTTCCATCATTGGCAATATTAATGCCATCAACGCTAAGAATGACATCAGATGACTTCAGAACATGATATTCAGGAGCTGTGGGTTGAATTCTTGTGACAAGCACACCTTTCTGTTGTGGCCCCATTCCCATTGACATTCGCAAATCAGGATTTTCCATCTTCTGCCACTCAACTCCAAGCATTGGAAACCCTGTGAAGGATAATACCCAAACCTATTTATTTAAGTTAAAACCGGAATCATCTCATCAAACTCACAAGAACTAGAGTCATGTTATACAACAGCGAGTTGGATAGTGTCAGTAAATTATAAACATATTAAAATATGAGATAGAGATATGCAAATTTTGAACCGACTTCTCCTCCGCACCCAACATAAAAACAAACCCTCATAGTCATCCCTTTTATTTTAGAAGGGAGACGAGATTCTGTGTTTCATAAAATGAAACACTCCTATAAATACCTGTATATTCCCCATTCTTTTCATAATCTCGGATGAAATGTAAGATAACTGGAGTGGGTATCACATATCCTATATTCTCTGCATCTTCGTCATTAAGAGACTGAAATGCAATCCCCACGCATTTTCCCTTATCACTAAAAGCAGGTCCCCCGGAATTTCCTTTATTTAGTGCAGCATCTACCTGCAAAAGTATTTGAACTGATCAGTAAGGCAATCAAGAAATATCAACTCGGACGTCAGACAACATATATTTTCAGATACCAACCTGCATTACTAGAAGTTGAGTTGACCCATGACCATAAGAGAGCATCTCAATGCGTGAGACAACACCGCTAGTTACAGACATAGTGTCACCTCCAATTGGATAGCCCACAACAGTAACATCATCTTGCAGTGCAGGCAAATCCCCAAGCTCCACAGGTGAAACCCCTTCCCAGAACTCTTCATCACTCACCGTCAACAATGCTGAAGCATAAAATTAATGTGATAAGTCCATTGTTCACAAAAAAGAATAAAAGAGAACTATAATCTAACATACTCATTAATATATCGTATGTTCCTTCTTTCCTTCTTGAGTCGTATGAATGTTGTTTTTCACTTCCATAGTGCTCCATTTACCAAAACGAACTTAACATGCAACAGATGCCAAAGAGAATGCAGAGAAGTGGATAAACTGAAATAAGAGGACAATGAATCCCATCCCATGTTTGGAATCTTAATGCAAAAATAGATGTTGATTTACTCCTCATTCTAGGTGGTTTTGTAGAAAAAGGAAGGAAAAGCCGGCCAAATGGAGCAGACAACCCGCCCTCCCAAAAAACTAGGCATAAAATCCCCTTAGGGCTCAAATAAATAAAATATTGTCAAAAAAAGCCTAAAGAAAAATCACGTGTTAGAAAAGGTCTTAATTGTTAACGTGTAATGATTTATTTGTTAATGTTGTATTGATTTAATTGTTATAATTGTTAACATTTTTTGAAATAATACCAATACAGGTCATAGAATCTTTTCTAACATGTGACTTTTTTGGACTTTTTTGATAATATATTGTTTACTTGAACCTTGAGAGGGATTTTGCCAAAAAAAAATACTTGGATGGGTGGGAAATTATCAATTTTTTATTTAAGTACTTGAAAGTTTTTTTAATGATCATGGAAATTTAATTTTAAAAAAATACTAAAAATATTTTTTACAAATGAAAATTTATTAAATTAATTTTCTTTTATCGTATAAAATATATAATCATACTTTTTTTTCCAAACTATAAAAAGAAGAAAACCATTTTGCGGGCTTACCTTCCTTAATTAAATTAAATCCTTCCATTTAATCTCCTAGTATAATTAATTTCTATATACGTGCCCACTATACAGCGGCTAACAAGCTTTCAAGTGCAAGTATATAAGAGGAATGTAAATAAATGGTGCTTAAGTGTAAGTATACAAGAGAGGAGTGTATGTAATTGATTTTAATATAAGTATGTAAAAAAAGCTTTTTCTCAATTTGTGTAAATAAGTGGTTTTAAGATGCCAAAGGACATCCAAACAAGCACTTTTAAGATTTAATTTTGACTGCCCTTTTATGTACTTAAGGGGAAGATTCAAATACCAATGTCGCACTCGGTTGCAATGGCCGATACTTTTGCGATGTATTTAGTATCGAGCCACGTTTCTTGAGCTTGACTCGGGTATGATGTTCCACGGAATGCGCATTGGTCAACACCCTCCTCCCTTCAATGATAAATCCGCCGCTACTAGAGGCATTTGTCTTGCCTTTTCGCCATAGCGCGAGAAATCCGGTTCGTATGCACACAAAATACCTTCACCACAGCGTCCATTGACGCCGCCGCCTTCACCTCGCCGTCCCATTTAGGCACCAATGAGGCTTCGGCAACAAAATCCGTACAATCACCACCTCTGTTCTGCTCGGAAAGTATCGCACTACTCGGCTCCAGTGAAACTGTTACAAGCTGCTGCGACTTACAGAAGTTTGAGGGGAGGGCATGGGTGGGGAGAATGAATATTGGCCAAATTGTCAACATGAATATTGGCCAAATTGCTCCAACCTGTTTTGCGGTAACGTTGTTGAGGTGTTTATGTTCGGCGGTGATTCCGCTGGGGTGGGCTTTAGGTTTTCCTCCCCATTTTCGCCTACTTTCACCCATTTCCTCAAGAAATGAAAACAAGCGATGAACCTCAGAGAGCTGTGTAGTGATATGAACAAGGTCACCGCATAGCATTTTATGTTAAGATTTTGCGTCAACGTCAACATAAAAAATATCAGATTGGAAGATGCCTCCATTTTCTGACGTCGTCAGATCACCGACGGGGCCAGCGCCAGGGAGACTCACAGAAGAAGTCAAGGCTGGCGAGGGGAGCTATCAGACTGGGCACCATCGTGAGGAAGCTTTGGGCCCACTCAGAAACAAAAATGGTCATCGTGTTGTGACCTCTGAACAGGATAAGAATTAAAAAAATATACTACTCAGGTCCGCTCAATTACATCCTAGTATTTTCCAATGACCTTCGCTTTCAGGGGTCAACTTCTAAATTGAAAACTATAAACAGCGCCTTCTGTTATCTTGTATTGATTAAAATAATGACCAAATGTGGAAATAACTTATTGGTTAGGTGGTATGGATGACGTTATTAAAAAAAAATCAAATATGAATAAAGATTATATCTATCACGTGACTTAAGGTTAATAAAGGATACATATGCACGCCACTCTTTGTTTAAGACCGCGAGAGACAAGGCTAACGGGTAACGAATCTTTCTCCGGTTTTGGTATTAATAATTTAGGGGTCATCATGGGACCCAAATGCCCATCGAGCGAGCTTTAGGGTTAGTTTGAATTAAGGGAGGAGGGGAGGGAAGAAAAAAAATGAAAAAAAAATGGGAAAGGAGGAGAAAATGAATTAAATTTTTGAGTGGGGGGAGGGAAAGGGGAGGAAAATGGGGAGAAAATCATTTTCCTCTCATTCAAATTTTTCTCCTCCCCTTCTCTCAATCCAAACTAACCCTTAAGGAAAATGCCCAGCCTGCCCTTGGAAAAAGTCTATAAATCATTTGGACATTTTTGGGCCGGGCTAAGCTGGGCACAGAATAAGGTATAATGCCTTATCCATTTGGCCCTATCTAAAATGTGTATATAATTATATTTAAAAAATATATATAATGTATAAATAATTAAACAAGTATTTACTTATCATTCAATTAGAATTTAATAAATAAAAATATTTTGTATTTATTTAGCACATATACATATTTTTCATACACATATTTAATTAAGAAGTAGGTAAACAGAGTTTTTGAAAAATAAATTATTATCAAATCATAAGAAAATAATCTCTATTGAATTAATTTGTTTTATTGACCAATGAATTGAATCTAAATAATAAAATCTTGAAAGGACTATGACATAAAATATGGTTTTGAAATACGAACTATACATTTATTCTATATTATTTTTTAATATATCATTATTTTTCAATTTTAGGGAAATTTTCAGGAACACAAGCCTGCCTTGCTCTGCCGCACACGAAATTACTCGGGCTTTCATCGGATGAAAAGTGACTTCTTAATCATATGATGTTTACAAAGAGATGTTTCCGCCCAACCCCACAAGAAAATATGTTTTTGAAATATCAACTATACATTTATTTTATATAATCTAAGAAATTCCTTAGGCTATTTTTGGGCAGGTCCGGGTAGTGGGCTCAAAAATGCTACCCGTTCATCTTCTAGGCTGGGCATCGAGCATGATTCATGCCCTGCTCATGAACACCCCTAACTAATGGAGTTCAAAATTCATAATGAACCGTGTCAAAAAAAAGAAGCATTCAAGAGCTCAGTGAAATCTATGATTCTTAAAAGGGTTAAGGATCATTTTTGCCAACGAACTATTGGGTCAGGTGCACACAACACAATATACTTTTTGTTGGACCTTAAATGCAAATAAACTTTTCAAAACAACAAATTTATACAATACCGTTAAAGTCCAGTTAAACGTCCGTCTCCCTCTTCACCGGATCTGGATACAATTTCTCTTTGAGTCAGTCCAAGAACATCACACATTTCTAGGTACAAACTCTTCCTTATCTCCGCATACACTTCACCGATCCATTTCCTCACCGAACCATTTCCTCTTTGCTAACTCCTCCCCAAGGCGCACCGAACCATTTCCTCTTTGCTAACTCCTTCCCAAGGCGCACCGAAGCCTCCATCACGCTCGCTATTGTGTGCCGAATCCACAATCCCCATCTTCACCGCCTCCATCGCCTTCACCTTCACGCTCCACCGCCTTGAAGGAATCGACCATGTGGTGTAGCCGATCGCGGCGCGGACGGAGAACCGGCGGCTTGGGCCCGTGAGAGATCGAATCCATTGGAGAAGAATCGGCCGTAGGCGGTGGTGATGAGGACGGAGCCGTGGGTGGCTCGAGAGTGGATTTGGGAGAGGGTGGAGAGTAGGGAGGTGATGACGGTGGGATTAAAGCGGTTGCCGGGTCGTCACGGTGAGGGTAAGAATGAAGAGAGAACCCGCTTCTCCGCACGCCGGCTTGTTCATCTCCGTTTCAGATCTCTCGCTCAACTCGTGCCGATCGATCCCAGGGCTTTTACGTCGTCTTCTTTTGATTTTTCCGATTCCATTTTTCTACATCTTCGATGTTTTGTTCATATCACAGATCTGGCTTGTTTGTTTCTTTGTATTAGGGTTTAGCAATTGAAGTTTCTTCTTCTTCTTTTTTTAATCGTCGATTCCTTCTATTTGATTGAGTTTTTCTTAGTTCGAACTCCGATCTGTTGATTTATTGAATCCTTTTCTCGCGATTTGACTTATTCGTGTTTTGCTGGAATTTAGTTTTAACGTGAGAACTAGACGTGTTTTATCGTTGTAGCGTTGTTTGCTTTTGTTTGCATCTTCATTTGAGGGATTGAAGATAAAGTGAGGGTAAGAATGAAGAAGACGAAAGAGGGAGAGGGAATGAATGAGAGAGGAGCGCGGTGAAGATCGAAGAGGATGAAGAAGATGAAAGAGGAGAGAAAGTGAAGAGAGAGGAGGGACGTTAAGCTGGGTTTAACGGCATTGTATAAATTTGTTGTTTTGAAAAGTTTATTTGCATTTAAGGTCCAACAAAAAGTATATTGTGTTGTGTGCACCTGGCCCAATAGTTCGTTGGCAAAAATGATCCTTCACCCTTCTTAAAACATGCCATGTTATTTATGTTATTTGTGTTTGGATGGCGTTTGCAGCCCCCAAAGATGTGATTCATCACCCAAGATTGGGTTGATTCAAAGGTGTTTGTTTGAGTTTTTTATCAATTGGACTTAGAGGAAAAAAAATCACTTTTCCCTTAAGCCATAATTTTTAGCTTTTGGTTTTTTCATCATGGAGAGAGAATAACAAATTAAAAGATGTTGGGTCTCACTTTTTTTTAATTAAAATATTATTCTCGTCCTTATTATAAATCTTTATAGATGAAATGTTTTGTGATAAATATAATTTCACTCACAAGTTAATAATCAATGTTTTCCATTTTTATCCTAACTTAATTCTCATTGGAGATAAAGAAAGATGAGAAAGATGTTAGGAAATTAGTTAAAATAAACTTCTAATAAGGACTAGAGTGGTACATTTTTATGACAGTACTTTGATTTAAATCCATAAAAAATTTAATTGGTGAGAAAGATGTTAGATAATTAATTCAAAATCTCAAGTTGCAAGGTTTATGTCAAATTCAAACATTTTTGAATCACGGAGAAACTTGATTGTAGCTGTATGCCCAGTGTATTTTTGTGAGACAAGATAAGTGAAACCAATGCGCTCCCCATGCCTTAATAGAACTACAAATATCAAACATATCCCAAACAAGAGAATTTCCAAAAGGTGCACAAGTTTATGCCTATGTCAATGTATTCTAATTTGTCAAGACAGGCTCATGATTTCATGGTAAAAAAGTATATTGCTATATAAAGTAACGAGTGGAACCATATGTCAATAGGAATATCTCACTAACAAGTAAGCAGGTTACCAAATGCTGTATATGCATGTACAAATCTATGTTTTGATGTTCATTTTCCCGTGCTATAAAACTTATCATTCAAAAGTAGACCAAAGTAAAACCTTAGGAATGTGTCAGAACACATAAAAATAAAGAAAAAGCACAAAATAATAGTATAATTCATCATGATGAGATAGCTAACCAATTTAAAACATGGAACGGGTTAAGGAGCAAAATAGCCAATAAACTATTAGGCCAGGTGCATCCAACACAAAAAACAATTAAAAGGACCATAATCACCAACAAACAATTAAAAAGTGCTAATTATCACAATTCATTAACACCTACACTAACAGCGTTAGAAGCAACTCTGTCCGTATATCTCCCTCTCTCCTTCCTCGCTGCGACTCCTTACCTTCATCACTGCCGGTGACTCCCTCTGACTTGATGTGGTTCTTCGAAAACCCTGTGAAGTTGATAATTTCAAACAATGATCAAGCGATTCGAAGTAAGGATTCCAAAGAAGCTTTATTTTCAATCTAATCAAAATTTTTAGCAACGCAAGATTACCAACAAAAATGATAATTTTTCTTCCAAAATAAAGGGGGGAAAATTGATGAAGATTTGAAATCATTATAAAAATCAGAAAACAGAAATTCGGAAAGAACCCAAGATTGACTATTAGTAGAATTGCAACCCTATTAATCGTATCTGATTTCAGAAAGTTGATCAATCTAGGGTTACACACAAAAATCTTCGATCATAATAGCAAACCCAGCAGCAACTACAATCAACAACCGCACTTACCCTCAAGGAAAAGAACAAACAATCGGAAACAAAATAAATCCCCCTTTAAAGTTAAAAACGAATCTTCGGGTCCCCAAAAGCACCGATAACGATATGAAATTGAAGATCAAAACATGTATGGTTAGAGAAACGTACTACTCAGGATTCATGTCGGTTAAGCGAATAGGATCTACAAATGTTTGTTAGAAGAATCGCACTAGAAGTGGAGGGCAGGAACTGGAAAGAACCTCTTCGTCTGATGCTTATGCTTGATATAAATGAAGACTCGATTTGTAAGGTCTTGTGCTTAAATAACTTTATTGAGGCGTCAAGTTATAACGAAGGGAGAGATACGGACGATGCTTTCACCTCGAATCAACAACTCGAAATAGCATAAAACTTGGTGAACCAAATAAGAAAATTGAAGGAAGAAATGATAATTACTCTGGCAAGAGTAGTGTCGATTCCAGAGGAAGAGTATCGTGCAAGACAAGCTTGAGGTCACAGGGAGCATACTTTAAATCAGAGCCCCATGACAGACAATTCGAGAAGAAGAAGAAGGAAATCGAAAAGAGAAAAAGTGGAATTTGGAGGAAGAGAATGAAGCCAAAGAATTCATGGCTGATCCTGAGGCCTGAAGCCAGAGTGTAGGAAGACGATGATAGGCAAATAACTAAAGGTAGGAGTCGCGAGGAAGGAGAGAGAGGCAAAGGGAGAGATACGGACAAAGTTGCTTCTCAACGCCGTTAGTGTAGGTGTCAATGAATTGTGATAATTAGCACTTTTTAATTGTTTGTTGGTGATTATGGTCCATTTAATTGTTTTTTGTGTTGGATGCACCTGACCTAAAATTTTATTGGCTATTTTGCACCTTAACCCAACATGGAACTGCAGTTACCTCTTCCATCATTAGCAATGTCAATCCTGTCAAAGCTAAGAATCACACCAGATGGCTTCAGAACATGAGATACGGGAGCTGTGGGTTCAATTCTTCCGATACGCACACCTTTATGTTCCTGTCCCATGGCCATTGACATTCGCAAATCAGGATTTTCCATCTTCTGACACTCAACTCCAAGAACAGGAAATCTTGTGGAGGATGACACTAAAAAACCGATTTATTTAAGGAAAAAAGGAATCATTTCAACAAACTTACAAGAGCCTCTGTGTGTGTCGTGTGTTTTTTTTTTTTTTTTTTTTTTTTTTTTGGGATGGGGGTGGCCTATTTTCAATTGACTTCTCTATTCAATAAATTTGACATCTATAGCTATTTCCATAAGGTTTCCTTGCTCTCCCAACATAAAAACGCACCCTCATCCCTTCTATTTCAGAAGAGCGTAAGATTACGGGTTCCTTTCATTGTCTCGGATGAAATGTAATATAACTGGAGTGGGTATCACATATCCTATATTCTCTGCATCTTCATGCTTAAGAGACTGAAATGCAATCCCCGTGCATTTTCCTTTACCATTGAAGGTGTCCTCCAATTTCTTGAATTTATTCAAAGACCTATCTGAAGTATTTGAAACCAAAGCAAATCAATTGCAAGATATCAATGGGTAACTTGAAGATCAAACAAAGATATAATTTCAGATTCTAACTCGCACTCCCTTAAGTTCGGTTGAACCATGAACATAAGAGAGTATCTCAATGGGTGAGACAACACCTCTAGTTACATAGATAGTGTCACCTTCAATTGGATAGCCCACAAAAGTAACAAAGATCTTGCGGTAGCAGTAAGTCGCCAAACTCCACAGTGAAACTCCATCCTTAACTCATCATCATTCACCATCAACAATTGAAGCATAAAACTAATATAATAAGTTCATTTGTGACAAAAAACACATGAACAGAAACTACTAAAAATCTAACATACTCAATTAAGAACTTCAAATTCCTAGTATTTATATAAAGGGTTTAATTTAATATTTTTGTTTTTACTGCAGAAATATTTTTTTGCCACATTCACTTTTTGTGAGTAGGTTTAAGTAGAGGAGTGGATAAAGTGAACGGGAAGATAGTCCCCATCCCATGTTTAAAATTTTATTACAAAAATAGGGCGTAGGCCATGGGGAAAATCAAGGAATCAACCCCGTTGCATTCTTAACCAAAGAAATAATGGTTTGGATTTTTCCCCACTCCCCTCATTATGCCAAAATAAGCCCTGGGAGGGGAAGCCACAATTGGCCTCTAGCTTGTGACTTATTTCATCATATCATACAAAAAATAGATCTCCAAAATTGAGAACAAAATATTAACTAACGTAGATATACGATATTTAGAGCATTAGTTCCTGAAAAGTAAAGTAACAGCAATTATGTTTCTCAGGGTGTAATTTTCATCATCAAAGAGTAAAATCGAAGCCGGTTTTGAAAAGTTCCACTACATCAACCTCGGATATTAGATAATTAACTAAGATCAAGATTCAAATACCAATATCGCACTCGGTTCCAATGGCTGGCACTAATTATTTCATATCAGAACTGTTACACCCCTACTAGCCTCACCCTTTCGGCTGGCGGGTTAGAGGGATTCCTTTTAATTGTAACCTTTCCTTCATTATTAGATCCTTTTAACTTATATCAGAGTGAGCGCAACAGAGTATTTAACCGGTTTGGACAACCCATCAGATGGTAAATGTGAAATAAACAGAAAATAAAAGTCCCCGAAGGGTTAAGGGTACATTTATCCAAAATAAAATACCAAATA
Organism: Acacia acuminata; assembly: GCA_019022655.1. Classification (NCBI taxonomy): domain Eukaryota; kingdom Viridiplantae; phylum Streptophyta; class Magnoliopsida; order Fabales; family Fabaceae; genus Acacia; species Acacia acuminata. The sequence goes on from JAFJYI010000138.1 coordinate 1,285,912, forward strand.
TATATGTACAGTCATCCCAAAATAAATACAAAGTATAATAGGGTATTCCCTATTCTTCACTGCACTGCTGGGCTTTACCTTTCTAAAAAGGTCCTTCTATCTCAGGCACGTCCCCCTGTGTCTACAAAAGCGTGTGGAGTCCGAAAACGGCCCCCAGAGTAATCATCAATACTCATGCACTAAATGTGTAATGTGTATGCATGCAACCATGTACGTATATGAACACAGATAAGTATTCCAAATATACCAAATACCACAATATGCAAACAGAAACATACACAAATACACATCTTCGCACCGTCAAGCCGCCCCTACCAAGGCAAGCCCTGACTAGGAATCACATGCTCGAATATGTTGAGTCGCCACATAGGCAGATCCCGGCAAGCACCGCCTGTTTCCGTTGAGTCACCACACAATCAGACCCCGGCAGGCACCCTCAGCGCTAGGGACACATCACAGACATGTTCTCGTATGCATATTTGGCAAAACTATACAAAAACAACATATATGGCAAGCAACACATACATCAAACACATAAGAGTGTCGGAGTAAAGTGGTTACTACCTGGTGTGGTGGATACCGCTTTTCCTACCTTTTTGCTCTGTGGCCTTTCTAAAAGTACCCCTGACCTAAAACATTAAAATACATCATTTTCAGTATTTATAGAAATGCCCTTACATTATTTTTTTGCTAAATCCGAGCCCTACATGAAATTCCAGAAGTTCACTGTTTTTGTCCCAACTTCAGGGATTTTTCATAAATTCCAAAAAAATAATATTTGTATGAAACCAGCTCCATTTGAACCATTAATAAGTATATTTTTCAGGAAAAATATACCCAGACCCTGAAAGTACAAATATTTTGGTGTGTTGCTTGTTTTCTCTCCTCTGGTCCAGATTTGCGCCACTGGTCCTAGATCCTATTTCAACCATTTATTTCACCTAGTAAATATTATCCAAATCCATCATATTATATATGTAAACTCATGCCCCAGATGTCTATTTTTCACATGTAAAATTTTACCTAAAAAATAGTTCATTTACCCCTTAAAAAACTCGTTATAAGGGTCGCTGCCCAGATTCACTGAAGCTGGCAGCAAGCCCTCTCATGGGGTTTTTGGTGTTTTCGACTTCGGAAACTTTAACCACAACTATACTCTATACAAAAACTCATTCCAGAGCCTTTGGTGACCTTAAAAATGCAAAATTTCAACCCAAAAACCAAGCCTCTACCATTTGCACGAATTTTCCTTTCATAAGAACTCAAGAGAAGAAGTTGTCAGGGTTACCTGAATCGGAAGATCGGTGGATGAGCTTGGGTTTTTGAGCTTGGAGGGTTAGCTATGGTGGCTGGCTGGAGCTTCTTCTTTTCTCTGGAAATTTTGTGCTCAAGGGTGAAAAAGAAGAAGAAATTACCTTTTTAATAAAGGTAAATTTGATCCAGTTGAACTAGAATTAACTGGCGTAAGTTTCTGGCTGATAGGGAGTAAGTTGGATCTGTAATTTTTGACTTAACCTCCAAGTATTTCTAGAAAAGTCCAGGGGAGTCCAGCAGCTGCCATTTGGCGAAATTCACTTAAAAATATCTAGATATTTACCTGCTTTTGGGGCAAATTACCTATTTTGGCCCGAAACTTTCGAAAATTGCAATTGTGGCCCAGAACTTTTAAATAATTACCAACTTTTCCCCATCATTTCACCTGCCCAATAGGACCTTTTATGAGCCATTTGGGGCCCACAATTCTGCCCAAATTAATTTTTGTCCATTTATTGCCATTTTTCTCGAATGTGGGACCCGCGGTTGAACTTTTGCACTGATATCTCTTTTCTTTTCCTTCAAGCACGTTTTTTTTATAATTATGGGGGGGCTAGGTGGAGCCTCTTGGATCCCACCAATCTGATCCCTTGCATTTAATTCCCTTTTTCCACTTTATCAGTTCAGTTCCCGATGTACCGGTCCGTGTGAGTCCCGCTGGTCATCAGGGTGTTCCTTTTGCTCTTTTCTTTATCTTTTTCAAATATTCTCCCCCTTGAATAGACACTCACATGTGGCGCCCTCCAAACTTTCCAGAGTTGCCCCACACTTGTCCTACTCAGTCCAAAGGAACCCCCAACTGGTCCCTATCGGTCCCGTTTCTACCAATGAGTCGCCTGTGGGACCTGCATTTCAAGCTTGGGCCTGAATATGACTTAAATCACCTTGTTTTCTCTTCTTTCTCATGAGGGACGAAACTCAACATTAAAAGGATAAGGAATTGACTATTTTGCCCTTGTTTTTCTTCTTTTACCCCTAAAGTGACACGTGTCCCAATGTAATCATTACTTTGACTCTTGCTTTTTGACCAGATGACTTTTCAGTGTTTCTTTCTCTTCCTATTTCCTCAAAAAAAAAACGTAGGGGATCTTTATCTGTCCAGGAAATGTCACACTTCCTGAATCGGGCTTAGTAACCTGCCAAACTTAGACTTATTCTTGAGTCTCCATACCCGAAATCTAGGATATTACAAGAACCACGTTTCTTGGGCTTGACCTGGGTATGATGCTCCACCGAATGCGTATTTGTCACCCCTCCTCCCCGAAATAAATCCACTGCTACTAGAGCTATACTGCCTTTTTCTCTGCCACGGCAGGGAGAAATTCGGTTCTGATTGCACACAAAAAACCTTCACCATAGCATCCATTGAGGGCACGGCCTTCACCACGCTGTCCCACTTAGGCAGTAATGGAGGTTCCGTAACCAAATCCAAAGGGGCACAATCTCCATTCGGCTCAGCGAGTCTCGTAATTCTCTGCTCCGGTGAACCTATTACAAGAGGTTGCGACTTCTCATTGTGCTTGAACTTCTTGGAGCGGCCGGGGCGACGGCGGGAGGAATCCAGAATGGCGGCATCGGAGGCTTCCACAGCGGAGGGAACTGAAACAAGGTCGTTTGTTATTGTGGTAACTTTGTTGGGGTATTCTTCTTCGGCAATTGTTTCTTGGGTTGGGTTTTAGGTTGTCGTCCACGCTTTCTCTTCTCGCCCATTTCCGGAAAAAGTTTTGTGGTGCTATTAACAGGGGCTCTGCGCAGAAAGCTGGGATTTTTTGTCATCACAACAATATTCACTTCGAAGACGGCTCCATCTCCTAAACAGTACGAATTGTCGGAGAAGGGGTTTATTTTTAATTTGACTGTAGAAATAAAATGGAATAAATGATTTGTGTTTAAATTCATGGTAATAATAATAGTTTTTTTTTTTCAAACCGAAACATGTTTAATTATTTGAAAAGTCAATAAATTGATATAGAAAATGATTAAAAATACGTTAATCTTATTGAATACTATACGTATATATGTATACATGTCTGTCTAAGATAGAGAGATACGCATAGTGGCGGAACCAGGAAACAAATTTAGCCCGGACCAAAAAATAAATATATTTAACTACTCCCGTTGGTTCTTATTATAAGGCACCAATATTTAGTTTTTTTTTATAAGGCACATGTTTGTTTTCAAATAGCATTAAATATTTTTTTCGTGTATACCCATAATTAGAAAGGTAGTGAGTGAGAATAATAATTAATAAAAAAAATTAATTATTACTCTCTTTTTTCGAGAAAAAAAGAGTAATAATTAAAATGATATTAGGGTCACTACTACAAAAAACGTCAACAACGCCCCTGAATTAGAGGCAATTAACGTCCTTTTTGAGAATGACGTCGACTAGGGGTAGTTGTAAATATTGTCTATAAGGCGTCCTATATTAATACGGGACGCCTTAAAAAAAGGCGTCCATGGTTCATTCAGACGCCTTTTTTAAGGCGTCCTATGATTAATACAGACGCCTTATTTTTAAGGCGTCGTATTAATCATAGGACGCCTTAAAAAAAGCGTCTGAAGGAACCACGGGACGCCATATATTTTTTTTTTTTTTTTAAAAAAAAAAAAAAACCTCCAAACCCGAGGTTTGGGGGTTGGCCGTGGAATTGGAAGAAGAACCGAGAAGAAAAACACATCAACAATCAACATTATTCCGAGAATACTAGCAAGAACAACACATTAGCAATCAACAATAAAAAAACCAAAGGAGAAGCTATAGATTCGGAGATTCCAATATTATATTATCAGCCACCAAAATTCATAGTTACATACTTATATCACACAAACAAGTTCAAATTCAAGAACAAAGAACGTAAAGCCAACAAAAAATATATACACCATTTTTTCGCTCCTCGCTTCTTCCACCTACCCGAAATCGAGATCTAGGCAAGGCTCCATTTCATATCCATTGAAACACATACTCACCGGATTACAACCAAGACCGACGACGTCATCTCCCACAACTTCAGATCGGATCTTCAGATTGGGGCGGCAGATCCGGGCTCGCATAGCCTTCGAACTGGAAGAAACCAACCGGGCGATGTCATCTCATCCGAGTTTGAGTTGGAAGAAAACCGAAATTTGGATGCTTTCAGTCTGCGAGAAGAAGTTTCCGGTGAATTATAAGATTCCAAAGAGCAAGCCGGGTGGGTAAACATCTAAGGGTTCTAACAACACTTTCCAGCAAGAAGATCCGAGCTTTTGCTATAGACCTAGTAGAGATATGAAAATCCATAAGCAAAAATAAGAAAACACGAGATATGGAGAAGATCAAAAGAAAGGCTTTTGTTTGAGTGTGAGCAAGGGAAGAGAGGAAAAGCCAACCGATCGTGTGTGAGGGAAATGTAGAAAAAGAAAGTCTCGTGGTGATTGATATATCGGACGGATTTGGCATAGATCTCCCAAAAGTTCAAAACTCAAATAATTCAACACCTCGCGTCCGGATTTGGCGCGGTGTTAAAAAAAAAAAACATTGGTGTCCGGATTTAAAATTCGGGCGTTAAAATACGATTGTAGCGACCTAAACTTATTTTAGGGAGCCAAAAAAATTTATTTTGGCGTCCGAACTTCTTTCAGACGCCAAAATTTGTCACCACCGCCAAAAAACTCCCCGGCGCCAAAAAATTTCTAAAAATGCGCCAAATATTTAATTTTAGGCGTCCTAAATTAGATTTAGGCGCCAAAAAATTTATTTTGGCGTCTTGAACTTGCTTCGGGACGCCAAAAATTTGTTTAATTAAATTTGATTTTTGATGAATAACGAGATATTAATTTGATTTTTCCGGTTACAAAAAGCGAGATTCTTAGGATTTTGATTTGAGCAGATTTATGGCGTTTCTTTTATTATTAGTATTTTATAATTATATTTTAATTAAATTTAAAAAGTCACTCAAGATATTTCTTTCTATAAATATTAAGTTTTGTAAATATTTTATGTGTCGTTTACACGATAATTACTTTTAAATGAATAAATATGAAAAAGTATAGAGATGTTTAAATAATGAGATATTAATTTAATTTTTCCAGTTACAAAAAGCAGATTCTTTGGATTTTGATTTGAGCTAGATTTATGGCGTTTCCTTTATTATTATAGTATTTTATAATTATATTTTAATTAAATTTAAAAAGCCACTCAAGATATTTATTTCTATAAACATTTAAGTTTCGTAAATATTTTATGCGTATTTTTCGTTTACAAGATAATTACTTTTAAATGAATAAATATGAAAAAGTGTGGAGATTTTAAAATAACAGATATTAATTTGATTTTTCTGGTTACAAAAAGCATATTCTTTAGATTTTGATTTGAGCTAGATTTATGGCGTTTCTTTTGGCTTTTTCCCTATTTGCCACCTTTTTAATAATTAATTACCATTTTGTCACTTTGTTTTCAAAATATTTCCCAATGTGCCACCATTTAGTCGACTAAACCAAGGTTTAGTCGACTAAAACACGGTGGCTGATTTTTTTAAATGCCCCGAAATTTAGTCGACTAACTCACTTGACTTAGTCGACTAAATCTCAGCCAGGGTTTTTTTTATTATTTAAAAACACGACATTCTCTCCTTCAATATCTCCCACATTCTATTTTAAAATATAAATTTCCAAATACTAAATGTTCTTAATTAAACTTCCTACATTCTCTCCTTCAATATCTCCCACATTCTATTTTAAAAGTAATTTGAATTATATTTTTCAGTAAAATTCCAACCGTCAAATCATAATTTTTTTAAAAAAACTTTAACTAACATCTACATAATCATATCATCATTATTTGTAATTTCGTAACTTTAACTAACATCCTCATAATCATATCATCATCATTTGTAATTTATAGTTCTATAAATAGAAGGTTTGATTTTTTATCCTTTGTTATCAACACTTGGGGAAGATGACACTTGTCTTGAACATGACTTTGTCAATTTTAATTTTTTTAATATATATAACATTTCTTTAATGTATATAATAAATTATAAAAAATTTTGAGTTTTCCTAAAATTATATAATGTTTAATTTCGACTAATCTTTTTTTTGTCAATTTTAAAAATAAAAATATAATTTTGAAAAAATGAGAGATTTTGTGTTTTTTTTCTATTAATATCTTAATTACATAAAAGTAGAGCAGTAAGTATCTCCTTGAGCGTACGTTAGTATAATTGTAGCATCAAAATACTAAAAATAAAAAAAAAAAAAAAAATGAGAGGCGTTATGAAAGATAGATAATGGGGAAAATAGTTACATGATATTTTATAAATTAATAATGGGAGAGGTAAATACTTAATTTAATATCTTTAAAAGAACGAATATAATACTACAATTATAAATATAAATATGTTCAAATGAAGGGGAACTAATCAATAGAAAAGATAGGGATTCTAATAAATTAGTTAGACTTTTGAATTAATAATGGGGAGGTAGATACAAAATATTAAGTAAATATTTAATGTAATTTTTTGATTATTCCTCTTGAGAACTCTAAAAGGAAATAATATAACACTATACCTATAAACGTAAATATATGCAAATGCTTAAATTTAGGGGAACTAATCAATAGAAAAAATAGGGATTCCAATGAATTAATTATAACTTTTTTGATTATATAAAAGTATAGCGAAGAAGCATCTAATTTAGGTGCAAACTCAAAACACTAAAATAAAAAATAATAGTAATGAGTGGCAGTTATGAAAGATAAATAATGGGGGAGACAATTACACAATATTTTGTAAATTAATTATAATGTGGAAGTAGATACAAAATATTAAATAAATATTTAATTTAATATTTTGATTATTCCCTTTTAGATCTTTAAAATGAACGAATATAATACTATAATTATAAATATAGTATTATAATTATAAATATTATCTAATTTAGGTCCTTCATTTTAATTTCTTTTGATCGGTTTATATTTAGTCGACTAAGTCAAGTGAGTTAGTCGACTAAATTTCGGGGCATTTTAAAAAAATCAGCCAAGTGTTTTTAGTCGACTAAACTAAGGTTTAGTCGACTAAATGGTGGCACATTGGGAAATATTTTGAAAAGAGTGACAAAATGATAATTAATTATTAAAAAGGTGGCAAATAGAGAAAAAAGCCCGTTTCTTTTATTATTATAGTATTTTATAATTTTATTTTAATTAAATTTAAAAAGCCACTCAAGATATTTCTTTCTATAAATATTTAAGTTTCAGTAAATATTTTATGCGTATTTTTCGTTTATAAGATAATTACTTTTAAATGAATAAATATGAAAAAGTGTGGAGATTTTAAAATAGCAGATATTAATTTGATTTTTCTAGTTACAAAAAGCATATTCTTTGGATTTTGATTTGAGCTAGATTTATGCGTTTCTTTTATTATTATAGTATTTTATAATTTTATTTTAATTAAATTTAAAAAGCCACTCAAGATATTTCTTTCTATAAATATTTAAGTTTCGTAAATATTTTATGCGTATTTTTCGTTTACAAGATAATTACTTTTAAATGAATAAATATGAAAAAGTGTGGAGATTTTAAAATAACAGATATTAATTTGATTTTTCTGGTTACAAAAAGCATATTCTTTAGATTTTGATTTGAGCTAGATTTATGGCGTTTCTTTTATTATTATAGTATTTTATAATTTTATTTTAATTAAATTTAAAAAGCCACTCAAGATATTTCTTTCTATAAATATTTAAGTTTCGTAAATATTTTATGCGTATTTTTCGTTTATAAGATAATTACTTTTAAATGAATAAATATGAAAAAGTATGGAGATTTTTAAATAACATATATTAATTGGATTTTTAGGTTACAAAAAGCGATTCTTTGGATTTTGATTTGAGCTAGATTTATGGCGTTTCTTTTATTATTATAGTATTTTATAATTATATTTTAATTAAATTTAAAAAGCCACTCAAGATACTTCTTTCTATAAATATTTAAGTTTCGTAAATATTTTATGCGTATATGAATAAATATTTTATGCGTATTTGTCGTATTTGTCATTTTGGTGTCCCGATTGATTTTAAGGACACCAAAAAAACTCTGGCGCCAAAAAATTCATCAATATGCGCCAAAAAATTCATTTTAGAGTCCTAAATATATTTTAGGACTTGAAATTCCATTTTGGCGTCCCGATTGATTTTTCGGGACGCCAAAAAAAACTCTTGGCGCCAAAAAATTCATCAATATGCGCTAAAAAATTCATTTTAGGAGTCCTAAATATATTTTAGGACTCCTAAAATTCCATTTTGGCGTCCTAATGTTATTTTCAGGACGCCTAAGGCTCAAGATTCAGCCAAATAATTACAAAAATGCCACCGCCTATACTTTTTACTTCCTTTTTAAAAATAAGGACGTTTTTTAGGGAAGTAATATCCACTTTTTGTAGTAGTGGGTTTAGTGTAATTAATAGAAATAATATTGAAAATTACTTAAATTTTAGGATAAATTTAATAATTTTACCTGTTTTTATAGACTTGTGAGAATTGTTAGTTGGTGCCTTAAATAAGGATCAGATGGAGTATTTACTAAATAATATCACATAACCTTGAAAATACAAATAAATAATAACCGATGATTATAAATCAAAATAATATATAAGATGATACAAAGCTTTTCTGGTAAGTATCTCAAACAATAATTTTATTTTTCTCTCATAGCCCAATAAGTAATGAACCAAACATTATCCTTACAGATAAGATAAAAAATTAGCTGGGGCCAAATTAGTGGCCAAATAAAATATCATATAATAAATACGTAGATATATTAACAAATTTTATAAGATCGCGAGAACCAAATTTGGGGTCTTAAGTTCGCCATTGGATACGATACGCATACATATACATATACGTATACATATAATTGTAGAAAAAAATTACTTAATCATATGATTTAATCCCTTTCTCAAGAGTAATCGAAATTCTCTAAATTCATATATAGTGGTGATCAAGCACTTAGCAGACAAAATATAATGCAACATGATTAAGTAATCAAAATGACATTAAGCACAAATTACTTGTTCAAACATGCTAAAATTCTCAAATTAGTTCACAACTGATTTTAAGTTCAAAGAAAATTTAGTCACACGACTTTAATCAACATCGAAAAAAAAAAACAGTTCAGAACTAATTGACATAAGTAAAAGGATGAAGAATTGAAGCAAATCAGCTCTGTTATAAGTAGACAAAATCGAAGCACAATCCAACAAAGGTTCAGTCACGAAAGTATCTTGGATTGATATAAGAAGAGATATGACAGAAACTCCCTCTTCCTCTTATGCTAATCTCACAATCGGCCAAAATAGAAAAGGAAAACAAGTCTTTCAATAACATTTCCTCCTTCGTCGTATTAGCAACCGCATAGCTCTAAGAGAGAGAAGAATAATAGCACTGGTGTTCAACCCTGCTTCATCCACCTCCTCCAATCGGTGTCCATGCCTCATCAGAGTAGAAGAACAACAGTCGCCGATGGTATCTCTCAAGAACGATCTCTCTTTCTCTTGTCTCTACACTCTGCCTTTAATGATGATGATAATTGTGGCTATTTCCATAAAGCTTGGCTCTCTGGTTTTTCTCTTTCGAAGAAGACGTTGATCCTTGTCTCCAACCCAACCGCCTCCAAAGACGATGAAAGTGGGATGAACAATGCAAATCCCAATCAGCTAGTTTCTTTCTTTTGGCGTGGCCAGGTTAATTTCCCATTAATGCTACAATTTAAAGAAGAGTAGACAAGAGGAGAGTACGGTGAAGGAAGTCGAGCCGAGAGAGGATGATGATTAAAGAAGAACTGAGATGGAATGTGAGACGGGAAAGGAGATGCGAAATTAAATGCCCCAATGCGCAACTGCAATCTCAATGCTTGATCTTGGAGCTTTCGGGAAAATGGCTTTTTTTTTTCATAAGCTTAATAACGAAAACGCTTACTTAAATGCTTCTTTTGTTATGAATATATTAGTTGATGGATGTCCATTCTCCCACAAATATTATATACAAGAGTATGGGACGCCTACAATCATGATTGTATTTCTGATCCCTCTGCCAACCGCCTTATATTCACATGGGATGAGATTACTATTTGTTCAGGGGAAAATTACACTTAATGACCCAGGTGAAAAAATTACACCAAAGTACCCATTTTCAATCACCATAAATAGGTGCATTCCTCCTCTTGTAATTGCACGGATGTATGGAAAGGTGATGAATGAATGAATGTGATTACTCTTTCAACTCTCTCTGAAATTCTATCTTCACTCTCATTCGATATTTCTCTTAAAGTTTTATAATACGTTATCAGCACGAGGCTCTATCGAAGGTATAGTTTTCTTATCATGTTTTTAATAATTATATTATATGTTCATTTTACCTATCTGGGATGATCTTAGCCACTATATGGAATTAAAGAAATACCTTTATCAAAGGCTTTAAATATCAAATTCCATGGTTAAGATCGGAGATAATTCTTATTTCTTTTACTGGAGTGGATTACCCCCATATTCATTTCTTTTACTGGTGTGGATTACCCCCATTCTTATTTCTTTTACTGGTGTGGATTACCCCCATATTTATTACTGGTGCGGATTACCCCCATTTTTATTTTTCCGGTGCGGATTACCCCCATTCTTATTTCTTTTACGGTGTGGATTACCCTAGGACTTAATACATTTCTTTAATTGTACTTTTATTGCAAACATTGACATTTTGTATAACCGAAACTATATATTTTGATTTCTTATTTTAAAATTATATGACTAGAAGTCATGATTTCTTAGATATGGCCAGAAGCCGCAAAATTTTAATTTTAATTATAATATCTTACTTGTTGTCATATGGATGTCTTGTTATTGATTCTTGTTTATTTCTTTTAATTAGCCTGAACCATGACAAACACAACCATCACATCCCTTGCAAAATTGGAATTTGTGGCTCTTGATATTTCTGGGAAAAATTACTTATCTTGGGTGCTGGATGCGGAAATTCATCTCAATGCCCTTGGTCTCGAAAACACAATTAAAGAAGGAAACCAAGCTTCTAATCAGAAAAGCCGAGCCATGATTTTCTTACGCCACCATTTACATGAAAATTTGAAAATAGAATACTTGACAGGTGAAAGACCCACTAGTTCTGGAACAATCTAAAAGAAAGATATGATCACGAGAAGATGGTCATCCTCCCAAAAGCTCGTCATGATTTGGATTCAACTCAAGGCGTCTACAAGATTTTAAATGTGAGTGAATATAACTCAGCCATGTTTAGAATTACTTCTCGTTGAAATTATGTGGAGATAAAATTACCGATGAAGACATGTTAGAAAAAACATTCTCCACATTCCATGCCACCAATTTGCTCTGCGCAGAAAGAATACCGTGAAAAAGGATTCAAGAAATATTCTGAATTAATTTCTTGTCTCCTCGTGGCTGAGCAAAATAATGAGCTTTTATTAATGAACCATGAATCTCGTCCAATAGCTCGCTCCATTCCCAGAAGTGAATGCAGTAACCAATGAAAATTTTAGAGGCCGAGGACGGGGACGTAAAAATGGCTACAACCGAGGAGGTCGTGGTCGTGGTTCAAATCGCGGTGGATTTAATTCCCGCCATAAGGGAGGAAGGATTGAAAAGAACCCCAGAAGGGAAACCAGTGGGAGCAATAAGCATACTGAAAATGCATGTTATCATTGCGGTGGAAAAGGTCATTGGTCTCGCACTGCCGTACGCCAAGACATTTGGTTGATCTTTACCAAGAATCACCGAAAAGAAATGGTAAAGGGCCAAGGGTGAAGCAAATCATGTTGATATGGCTGAAAACTCGAGCAAAAGGACATAGATATTAACTATTTAGAAGTCTGATTTCTTAGCATAAGTTATCTTTGTTTGTCTATATCGCTATGTTTTGACTATGTTTGTTTGTACGTATCACTATGTTTTGACTATGTTTCAAGTATAATCGACTTAGTTCTATTATATGTTTTTCTTTTAACTATGCTTTTATTTATTTTCATGTATCCTTTAATGAAGAATGAATTTCCTTGGCATCAATCCTCGAAGATTTATGTCTCGTTGATAGCGCAACAACCCACACCATACTAAGAAATGATAAATATTTCTCTTCCTTGGTAATGCAAGAAGCCAATATTCGACTATATCCGGTAGTATAAATTTGATTGAAGGCTCGGAAGAGCTAATATTTTGTTACCTGAAGGAACAAAATTATGCATTGATAATGCATTTTATTCTACCAAGTCTAAAAGAAATTTGTTGAGTTTCAAAGATATTCGAGAAATGGATATCATATAGAACAACAATTAATAATAATCAGAATGTCCGGCTATAACGAATATTGTTTTCGTAGAAAATGTATATTAGAATGTCTTCCTCGCTTTTTCTTCCGGATTGTATTATACATTTATAAGCACAATTGAAACACATGCTATTACAAACCGTAAGTTTGTCAATGAAAACCAGAAGTTTATTAATGAATTTAATGTTTGGCATGACCGGGTTAGGCCATCCCTAGGATCAACTATGATGCGACGAATAATTGAGAATTCATGTGGACATACCCTAAAGTGTAAACAAATCCAACGGTCCCATGATTTCTCATGTGCCGCTTGTTCCAAGGAAAGTTAATCATTCGGCCATCACAAGCAAAGTAGAATGTGAGTCACTCACATTTCTAGAACGGATACTGAGGGAGGAGATATTTGTGGGCCAATACACCCACCTTGCGGACCATTCAGATATTTTATGGTTTTAATTGATGCATCAACCAAATGGTCGCATGTTTGCTTATTATCTTCTCGCAACCTGGCGTTTGCGAGATTACTTGCTCAATTGATTAGATTAAGAGCACATTACCCTGATTATCCTATCAAAAAGATACGTCTTGATAATCTTTGGTGAATTTACTTCACATGCTTTTAATGAATATTGTATGTCCCTTGGAATCGATGTTAAACATCCTGTAGCTCATGTTCACACACAAAATGGACTTGCAGAATCATTGATTAAACGACTGCAACTTATTGCAAGACCTTTACTTATGAGATCTAATCTCCCGAGTTTCTGCTTGGGGCCATGCCATTTTGCATGTAGCAATGTTAATTCGCATCGCCAACAAGTTACCAAAAGGTTTCTCCCTTACAAATGGTTTTTGGTCAAGAACCCGATATTTCCCATATACGGATTTTTGGTTGTGCAGTATATGTGCCAGTAGCACCTCCACAACGCACTAAAATGGGTCCTCAAAGGAGAATGGGAATATATGTTGGGTATGAATCTCCCTCGATCATAAAATATTTAGAACCATCTACGGGAGATTTATTTACTGCAAGATTTGCTGATTGTCATTTTGATGAATCAGCTTTTCCCAACATTAGGGGAGAAAATAAGCGGTTGGGTAAAGATATTAGCTGGAATGAATTATCATTGGCTCATTTTGATCCTCGAACAAAACAATGTGAACTGGAAGTTCAAAAGATAATTCATTTGCAGAATTTAGCTAATCAAATGCCAGAAGCATTTACGGACCCCAAGAAAGTGACAAAGTCACACATACCAGCTGCTAATGCTCCTATTCGAATTAATGTCCCTGAAGGACAACCTATTTTAAGTGAATCTAAAATGCGCCTGAAGCGTGGTAGACCCATCGGTTCCAAAGATAAAAATCCTCGAAAAAGGAAAGGAGCTAAGAATATAGATGGTCAAGATGAGGATAATCATGGAAAGTTACAAACTCCAGAAGAGCCATCTCTTGAAGAGATATTATCTCCAGTAGAGATATCTCCAAAAGAGAATATTGTAGTCCCAGAAGAGACCCAGGTACCTGAAATGTGTGAAAATAATGAAATCTCAATAAATTATGTTATGAATGGTAACCGATGGGACCGAAATGAAGTCAACGTTGACGACATCTTTGCTTATCATATAGCATATGATGTAATGAATGATGATAAAGATCATGAGCCAAAATCCATTAGTGAGTGCCAACGAGAAAGGATTGGCCCCTATGGAAAGATGCTATAAATGCAGAATTAAAATCACCGGCAAAACGAAAAGTATTTGGGCTCCGTAGTCCCTACACCTGAAGATGTAAAGCCAGTTGGATACAAATGGGTCTTTGTAAGAAAAAGAAATGAAAAGGGTGAAATTACAAGATATAAGGCACGTCTTGTAGCCCAAGGCTTTACACAAAGACCAGGCATTGATTTTGAAGAAACGTATTCACCAAGAGTGGATGCAACTACTTTTCGCTATTTGATTAGCTTAGCAAAGAAATGAAGGACTTGATTTGCATTTAATGGATGTTGTGACAGCCTATTTGTATGGCCCACTTGATAATGACATTTATATGAAAGTCCCTGAAGGACTCAAGGTGCCAGAAGCACCAAATCCAAGTTCTCAAAAACAATACTCGATTAAATTAAATAAGTCCCTGTATGGCCTGAAGCAATCAGGGCGTATGTGGTATAATTGTCTCAAAGAATATTTATTAAAAGAAGGGTACAAAAATGACCCAATATGCCCGTGCATTTTCATGAAAAGATCTAGAAATGAATTTGCTATAATTGCGGTATATGTTGATGATATCAACATAATTGGAACTCCTGAAGAGCTCCAAAAGGCAATTAATTGTTTAAAGAAAGAATTTGAGATGAAAGATTTGGGCAGAACAAAATTCTGTCTAGGACTACAGATCAAGTATCTGGAGAATGGGATATTTTTACATCAAGAAACTTATACAAAGAAGGTCCTAGAAAGATTTTATATGGATAAGTCACATCCATTTTGTACTCCAATGATTGTAAGATCCTTGCATGTTGATAAAGATCCATTCCGACCTCGAGATAATCAATGAAGAAGGTGAAGAAGAACTACTTGGTCCGAAGTACCATATCTTAGTGCCATTGGAGCATCGATGTATCTTGCTAATCACACACGTCCCGATATATCATTTGCAGTGAATTTATTAGCAAGATATAGTTCTACACCAACACGGAGGCATTGGGATGGTGTAAAACGCATTTTTTCGTTATCTCAGAGGCACTATGGACATGGGGCTATACTACTCAAATGCATCCAAACATGAATTGATTGGTTATGCAGATTTGGATTTATGTCGATCCACACGATGGTAAATCACAAACTGGTTATCCGTTTTACATGTGGAGGTGCAGCTATTTCATGGCGATCTATGAAGCAGACGATATCAGCCACATCATCTAACCATGCAGAAATTCTAGCAATGCATGAAACAAGTCGAGAATGTATATGGTTGAGGTCAGTAATACATCACATTCGAACAACTTGTCATTTATCTTCAGGAAAAATGGATCCAACTGTTCTATATGAAGATAATGCTGCATGTGTTGCTCAACTTAAAGAAGGTTATATCAAGGGCGATAGAACAAAGCATATTTTACCAAAATTTTTCTTTACGCGAAGGGTGGTGAGATAGATATCCAGCAAATCAGTTCAAGTGAAAATCTGGCAGATTTGTTCACTAAGTCACTTCCTGAAGCAATTTTTGAAAAGCTTGTCCATGGTATTGGCCTCCGAAGACTCAGAGATCTCAACTGACGTTGTCAAAAGGGGGAGTCGACAGACATTGGAAGCAATGCTGGCATCACGAGAAGCAATATTAATGTTGTCACCAGGGGGAGTAAAATTGATATCATCAAAAAGGGGAGTTGATACACGCTGTACTCTTTTTCCCTTATCTAGGTTTTGTCCCACTGGGTTTTCCTAGAAAGGTTTTTAATGAGGCAGCACTGAAAAGTGTATCAATGAATGATGTACTCTTTTCTTTAGCTAGGTTTTTATCCCATTTTGGGTTTTTCCTAGTTAAAGTTTTTAATGAGGCACATCCATAATGGACATCCAAGGGGAGTGTTATGAATATATTAGTTGATGGATGTCCATTCTCCCACAAATATTATATACAAGAGTATGGGACGCCTACAATCATGATTGTATTTCGATCCCTCGCAACCGCCTTATATTCACATGGGATGAGATTACTATTTGTTCGGGGGAAATTACACTTAATGACCCAGGTGAAAAAATTACACCAAAGTACCCATTTTCAATCACTATAAATAGGTGCATTCCTCCTCTTGTAATTGCACGGATGTATGGAAAGGTGATGAATGAATGAATGTGATTACTCTTTCAACTCTCTCTCGAAATTCTATCTTCACTCTCATTCGATATTTCTCTTAAAGTTTTATAATTAAGCTTTTTTTCCACATACATTTTTTTCTACCCAGCTGGGTTTTTTTTTCCCCTCGGGAAATGCTCACCCAAACATGTCCTAACTTTGCCGGAATCACAAGCGGTTCCTAAGGACATGTTTGGTTTAAGGGGAAGGGATGAAGGGAAAAGAGATGGGTTACCTTGTTTGGTTTGGTTAGAAGGGAGGAAGGTGAATGATGTTTAATGAGCATTTGTTTAGTTCAAGACGAACGAAAAAAGAGATAATAACTAATTTACCATTTTACCTTTATATAGTAAATTATATTTTTTACTTATATAAATTATATATATTAGTGTACACCTTAATTTAATTTGTATAATTTATGAAATTTCACTCTGATCTCAACTACTAGTTAACATGTATGTCAAAACTGATATGATGATATTTTTTGATCTCTTATTTATATGATAATATATTTTCAAAAATCAAATTTACAAATTTTATCTTCAAACCACAATGCTTTAACTTTGCCAATGGATTTATAATTTTATTTCTAAGAGCAAAGCAAAAGTGCAAAGTAGTAAAGGTTAAGGGGGAAAACAAATTGCTGATGAGTTTTGAAGTTACAACCTATAGGGTTAAGTACCAATTTTGTCTTGGAAGTACACGCCAAAGACCAATTTTATTCTGAAAGTTTTTTTTGAAGCAATATTGCCCTAAAAATATAAAAACGTAGTAATGCTGCCCCTCCGTTAATTGCCCTAACGGTCAAATGTTAGTTGACCCAATTATGTTGACGTGGATTGTCGTGTGGCATCTTTGTCACTTTTTTTTAGAGTTAAGTAGTAATTTTGCCTCGGAAGTACACACCAGGGAGCAATGTTGCCCTCGAAGTTTTTTTTGTCTCAATATTGTCCCAGAAGTCTAAAAACGTAGCAATGTTGTCTCTTCGTCAGCAGCCCTAATTAATACATTTTTTGTAAGCTTTATTCTCTGAGTCATCTCTGCTTATAATGCACCAGAGGTTCGTAATCGTTCGCGTAGATAATTCTGCAGGCAAGTGATTATTGTTTGGAAAAATTCGTTTGAACTGTCTGCGACGTACTCGTTTGATCTTCTGTTTGGAAAATTTGTTCTTATTTTTTTGTTTGATTTGTTCAAAACATTTTTCTAGACAAATTCCGCAGGCAAGTGATTATTGCTTGATTGGGGAATGCCTGCGATGGAAGACGATATGGGGAAGAAGGAGTAGGCTATATTTACCTTTTTAAAAAAACAAATAATTGCCACCCCTACTCCCTCCTGCCATGATTATAATTATAAGTCCAGGTTGACTTTTTTGAAGAAATTAAGAAAATTAAATAAGTTACTTATTCATACGACCTCCGGTCCTAGTTATAAGACCGGATTAACGTTTTTTGGAAAGATTAAGGAAGCTAAATAAGTTATTTAATCATATCATACGTTTTTAGACTTCTGGGGCAACATTGAGACAAAAAAACTTTCAGGGCAAAATTACTCCTGAGCGTGTACTTCCAGGCCAAAATTGTTACTTTAAAAAGTGACAAACATGCCTCGTAGACAATCCACGTCAGCATAATGCGGTCAACTAATGTTTGACCGTTAGGGCTGTTAACGAAGGGGTAACATTGCTACTTTTTATATTTTTGAGGTAACATTACTCCAAAAAAAAAACTTCCAAGGCAAAATTGGTCTTCGGCGAGCCGGCGTATACTCCTGGGGCAAAATTGATACTTAACCCTACCCTATATCCAGCTCCCATCACAGGGTCCCCACATATTGGAGCGATGCCCTTGACAACAACTCTGAAAATTCCCACTTATAGATGGCCTCAGCAGAGTGTAAAAATGACCATGAGCTTTATTAACCAAAAACTATCTATATCCTATCTCAAACACGTTAAAGCTGTGACTCACAACCCAACCTTCCTGCAACCTTTACAATTGGGATTTGTGTTGTATAAGTGCAGGCCCTAAGGGATTCCCAAAAAGAATCAACATTCCAAGAAATACAGGTGATGAGAACATGTGATCAAAACCAAGGGCGATAACTCATCTCCATGTAAAAAAATCCAACATAGGATTTCAAAACCAAGGGCCTCACCCTGTTCAATAACGGTTCCTGTCACAGACAACTCGTATCAAGTCGCTTTGGTCATAATAAAGAACATAGGCAGATGCAAAAGGCACAACGATATTTCTTTCAACAAGTTCACTCAAAAAATACTTCTTTTAATATTGCAAATTCTTTTAAAAAGAAGTTGAATATCTATCTTTAACGAGGAAAATGAGTATCTAAGTTTATGCAAATTTATTATTTTTCTAATCATGATGAGGAACAATGTTGATTGAATTCAACTACCTTAAGGTAGAGAAAGGAAGAGAAACTTAATTTGCATATCGAGAGCCATCAAATCTACAATGGTGAACATTTCCCCAAATGCCAAAGGCAAATTAGACAGAACCATTAAGACACTCTGTAATTACACCTTCCCCATCCCAAAAACATCGTCTTTACTCCCTGAGCGGTCGCACGCAAGGAGATAACTAAAGAAACCTATAAAATTTTCATGTTGTCGTGAGATAAAATTGGTATTTGGCGTGAAGAACGAACCAAATCTGTAAGGAGATGCACAGTAAATTTGTCGAACACCTCTCGTGCAAGAGTCGCCTAAGATGTGAATCTGCTTCTCTTTCTCTTCCTCTCCTAGTCATTCTCTATCCTCTCTCCAAATTCGATGAACAACAATAGGAGCATGCAGTTGAAGAAAGCTTTAACACTTGAAATCGAAGCCTGGACAGTGAGGAAAATAGATGATGAAGGCAAACAATGAAAAAACAACGAGCAAGGATACACACAGATGGAAACCATGGAAGAAAAGAGACGATGAAGTAAATATCAAGTGACCAGCAACAAGGATGACGGACGGCGACAACGGGGACCAAACACAAGCTCGGATCGGTGAGAGCAGGGAATTGCCAGCAAGGCGAGAAGCCCGCGAGTGAAGACGTGGAGTTTCTTTTAAATTTTTTTCACATGGGCAGAGATGGAATTTCATAAAATCCAAGGGGAGAAATTGGTCAAGCTACCCTCCAAAAATACCCCTATTTGGAGGGACCAAAATAAGGGATGGGAGGGGAAAGACGAGCAAATCTTTGCTCTCCTCCCCTTCAAAACTTCAATCCAAATGAAAGGAGGGACCCATTTTTCCTCCTTTTCTATCCCCTCCCCTCCAACTAAACAAGTCTAAGGAGGGGCTTTGACACTGGGCTACATCGTTGTACCTAGTTTGGGCCCATTTAGAATTAGGTCTTCGAACTCCTCTGATCTGGGCCTCAACGTTTGGACCTTCGAGGTGATGAAGTAACTTTTAATTTGAAGCACGTTTGAGCCAAGTAAATTTTAAAAAAAAAATGAAGCATGTGAAACCTTACTTTCAGATTTCTCGCCCATATCTTCTCATTCTTCACTTATATTCTTTCACCCCATTTTCTTATGTTCAATTCCACTTGTTTGTATTTATTTAGTTATGAATATTGGTCAAATCTAGCTTTGTGGTTAGCATCTTGTAGTGGAAAAATTGAAATTGTTTTGGTCCATGTAAATTTGGAAAAGCTCATCGATGGTGGTTTGTCTGATGCATTTTTTAAAAAACATTCAATTCTTTTGTAAGAACCTGTTGATTGTCCTTTAATCTTTTTTTAATTTAAGATTCAACAACAACTTGTAGCATTTTATGCTTTCAATGAAAGAATGTTAATAGGCATAATAAGAAAATTAAGAAATCTATGAAAGGAATCACCGGCAATCGTGCAAAGGACTCATACAAGAGCAAGATGAATGAGAAAGGAATTGCAGCTAAACTTGTGATTAGCATATCAGAAGAAAATAAGAATTATTCTAAAAAACCCTCCCCTGTTCATTCTCCCGTAAAAAATAATATATATTTCCCCAAGTTAGGGGCACAAATAAGAAATGTTGGACATAGACCATCAATTACTCTCTCTCTCTCTCTCTCTCTCGTTCTCTATGTATCTCTATGAACCCACATCCCAATCTCGCTCTAACTCTGTGACCTGACGTATGTACCCCATGAAGTAGTTTAATTTGATAGTGAACATGGGGGTTGAAAAATTCCGATACCTTCTTCAACCTTTCAGGTCATCAGACATTGCAGATGGTATGCCGTGTGTAGTAAGAATATCTGAAGTCGTTGCCTTGGCGGTGCAGGTCTTCAACACTACTATCTGCAGAAAAAAAAAATATTTACAAATTTTTAAAGGCCTGAGTAATTCTGTTTACATAATGTTTTAGGATTTCACAACTTTTATCGTTTCTCGAGAAAAATGAAGAAGAAACGGAACATGCAATCGTGAATGTGCCGATGAAGAGGAAAACCTGTTGATGTTCCAGATCAAACTTCATATACTCATCATTACAACTCTCGACCATGAAGACCAAGCTCTTCAGATTCTTCACAGGCTTGCCATTAAAGGCAAGAACCTAAACACACGCACAGATCACTTGGTAAGTATTCAACTTACATCAGATTGAATGATATCTATGAAGTGTTTTGTTACCTGAGTGTTGACAATGTCCTCGTATCCAATATTTATATCAGCCACTAGAACCTAACATAGATAATTTCAAGTATTAACCCTTCCACTAAAATGGAAACACAAAAATCTATTGGGAAAAAAGATGAAAAACCTGAGAAACAACAACAAGTTGTTCATCAATAGACTCTGCCATGGCATGATAAAGCTTGTTCAGAAGACTGATGGGGGCGTCCATTTCATATTCTCTTCCATACTCGAAAGAGTGAGACTGCGTAGAAAAACTAGTAAAAGTTACAAAGCAAATCAGATAGTCCATTTCTAACCGCATGTATTGAAAACTTTAAGTATGAAGACCTAACAATTACCTTATGTTTGGATGGAGAGAAAAGTTAGGGAAAATATGAATAAGGAAATACTATGAAGGAAAACTTCCATAAATAGTACAAATATTTACTATTTTTGGTAGTTTTTCCTCTTAGTTTTCTTTCCCTCCTAATTTTTTCTCCATCCAAACATAGGATTACAAAGAACAATGAAAGAAAAAGTCAGGAAGATATTGAAACAAAAAAAGCCATTGAGACAGCCTACAACAACAGGAGAAGAATGATTAATTTTTTTTAGGAATATTTAGTTTCCTTTTCACATTAGATGACAGGAATGTCATGTCTCTACAAGAACACCGTTGAAATAAAAGTAATCATGAAATCTGAAAGATCAAAGCTACCTCTGAACGAAGATAGGGGACGGAAACTGTGGCAAAAACAAATCCAGCGACAATATAATAAGAAGGAAGTCTGCCATTGATGTGGGCTGGGATAAGGCACTTAGGAGTTGCAAGGTTTATGTCATATTCAAGTATCTTTGAATCACGGAGAACCTTGACTGTAGCTGTATCCCCAGTATATTTTTGAGAGACAAGGTAACTAAAACCAATGCGCTCCCCTTGCCTGAATGGAACTACAAATATCAAATATACCCCAAACCATATATCAGTTCTGACACTTGAGAAACATTATAAACAAGAGAATTTCTCAAAGGTACATGCATTTATGCCCATGTGCATTCTAAATTGTCAAGATAGGATCATGATTTTATAGTAAAAAGTATAATGCGATATAAAATAATAAGTGGAAACGTACATCCAGAGGAATATCACATTAACAAGCTAGCAGGTTTTAACTGATATGTGTATGTATACATCTCTGTTTTGTTATTGATTTGCCCATGATATAAAACATCATTCAAATACAAAAACAAGGTACAAACTCATATACATGTCAGAAAAATACAAGAAAAAGCACACAATAACAGTATAATTCATCATGATGAGATAGCTGACCAATTCGAAATATGGAACCGTAGGTACCTATTCCATCATTGGCAATATCAATCCCATCAAAGCTAAGAATGACATCAGATGACTTCAGAACATGATATTCGGGAGCTGTGTCAATTCTTCTGATACGCACACCTTTTTGTTGTGGCCCCATTCCCATTGACATTCTCAAATCAGGATTTTCCATCTTCTGCCACTCAACTCCAAGAATTGGAAATCCTGTGAAGGATAATACCCAAACCGATTTATTCAAGTTAAAACCGGAATCATCTCATCAAACTTGCAACAACCAGGGTTATGTTATACAACAGCCACTTGGATAGTGTCAGTAAATCATAAACATGTTAAAATTTGACATAGATAGATGCCATTTTTGAATTGACTTCTCCATTTAATCCTCACATCTATATCCATTACTCAATGGTTTCCTCCGCACCCAACATAAAAACAAACCCTCATAGTCATCCCTTTTATTTCTGAAGGGAGACGAGATTCTGTGTTCCATAAATGAAACACTCCCATACATACCTGTATATTCCCCATTCTTTTCATAATCTCGGATGAAATGTAAGATGACCGGAGTGGGTATCACATATCCTATATTCTCTGCATCTCCATGTTTAAGAGATTGAAATGCAATCCCCACGCATTTTCCCTTATCACTAAAAGCTGGTCCCCGAAATTTCCTGCATTTATTGCAGCATCTATCTACAAAAGTATTTGAATTGACCACTAAGTCAATCAAGAAATATCAACTCGGAGATGAGACAACATATATTTTCAGACACCAACCTGCACTCCTAAAAGTTGAGTTGAACCATGAACATAAGAGAGTATCTCAATGCGTGAGACAACACCGCTAGTTCGACATAGTGTCGCCTCCAATTGGATAGCCCACAACAAGAATAAAGACATCCGGTGCGAGCAAATCCCCAAACTCCACAGGTGAAACCCCTTCCCAGAACTCATCATCACTCACCGTCAACAATGCTGAAGCATAAGATTAATATGATAAGCCCATTGTCCACAAAAACATATAAAGAAAACTATCATCTAATATACTCATTCAAAGACAACAAACTAAGTATGTTGTTGATACTCTTTGTTACTTGTTGATATTCATTCATTTATCATATGTTCCTTTCCTTCTTGAGTCTTATGATCGTTGTTTTTCACTTCCATAGTGTTCCATTTACCAAAACGAACTTAACATCCAACGGATGCCAAAGAGAATGGAGAGAAGTGGATAAAGTGAAATAAGAAGAGAGAGAATCCCATCCCATGTTTGGAATTTTAATGCAAAAATAGATGGTGATTTACTCCTCATTCTAGGTGGCTTTGTAGAAAAAGGAAGGAAAAGCAAGCCAAAGGGAGCAGACCACCCCCGCCTTCCCAAAAACTACTTTGGATGAGTTGGGAAATTATCAAGTTTTTATTTAAGTAATTGAAAGCTTTTTTTAATCATCATGGAAATTTAATTTTAAAAAAAAAATACTAAAAATATGTTTACAATTGAAAATTATTAAATTAATTTTCTTCTATCTTATACAATATATAACCATAATTTTTTTGCCAACTATAAAAAAGAGAAAATCATTTTGTAGGCTTACCTTTCTTAATTAAACCCTTCCATTTAATCTACTAGTATAATTAATTTCTATATCCGTGCTCACTGTACAGCGGTTAAGTTTTGTTACAACTCGTGTAAATAAGTGATCTTTTATGTCCGCAACCCAAACAAGCACTTATAAGATTTAATTTTGACGGCCCTGTTATGTAATTAAGAGGAACATTCAAATACCTATGTCGCACTCGGTTCCAATGGCCAATACTGTTGCTATGTATTTGGCATCAGAGCCACGTTTCTTGAGCTTGACCTGGGTATGATGCTCCACCGAATGCGCATTGGTCAATACCCTCCTCCCTTCAATAATAAATCCGCTGCTACTAGAGCTATACTGCCTTTTTCTCTGCCATGGCAGCGAGAAATTCGGTTCT
The DNA here is from genome assembly GCA_019022655.1 of Acacia acuminata. NCBI lineage: Eukaryota > Viridiplantae > Streptophyta > Magnoliopsida > Fabales > Fabaceae > Acacia > Acacia acuminata. Next base: position 1,310,362 of record JAFJYI010000138.1, read on the forward strand.
GTATGCACACAAAATACCTTCACCACAGCGTCCATTGACGGCGCCGCCTTCACCTCGCCGTCCCGTTTAGGCATCAATGAGGCTTCGGCAACCAAATCCGTACAAGCACCACCTCTGTTCTGCTCGGAATGTATCGCACTTCTCGGCTCTGGTGAACCTGTTACAAGCTGCTGCAACTTAAGGAGACGACGGGAGGAATCCACGGCGGAGGGAACTGATATGAGATCATTTGTTTTTGCGGTAACGTTGTTGGGGTATTTATCTTCGGCGGTGATTCCGCTGGGTTGGGTTTTAGGTTTTCGTCCCCGTTTTCTCCTACTTTCACCCATTTCCTCAAGAAATGAAAACAAGCGATGAACCTCAGAGAGCTGTGTACTGATATGAACAAGGTCTCCGCATAGCTTCTTATGTTAAGTTTTTGCGTCAACGTCAACATAAAAAATATCAGAATGGAAGATGCCTCCATTTTCTGACTTAGCCAGATCACCGACGGGGCAAGGGAGGCTCACAGAGCAGAAGTGAGGCGAGGGGGAGCTTTCAGACTGGGCCCGATGTGAAGCATGTTTTGGGCCCACTCAGAAACTAGAATGGTCATTGCGTGGTGAACACTGAACAAAATAAGAATTAAAAAACCCATTGTATTTGGGTTCAACTGGTGAAGGACCAATGAGAGTTGGCATAGCTGGTAAGGGATTCAGGATTAGGCCTAAATGGTCGTGGGTTCGATCCCCTCTGCCGTCGTTGGGACTCCTTTGGTAGGCGATCTCGTAAGTCCCGGTAAGTGCTCATAGAGCCCGGGCCGTGTCCCCGGCCTTGGTGAGGATCGATGTCGAACCCCTCCAAAACTTTTTTATATCAAAAAAAAAAAAACTGGCGAAGGGGTCGGACTTTCTCACCCAAAAGGAGGGGGTTCGATCCTAGAGTTGGTCAAGGCGCTGAGGGAGGCATCCTAAGGGTCTATGAAGCAGTAGAAACGCTAGGTGGAGGTGGAGGCATATGTACTCTCCGGCCCAGTATACCCTGTGGATTAGGCTCCAGCCTCCAGGGCGAGCGCCCTACCCTTGGACTGTGGGTGAGTCCAACCTCTTTCCTAAAATTTTCTTATCAAAAAAATAATAATAATAATAAATAAGAATTAAAAAATATATTACTACCCAAGTTCCGCCTTCCGCGCAATTACGTCCTAGTATTTCTCAATGACTTTTATTTTCAGGGGTCAACTTCTAAATTGAAAATTATAAACAGTGCCTTCTGTTATCTTGTATTGATTAAAATAATGACCAAATGTGGAAATAACTTATTGGTTAGGTGGTATGAATGAAGTTTTTAAAAAACGAAATCAAATATGAATAGAGATTATATTTATTGCGTGACTTTAGACCCAAAAAAAAGAAAACGAAAAATAGATGATGGGTTGAAAAAGGATACACTTGCACAACAAATTTTGTTCGTTTTATAATTAAGAACGAAAGGAATAGTTCATAATTCATAATGAACTGTGTCAAAAAATTCCAGCGTTGAAGAGCTCTTCGAATCTATGATTCTAAAAAATGCGTGGCTAGTAGAACTGATGATGTTTACCAGGACACTTTTTTAAGAATATGGAAGGAAATCATTATTAACTTGGCAAAACTTCAGGCCTTTCTTATCCTTGATACAACAATGGACACCTATACCTTGATTCTTGAGAATGGTTTATGTTTTCCTTTAATATTATGTATAAGTGACTTATTTATTGGTATATCTTTTTTTTTTTTTTTTTTTTTTTTTTTTTTTTTTTTTTTTTTTTTTTTTTTGCCTTTTAAGGCCCCGTTTTTTATAGGGAAGATACGAGGAAGGAAATGAAGATTAAGAAGGAACTTAAAAAAAATAAGTTGTTTGGTAAACATAGAAAAGGGGATGGAAGATAATAATTTTAAAAAATATGAATTGTCTAAAATACCCCCTTAACTAAAAAATGTCTTCCTCTCTCCTTCATCCTCACTCTTGCAGTTGACAACCTTGACAAAAAAAAAAAAAAAAGATTCCTCCTTCCAATGGCAGAACATAGTGATGGCCGGCCCGGTTGCCCCTCTAATGATCTTATAAAATACCCCCGTAAGGATAATGTTTGTTTCATTACTCATTGGACTGTAAGAGGAAAGTAAAATTATTGTTTGAGATGCCAAAAAGGTTAATATCATCTTATATATTGTTTTGATTTGTAATTATCGGTTATTATTTATTTGTATTTTCAAGATTATTTAATACTATTTTGTAAATACTCTCTCCGGTCCTTATTTAAAGAACCAACTAACAATTCTCACAAGTCAATAAAAATAGTTAAAGTCATTAAATTTGTCCTAAAATTTAAGTAATTTTCAATATTATCCTTATTAATTACACTAAACTCTAATATCATATTAATTATTATTCTCACTCACTATTTTTTTAGTTATGGATATATATGGGAAAAATGTTTAATGCTATTTGGAAATAAGCAAGCGTCTTAAAGGACCAAATATACTTGTTAGTAAGACCAAATATACTTGTTAGTTGGTGCCTTATAATAAGAACTAAGGGAGTAGTTCAATATGTTTATTTTTTGACCCGGACTAAAAAAAATTTCTGGTTACGTCACTGCCTCCTTCATCCTTCTCTCTCTCGATGCAGATCCCTCCTTCTTCATCCCTCTTTGATCCCTCCTTCTTCATCCCTCTTTGATCCCTCCTTCTTCATCCCTGCAAGAGCACAATTTAAAGAATTAACAAAAAGTTTCAGATCTCCTTTTTCATCCCTCAACCCGACAACAGCACAAAATTTTAAAAAAAAAATGTTTCAAATTCTTTCTTCATCCCTGCAACCCGATGACACAGAAGGGACGATAGGCAGAAGGAGGAGGAAGCGGAGGCGTCAGCGCCGGCGGTAACGAAAGGAAGACAGATGGATTGAAGAAGGAGAAGACGGTCATTATGAATTTCTTCACGAGGGAAGATCAAGTTCCCACCGAAAATGTAGGGAAGCAATCTTCCCATGAATGAAAGAAGATGGTGAGCCATCGAAAAAGATTGGTTTTGGGAAGATGGAGTATCCAAACAGTTTTTTGCAAAGAATATGATGAATCTTCCATCCCCTTCCTGAATCTTTAGCATAACAAATAGGGCCTAAGTTTCTATAGCTTTTCATATTATTCAAATATTCACGATGTTGCAAACTGCATCTATATTGGGCATACATCATATTTTTCAATTGAATATTGTACATGACTTTTTCTTTGGTAGATTTTATTCTACTTCAACGTGATATCTGTAGTTTTTTTTTTTTTTCTCCATAAACAAAAACCCTTTCTAGTGGCCATTGGGGTTTAATTAAAGGGAAAAGGATAACATCCAATAAAAGTTGGTCCATCTGATTAAATGACTTGGCTCATAGCTATAAGGTAAGGTTGTCCAAAAAACACGGCAGCCTGGTTGGTTTAGTTTGACCTGGTCCAACCCGACTCGGTCAGGGTAAAAAAAACTTAGTCCAAGACAATTTGATTGGATCAGACTGTAAAAAAAACTTGGTCCAAGACAATTTGATTGGACCAGACTGCTTGGGTGGGACCAGACTTTGATCCAGGGGTTTAGATCCCTTGGACTGGTCTGGTCTAACTATTTAAAAAAAAAAATCACCACTACACTCTGCACTCAGCCACTTACTGGAGTTTGGACTGTTGGAATCCGTACACGCGGCGGAATTAAAAACTTATGAATCCCATCGGAGGATCTATCAACGGCGTTTAGATCAAGGTTCGTTAGAAACCATACCTATGTGCGAATTGGTGAACGTCTCTTTCGATTTGATCACGTGGGCTACCTTTTAATTCGATCAAACGGGAGCAGACTTTTCGAGTCTCCTCCTCTACCGATATCCACACGAATAACCTTGAACACGGACGGCGAGCGTGCTAGCACCTTCGGTATTCTCGCGTCTCTCCTTTTCTTTTTCTCTAGGGTTTCTTACGGCTTCTCTAATTCATTCGTCCACTTAATACGACTAGATCAATATCTATTTAAAGAGTTTCTAAAACCCTAATGAATCGTATTAAAATATTCCAAAATTAATCCAATTAATCTTGAAATTCAAATATGAATTAAAACAATATATTAATTAAATCATGTCAATAGATCTAATCAAATATACTTATTTAATTCGAATTATGAGTCTGATTTAATTTATCTTTATAAATTAAATCTCGGATATGATATCTTTCTATTTAATTAAATCGATATACTATATCTCAATTTAATTAAATCTAAGATACTACATCTTTATTCGAAAATTAAATCGAGATATAATATCTCAATTTATTATAGTTATTTAATTTATCAAATAAATTAAATACTATATATAATAATATTATTATCATTAAATAATATCATTATTATTTTTGAATTTAATAATAAATACACACACACATATATATCCTAGATTAAATACTGTATACATTAAATCTTAGATATATATAAGATTCAATGAATCTGTATACTTTTGCTCGTGTTGGCTATTCTTGTGTGTAGCCCTGCAGGCCTACATGAGATTGGTAGTGGACCAATACTGTACCAGCCCACAAGTCACAAGCGGCCTCTAGCAAGACATTGCGACTACCCAATTCATATGGAGATCGATGATACGATACTACCTATGATACAACCATGTCACGTCCCTTTTGTCATGTGATAATTTAGTCAAAGATGAGGCATGGATAATGTCAACTTCCTGTTCTTGGCCATTACTTTTTCGATTCTCGAGTTGTCTAATAATGGAAACTTCTTTCCTTCGTAGTATGACCAAACATTTCTCAGACTCACTCATCGAGGGGCCTAGTATTATCTTTTTACAAATGTGAGGGACAAATTCTATCTTAACCATTCACATTTCTCTGCATGAAAACCACTGATCCCGATCCAAGCCTTTATCATCACCCGGTCAAATGTGACTTTTGACTAGGTCAAAGATCCGACTCATCATGTAGGAATCCATGATGATCTCAGTCAAAGAGCGTTGTGACGGTTATACATGAGATAAGTTTATGACTAAATCCATGCGGCTTTCTCATGGTGGGTGGTCCAAAGATCTTGTACTCTTACAAGTGCCTATGATTTTGATTTGTATCTCCATACCTCATCAAAGTTATACTGATCTTATTTCATCTTCGCTCCCGCGTAGATGACCTACGTAGACATTTAGAATAATCTATAAGATATATCCAGGGATAAGTTATCACTATAAACATGCGAATGAAATGATAACTAAATGGAGAACAATGACTTGCCCCAACAGTTGGACATCCTAATTTGCTTTTTAACTTATAGGAATCACTTTTCACTCGGTCACTTTTTGTTACTTTTAAGTCGGGTGAAACCGAGCTAAAATATTGCCTCCCAAGAAGGCAATAAAAAAATCTGGACTATCTGGATTGGTCCAGGAAGTCCGGTGGTCCGATCCGATCTAGCCCGACCTGGGGATGACTTGTCCAGCCCGAGGTCCTATCGAGCCAGACCTTAAGTTGACCTCCAACTCAGTTTGGCCCGATCCTTGGACATCCCTACTACAAGGTCGTGTTCGAATCCCATTGATTGCGAATATTGTTAATGGGCAATTTGTAAGTACATCTATAAACATTTTTTAAGGCCGGAGACATGTCTTGACCCCAGTGAGCCACCAGGCTCAACTCATCTAAAACTTTTTTGTTATAAGAAAAAAAGAACAAGAAAATACCATTTGAACTGGACTTGACTTTCCTCCTATACCCATTCCCATCATTTTTCCTCATTTTCCCTTTCCCACTATTAGATTAAGATCTCAACGGTCTAGATTTATCATACGATAAAAATATTGTTATAAAGAAAATGATGGTAAATCTAAACAGATTGAGATCTTAATCAAACAAGTAGAAAAGGGAAAAGGATGGTAAGAGGTATAGAAGGAAAGTCAAGTCTGTTTGAACTTTAAAATCTAAAATTAGTGATTTCCTTATAAAAAATATGATGTCAATTACTATAGTCCTATAGCCAATACCTATAAGCAACAAAACCAATTTGAGATTTTAAAGTTTAAGAGAAATTTTTTTTTCGTGTATCCTTTAGCTTTTTATTTTACTATAAAAATTGCCTTTAATTTGTAGTTGTCAGAGCTTCTTTGAAAAAACGGTAGCAAGCTCAAACATGTGACTAGGGACTAGATTAGTTTGAGGGAGGGGGAGATCTTTTACCTCCTTTTTATCAAAAAGCCTATAAAACTTTTTCAATATTTCAAAAATAGACTTTCAACAAAAAAAAATATTCCCTTCACTAATGACAAGTTGATTAATTTACTACTTTCCACTCCTTTCCCTTTCACTCCTTCCCCTCAAACCAAACATTCCCTAAGCGTGAAAAATCATGATGAAGGAAATATACAGTTTGGGTTCACGATGAAGGTTAATGGGCCACAACACATCAAAAGCTAGAAATCATTGCTTTTATGCACACAATGAGAGAGAAAACAATTTTACCAAAAGAGAGAGAGAGAGAAAAAAAAACAATAGCTACGAGAAAAGATAAAATTATTCTCATAAGTACAATAATTTGATATTTATTAATACATCTTAAAGATAAAAGTTTAAATAATAAATTTGAGGGAAAATTAAGCCAAAAAAAAATCTCTTATTAAAAATTTAACTAATAACTTGATAATTTTTTATATACACATAAAATATTAGTACGGTGCAAATTCATGTCTTTTTTTAAATAATTTTTTATTTAAACTCTTGAGATAATCATTTAAATAAGTTTTAGTTTGAAAAAAAAATCCCCACTTTTATAATTAATTTAAATATAAATCATATTTACCGACCTTGTAAAGTTCAGTCTAAAAAAAGCCAGTGTTGGCAATTTCAAGTCCCGCAAGACTCATTCCCAGACCCAGGAGAAAAAAAAGATCATGGGTTAAAGGAGGATACGTGTGCTGCTCCAATCCAATTTGCGTCATACTCGCCAACGTTTGGACGGTTACCGGCGGGATCTCCTCACTGCCTAGTTTTGATCGCTAACCCTCCATGATCTCCTTGGTATTTCCTCTGGGTCTTGCTGATTGAAACTCTAACCCGCTTTTGGTCACGGGACTCTTCATTTTCTATCGATTTCTCGATCATATATTGGCACCCTTACCTACTTTATACATATATGCCCTTGCCTTCGTAATTATTGGTCACCTCATTTTCAGATTCCTTCACCCCGTTTTCTTGTGACCCTCTTTTATTATATCAGAATGGTGCTTGAAATCAACTCCTTTTATGAACAGCTCTGATTTCATCATTTATTTCTCTCAATTTCCATCATCTGGTGTTCCGAGTTCTTTGTTGTGAATCTCAAATTTGCTGCTTAAATTCTATTGTTATTGTGGCTCCCCGATGTCACAAGGTTTCGCTATCGAGCTCTATTTCGATCCTGCGCTTGAAAACCAGGTGTTGAAGGCCTGGAATATACTGGCTCGCCGACAAATCAGCACCCATCTCATCGAAATCGAATCTCGCCCGCACATCACTCTCTTTTCCAGCCCCTATGTTGATTCCGCCAAGCTTGAATCAGTTGTCAAGAGTTTCGCTGCCAAGCAAGAGCCCTTGCCTCTATCTTTCTCTACAATCGGGTGTTTACCAAACGACAATAATGTACTCTTTCTTTCACCGACCCCTTCAATCTGGCTGCTTCAGTTCCAATCGCAGTTGGGCGATGCGATGAAGAAAGAAGGTTTCGAGATAGGCGAGGATTATCGCCCAGATTCTTGGATTCCTTATTGCGCTGTTGCTCAGGAAGTGCCAAAAATTAGGATGGCCGAGGCGGTTTGTGTCTTGCGGGACTTGAAATTGCCGATTTCTGGGTATGCCATGGATATTGGGTTGGTGGAGTTATCTCCCGCTCGCGAGCTCTTCTCATTTGTGCTTGGTAATTCAGTAGAAACATGAGGTTGTAGATTACTCTAATTTACTTTGTATCCTACTTGTGTTTAATGGATTACAATGTTACATCTTGAAATATTAAACGTTACAATTGGAGAGTTGCATTTTAGAATTTTTATTTTTACCTTTTAGCTTGTTGTTTTCTTTAGGTTATTATTCTATCATCTTTTCATCTTAAAATTGTGTTGGAAATCTTATTTCTTCCTATAATTTGTTGGTGTAATGAATGTGAGACTGGCTGCCTCAAACTTGCTGATCACAAGACATGATAACTGGCTATCAGTTCATCCAGCTATGCTCCTTTAAGTGATTACCTGACAAAGTAAATCAACTTGTGTTTCCTTTTTCCTTTCTTTGGATATATTCTTATTTATTATTGGCATTTTTGAACTTTTGGTTTGTTCTATATTTGCTTACAAAATTCTGAGGACTGGGGAGGGGTAAGAGGCAAAATTTTAAGAAGATATGCTTTTTACGCTTCTCTGTTTGGTCCGTTTGGCTGGAATATATTTAGTGGCTTCTTTTTGGTCGGCGTCTGGATCAAGGTTGATATCTCCTTGTTAGGTATGCAGATTGAGTGGATGGTTTTTCTTATTCATCTTTCATATCTTCTTTGTTTGGGTTCAGTTAAGATCAGTGAGGATGCCTTGTCCTCTGCATTATACTCCTCAGGGCAATGATATTTCTTCTATTAGCAAAACCATTGTAGTGGATGTTTCTGAATCATGTCACTAGAGACTAGACCAATGGGAGGGAGGTTGTAGGAGTTACTATACAACATCACAAGTACTGCTATTCTGAATGTCTGAGTGCAAACCCTTCGTCTGCCATTGCAGCTTGTTAGCTGCTTCTTGGCCTTTTGAGTATCATTATCTTCGAACACCTATGTTTTCATCATTGGTAATAGTAACTTCAGAAGGTTTTGGTTACATGGATGTTACTAGTATTTGATAGTTCTAGTTTGGTAGACTTCTCTTTTGCATCCTGTCTGGGTATTAGAGTTTCAAATGCAAGGGTTTTGCTGTAGAGGGTCAATGCCTTTAATAATTTACTTAATTACTGTATTACTATTATCAGACACTAGGTATTGGGAAATATAGCAATGGCCATTGCAATAAGATAATATGCTCATGACGCTAGAAATCTTAAGGATGACCAAATGTAGCTTTCAATTCTTTTTTTTTTTTTTTTTTTCTTTTTTGTTTTTGTTGGGTTCCTTCTAAATTCCGTAACCATCCTCAAATGGTAAATATAATCCCTTCAAAAGATTGCTGCGTTTAGGTTGTCATTTTGAATAGTTGAGCTCGTTTCTCTTTATTAGCATCATTCATAAACAAGGGGTATCAGCACATATTAATTCTTGGATGTCAATATTTTTTAGCTTCAACTACATTCATTAAAGTGAAATGGTGCTATGATGAGTTTAGGATTTCATGTTTGCACCGCAGCTTCAGTTGACACTTAAACGCAATTTATTGCTTCTGTTTAGGATGCTTGATGAATGGCCTGGTAAAGCTGTGAAATAGGTCGAGGATCAATAGTTTTATTATTGAATAACAATGCATATCCATGATTGCCTTTTTTTTTTTTTTTTTTGTATTTAAAAAAGTTATAGTGAATTGGGTCATACGTTTCATCAGAAAGTAGGTCTTCCTTTACTCGAAGGAACAGAACTAGATCTACTAGTGGCCTCATTGCACATTTCAGGTTATCTTAACCTGCATCCGAGTTTTTTTCTTTTTTTTTTTGCCTTCAACTTGCATCTGAGGTTTGAATATTATTATTGCCGCCATTTAAATATCATTTCCCAGACTTTATCATATTCATATTGTATCAAACGTTTGGTCTGATAAATCCTTACTCCCATTTAATATTTTGATTGAATTTGAATGTTATTACTAGTAATATTTAAGTGATTGCTTGGGACCTATGATAATTTGTCTTCCTCATACAAAATCCTTCGATTTAAAGTTGTTATTTGTAACCATGCAGCAAAAGTTTCCGCGTTATATACTCCATCAAAGTGAAAAATGAGAATGCATCCAGCCCTGTGCTTGGCTCGAGATTTTTTCAAACGATCATGGGCGAGATCATATGGAGAGTGAGTGGCAAACATTGTTGCGTCCAAAAGACACGGTAATTTAGAAACAGCTGAAAAGCTGAAAAACATCATCAGGATCTATATTATTCTATATTATTATTATTAAGCTAGGAAATACAAAGAACTGGGGTATAAATTTGATGGGAAGAAGTGAATTGTATATATAATTTTAAGAGTCAGAAGAAGGGTGTCTCTGGAGGAGAAGAGCAAGCAAAAGCTCGCTCCAGAAATCAACAGGACCAGGCATGCACCAATGTGTACAATCGTTATAACCCCTCATCCACTTGTTGCCCCAATGCTCCCCTGGATGCCCATCTGGCCTCATCATCATTGCTCTCGTCACATCCACAACCTCGTACCTCTTGTCTCCTTGTCTTGTTCCTCTCTCGTACTCCTCCATCTGCACATTCCTCAGCTTCCACTCGAAGCTTTTCCAGTCAACCTCTGCTTCACTCATCGGACTTGTCTTGTTGCAGTACCCTCCGGTGTTCCAGACCCCGCCCTCGAAGTGAGCCGACGCGAATGTTCTTGCGAATACCAATGTTTTTTTCTTGCAGTTTTGGCAGTTGTTGAGGAAGTTGAAGACCCCTCGAAAGGCCATTCGTAAGGCGAAGTCGATGCTGTAGTCAGTGACATTTGGTTGCTGGCAGAAGACGCAACCTATGACGTTGTCAGCTTCATGCAAGTACATTGCTCTGAAGAACCAGTGGCCTCCTGATATTACGGCGTAATCCAAGTCAGGAACTACATTGGCCCAATCTGGGTCAACCTTGTCTATGTACATGTCGAATATGTTTATCCCTGATCCGTTCACCGTTCTTTCCTCCCCCACTATCAGGAATCTGCTCCATAAGCTCATCACGGTGAAGTCGCTCTTTGGGAAATGCCATTTCCGGTACCTATCTTCTGAGTCCTTGTAAATCTCCACCGGAGTTTCCTCCTGCAATTATTTATGAGGATCAATGTTCATATCACAAAAATTAATGATTTGATATATAGGATGTGAAAGTAAGACTAAAATGTAATATTACTCTAATTACATGTACTAAATTTCGACATCATATTAATTTATATGATTTTTTATATAAAATATTTAATACTTTTAGAAATTATTAAATACCTTGTAAAAAAAGCATCAAGAGCATCTTCTAAAACGCGTCATGTAAGAGCAGAGTAAAAGTTAAACCTAGTACGAGTTTTTTTTAATACCGTTTTACTTGCAAGATAATATCATTTTTGTCTTATCTTTTAAGCAAATCTAGTTAACTCAATGATTATGGGGGTAAATTCTCAACTTTACACTCATTTATGATTGAATATTTTTCAACTGTTTCTTCTTTTTTTATCTTTTTGAGTATAATTAACATGGGTAAAATTGTTATAATCTCATTTATTACATGAAGTAGAAATTATAAATATAACCAAATTTTTTGACTAAAATAAACTTATAAATAGAATCAGTATAGTCTATAAAGCGGGATAATGAATATTAAACGTGGGATTGGGAGCGTGGTGTCAAGCGAATATTTGTCTGCATTTATTTTCAATATCTGTGATAATGTGGCAACGGAGACATCCGCGGAATACATAATTCCAATCTCCATGTCTGGCGGTGAGATTAGAGAAGGGGCGAGTTTTGACCAAATCTCAAACAGAATTGGTCAACCTATTATTGCAATCTGTTTTGTTCGTTGCGCGTATCACCCTACACAATCAATTAATGACCAGCAAAATTCCAAAATGGACGACGTGCCAGCTGGTCCTGAGTTCTTCTTCTTCCTCCGTCCATATCAGTTGTGGAATAACCATGTACGCGGGAATCGCACTCAAGCTGTAACCTTTTTTTCTTCTCTTTCTCTTTCTAACTTTTCCCCCGCATAATTCGGTCACGAGAATCAAATTCCCTCCGAGAACAAGCAAGGAATTCCGAATTCGGTGAAAAGAAACTATGGAGTGGAAATTTAGTGGGTTCAACGTAAGTAGAGCCAAAACAGAGTGGAGGCAGTGATAGGAATAACTGACCTGTGAGAGGAGACAAACGAAGGAATCCATGTGGTTTCTGGCCACAGAATCACCTATGAATGCCCACTTCTTGCCTCGAACAATGTGAAGGAATGTTTTGGGGTTGAAACTCTGCAACTCACACTCATCAGGCTTCCATTTCCAGTTCAGAAAATCACGATCCTCTCTCCCCTGCTTGAAACAGTTCTTGGATTCTGGAATGGCGCTGCAACTCCAGTTGGTGTAATACGATGACTCTCTCGGGGCTCTAACCCACTTTCCCTTAAACAAGTCACACCTTTTCTGCTCTGCAAAACAAAACAAAAAACAGAGAAAAAGGAATCAAATTGATTAATCACAATCGAGAGAATGAAAAATGAGAATGCGGGGGTCATTAGATTGGAGGTTACCGAAGTTTGGTTTGGGTGAAGCGAGTTGATCAGTGGAGTCACGTTGGTGTTGCTTGTGAGGAGGAAGGAGAATGGGTTGGTCAGGGATGAGGGAGAGAGGGTTAGGAGAGTAGACAAGGAAGAAACTGAAAATGAAGGCGACGAAGAAACAAGTGAGAAGGAAAGGAACGGGACTGCCTATGTTCAAGCATCGTTCTCTTTTGGTGTTGCTCAGAAATCTCTCCAGAAAACTCGTACCAGAGGATTTCATGGCAGACACACACAGACAGAGAGAGAGAGAGAGAGAGTGAGGAGGAGGAGAATGGGGAGGGAATTGAATTGAGAACGTTCTGTTTTTGTGAAACCGCCATATTAGTTATAGAGAGAAGCAGGGGAGAATTTGACTTCTTAGGTAATTAATTAATTAATAGTAAATTGCAGTTATTATTATAGTACCTTTTGCTTTAATTTAAGGGATCAGAATGCAATATGCAAAATAATTACTACTCCATTATGCTAAATATAAGACTTAATTGATTTTTTTAGATATTAAAAAATCTAAATAAGTTACTTAATCATATTATATATTATGTATGATTCATATATCAATTTATAAGTCAAATCAATCAGTTTGAAGAAAAGAGATAGATATAAATATTTTAAAATAATTTAATTAAGTTGTTTAATCTCTTAAAAAACCAACTTGTTCTTATATTTAGGAGTAGAGGTTGTACAATATATTACGCTTGAATTATGAGGAAGGTAAAAGGATAATAAATACTCATTTCCATCTTAAATATATGAAATAAGTTACTCCCTCTTGTCGTAAATATAAAACAAAATAAATTTTTTGGAGATATTAAGAAAGCTAATTAACTTACTTTAAAATATTTATATTATCGTTTTTTCCTCTAAATTATTTTTCCTAATATATAAAATGATATATAATATATGTTATGACTAAGTAACTTATTTAGGTTTCTTAATCTCAAAAAAAAAAAAAAAGCGGTCAACTCTATGTTATATTATTGTTAAAAAAAAAAAAACACTCTACGTTATATTTAAAACCATGAGGAGTACTTCATCATATTAAATATTGTGTATCATTAAATTATTTATCAATTTATATGTTAGGCAAAATAATTTAGAGAAAAAATGATTAATATAAATATTTTAAAGTAATTTAATTATTTTTTTTAATGTTTTAAAAAAGTCGATTCTGTCTTATATTTAAAACATAAGAGAGTAATCAATACGTAATGTGAAGGTATCAGAGGGAAGAAAAAGAAGAAAGAATAAAAATAATGGATTATGCATACATGATACATGTTGATAAAAGTTTAAGAATCTAGAGAGTGTAAATGTGTAATATTGGGTTGGAAAGAAATTAAATTTCATTTGACGGAAATAAAAGAGGTGAAGGGAAGGCCGAAATTATCGGCGCAATCTAAATATAAACTTTAAAGCAGTAGTAGCATTCACATTACACCTAGCCGTCTAGCTTTCAAGAAAAAATAAATAATAAATATAAAAGTAATTTTTCATTCAAAATAGTGGAAGGCACTATATTTTCTAAGGTTTAAATAAATAAAGTCACGCCATATAAAAGTCTCAATAACACGCGTTCAGCTTAGCTTGATTTAACCAATTTGAGCTGGTGTGTGTCAGTGCGTCCATGCATAAGCATGAATAGCACATTTGCACCCGGATTTAATATATTCTCTTTTTTGTAACTTTAATTAACTATATACAGATTATAAATATAAATAGTCAAATACTACTAAAATAGATGGCAAAAAAAAAAAACTACGAAAATATTTTTTAATTGTCTCAATAGACAATAAAAACTATAAAAATAGCTTTTTAAAGTTAAAATTAAAGGTTTGAAATTAAAGTAATGAAAAATGGATTTTATAAAAATAAAATAAGTCAAACGGTCTCATGTTGGGTCTTAAGTCGTGTATCCCATGAAACTTCTATATAGGAATTATTTTCTCTAAGAAAACTGACATGAGATTTTAAAACTTAAGGTTAGGGGGGAAAAAACATCGTCCCTGCCGGTTGAAAAAGTTCGTGCAGGCCACGCAAAGCGCATTTTGTCCTGACCTTCCAATTTTTTTTAATACATGAAAAAGGTACGCCTACAATGAAACAAACACACTGAAATTTTGTTCACTAAATATGTGCACCTTTACTTGTAGAAATTCGCACATTGGAAGACATTGATCCGTGTCAACAGATGAACACGTATATACACATTGAACTTGAAAGAAAACATTAGAACAACGTAAACTGGAAATCAAGAGACGTGAACGCGTATTTCAGGCCCCATGTTATTGTTACGAATGGAGTTGTGGGCCTTGACATTGCAGAGTGAATGCAAACAATCCTGATTACATCACGCTCGTTCATCCATTGATTGCTTGTTTTGGGAGAATCGTGAAAACCAGTAGAGAAAGGCTTGATGAGTCACGCGAGCCGAGTAAATGATTCTTTTATGACATTTTCAAACGGATATGGGACTCCATTAGTCACAGGAGATTACATTAATCCAATTAGCACTTAATGTTTTTTACGAGGAACACAAACGAATTGCTGCGGGGGAGAAAGGGAGGCAAGAGATACAAAGTAGCACATGGACATGGACCATGGTGGCTAAACCTGTGCATTATCAATACCCAGAATGTGATAAGTGACAAAATTCGGCAGTCAAGACTAGAGCAATAACTATATATGAAACAAGTTGAAAAAAAAAAAAAAAATTGAAAGAAGGCCCAAACTGGCCTCAAGCCTAAGCCAGTTCATACATCCAATCCTCCTCTTCATCCAAATGCTCGAAGAACAGGTTGGAGTTCGGTACTTTTTGCAGTGCGGTCATAGACTCAATGCCAGCTTCCCTGAATCTGAAATCTAGGCGGCATTATCACATCTGCTGTTTAAGTTAGATATCTACACAGGAAAAACTTCTGCAAGAGCCCTATCACAATTCCATGCACTTTCATTCAAAACAGCTGCATCAGAGGCCCAGATCCCTCAGTCTGTCAGAAATGACGAGGCACAGCTGCAGTCTCATTCGAGGCTGGCTTCACGCTTGTATCGTCTTCAATATTTCTGACATTATGAACAAAAGCTGCATGATACCATAACAGTTCAAATCAGATTATATCTCCAGCATTAACGGTAAAAAGAAAAGGCAAGTACAGGCAAAAAAAATTCAAAAATCAGAATACATGAATCATAAAGAGAAAGATACTTCAACTGCCAATTCAAATGGCAAGGGCCGCTCCTAACATACATAATACATATGATGATGGCCAATTCGAAAAAGCTAGAACACAGCCAAACCCGATGAAGCAACAAAAAAAATAACTTGGCTCATATGGAACTTAGCAGTTTGCATAAGATCGTCACTCAATAATGTTTACCCGAAATAATTAGAAAAACCAAACACTTCCACAAAACCCCAAGAAACAATGAAATACCATGAATTCGTAAAGTTAAACATTAGAAGGATTGAGACAGCTTACCAGGGGGCTCACAACCTCCAGAAAATTTGCTTCAAACAGTTGTGATCCTATTGCCAAGAGGGTTGTTTATAGCTGTTGTATCTATCAGCTCCATCCCATCCACCATCAGGTTCCTTTCTCTTCAATACACCTCCTGCCACCTGAAACATCTTCATCTGTTCCTCCATCAAGGCTTGGGAACTTGAGACAGGAGGTTGCTTCAACCCTGAAGGTAATCTATCATCTCTCCGTTCTGTATCTGAACCACCAGGGCCGGAATTAAGATCTAGACTTTGACCTCCCCATTTTCTACTTTCAGGCATCACGTTACTTGTACCACCTGGAAGACTCATAACATAAGGACGGGGAAAATTGGACGAGACAACACCACCAGCTCCAACTAGCTGTGAGGGCATGGTAGGAAAGCAAAGGCCACCTGCTGTTGAGGAGTCCATGAAGGGTGTTGAACAGCCAGAAAAGGAATTTGAAGACAAAGGAAAATTGGTTTCAAAAGGAAATCCTGGGTACTGAAATGGTGTACTGGAAGGATAAGCAAGAGCTGGAGAGGATGAAAGAACTGCCCCTCTATAGATCTCAGGACCAAAAGAAGTGCTACCTGGAGGACCCAACATTCGCTGTGCTCCAGGACCAGCAACAAAGGTCTGTTCTCCTCTACCAGGCAGAAGTGGTGGGACATTGATTGCAGGATAGGAGGTCCCTGAAGGAAACCATGATGAATAATTCCCAAAATCAGCACTATTTGTTCTTACACCATGAACAGTAGAAGGCATTGGAACAGTACTTTTTATCTGCTGGCTACGTGCTGGGGCTTCAGTGCCAACTTCATCAAGGCCTGGCCCATTATTTAGATCAAAGTCTCTTGATACATTTCCACCGCTGGATAATCCACCAGATAATGAAGGTTTAGTTGGTAAAGAAGGAATATCCAGTTTGCTCACAGAAAAACATCCAGAATCAGGAGTCTCGTCAACTCGGTTTAAATCAAGATCAAGTCCTGCAGTCCCACGGTCACGAGGCAAGGATTCTAAGCAAGTCTCTGAAGAGACATGGGTAGCCACCACATCCTCAAAACTTCTTTGATCAGGCACATTCAAATCAAAATCTAGAGGAGCACGACCTTGCTTGGTAGCACTATCACTAGTATTTAATAGCGGCTCTGTGTTTTTCCTAGGCTCAGCTGGTCGAAATGCACTGGTAGCAGCTGACCCTTTCCACCTAAGCTCCCCCCTACTCCGCAATGGGTTCTCTGGTGGAATAACAGGCCCTTTGGCAGCAGAAGCCACAGTAATCGAAGCATGGAAGCCCCCAGACATGGAAGAAATAGGAAGAGGCAATGGGCACGGAACGTGGACTGCAGATGATGTAATAGGTTCTTCCTGTCTCACATCCCCTAGATTCACATCATCAACAGGAAATCCCTCATTTAAATCAAAGTCCAGATGATGTGAACCAGAGGCATGTTGTTCTTCTGCACCATCAGACACAACTCTGTCCATATTAAACCCAGAAGGCTTTTTTAGCACTTCATTCTCTTGTACAGAATTTTTTGGAGACTCAGACTGTACAGATGAATCAATGCTGAGACTGAGAACCTCTTTTCTATCCAAATTCTCTGCAGTACATTGGTTGTTGACAGCAGGCCCAGATGAGTTCACATCCCTTTGTCTTTCCTTACTATTCTCCACCTCACATGGTTTCACGTCAACAATACTTACAGCCTTCGATTCCATCAAAGGATAACTAGGACCAGAAGGTGGTATCACAACATTCTCATTTCTGCCTTCAATAAACTCATGCTTGTGCCCTGAGATGATACTACCAGCCACTTTGTCCTCACTAATCTGGTTCTCATTACCCAAACCAGTAGATGATTCAGGTGATTTTTCACACACTTCCTCCTCTATTTTTAGACTTACATGAGGCCCTTCACAAACTGAAACTTCATTCTCCATCTTCCTCTCATTAACATGATCAACCTTCCAGTCTTCATCAACAGAAGTCCTTGTTTTTATTTTAGAGTCTGAATTATTGCTGCTCTTACCCCAATGAGTTTCCAATTTCCTCTGCTCATGAAGAGGACTAACCCCCTCAGGCTCCGCAACATTCTCCTTTTTAGCAGGCAATACTGTTTCAGAGGCTTCCTCCTTGGCTTCAGGCCCTAAGAATGGACCTTCCACATTATGCGACAAATCTGTACCATCAACAGTTTTCTCTCTGCAACCAGATTGTGTAGATTCACCCTCTCCAGACAGATCACATGATCTTGATCCTACTGTATGCTTTGCATCATTCTTGAGCTGCACTGGATTAACGGTGTTTACATGATCTTCAGTAGCACCACCCTTCAAATGTTCAAGAGTGCAAGCAACTGCTTCACCTGAATGTTGTAACTTACTATCATTATTGCCTGAGCATGATTCATCTGCTGCAGGAGACTTCCTCCCAGGAGAAACTGCTGGCGTCACATTTTCTGACCTAGATATTTCTCCAGCAGCTACAGTAGCAAGTAGGTTCATCCCAGCATCATCAACAGGGGACACAGAGGGATTTGCTTCAGAAAATTTCACACAACTTTCAATTAATGCATTCATGGAAAGAAACCCGGATGAGCTGGTTGGTTTTGATGTTTCCGTGAGTTTATCACCATCTTCAGTGACCCTGCATCCTTCACCAGTTGGTGAGTCATTACCTTCTTCACAATCAGCCACAGTTTCACTAGCATTGCAAACATCAGTGGCCATGTTCAAGATATTATTAATCTGAGAACCATCAGTTTTGCATTTCACTCTTCTATCCACATTCTCATGCTTATCTCCAGAAGGTGAGGCTTTGCCAGGCAGAATTGCAGGATCTTCACAGCCCCCACCAGCTCCCCGGGCAGGACTTCGGCCAGTGTTTGGCAACCTAACAATCAGTCTCTGATTGCTTCCATGATCAGGAAGAAGCACGTCGGGTGATTTTTCATGGGCTGGCTGATTTGGTGAAACCTTCTCTGAAGTTGAGTTTCTACTCAAGTTTTTTCCAGAATGGGGCTCCTTCTGAACTGCAGTTGAAGCAGACCCATGCAGACCATTGCTTGATTTCCGGGATCGAGATGCACTGCCAGGAATTTTGCCTGCACTCATTGACACAGCAGTGGAGCTCCTTGCATCTTCCCTACAAGAACCAATAGTTTTTGCTTGTTCACTAGAACAAGATAAACTGTTGTTTTGGGACTGACTAGAACTGCTGCTCCTTTCCTCCTTAATGGGTGTCAACGGTAAATCTGATGCTCCAGCTCCGGCTCCAGCTTTAAAGTTTTGCTCCTTTGAATTACAGGCCACTGAGGTGTTAGTAGCTTTGGTTGAAGAGGAAGATGGTGAAAGCTTGGGGAGTGATTCTCCTGAACTAATCTTAGCCTGAGAGTTTTTGGATGCGGATGGTAGCATTGAAGAGCTCTTTGCAGCTACGTCCGCAGATCCACCTGTTTTCCTACTTCCAACATGAGACACCTCAGAAGATGCAGGCTTAGCCGGCCAAGAAACACCCCGGCTAGACCCAGATTTTGAGTCACTAATATTCATTTCAGCCTCAACACGTTTCTTCCAAGTGTCAACTAAGCTCCTAGCTTTCTTTTGAATTTCAGAATTCTTGTGAGTACGTAAATGATTCACAGACTTTCCAACATTGCATGTCTGTAAGGCATGAAGGTTCACTGGGAGTTTATCCAATGCACGAAGTAGAGTCAACAGTAATTCTTCAACAGACTTGTCACTTTCTTTAGGCGTATTACCATCACCAACTTTCCCCTTATGGACCTCTTGGAGCCATTCATCCAATACAGGTAGGCCCCTGAGCTGTACAAACTTTCCAAGACAATCAAACCGATCTGTGACTGCAATTACATCAGCAAGCATTATTCGTCCAGCCAAATCTATTTTTTTATCAGCACTGTCAGGTTGCATAAGCTGTACCAGTTTTTCAACTCCCTCAAGGTCGACAAGACCACCATTCTCAGTAATTTTACCAATCTCAGACTTTAACATGTTTTCTGGCCTATGCTGACCAGTATCACCATCCTCTGTTTTGATTAACCGTTCCCTTTTAGATGAATCAGATCCCTGATCACCCCGTTCTCTCTTCTTTCCCTTACCCTGTGAACCAAAAGAAGAACTATTTTGAACACTATCAGAACCAGATTTCAGTGAAGGTGTTGATGTCGGACCATTCAAGGGTTTTGGAGAACGGCCTCCTGACTGCACTGCCCCATGCATTTCTAGTCTTGTTTTATCTAATAGCTGGTCAACTTCTTCTTGTCGTTCCTGCATCCGTTAAGAGTTAACAAGCTTATCAATGAAGCTATTATACACAAATTATGATACAGAGAAGCAAAAATATCGGAAGACTTACATTAATGTAGTCTTTATCAGTTAGCCACCATAAACGCTCACTCTCAATGTCATACACTCGTCTACAGACAAATGCGGATATCCCTGAAGGAAGTTCAACACCTTTACGAAGGAATGCAACTTTACACGGATGGAGTAATGATGCAGCAGGTGTTTCATCCTTGTGAAAGGAGTAAAAGACCTCGTTTGGCGCAGCTTCCAATTGGATCCCTTTTGCAAGCTTCAAATCAGCAGTTCGGTATAGCCAATTCACTTCTAAACTCGGACTTTCTTCTTTCTTCTTCAATGTTAATTTGCGAATTATTCCTATAAAAGGTGGAGAATCTTGGGGTGGCTTGAAAAGTGCACAATCACCAACACGGATCTCGCGTCCATCCTGTAACACAAAATCACACAAATCTTAAAACTTTGCCTCATAACAAATGGTAACAAACAATATTTTGAATATGAATAAAATTCTTAAAAAACATGGTCTGCATAATCCATTGAAATCATTTTTTCCTAATAGCCTTCTTAAAACTAGACTATTTTCTGCGAACAGCCTTTTCAAAACCAGAATTGCATTTTTTGGGGAAAACTGTAATTGTCCTCGTCAAAACAACAATTTGATTATTTAAAAAAGGACCGAAAATTCAAGAACAAAGACAAACATTGATACATGATACATTATCCAGAGCAGAATAAGAGTTCCATGAACAACTACATGAATTAAATGAGAAAATCCCATTAAGCAGCATTAAGCAATAAACACAACTTTCCACCTCCATTGCCCAAGCATCCTCTTCCTCTATGCCACAATAATAATGCTATCACCAAAAATCACCCCCAAGCCTATTTCTCCCAAGACGAAATTGAAAGTGACGCCACTGATTCACTGAACACTTAATCAAACAGATAATCCCCAACATTTATCATCGTTAAAAACTACTACTCCTAAACGGGCAACAACATCTGTCATGTAAAAAAACGAAATGCAATTATACTCAAACATGACGATTGCCAATTGAAACAGCGTTAAAACAGGAGTACTTCATAAAATGAATAGACCAAAAAGTGAGGGGGAAATGTATATTGTCAAGGCTCCAATCAAACTATAAGGTCTATTCGCTCAAGACCAAAAGAATACCGGTAAGACAAACATATTTTTCACAATTAAACGTATGCCCAATAAAATGGGTAAACCCAGACCTGATGAAGATAAGAACCTCTGACAGATTAAAAGCATCAGGTGAAATGGAAGTACGAACATTAGAAAGGTCCGACAATCGAAAATTTTAGGAAATTTTATCAAAATTCGTATCATAAGAGATAAGAATAAAATATAGACCCGAGCAAATACACGGAAATAATAATTGCGAGGATAAAAATCGTGCAGGGAACATTTGGGGGAAAACAAACTAAAGCTCCAACAGGGATAACACAGAAACGGGAGACTGACAATCCCCAAAAGCGTAATAAGGGAACGCTATTTTACTTTGCATATGAATTCGGATGATGAAGAATCGGCTGCGGGAGCTACAGTCGTCGCGGTGGCAGGGACTGGCCACATGTGCCGCCTCTGTTTCCACTCCTCACCTTCCGACACATGCATAGCACTCCATGTCCCTTGAATACTGAATCTATCCCAACATCATCCTTGAAAAGAAACATCAATTCCAATCGAATTCCACCTTCTTGACCCGATGAGAAACCCTAGATTCGTATAATAGGGGCTACAAGAAAACCCTAGATCGGATGTAGATCTTCAATTGGGTATAGCAAAACCAAAATCAACGATCGAAGAAGCTGCAGCCGAAGACCGGGAAGTAGGGCTTAGGTGGCCACCGTTAACAACGAGTTAACAAAGACGAAAAAAAAGGAGGATTTCGTGTCATTGAGATCGATAAAAAGTAACTGATAGTAACGAAATCCAGAGATTTTTTGCGAACAAGTCGCGATGAGGAAGGAAAGAGAGGTTGAGAGGTCGATGCGCTACGCGAATCGGCGAGAGAGAAAATTGTTTTGGGCAAGAAATTTGCCAGTTCCCCAGGTAATGCCGGATGGAAACAATGCCCACGGCGTCGTTTTTATCCCCTATACGACAACGTTTGCATCTTCCCTAAATCTCAGCCAGCTCATCCAAACGCCCCGGTAACTTATTGACCATTAAAAAGAAGCAGATGTATCGTATCCAAGAAGAATTACCTTCCATTTTTTCCTAAATTTTGACTACTTTTTTGAAAAATCGTTAAGTTCTTAAAATTGTTTGTCTCACCTTTTTATTTAGCAATTAAGATAATTATATTATTAATTATGGGATATGGTATTGTCATTACCAATTTTATGTCATTACCACATCTCATTTACATTTATCATTTCTCTCTCCTACTGAGATTCTGATCTAAGATAGAAAAGTAAGTAACTTAGTAGTGATAATATCTTATCCTTATTATTATAATCGACAAGTCCTCAATGATTTTTAAGACCATTTGATCTTTTTTTTAAAAACAAATTCAATTAAATCTAACTGAAATGTCAAAATCTAAATATAAACCTGTACTCTTAACAAATTCTTAATAAAGCTAAGAGGCTTCATAAGATATTTATGAATCTTATAAAAATACCATAATACCCATCTATAGTTTAAAAATATTGAAGGTACTTTTGAATGAGATTCCAATTTAGACACACACTTTTAACAATTTCGTAATTATTTTAAAACAACAATTTAATCTTTTTATTTTGAAAAGTAAATCCCCATTTTTCTCGCTTAAGAACATTTTGTCGGCCTTTTGAGTTAGTAGTGGAAGAAGTGACTTATTTTTAATCTTAATTTTGCCGAAGTGAGATAAAATAAATTTAATATTGTAAATATATTTGTGTTTTAATTGATAGTATAGAAATGGTTTTTTCCAAACTGAAACATGTTTTGAATATTATTTGAAAAATTAATTGGGATGAAAAATGAATGAAAAGGGCATGAATATTTTAAATACTACATATATATATATATATATTAGTTGTATATATTGCAATAATTGAAGATAAAAATTTAAAACCAATTTTTTTAAAAAAAGTTAAAAAATTAATAAAAAATAAAGTCCTTAATTAAACATACTTAATGGATAAAGTTGTATATAAATTAGAAATGCATACAAATGTTTTTTTACAAGTGGATACAAAATAACAAGATATTGCTAATTAGATCACCTATGCCTTACAAATTGGTTTCAATTTTATCAGGAACACGATTCATTTATGTTGAAAAATGTATGGATATTTGATGAAGATGCTACATCAAGTGGATCATTATTATCTCCATCACTCATATTTCCTTGTTCAACTTGGGAAAAAAAATCAGTTTGGGAATATCTACGGATAAGATTATGTATAGACACTATTGCACAATGTGGACTTGTGTTTTAAAGCTATATAGGTGCATATCTTGCAATCTTTTAAACATATTCTTCCGGAGACTCCAAACGCTATTTATTAGTGCACCTCAAACTTAAACATAATAATTGAAGAACCCATTTGTTTCCTGTCATAGAATTTTCCTGATTTTTCATTGAATCCAGAAAAAATGTTTTTCCAGCCTTCCTTCGTAAATGATGATCCTTGTCGTTGTTTCTTGTAAATTTTCTCAAAATACATTGTTGGATGAAAATTTATGTGTAACTTACACCCCAAGTTTCTTCACTCCTGTCTGTGTTTATATTGTTGTGTCAAGACTGGACAAGTTAACACAAACATATATTTTATCCAGTATAATCAGTATGCAAGTGTAATAATAAAAAAATATTGTTGGGGCATTGACATAATAAAGAAACAGAAACCAAGCAGAAACACTGATATGAGACTTCAACTTTTAGATAGGAAGAACCAACAAACACTTATTAAATCATAATAATTCAATTTGTTTCCGTAGGTAAAAAAAAAAAAATGCCGTATTAACCTGTAAAAGACAAAATTTTACACACAAACCACAATATTATAGGAATAAAAGATTATGCAAATGCTAGGATTATCCCTGTTTGCTTTCCTCTATTTTATGTGTTTATTGTCCTTTAGTATGCTAGCAGCAAAATGCCTGGATTCAAAACTGAACATTAGTAAATAAATAAAAAATGGATCTTCATAGGCTCTCAAAAGGGCAACGTATCACTTTCCACAGTAGATTAAAACAGAAAAACAAATAACAGGAAATAGAATGCAGAAGCTAACACCAACAGTAAAAAATGAAGAACAAATGAAGATTGTTCCAAAAAAAATCACCCTCATAATCACTCGCAGTTCATGTACAGTCAAGAATAAATCTTAGAAACCTGCAAAAAGGCACTCGCCATGATTATTCTGAAAAAAATAAGGGAAAAAAAAAAACAGTTCATGTCTAGGTCATGTGATTAGTCAACAAACCTCCTCCCACAAACGAATATTATGAAAATAAGTACAGAGCTAATCTATGTTGCACGGACACGGCAAAATCTAAAAATGGAACGAGTCCGACACGCGTATTAGCCCGACACGCGAATTTCATCCAGACACGCGAATTTGGCTGGTGAAAGTTTCAAATGGCATTTTTGTAAATAAATCCAAAGTTGAAAGCATATCTTGTAACACCACATCTCTGCCCTAAATCGTTTCTCGGTCGAGCAGACTAGCAGAGCACCAAGCTGATCCCAAAATCTTTCTCTCCTTATGTTCAACGGCGACGGCGACGCTCTCAAATCGGACTGAATCAAAGCAACTGGAATCGACGCAATTTTCCACCTCTCCCAAATCGTGCGTTAGTGTCTGTTTTCTGCCGTTCTCCTAAACCGAGCAACTGGAATCGACAGACGACGACGGTGAGTGTTTCTTCTTCCTCGATCTTTGCGCGCGTTCTTATTGTCGTGTTCTCTTCTTTGTTCTAGTGTTCTTCGCTTCTCTGTCTGCGTTATGCTCATTGCCGACGGAATCGTGATTGTGTTCTTCGCTTCTCCCCGTCTGCGTGACTCGTGTGATGCTCATTTTCTTTGTTCTAGTGTTTCTTCTAACTCGGAGTTGTGCGTGAGATTCTCATTTCTTTGTGATTGTGTTTGTTTTTAATATCATTTCTAACTCGGAATCATTTTTTTGGATCGTCGACTCCCCTCCCCTATATTTCCCTGTCATTTTCTGGTTTTGATTAAATCATTGTATTTAATTAATGGAGGTGTAGCCAGAGTTGGAGGCAAATATTATTAGTGGAGATGTAGTTTAGTTATGCAAATGATTTTTCTTTTATTATATTATGTTGATGTGAAATAGACTCTCTATATTAAAAATATTATTTAATACTAAGACGTGTCGGAACGTGTCGAAATATTAGTATTTTTGAGGTAACGTGTCGATGTCACGTATCGGTAACGTGTCGGAAACACCGTGTCAGTGTCGGTGCAACATAGGAGCTAATAACCAGAGATAATTCTGAATCAAGAAGATTATGCAAATAAGTACATTAACTATTCGAATTGGTAGATCATGGTTATCCAAAGCATAATCTTCCTAGTTATCTCCTGATCAAGAGCCAAAACCACTTTCTCATACTCTCTTTCCACAGTATGGAAGACGAATCATAAGCTCAATGGGTGAAAACTTAACCCAAATACCTCCAACTGGGATTTTTTCCACTGATATTTCCACTGCATTTTTTGTGTGTCCAATGCTATGGAAACGCTTACCCAATCAAGTTCGTAGAAGGTAAAGCAGGATTTCTGAATTTTTCAAGATAACATAACATAGTACTATTTCTTTATGACACAATCCTTTTTTTTTTTTTAAATGTAGTAGTAGTGTAGTACTATTGGCTAAATTTCTTATCCTCCAGTCTAACCTTTAGTTTTCAATAAGTTCCCATTTTTTCTAATTCATTTCATTCGAATTAATGTAGTAGTATTCCTGGTGACGAATCAATTTTTGCAAGGAAAAAAATGACATTTAGTAAAATGTAAATTAAGATTTTTTAACTTCATGTAAAAAAAGTAATAATTTTTAACCCCTTAAGGGACTTGCCAATTTAAGATACTGTAAGTAGCGAAACAGAATAAAAATATTAAATTTTCGTTTAAATAAACAAAACTAAATGAAAGGATTAAAATATCATTTAAATAAATAAAATGTTTAGAAAATTGTTAAAAGTGTATGTCTAGATTTAAAATTAAGTAAAATGTATCTTCAACTTGCTCCCCTTAACTATAGATGGTCATTTTTTCTTTTAAAAATATTCATAAATCCCTTACCAACCATCTTAACCTCATTAAGAATTTGTTAAAAACATAGATCTGAATTTATATTTTGATATTCCAGCTAGATTTAATTGGGATTCTTCCGAAAAAAGGAAGCGATTTATCCAAATGCTTATCAATAATGAAGTTAATACATCATCAATATATAATATCATGTAATTTATATAAAATTATACAATATATTCATAAATTATGAATGGTTTGTATTGTAATCAAGTGTGTCAAACAGGTGAATTTAAGCAAACTTGTAAGAATAATATAAAATCGTAGTGAGAGTTTGTTTTTATTATTAAATAGATATTAATAGTATAGATTTGAATAATTTAAATATAAAGAACAACAACAACTTGATTTAAATACATTTAAATAAAAATAATTGAAATTAAAACCATCAATATTCATAATTTATCACACTTAACAACAAAATTCTGTAAAGTTAATATATAATACCACTTAACATAATCAAATCGAAAAAAATTAAATATAGCAAGTTTAAAAGTGAGTAAACCTAATTTTGTAAGATACAAACGTAAAAATCATAAACTTAATGTGTAAACTCGTAAGTTAAATCAAATTTGCAAATGATATGAATTTACTAACGGCTCGACTTGATTCTATAAGCTAGAAACGTAAAAACAAAAACTCGAAAAGTCAACTCGTCGGTTTAATGACAATGATTATAATTATCAAAAGACTGGATTTCTCTGTAGTTGTCTCTATGACCAAAAAAATCTAAAATGTATTTTTTACCCAAAAAAAAAAAAAAAAATATTTCCCTCTAAAATTTAATTGGTATGAATTCAACTTTTTTTTTTTTGGAAAAAAAAAACACGGTATAAGTTAACGGTCCATTTATTCTCGGACTACCGTCATAAATGGAATATTATGATCTTATTAGAAGGTGTTTTGTCCCAATTTATGTTTGAAGAGTAAAATAGGCAAAATTTGGTTGTACATGTTGCTTATTATATTTTGTCGATTTTAGAAAATATATTTAATTAGTCAGTAGACAATTAGTTTATCTTATTTCTATTTGCTCTGACAATTATTGTCATTAGACATTCTTTTCTTTTCCTTTTTAAGCCTTAATAGTATGATGAGAATGAATGTTAGACATTTAAGCCAATTTCAGATTGTAAATAAGCGTCAAGAGTTAAATTTGAATTTAGAGGCATAGGCTATATAATGGCCTAATTTTAAGTATTCCTTTAAAAATGATTCAAGCCTTTTGAAGACCTGGACTTAGACCTAAAAATAAATCTACATACAGACTCATGCTTTAAATCTATATTTTAGGACCAAGCTTATTTAGATAGAGTCTAACTTAACCTAACCTATTTCCACCCACATATCCTAATTCTCAAGTTAAATAGCGTAACCAGTCTTCAAAATCTAAGGCGAATGAGAAGGATAAAGTTTTTTGCCAAAATAATATGTGAAGTTATTTAGGGGAGAGAGAGAAGGGAGAGGGAGGCCGTTATATATATATATAATCCTTAAAATTAATAATTTTACATCATATGTGGTTTTAACCAAGCTGTCATAACAAATCCCCGGCATGATAAAGTTGAGGTTTGAGACTGTTTAGGAAAACTGTGATCATCCTAATGCTCTGCTTGAGAACAAGAGAATAGTACTTTTTTAAGCATTTTTCCCACATAAAAATAAAGCTATTCTCATATATTTACTTTAAATGTTGTAAAAGCACTTCTAAATAGTTAAAACAAATAGGTATTTTTGGTGCAAAAAAAAAGGAAAAATTACACCAGGTTCTAAGGAAAAAAAAATTATAAAAAAATCCCTTGAAATCACAAAATTACATAGAAGTCCCAAGGGACTTTTTTGATATTATTTGTATTAACAACAGGAAATGCCTATATTTACAACAACATTTGAACACCTGACCATTTACAACAGCAAAAGCCGTATTTACAAACGAGAAAATACTCATATTTACAACAACATTTAAACACCCGGATTTTGAACGTAAAGAGGTCATTTAGAATAGAAAAATGCTAGATTTACAATAGGAGGTGTTGTATTTACAACAAAATTTAGAATCGACTATTTATAACGAGAAAATGCTTATATTTACAACAACATTTAAAAATCTCAATTTTATTTTCATATAAATAATATCAAAAAAGTCCCTTGGGACTTCTGTGTAATTTAGTGATTTTAAGGGACTTTTTGTGATTATTTTTGTTCTTTGGGACCTGTGCGTCATTTTCCAAAAAAAAATAGGCACTTACACACACATGTGTCATAATTACGGTTTGGTTTCTCTACTTGGCGGAACTCTCCTCATCCCTCCTTATTTCTTATATTTTGGTATCAATCAAGATTCTAAAATATATTTTTAGTATCGCTTAGTATCTAAAATATTTTTTTAAGATCCTAACATAATTTTTTAAGATCATGAAGTATTTTTTTAGTACCAAATAAGATCTTAAAATATTTTTTTAATACCCATTAGTTTCTTGAAGTATTTTTTTAGCACTAGGTCAAGATGCGGTGAAATATTTTTTCAAGATCCATCTTAAAAAAATATTTCAAAATACTTGATCGATATTAAAAGATACTTCAAGAGGGACAAGATTAATATTAATTTAAATCAATGATATAGATTGATTGAGGAGAGAAATTAAGAGTTGAGATTTGATGGAGGGGGATGAGAAGAAGAGTGATATGGAGAGGATGCTCTCCCCATAATTACATGCAACTGATTTCCACCAAAAGAAAAACCTTTGGGACATTATATTTTGACGAAGAGAAAAGTGAAAAAAAGGGAGTGAATATTAAAAATGAAAAATTTCAAGAATGGTAAAGAAATTTACTTTTTTTTTTTAAAGTTTTCCTTTATAGTATTATTTCCCTCCTCAATTTTTTTTATAATTTATCGCTATTAATGCTTTCCCCGAAAAATAATTAAAGAAGAGAGAAAATAATAAATTAAAGAATATGATTAAAGTGTTTTAAAAAATATATGTTATATTAAATAACTTTCTTAATCTAATTCAATTAACTAAATATGACTTATATAAAAGACAAAAAAAGGGTAAAATTTATTGAAAGCTGAATTTTATAGTTTTGCCGAAGCTTCAAAAGGAAGGCATGTTATGTGGTGGGAGGGCAATATTTCTAAAAAGAAGCAAGCAAGCAGCGTGAATACAGAAATGGGTTGAGCAGATAGAGAACATATAGAGTGGAGGACGACCTCACATGGTTTTGTCCTTACCCAAAACACAGGTTCATGCCTAATGGAATAAATGAGATGATAACCGACTTCATGTTTAGGTGATATATAAATATATTATTAAATTAAAATCAGAGTTTTATAAATAAATAAAAAAAAAAAAAAAAAGTGTCCAAATCCCACGGGTCTATGATGTTGACGTGAGAAAGTGATTGATTGCGTTGTTGTTTTTGCTTTGGCCCTGTTTCATAATGGTTGTTTTTCAAAAAGCAAACTTGGAAATGAAAGCAACATTGGGTAACGTATCCATTTTTTATTTTATCCCACAGGGGTTGATTACGACCTAATTGTTTGTTTTTATTATTAAATTGAATTAAATCCCACACCTCACCGAAAATAATTGAGATAACATAGTCTACGGAATGGTAGTTAGAAGGAGGAGTGGGACAAACATTACCAGTTCTTCTTCCCCACTTCCGCGTTCGCTATCTGTTTTTGATTGTGACTCCTCTTCATCTTGGTGCCCCATTAATCAACACATTCAAATTACCATGATATATATTATTATATATATCCCCATATTTATGTAATTTTACATTTTGATATGCTAATTTCCAACAAATAATACTCATTTTTCCAATTGGCAGATTTAATATACACTACTCCATCAGATCTTAAATATATGATAAAAAGTTTTTTTTAAGATATTGGAGTTTAATTAAATTACTTTAAAGTATTTATATTTATATTTTTTCCTCTAGATTAATTAGTTTGACTGATAAAATGATATTTAATTTAAGGATCCATAACATATGATATAATTAAGTAAACTTATTTAAACTTCTTTAATCTCTCCAAACAAAATGAACCATGTCTCATATTTAGGACGGAGGAAGTATCTAACATCCAAATTCCATATTAATTAATTAATGTTATTTAGGCAGTATAATTTGTTCGACTAAAAAAATAATAATCAGATTTTGTAATATTTTATGAAATCTCTTATGAATTTTAGCAAATTTACATAAATATCTCCATTTTCTTTTATTTTTTAATTTCATCATTTTTTGCTAAATAACATAGGAGTTTTGCGTGATTTAATTTTTATGTTCTGAAACAGCGTTATGTAAATTTTAAAAATACATAGTCCACGGAGTTGTTCTAAAATTCAAGATGAAATTCCTTTACTTGTATTTTTGATATGTTATGTACCTATTTTAATTCTAAACCTGAATTCAATAAGGAGATATGCTTCTCTCAAACGACATCGTACTGTAATTTATTATACGTGTCCCATTTGTACTGCTATTCATTCAAGTGGCCGAGGTTTGGTCCCAACAAGAAAAGTCGTCTAAGGTTCAGATTTTAACAACAAAAAAAGACGAAGAAGAACAAACATTTTTTAATAAAAAAATTACAATGCATTTCTCATTTCAAATGCAATATATGAATATTGCTCCGAACAATTTGAATTAAAAATATGGTGACGCAGTTCTAATAAATATAGGGGCTAAGCTAGCTATACTTTATAAGGATGTTCAATATTCCAACAACAATCACAGTGGGAATATTTTATCAAAATTTATCAAGATCAAGCAAGAAAGACGAAATGCTTTTTTCCTTATAATGATTTTAGAGTTTGAAGATGGTTTAAGGCGATTGAATTGTCATTTTCAGGAGTCATTTTCTTTCCCTCTGCCATCATCCCCCAAGTGATTTTGACGCACGCATCTGAGGCCACCATTTTCAAAGCTCTGTTTCTATTTACAGCCCAGAAAAGACAAGACAAAGAAGAGACCGTCCAGGTTCATTTCTTTGTACCTGTTCCTTAATTAAATATTTGACGTTATTATCATTTTTCAAGGGCAAACATAAACATCATGAATTTAGGATTGTAATTAAAAAAATACATGGGATACTCTTGGGTAGGTAATCACGCACTACCAATAGTTTATGCACATGGAAGGCTTTGACCTAACGAAATTTAATCTGAATTCATGGAGCCATTTATATAATCTTTTATTTCTTAAGGAAGACCAAGTCAACAGATCTCAGCAGAAAACGACACACCGAGAAGAATCCTCAATCCTCCAACTAATACACGTTATTACTCACCATGATGAGAGGATGACGTATGTAAGGCAAAATGGATTTTCTTGAAGTGGTAATATTCGTGATTGTGAAGTTTTCCCAAGAATTTTATCTGCTTTTATCTTACCAAGAGACCAGACTGGGAAAAATAGACAGATTGAAGATGCAAAATGAAAAATCCAGAGTGTCGAAAAGACTTTAGAGCTGAGAATGGACGACTGGGGAGCAAAAATAGAAAGAGTTAGTATTTTAAGGGAAACATCAATTGAATTGAGCGGTGGATCTTGCGCAGAGAATTAGGGTTGGGGGAAAATGTAGAGTGAAAGTGGTGGATGAGATCAGCGTCAGGGTTTGATGATATGGGCAAATTCTAGTTTGACAAAACTGGGGAAAAAGAAGGGTGAAAGGTGTGCGTGTTTGAGATGACAAAGTATATAGGAATGGGTGTGTGTGTGTGTGTGAGGTGGGTTTTTGAAAGTGAAAGATTTCGACAGCTTCAAACAGCGAAAATAAATAATTGCACACAGGGAAACTGCTTTAGCCTTTAAACCTTTTTTAACACATTACATGCAGGTCACTTTCAGAGACTCTGGCTTTCGTTTTTGGAAGTGTTAAAGTCAGTTCCTTGCCTGTTTGGTATTTGATGGCTTTGGGCCTCCTGGGTGGACCAGCACTGATGCTTGTCTCGCCACTTGTCCTCTTTATTCAAGCCCACTCTTCCATTTTCCCTTATCTTCCCTTTTTCTTTTTACTCTGCCACGCTCATGTCTCACTCACCTTTCACTTTATTGATTGGTAATGTGTGGTTTTTATTTCTATATGTGGGGTCCTTTAGTGTTTTTTATTTAACTGCTAACTGGATGCTGATGATGATTCCCAAAAGTGGGTTGAGCAATGAGCAGGCTGGTTTAACTATGGCCATAAGATGGCCCACTTTATCAAGGCGCATATCAGGAGTTTGAAGTTATGCCCCTGTTTTGGGGCCATTTGATACAGGGCAGAAAAGTGGTGTGAGATTTTGCCTTGAATGCCTCATCACGGGATGCTTGTTTCTCCCAGAGGAAAAGTCCCTAGTTTGGTTAGCTTACTTTTACAAGGTACTTGTATCCTATGCTTGCTCATGACACCTCTTGTGAACAGAACAACTTTTTTACTGCTCCAACTTCATATTTCAGCCCTCTGTTTGATCTGCGGAGCAAACCCATCATCTGGTCAGTCCCTAGCTTCAGGTTATTCACTATGTTAAATGCCTTTCAGGACTCGCCGGGCAAATACCAGAACTCAGGTGTTTTCATGCTGTTGAAGTATCTGTGCTTTTTCAGCGATCAAGCTAAGCACATTCCTGCTTTTGGGTAGTTCTGACAGGCCATTCTTCTTGCTTTCCGCTACTTAGGAGGAGCCTGGGAGGTTTAACACATTTTGATAGTCACGACCAACTACTTGTGATGCCTATCTACAGGTCTCAAAAGGGATTCACAGTGCAAATTGTTAATTCTTAAGCAATGCTTGCTCAATTGAAAAGACATCTAGTGACTGAGGCTGGGTTTTTGTAGAAAAAGAGGAATTACAGCATAGGAATCAAAGCAGAATCATCAGCATGTATTGTATCTGGCATTAAAATGGTACCTGTTCAGAATCAGTATAGAAGGATTGCAGGTTACTGCTTCAGTGTTGAGATTGTGACACAAAGGCTTTGAGGATTCTCAATTTTGACTTTTGACAGTAACTCGGGAGGCCGAGTGAAGAATGAAGATTCATGCATTCTAGTGATTTTCATAAAAAAGTAGTACAAGGGAAATAGAAATTATTGAAAATCCCAAACTGAGCACGGCTAGGGCAATGTGGAAGTTCATTTCATTTATTTATTTATTTATTTTTTTTTTTTTTTTGGGGGGGGATGTCATGCAGTTAGGAAATGGTGGGCCGACAGCCTAAACATGAACAAGGAAAGGTACAGAACTAATGCGTTCTGCTAAGAGCTTGTGTTCTTGGGCCTTGATTGAAACCAACTCATTTCTCAATTTTTGCGCCCATACGTTGATCAGAATCTCTCAATATTCATTTATTCTTTCCAGGAGTTGTACATTTTTGAGAAATCCATTTGTTATTCTGCATTCTTTGGAATCCATGTGACGAAGCTGGCATGGAAAAATAATAATTGTAAAACTCAGTCCGTAATTGAGAGTTGTAGGCATGGCTTATCTGGTATAGATAATAGATGTTTACCCAATAAGTCTATCCGGGACAGCTTGTAAGTTCAATCATATACCATTGCAGTTAGACAGTTGACAGTCTTATCTGAATTGGCGGGGTCTCCTAAGCGGGAAAAAATGAGTATTGGTTAGAGCTGCAGTAAGGTGAATCACATTAACATTAAATTTCATTATGATCATTTCTTTCACTATAGTAAGTCTGGGTTGCACGACAACAAAAAGATCTGAATATTGTAGTTTGAGTAATCAGCCAACATAGTAAGACCCGAAGAGTAAACTGTGAGACTATATGTTCACAGAGTCACAGACATGATCCTCACTTCAGCCAGAGGACATTTTCCCCTGATAAAGTATAAGGGACCAAGGTAAATGTTTGATGACAGAAGGTGTGTCTTCCTACATCAAGAGGAAAAGGCACAAACATATCATGATTATACAAGTTTTGAACAGTCCCCAATCATATTACTGAGTACTGACAAAGAGGAACAAGATATAGTAATGGCTTCAGTACAAAGAGGAGCAAGATATCTTAATGGCTTCAGTACTGAAGGCCATAGTAGAAAGGGACTGAATATAGGAATATAAGGAGAGAAATTCCAAGCATCATCATCTCAGAACATTGGCATATCCCATTGTGCGTCCCATCATTAATACTGTGGACCATTCATTGTCTTCTTGTTAGGGCGCATACTGAATTCCTATTTAATAAGCCTCGCTAATATGTTATTTTGATTATTATTATTATTTTTTTAATACATAGCACGTTACTCTTGTCGGCTTCACATATAATACAGAGTATAGTCTTAGGAAACCCATGTGCACCCGTTTTGAGTCGGGACTCATAACGGTGGGGTTCGCTACTTAGCCATCCATGAATGAACAAGAAGGCCCTGGTGTTAAAGTCTTGATGATTAAAGATCAAAATTTTTTTGGAAACCCATAATGGTCGAACGAGATTCAATCATTTATAATCCGTGAATTAAGCTGGGCTTGCTCCACTCGTAAAGGATGTGAATAATATACACGTGACCTGGTGATAATAATACAGTGTAAATATTCTCGAAGTAGCATATTAAAAAGGGAAAAAGAAGCTGGGAACTTAAGACGAGCAGACGATATCTGGGGAATCAAGCTAAGCCAGAATAGGTGGATCTTGGGGAAGTGGATTTATGACATCGATATTGATGAATGATTAAAGGCTGGAACATTTTGATACAAAAAGATATTACTATATCATTTTCTTTTTGGGGGAGAGAATATTATAATTAATTGAATGATTTCACAACTGTGAGTGAGAAAGATAGAAGGGTACAGAAGACAGGTATGGCCAGAGTAGATGATCACATGGGACTCTTCTGATAGTGTTCTAACATCACATGGAAGTCTGCTCAACAACCAACACTCACACTCACTCATATCCCATTTCACTCTCCTTTTTTTCTTTCTTCCTCCCTCTCCTCACCCCATCAAACACTGGGCTTGTTTGGAATCAACGTTAGGAGCGTTTGCGGTAGAGTTAATGGGCTTTGGAGAAAACGTTCAATGTGGTGTGTTTGAGTTAGACGTTAAGTTCACTAGATTTAAAGCTCCTAACGCTCAAAAGACCCGTTAAGGAAAAAGCTCTAGAACCCAGCTTTTTGATGTGGGTTCCGCCACTTCTACCACCATCAATCCAAACACAAATTATTATCTATAACCTAACTTTTTTCCTACCGAACTTTTTTTAAAGTCAGATAACTTTTAAGCCACCGCTCCTACCACAAACTCAAATAGGTCCACTATTTTTCTTATCATCCTTCATGCAAAAAATTGAGCCTTCAAGACCAACCTATGTTAGTTTTGATAAGAAAGGTTTTGGCCACTTAAATGTAAAGCCTCTAGTTTAAATTATGAATACAAAATAGTCGAGAGTCAACTTCAATTGACCCGATAGTGCTCAAACATGATAAGGTAGTCATGTAAAAAAACCGAATTGCTTTAAAAGATCAGAAGATGAAAACAATCAAGTTAATTCAAAACAAACAAAAATATTTATGTGCAACAAAATTTCCACCACAAGACAGAATTACCAATCCAGGACACATATATTTGTCAAAAAAAAAAGAAAAAGAAATGTATATATTGCACAAACTTTTAAGTGTAAAGAATGTGTGTGTGTGTTTTCATTTAATACAGCTGCTTCCAAAACTTGTACAGTTACAAGTTATTCCTCTGAGATGAGTCAGAGCAGAAAGTTTTGAAGAATGAGCAAAGCTCTTATCATGGAAGCTTCAACGTTCTTCATGGGACTGTGAAGGGACAGGTTCAATGGTAGTGTACTCGACTGTAAAGTTTTATAGAAAAAAAAAAAAAAAAAAGGCATTTGGAAACAGATTTTTTCAAAACCGTGATTCACATGCATCATCTAAAAGCAAAAGGGCAAAATGATCGGTATGCATTAAAGTAGGTTCAGAACTGATGTTATATGTTCATCTCATTTTTCTCTGTACAAGTGGACCCCAATATTGGATAACCAACTTTAAAAGAAATTGGAGGGCCCCACTGCTCTAATCAATAGGCCTTATTAACCAGCTCAAATATAAATCTATTCTCTTCATTTTGAACTCCCACCGACACGATCTCTCCGATCCCAAACCACACCCACAAGCTTTCTTTATTTTGTGGGTCTAACACGATCTACTATTAAAATATTAACCGAAACACCGGTAAATATAATAATAGTAGTAGGAAGAAAAAGTGTTATAGTTCTTTTTTTCTTTTCAAAAAAATTAACGGGAAAAGAAAAATCTGGCCCACCCCCACGAACCCTCCATGAAGATACAGGACGCTTGCTTTCACACTATGCAATCATGTCGTTTACATTTTAGGCAAAATGGTCAAAAATGGCTTCCCAAGTGACACTTTAAAAATTATACCACTATCAGTTTATTAGCAGTAAATTTTTATGGCAATATAGTAACCACCCAGGCCATTTTTTTATGCTAAAACATTAGATTTCCCTCTAACAACTGTACCGCACAAGGAAATGAGTGTACGCACACAATAGAAGCAACATGCTCATAGTTTGACTATAGAACCCTTAAACGCGGCATCAATGGAGGCGGAAACGTTGTTTTCTTCGGTTTCTCATTCATGGTCTACGTTGTTTTCTTCGGTTTCTCATTCGTGGTCTATCCCACAGACGAGCTGGTTGACTTTCGCAGCTCGGAATCCCACAATAACAAACCACGGGGTTCAAGTTCAACTCTGAAACTAAAAGCCAAACCAAAAGTAACAACCTGAATTGGCTGTTTTTGTAATGTCGAAAGTGCTTCTTTTGACGTTACTGCTTGACAACAATTTGTGAGACGGGCATTGAATACATCAACAGAACAGTGATTGTTCCTATTTAATGCCGAAGCGAGATCACGCAAGAAGTTAATTCATATTTTTCGGAGAAGTATTCCATCTCTGACTTGTCAGGTATTAATATATTACCATTAGTGAGTGAGAAACAGAGGTTTCCAGGAAATTATAAATCTTTGCGGTGATTCACAGCGCGTAATGCAACAGACAAGAAGAATTTTGCCGTGTGGTGATGATATGCAGTTTGGTTGTATCTAGTTGTCACTCGGACAGATTTTTTTAGAAAAATAAGATTAAATTCCTTGTGTGTGTGGGTTGTCACTCGGACAGATTGATTTAGAAATATAAGATTAAATTCCTAGTGTGTGTGGGCTGCTTACTATGATCACCACAAGTTTAAAGAAAGGCTCATCCCAAAAAATTAACCTATTAAGAAGAAGAATCCTTGACTTATAAACTATAGGGAAAATGCATTTAAGAGCCTTTTTATAGAAAAAATCCTAAAAAAGGTCAAAGGATCTTTTCTGGTATAAATTTATTAAAATTTAATAACTAAATCAGCCACATTAACAACAAAATCAATACCCGTTAACAACTAAATCAGTCGCATTAATAACAATATTTTAATGACTAAATCAGTCATATTAACAACAATATCAGTCCCATTAACAACTCACATAGATTCTAAAAATCCCAGAAAAGACCTTTGATTTTTTCTTGAGATTTTCAGAATCTTAAGCCTTTTTTAGAATTTTTTTCTGTAAAAAGGATCCTTAAATACATTTTCCTTAAACTATATTGCCACTACATTTTATTTGGTCTTCTGCCCTTCAAAACTCTTTGTGGTGGGGAGCCTTTTTTATGAACATCGGGCTCTTAACAGAGCATCAATGTGTTGATCACAAGGTTAAAGAGAGAGTCCATCCAAGATGCTAGTCTGAGACAGCCCCTTAATTTATACTGGAGCTTATGGACAAATAACACCTACGTGGCCATCAGACATTGGTGAATGAGGCCAGGCTGTTCGTCCCATATGCCTATCAGCCAATCAGAGTTGGAGATACACGCGAGTAAAAGAGGCTTGATTGCATCTGATCATTGTTTACTTCACGTAAAAAATCGTATTCTTAAACTGGTTCTTCACTTGGAGCTCTCTGCTTTATTAATACCTTGCTTAAGCCTGTCAAAGTGGCTCTCTCTCCCTTCCTCCCTCCCTCTCTCTCTCTCGGCCTCCAACTCTTAACAAGACTCAAACTATGAGCTCCGCTGATATCCAAAATTCAGTTTGAATTTCCGGTTCG
The DNA here is from genome assembly GCA_019022655.1 of Acacia acuminata. Taxonomy (NCBI): domain Eukaryota; kingdom Viridiplantae; phylum Streptophyta; class Magnoliopsida; order Fabales; family Fabaceae; genus Acacia; species Acacia acuminata. Next base: position 1,349,119 of record JAFJYI010000138.1, read on the forward strand.
GGTTAGATTCAGAATTCAGTGGAAATTTTCCGATCAAATGGCTCTCCGCAAATTCATGATGATGAGGAAGCCCAGATAAGCTCCCATAGGCGAAACCTTGCTTCTGTTCCCAAGATCTTCGTCTGGGATCTAACTGTCTCCATTGATTTCTTCTTCCAACTTGAAATCCGAGGAAAAGTGTGATGGCTCCAAATTCAGTTCCGGCGATGATCGAGAAGACCAGGGACTTTTCGTCGTTACATGTGGACGAATCGCAGTCTCCCCTGTTTCCGGAGAAGCAAAAGGCTGCAAGTCCCAAGCAGTTCACATGGGTTCTTCTTCTCAAACTCCACAAAGTTTTCATCTGCTTCTCGTGGCTGAGCATGGCGTTGAAAGCCACGTTTTCCTTGGTCAAGAAACGCATTTCCTTGTCGGACGTAAGCGATGAAGATTCCAAGAACAGAGGAAGGCTATACAGGTTCATCAAAGTTTTTCTTGCTCTTTCTGTTGGGGGTTTGGCCTTGGAACTCATTGCTCATTTGAACAAGTGGAATTTGCATGGTATGATTCGGCCATGGGAAGTTACAAACCTTCTTCAGTGGTCTTACATGGCTTGGCTCTCTTTCAGAGAAGATTACATTGCTCCTGTCGTCGTCTCTGTCTCCAAGTTCTGCATTGTTCTGTTCTTAATCCAATCTCTGGATCGCCTCATACTCTGTATTGGGTGTTTCTGGATCAAGTATAAGAAGTTGAAGCCCACCATTGAAGCAGATGCTTGTGACATTGAGGACCCTTCAAAATTCCCCATGGTTCTAGTTCAGATTCCCATGTGCAATGAGAGAGAGGTAAGAGAAAAAGCTGAAACTGATCTAGCAGAATTGGATTGATTTGTCAGTGTTAAATATCATTACAATTTTTTATCATGTGCTGAAGCATTGAGTTTGATTTTATGTAGGTTTATGCTCAATCAATCGGTGCTGCTTGTCAATTGGATTGGCCAAAGGACCGAATATTAATTCAAGTGTTGGACGATTCAAGCGATGGACATGTGCAGCTTCTGATCAAAGATGAGGTTTCCTCGTGGAAAGAGAAAGGAGTGAACATTGTGTACAGGCATAGATTGATCAGAACTGGCTATAAAGCTGGGAATCTTAAGTCAGCTATGTCATGCGACAATGTTAAAGATTACGAGTTCGTTGCAATTTTCGATGCAGATTTCCAGCCAAACCCTGATTTCCTGAAACAAACCATCCCCCATTTCGAGGTGGTTCTAATAACTAACTCATATATAAGGACAAGTCTGAAAATGACTTTTTTTTTTTCTAGTCTGGACAAATTCTCTTTAAATGACTTTCTTGACATTTTTTCTTTTTACAGGGAAAGCCGGATGTGGGTCTGGTTCAGGCTAGATGGGCCTTTGTGAACAAAGATGAGAACTTACTCACAAGGCTTCAGAACATTAACCTGTGCTTTCACTTTGAGGTGGAACAACAAGTGAATGGTCATTTCCTTAATTTCTTCGGATTCAATGGAACAGCAGGTGTTTGGAGGATAAGGGCCTTGGAGGAATCTGGTGGATGGTTGGAGAGAACCACAGTGGAAGACATGGATATAGCTGTCAGAGCACACTTGAATGGATGGAAGTTCATCTTCCTTAATGATGTCAAAGTTCTTTGTGAATTACCAGAATCTTATGAGGCTTACAAGAAACAGCAACATCGCTGGCATTCTGGTCCCATGCAGCTTTTCCGTCTATGTCTTCCTGCTATAATAACTTCCAAGGTAGGTATTTTTAAATTCCCATTTCTTTTAATTCAGGAAGATCATTTTTTTTGGCAGTATAGGATCTATGTGCGTATGATCTTATGAAATATGATCTGGGTTTTGTGCAGATAACGGCATGGAAGAAGGCAAACTTGATCCTTCTTTTCTTCCTACTGAGGAAACTCATACTTCCCTTCTATTCATTCACATTGTTCTGTATCATCCTACCATTGACCATGTTCATACCTGAAGCTGAACTACCCCTTTGGGTGATATGCTATGTCCCCATTTTCATGTCTTTCTTGAACATACTTCCTGCTCCAAAATCTGTCCCATTTTTAGTACCTTACCTGCTTTTCGAGAACACCATGTCGGTGACAAAGTTCAATGCCATGGTTTCTGGGCTGTTTCAGCTGGGAAGTGCATATGAGTGGGTTGTGACTAAGAAGACAGGGAGATCATCTGAGTCAGATTTGTTATCCTTGGCTGAGAGAGAATCAAAGTCCTCAAGTGAAGATAAAATCTCGAGGAGGCATTCTGACTCTGGCTTGGAATTACTGACAAAACTCAAGCAAGTGGAAGCCCCAAAGAAGAAGAGAAACAGAATCTACAGGAAGGAGCTTGCGCTTGCTTTTCTTTTACTCACAGCATCTGCTAGAAGCCTTCTATCAGCACATGGGGTTCATTTCTATTTCCTGCTTTTCCAAGGACTCTCATTTCTGCTAATGGGTTTGGATTTAATTGGTGAGCAGGTGGACTGAGATATTATTTAGAGGCAAGGAAAAGGTTCTAGGATTATTGTGTCAAGTTCATATGATATAGGATCATTTTGAAAGATTGAAATGATCAGCAGACAACCGAAAAAAAAAAAAAAAAAAAAAAAAAAAAAAAAAAAAACTGAGAGGTCAAAGTAGAGTTGGTGATATCATCAGAAGGTATAAAGAATAATAAGTGTTGAAGGTCCATAGGAAAAGAATCTCTGCTCATTTTTTGATTGATTTTTATTTTTATTTATTTATCAGGAATTGGTAATTCATTGGCTTCTGGGGATTTTACTCATGTAAAGCTTTTTAGACCTAAGAATATAATGTTGGAGCATAATTGTATGTAATGTCTCAGGCACCATCACCTTGTGAAATGGTATAACTTGTCCTCCTAATAAAGAAATCTCCATATTAAGGCAGAGAGCATGGTGCAAACCCATTTCATGTGCACCAGTAATTCCACTAATAACAATTTGACCAAATGTTATCATTAATATTAAGTAATTATGGCACATTCCAATTTTACACTCAAATACAAAATCCCAATTCAAGGTCCGATTTCCACTTTAACAAGGTTTAATCTCACGACGATGGAATAATCATTCAGGATTCCATTTTACAGACTTCATAGTTGTATAACAGTGTATAGACAGATGACATGCACAGAGGTACCAAATATGTCGGCGCAAACGAATTTGTCTTGTTCTTTTTATTGGGTAATTCCACCAATAACAACAGCTTGAGCACTTTCTTTGACATTAGTGGTAATGTTTTGTGGAAACAACACATGGCCCATGTTACTTTTCAAATACAGAAACCACAATTTCTGCTTTACGCTGGCTATCTCCCATTAAAAGAATGCTTCCCGTTAATTAATTCATTGATTACAGATAAAACTTAATTTTAATCGGGATAAGATATTGTCACTACCAATGTCATTCCGCCGTTAGATCAGAATCTCAATAGGAGAAAGAAATGATAAAAGTAATCTATTGAGATTTTGATCTAAAGGCGGAAAAATGGTAGTGATATTGGTAGTGACTGAAATCGGTAGTGACAATATCCCATCTCATTTTAATCATAACCCCATAATTCTTACCGAGGAATACACGCACACATGCATAACTGCTCAAACAACTTCCCTTGGATACAATTTTTTAGGCTCACACGCTTTGAAAAAGGCACTAAATCAATAGTTATAATTATTAATTATTATTATTTACCATTGTTTCTCCAATTATTTTGATAAAAAAAATTTAAATTTTTTTACACATACCATCAATTCCCCTCAACCCTTTTGATATAAAAATTTTAGGAAAGGGTTAGACTTACCTATAATTTAAAAGTAGGGCAAAATCTCTCTTTCTCATAAGAATTTCCCCCTTTTCAACTAGACACAAATACACAATTTTTTTAAAATTCATAAAAATAGTAACCAAAGAATAAATTAGTGGGCCTTAGTGGGCCTCCACGGACTATGCACTTTACTTTTACCACGAAAGCCCAGTAAACCTAACAGCGTTACAAACGATTCAGTCTCCTCTCTCACTTCACTTCCCGCCGATTTTGCTCTACTCGGCTCCTTCCCCGAGAAGCATTCCTGATCGCTGCTCGACCTGTCTTTTCAGTTTTTCACCCTCACTCTCTTTCAAAATTTCTTAACTTTGAAATTTGAATCATCATCGCCATCGCTCTTTAACTTTTTCTCATCCTTGGTTGATTTTGGGTAGTAGGTCTCGCGGTGATCAACAGTGATTGAGGAACTGGGTTGGTGAACCATGCAATGAACTTTAGGATAGTTGAGTGATTTTTCTCTTCTTTCTGTAAACTAAGATGCTGGTCTCTTGCTTGCAGATTTCCAATGTCGGAAGAGAAGGATGCTTTCTACCTCGTCAGGAAGGGTGATGTTGTTGGCATTTACAAGAGTTTGAGTGACATCCAAGTTCATCTTGCATCTTCTGTAAGTACTGTTTCAGCCTATTGTTTGACGTGTAATCTCTTGCTCTGGTTGCAAATTAGAGTGTGGAAAGGCTTTTTTCTTTTAATTAAGTTTGGGGGATGCTTAATTTTTTTAATTTTGGTTATCAGAAATATACTAAACTAAGAGGATTGACTTTAGGTTGTTGGCGATCATTTTTTTGTCATGTTCTCCCATCTGAGTGTTCACATTTCGAATGTTCCAAGTTTCCTACAGGTTGGCTCCTTAGAGATTTTCAAAGGATATTCTTTATCGAAGAAAGCGGAGGAGTACCTTGCCTCACATGGGATTAGGGACGCTGCCTACTCTATCAGCGCCGCTGATGTGGGCGAAGGACTTTTTGGAAGTATTGTGTCTTGTCCTTTTCAGGTTCGATTGCTTTAGACCCTTTTCCTTTTTGTCCCAGGGGATGATAATGACAGTTTATTGTTGTTGAAGTCTTAATTTTATTTTCAGTCTGCTACTCCAGAGCTTATGAAATTTGCGTCTCGGTCTAATTTTCTTTCAGCAACCGTATCATTCTGGAGGAAAATCATCTGACATAAACTTACCATCGAAGGTGTTGCAAGGAGCTTATCAACTTGAAAATAATGTAAGTTGTCAATGTTAATGCAAAATAAACATTATGCACTTCAAGGTTATTTATAGCAATAGCATAGCACACATTTTGATCGTTCGGTGGCCACTATTCATCTGAAGATCAAAACATTTCTCAGATCTAGTGTGTTGTCTAACATCTTAGAGTTGTTGGGATTTAAATTATGAGGCAAATCCATAATCCTATAATTTGGACATTAAAATTATGATTTAATCATATTAACCAGTTTTACTGTGTTGACTGCATGCCCCCCTTTTCTGTCTCACTGAAGGTGGTTGGATCATCGTCATTTTCAACAAATTCTCAGAGGCGCCAAATTTTTAATGCAGCTCAATCAAATTTGTCAACTTGTGTAAGTTGGTTTGTTAATGATCTGCATTGTTAATATTGGTATGCGTTAGAAAGTGGTAGGCCTGTTACTTCCGGTAGTCATATTTAAGTGTGTCATGGGCATTCTCTAGATGGTTTATATCCTGTTGAATGACAATAAAGCTTTGTTTTGAATTTTATTTCTCTTTGAAAGGAAGGCAAAATGCCTTTAGATGGCGGAACTTTCCTCTTTTCCATTATTGGTTTTATCATCTATAGTGGTGTTTTTTTATTGTTACATTTATATCTATTCCTTAACCTAATATTGGCATACCTTTTCAAAATAATTATTGCAACAATGAACGTTAGACATATCTTATCCGCAGCTTTCTTGTATTATTGAGTTTGATGGTGCTGCAAAAGGAAATCCTGGACCGGCTGGTGCAGGAGCTGTTCTGCGTGCTGAAGATGGGAGCAAGGTATATGTTGTATACTAATTTTCTTTTGAAAAATTATTCCCTGCAAAATGTGGCTCAGTGAGTTGCCTGTGTAGGTCTGTCGATTGCGTGAAGGATTGGGCTCCTCAACAAACAACGCTGCTGAATATCGTGCTCTGATTTTAGGATTGAAATATGCCATTAAGAGAGGATATAAACACATCCGTGTACAAGGAGACTCCCTGCTTGTCTGCAATCAGGTTTGTCATCTCCTTTTTGGTGTGTGCATCAATTTATGTATATTGCTCTCCATTCCCTGCTCTCTCATTTTTTAATGTTGCATTATTTGATTGTAATGAAATTAAAATAAAGGAAAGAGGGAGGGCATGACATATTTACATGGAAATTTGTAGTAGTACTTTGCTGCTGGTTCGTTTATTTCATTGCTCTTGTAACAGATGAAGGGTTCGTGGAAAACCAAGAATGCAAATATGGCTTTCTTATGTAATGAGGCCAAGGAGCTGGCGGATAAGTTTTTATCGTTCCAAATCAACCATGTTCTTAGGGTACTTTTTTGTTTAGCTCTGCACTATATATACAAGTATAACTATCGTTTTCTATTCCTTATTTAGTTTGTGTTTACCTCACTGGTAATCTGTCTGTGAATAACATGCTTTTATTCATGTTTAAGGAATATAACTCTGAAGCTGATGTCCAAGCAAACCTGGCCGTAAATCTCAGAGGTAAAGCCTTAAACCCACAAGGCTTGTATTTTGCCAAAGCAGCTCATAATACTCACCTGTTTTTGGCTTATAATAGTATTGGATAATATAATGCAGCTTCTTAAAGATATCCATCTCATATTGAGAAGCTGAACATTTTGTCAAGGGGGCCATGTTCATGTGTTTATATTTGTTGGGATGGAGAAAAAGCTGATTGATTTCTATGTTTTTGCAGCTGGCCAGGTGGAAGAAGATTGTCAGTGCTAATACCTTAGCTTTATGCAGTTGAAAACTAAGTAGGTGAAGGAACCTGTTAAATATATCTGAATAGATAGGCAACTCTATTTTGGCACCTAATAGATGTGGTTATCCCTCACAAATGTTGCCGTTTTTATAGTTGACCCCTCTTTATGTGCAGTCCTCTGCTTTGTTCGAACTTTGATCCCTCTTCATTCAGACATGCTTGGCTCTTTGGTCAAGTGACATGCATATGCAAAACTGTTGTAACAACATTGCAGCTTTTGTATCAGCCTTTGAGGCCTCATCTTCCAAATCATTCTTTGTTAAATTTGAAAGGATAAATCATTCTCGGATACGAGATATTGAGATATTTAGTCCAAAGAAAGTTTCAAAAAATAATTCGTGGAATTCTAACCACCTTGGGGCCTTTTGGTTTCAAATTAATGGTGTGTTTTAATTAGCTTTTGGAGGAAAAAATGAAAAAAAAAAAAAAAAAAAATGATTTTATGTGTGCTTGTTTGGAACAGTAAGTGGAGCTTTTAAAAATAGCTTTTCAATTGTAATATATGGTATACGGGGTAAATATGTTAGGAGTTTTGTATCGATTTATGTCAATAAGCACTTTTGGAGTTTCCAAAAGTGATCTAACAAGCACAAAATAGATTTTTGAGAATAGCTTCCGAAAATATAGAAATAAATAGTTTATGGGAAAACCATGGTTTTCCACCTAAATAATGATTTTCGGGTAAAAAATAGATTCCGGAGAAAAAGAGTGTTTGGCTGCTTTACAACAAAATTATGGTTTTGGAGAAGAGTTCTTCCGGTTTTTTTTCAAGTGTTTGGGTTACTATTTACCAAACTATGGTTTTGACCCCCCTCTAAACAAGTGTTTATTGATTCCTAAAACCGAAAAAAGAAAATGTTTGAGTATTTTGCAGCTGGTTTTTTCCACTTTTTGTTTTCAAACATAAGAAAATGGATACAATTTGGAGTTATTTTATTTTTGGAAAACATTTTAGACCGAAAAATACGCGCCTTCTGGGTTCTTATTATTGCTATCGAACGTGTAATTATTTGTTAATTTTTTAATAGCTTCCAAGTTCAGTTTACAGTTTACTCTAATTGTTTTGACGCTCTCTCCGAAAATGAGTTTTATGGATGAGTAAATCTAGACTTACCCAGGCAAGACCCATAAACGCTGGTGATTAACTAATTAAGTGATAGCATAGCATCAGTAATGATGAGCCAAGAGTTGCTTAACGTAAATCTTACAACGGATTAGTAGCCAGGAAGAGACCATCATTACTCATCAGATTTATTACCAGAAAAGATTTTATTTTTGGTATCTGGAGTCTGGACGCGCTACACGTCTGAGCTACGTGGCCTTTTTTAATTGGGGAAAGGGTAGAAGAGCTCAAAGCTCCAAGGATAGGAGACATCGTTGCAAGACCACCTTCGAGGCACACAAAGTTAGGCCCTTCAGGTCTGAGCTATATTCCCATCTCCGGCAACACTCGCAGAGTGATTCATGATGGTCGCAATTTCGGCATTTTCCTCTCTCTTCCCATCTTGCACCGCTCGTAGAATTCCCTCTCCTTCTCCGTCCTTGTCTTTTCGAAATGTCCACTTGCAGTCTTGTTTTTCCCCTTTGAAACAGCGCACAAGTAAGAATCCTAGACTCAGATTGGTGAAGGCAGTAGAAGAAGAAACCCAGGTTTCGCAGCAACAAGACGACCCACAAGAAGAACCATCGACGTCCGACCAGCAACCCGTTGTTGTTCCCGTTTCCCCATCGGATACTCTTACCATGTTCTTTCAGGTGCTTCCAGTTTTACTTCGACCATCAGCTGTTTGTTATAATGCCTGTGTGAAAACTCATTTGATTATCGAAAATTTAATTACTGGCTAATTCTATGCCCGTTATCGTTGATTTTGCTCCAAAATAAACATCACTTTCACTTGTCCAAGCAACAGATTCTGTTATAGCTATCATGGCCTTGAAATTGACGAGAGAACTCTTTGATGGTCCATTTCCTTCATTTGGATGGCTTGTACATGTTGTTTCAATTAGGCCTTCATTTAGAAACTTTATGGTTTGTATTATTTTATATGTGACTTACAGTTTACGTGTTTGAAATTTGAAGGCTGAGGGAACCCTGAATGAATCAGCCATTCCAGCAGTCTCCAAAGCCTTAGAGGTAACTAATTTGACATTCTTAATTTACTTTCTTTTTCTTTCAACATAATTTTGATGCTAATAATACTTTTCTGAGTTTCCTGATGAACTTAGTAGTGGTAATGGCCGGTGTCGCTTGCTTATGATTGGAATATATTTTGTAAAATGACTGTCCATAGTTTTCGAGTCTTAAAGACATGAGCACAGCTTCATATATTGGTTGGTTGGTACTTGCTGTATAAATATTTATGAGTTGCCCATTCTAACATCTTACCATGATTTGGAATCTTAATCAAGCTACGACATTTTCTGCGTTGATTAAAAATGGTCTGTGAAATCTGTCTGTGTTTATGTCATAAGGCTACAATATACATTCCTTATTACTTTCATACGATCTAGTCAACCTGGGATCACAATAAGATTTTGCATGAGTATTGATAATTGATAATTTATGTGGGAATTGGGGAACCATAGGCAACCTTGTATGCCTGTATTTGAATTGTCGGTGAATAATAGAAAAACGAAGGATTAGACCAAATTTTTTTGTGAAAGAACAAGAAAATGTGATCATACTCGTACTTGTACCTGTAATCTGTTACAGTATTTGAATTTCCCACAAGTAAATTTGACATGATTGATTAGTGTATGGTACACTTTCACTATGGAAGTGAAGTGGAGCCAGTACGTTTCTTGTTTGTTGCAACAGCTATAGCTTAATCTAGTCATACGCGTTTCACTCAATGTTTTTCTCTGTGAAATAAATTGTTCATTTTTAGCTACTTTTTCCTTTATCCTATACAGTTTGTTGACATCAAAACTCAGCTCATTAAAGTTCTTTCCTACTTTTGTAGGTGATGGAGGGTGTTCAAGATTTGAAGGTTCGGATTATTGAGGGAATCGCAAGTGTTGAGGTATGTTTAATTTACTCAGATATTATTAATATAATTGCTCTTTCTTTTTAATAATTCTATATACTATCCTCTTATACATTATCAGGATTCGTGGCCGACAGGATTTAAATTACTGTATCGTACTAACTTATTTGAAGTCAGCAGTATAGGGGTTTACTGTACTGTAATTGTACAACTTGACGTTTCAATGTCATTACTAACCATTGGTGCTCGGATGCAGTTGAAGAAACAGACCACAGTACAAGCTACAGGTGTGGCTTCGGGTCTGGTAGAAACCTTACAAGGTTCAGGCTTTAAATTACAGACATTGAATTTGAGTTTTGAGGATGAAGAGGATGCAGCTGCTTAGACTTGATATGCCATGTTTAGAGGACAAAACATTTCGCAGTGAGCCGTTATTTCTTAGAGGTGTTGATTAATTTATTTTTATGAGCTGATGAAGCAGCTAAATCATTTCAATGTAAAGTGAGCTGTTATGTGAAAGCAGGATGTCGAATGTGCTTTAATGGCACTTTTAATAGGCATTAGGCTGGTATATCTCTCTCTCATGTTGGACCAATAAGTGCTAGCAATGCTGATGCATTTCTCGTCGACAAAATCTCTAAGCTAAAACAAAATTAGATATCTTTGTGAGGAGGTGATTTTTCTTGTCATTGCATCCACCTACGATTTAAATGGTATATGCTCTAATTGCTTTTCCTCTTGTAACTGTTGGAGATTTGGGAAGTAACTAGATGTGTATCTTGTATGGAATTCAAGGTGAAAAGCTTACAGATCAACTTGATAAAATGAGTGTAAACTAAACTATTTGCCTTTTTAGTTAAAAAATGGTAAAATATTATGACATGCATTGTTTAGAGAATAATTTAACCATACATATGTGGCCCTTCAAGGTTTATTTGTTGGTTAGATAGATAGCTTAGCTGTTAAAGATGTTTGACAATTAGGTTGAAGTTGAACGCTTGGAGAGAAAATATCAGAGTCAGGAAATTTTTCTTCTTGTGTCAGCATAGTCATACCCTAAGCATGGTATGTTGAATCAAGCTGTAACGCTGAACTCAAATCATTTCAGCTCAACCTAACCCAATTATTATATGATTTGAAGTGATGTTGGTGCCATTTCTTTTTCACTTAGCGTGAATGTATATAAAATAATTTGTATTCTTAGATGTAAAAGAGAGTGCATGGGCAAAAATCTTTTTGCATTTTATCCGTTTGGCAAACGAAATGTAATGATAAGGGAATGAAAAGGAAAAGTAACATAATATTGAGGGGTAAAACGACTAAATATTTTCCAGAAACAGACAAACGATGAAGATTTGCAAAAATAGTTTTTTACTGATCATACGGCACGCAATCATTCCTTTTCCACTGTAAACTGTGAAGCATTCGTGTCAAGCAAGCAAACAATGCAGTAAGTAACAATGCAAGGGGTGAGCATCTTATTATCTTTTATCTTTGTTTCTCATTGACTCGTGAATTTATCTGAATAGTTGATTGAGAAGAAAAGATAAAAGTATTATGACATTTTATATTGATTGACATATATGATTTAGAGATTATAAAATATAATTAAACATATATAACTTAGAGATTATAAGAAAAAATGAGAAAAGAATAAAAAAAAATATCACCTGGCCTTTTCAAGGGGTTACCAAACGAGGTATAAGTGCAAATATAAAATGAAAATTTGGTAACATAAAGGACTATCAATTTGTGAGTGGTGATGTAACAAGTAACAAGGACTCAGTCTTGAAAGAGAGGAATTCATAATTGGAGCTTTTACCCTCCAATAGTACTCTGCTTGGATTCTCGTCCTTCGTGATGCTTTAAATAAATGCTGCAATTTGGGACCCAAAAATGGGAAAATTCACATAAGGGCCTTTTTTACAAGAAAAAATTTCAAAAAAATTCTCAAGATGACATTTTTGAAATTTTTAGAATCTACGTGAGTTGTTAATGGGGCGATATAATTGTTAACGGATAAGTCATTAACAATTAAATCAACCCCATTAACAACAATTTGCTAACAACTAAATTAGCTCTGTTAACAACTATATCAGTATCCCATTAACAATTATATGAGCCCCGTTAACAACTCAAACAACTCATGTAGATTTTGACCATCTCAAAAAAGGCCCTGGGGCCTTTTTTAGGATTTCAAAATCTTAGGATCTTTTTTAAGATTTTTCTGTAAAAAGGGCCCTTATGTGAAATTTCCCCCAAACAAACTGGTTGTCATCCATAAATGACTTGCCAGGACACTGCCCAAAGCCCCAAGCCAAATACCATTTGACTCTTCACACGTAACAATGGGATTTTTAACCTGAAACTCTGTTTTACCCTGTTCTCTTCTTGCAGTCCTCATTAAACTACGCTTAATGACTTTGACACATGTATTATGACAAAAATATCTCAGGGAAGGGACTCGCCCGAAACAAAGCATCAATCCAATCCAAGTGCCTATATTAAAATCTCTCAGGTAAGACATATTTTTGACTTTTTTTTTTTTTTTGGGGGGGGGGGGGTGTGTTATGGCATTACACATTGAGAATGAGAAATCCTGTGCTGAGTCTTGGTTCAAGGGTAGTTGTTGGTCACCTGCCACAAGTTACTGTTTTAGGAAAATTATTATTAATATTATTAATGCCACTCAGCACTCACGTTCAGGGTATCATCACTCCAATTTATTATTTTACTTGAATCTTCACCTCTCCCCTGTCCAACTACTGCTTTAATTTTGGTTGTTATTATCATCATCCTTGTTATAAAAAAATTCAAAACTTTCATGCTTAATTGCTGTAATAAATATTACCCATTTCGTAAGATCACTTACTTCAAGTATGGTAGCTGTACTTGGCCACGAAATGATGACAACTGTGTTTTCATGTCTTATTCTTGGTGACTTTTGTTCCCACTTTCTCTGCCATCGGAAACATTTGAATGGCCAAGGCAATCATTTAACCTGATGAGGTGCTGGTCCTCAATCATATTATTTTGGAAAATCAAATTCAGGTCCAAGGAAAAAATAAAAAAAATAAAATCCAACACAGATTTCCCTAAAAAAAAAAAAAAAAATCCCAGAGTCTTTCAAATTATTAGCTACCACAAGTCCACAGCCTTACAAAACTCTAACTACTCACGAGAAACTTCACCATCTTTTTTTTTGATAATAAGAAACTTCACCATCTTGACCAGTTTTTGTGTGGTGAACTTTGTACATCATTGGCTGTGTGAAACAGTTTTTGTGTGGTGAACTTTGTACATCATTGGCTGTGTGCCATGTCTGCTCAATCAATCCTCATAAAGTTGACTTAAAAGCAGAGAAGAGAAGCAAAAGGCAAAAGCCACGCTTAATTCGTACAGTGACAGCCATTATTTTGGCCCACTCTTGTTCCTCTTTTGGTTACTTGGGTTAGGATTCTTATTAGCTGTGATCAAGCAGGTGACCCTAAACTTAATTTGAACTGAACTGGTTATCATTTATTTTGACTGATAGGTTTGTCAAACCGAGTTGTGGGGTCACAACTCAGAAGATAAGTCAAGCTGTCATGAACTATATAGAGAAGGGCTTTTCCATGGAGACTTCCTAAAGACAGGCATCGTGCCAGAAGCATAGGATGGTTAATAGCATTATAGACACCCTTACGTGAAATAGATATGCTAATTTATTAACAAGTGTTATAGGGACCACGTGGGTTATAAGATACTTCAGTCTGCAAAGGAGACATCAATGTGCATCATTTACTTCTCAGCTCTTCAAAATTTATCTGCACTGTATCAGCGATCAAAAATTAAGATTTAAATTTCTCTCTCTACTTAAAGTGCCTCTATTTATACCACACCCTGCTTTTGCTTCAGCAATAACATCACTTCTCTGCAATCTGTTCTTGTCCGGCTTCTGCTTCAGAAGAATGGCTTCCAACTCCAAATCTCGTTTTTTGCTGCTGGGCACTTTTGTTCTGTTGGCCACCAATGTATGCTTAATTCTCTCGATCCTCGCAGCTTAAAACAAGTAAACATGAAAAAAATTTCTAACTTCTTGTGTCCTGACATGAAAATACTGCCTTCTTTCTTCATGTTATATGCAGGTTTCTTCTTATGACGAAGAGGTCATCAATCAGGTACGGCCTCGTTAATCGTTTTACAAATATCCTGATCCATTACTCTTTTTCTCTGATTCCGTCTTAAAGACTAGAAAATCCCCACATACCGGAAAGTTGGTGTCTTGGTTGGATACATGATTTCTTTTTCTGCACAAAGTCTGGCTTTTTTCACACCATTTACCTCAAGAACACGGTATCTGAAACAGGGGAAGTATGCAAAACCTCCGGTTTCCGCGGTGGCTCCTGTGGTGGCCCCTACGCCACCGCCACCGGTGAAGCCACCAACTCCTCCGGCTGTCCCTGTCGGAAAGGCACCAACCCCGCCGCCGACGACGGGGCATCCAGTGGCTCCGGCACCTCAGCCCCCAGTAAATCCTCCAGTTGCTCCAGCCCCAGGTCCAGTAGCTCCCATAGTTAGATCAAACAAAGGTACTAATCAACATTATATATTTATATGCGTTTGATACACAAGTGAGGGACGATTGAAAGAGTAACATACGAATTATGAAAATGCAGATTGTGTACCACTGTGTGAGAATCGGTGCCAGTTGCACTCAAGGAAGAGAGTGTGCGTAAGAGCCTGCAGTACCTGCTGTGAACGGTGCAAGTGTGTTCCTCCGGGCACTTACGGCAACCGTGAAGTCTGCGGCAAGTGCTACACCGACATGGTCACCCACGGCAACCGATTCAAGTGCCCTTAGCCTTCTTCTCCACGTTTGTTACTGCAAGTGTTTACTATATTTAGCTACTAAACTAGTGAGTCTTCATTAATAATTACTGAACTGAGTGAGGACTGTGTGCTAAGTGTGTTTATTTAGTTAGAGACTATTGTCTATTTTCCAAGTGTTGCGTTGCCTTTTGTTTCCTAAGCTACAACCAGATTTGTTCCAACATCATCTCGTAATTGTAGTCTATTTCGTTTAGTAATGATGTATGTTTTTCGCTTTTGGTTGATTTAAGAATTGTGAGGGAAAATGTACGGACCGGTTTTTGTTTTGTTGTGTTTTGTCCATTAATGGGATGGCCCCCATGCGATTGGATTCTGCGTATCTTGAAGCAACAACCAACGCTCCCATATACATAAGGCCCACATAACGTGGAGATAATTATGTTCTCTGCGTCTTTGTCAGATTCAAACGACGCTTTAATTAAACCCCAAATCAGAGTTTACACTGAGACTAACAATTTTACTCGATTTTTTATATATTTAGAAAACTATAAAATCGTAAACTTCTCTCATTGGATATATAGAAATACTCATGTAACTGTGAAAATGCGACATATGAATTTTGACTAAGCTCTTGAAACTAATTGGTTTGAAGTTTAAACCTTCAATGTTCAACCTCTACCTCTGCGTGCTCCTTCCCAGCATATAGTTCCCGTTGCTATAGCAAGTCACACTGAAGTTATCGGTTGGACACAGGCGGAAGAAAGACAAAATGAGTGATAAGGTATATTTAATTTTCAGATGTTTTTAAATCATCTCAATCAATAAAGTGCAAATGATTTTATTAACGCGTACTGGTATGCCATTTTACTAAAGAAATAGGGTAAGTAGTTGATTAATAACAAGGTTTTTTAAAACCTCGTTTTTGCGGAAATAAGTATTTTTGGGTGTCCAAAAATATCCAAATTTTAATAATTTTTTTTCAAAGGCAATAATTAGAACAACCATTAAAATTAATCTATCAAAAAAATGTTATCAACATTAATATGAAACAATATAAATTATTCAATAAATAAAAAATTAATTCGTAATAAAAAAAAAATAAATACAAAGAATATGTTTTTTTCCTTTTTTTTTTTATATATTACAAAATCCTCTAGTAATTATATATTAGTTAAATTAATTAATAAAAATAAAAAACTTATTTTACACAAAAAATTTATAATTTATTACTTATATAATATTGTAATATTAAAATATGTGTTTATTTAATATGAAAACGTCCTTTCTTTAAAATTTATAATAACTAATTATGTGTTTTAATATAAAATAATAATAAAATAAAAAATGTTATAGTTTAAATAAATTAGGTGGAGCAGGGGATTTTTCGTCATTTTTAAACCCGAATCTGTAGGATCAGGGTTTAATCGTCCCGATTCCCTGACTCTACATTTTACTAAAGAAGAGTAGGTAAGTAATTGATTATAGGATAAGTAATGGATTAGTATATAATGTAACTTCATGAAAAGAGATTTATCTTGTTTTGCGGAAATAAGCATTTTTGAGTGTCCAAGAATATCCCAAACAAACAAAGGCAAAATTAGAACTTTAGTAATTTTCGTCATTTAAAAAAATCGTCCTCCATTTTGGGGTTGAGTGTTTAGTTGGCGAGTCGAAACAAGAAATTAGTTGGCGTCTTGGTTCGCCGAAACAAGGTGGGTTTTTTTTTTTTTTTTTTTCCCCTTGTGCCAAAAATTTCAAATCCTGTTTCTCATACCGAAGGAAAACAAAGACAGGACAGAGTGATCAATAAGCTTAATCGAAGCCGAAGATACAGAAAATGCGCAGCGATGGCATCTTGGGCAGCAGAGATTCCCCAGGAAAGAAAATGGCGGCAACTAGTAGAGCGAATTGGTTGAAGAGGCGGGAGAGATGGCTGGTGGTACTGGGAGTGATTCTTCATGCAGTTTACATGCTCAGCATATTTGACATTTATTTCAAGACTCCTATTGTTCATGGCATAGATCCCGTCACTCCTCGCTTCACTGCCCCGGCCAAGCGTCTCGTTCTACTTGTTGGTACGATCTATTGCACCACCTCTGTTTGTTGGATTGTCTGTATGAAATGTTGCCTTTATGTTCTTGGGATTTGGTTAGTGTTTATTATGGATTGAGCTGTTTGCTGAAGGGTGTTACTTCAAAGTGGATGTTTGTTGTGTGTACTCGTATGAATTCAATAGACAGATTCTTTGAGTGCATTGCTTGACTATGTAAGTAAGTTGTTCATTCCAGCTTTTTAGCTTTGAACTCGGTGTTTTCCTTGGCAATAAATAAAGTAGTGATGTAGTCTTTAAGTGTCGCCATTTGCTTTGAACTTTCCCAATTCATTGATATAGAACTCCTGCTGGGAGCTGACGTTTTATTAACATGCAAATATAACTTTATTTGAATTCTTTATTTTGTTCACCGTGGGAAACTAAAATTATATTGCAGCTGATGGCTTGCGTGCTGACAAGTTCTATGAGCCGGATGCTGAAGGAAATTACAGGGCACCGTTTTTAAGAAACATCATCAAAACACAAGGTCGCTGGGGGGTGTCTCATGCTCGCCCTCCAACAGAGTCAAGACCTGGTCATGTTTCCATAATTGCTGGCTTTTATGAAGATCCTAGTGCAGTGACAAAAGGCGAGTCTTCTATTGCCTTCCTGCCTTTTGATGATTTCAATGGCTTCACGTCCACTAAAAGATGCCTCACGTCTTATGCAGGATGGAAGGCCAATCCTGTTGAATTTGATTCATTCTTTAACAGAAGTCGGCATACAATTTCTTATGGAAGTCCTGATATAGTTCCAATATTCTGTGGTGGCTTGCAACACAGCACATGGAATTCTTATCCCCCAGAATTTGAAGATTTTGCAACTGGTCTGCCGGCTGCTTCTGAACTCAATTTTTTTAAATGATAGAAACATTTTCCACAACATTTTCATGACTTTGATGATCAAGAAACTCAATTAAATTCTCTACCTAACCTGCCATATTTTATTTTCTTTTTACTATCTTCCTTAATCATTGATTATTTATTTTAATGTTCTATCTGCCATATGTGTTATATATCAACTTCTCTTATTCTCAGTTTCAGTGGTTTAATTATTGATTCAACATTCTTGAATTCTTAACACAGATGCATCCTTTCTGGACATGTGGTCTCTTGATCAGTTTAAAAGCCTTTTGAACAGGTCCAGGGAAGACTCAAAGCTGAAGGAGTTACTTCTACAGGATAATCTTGCTATATTCCTGCACCTACTTGGTTGTGACTCTAATGGCCATGCGCATAGGACCTTTTTCCTCCATCTATCTCAACAATGTTAAAGTTGTTGACCATGTAGCTGAAAGTGTTTATAATCTTGTTGAAGATTATTTTATGGACAACCGTACAGCCTACATCTTTACAGCAGATCATGGGATGAGTGACAAAGGTCGGAATATTGTTTATACCACGTTTATCTCTGGATATTCTTTCTGTTTCAGTATTGATAGTTTCAGTGTAGAAACGCATAGCATCCTTTTTATAAAATAAATCTCCTTAAGCCTTTAGAAAGTACTAATGTGACACAGACCAGACAGGGGAAATTTGATTGCTGTATTGAAAAAGAGAAGCTGATATAGTTTTGGTCTTTCTAGTATAGGAAGCCATGGAGATGGGCATCCATCAAATACAGATACTCCCCTTGTTGCTTGGGGGGCTGGTGTTAAATATCCAAGGCCAATTTCCAGCAGCAACCATACCGACTGTGGTTTTCGGTTTGTTGACGACCATGTGCATGACACTCCAACACCAACTGAATGGGGCCTGCTTGAATTAGAGAGGGTTGATGTCAATCAAGCTGACATTGCAGCCCTAATGGTTATGCATTTTCCTTTTAAGGACTTCTTTTCCAATTTCAAAACTAAAATTCTCCAATCATCCTTATGTTTCATTGATCTGATAATGCTAATTCATTTTCTTGACAGTCAACACTTCTTGGCCAGCCGTGTCCTGTTAATTCTGTTGGAACTCTGCCATTAGATTATATCAATATGACCAAGGTATCATCCTTTTAGATCTAATTGATAGAGAGCATTTTGTTGATTTTCATGAATTCACGAAGATGTAGTGTTGCTTACTTCATTCAGTGGAATATTTACTGTTTTTTAATTAATTTGGAAGATCTTATCTGTGGCAACAGGAGATGAAAGTAAAGCTTACATGAATAAGTGCAATGCAATTTTGCCTTGTTAGATAGTAGGAATTAGTTTAGTTTTCTATTTTGTTTTTCTCTTCCAAGCTTTTCTTGCCAGTTGTATCCCCAAAAAAATGCAATTATGAGTGGGCAGGGATAGATGATCTAACGAAGACTTCAATCTTGTGTTATGCTCTAGGCGGAAGAAGTTGAAGCTGTGCTGGCCAATACAAAAGCAATTCTCAACCAGTTTCTTCGGAAATCTTGTATCCTTAAATGCCCTGGCATTTTTTGGATTGCTTACTTTGGCTCCACTGGCTTGATTGTTGGTGCTTTCAATTTTTTTTTTTCAAAATTTGCAATAAATTTGCCTTATTTTTAAATATGAATATGTTGTGGGGTTTACCCATTATTCACCAGGACAATACAATAAAGATTAACTAAGAGTCAATGTAAGAGGAAGGTGTCATATCTTTTCTACTTAAAAGTACCAATAATGTTTGATTTTTCTATATCTCTTGGTGATAACATAGAAGGAGAGTGTTTGTGAAAATTGCTTATCTATGTTGTATTCATTGACATATTTCAGATATTAAGCAGTCACATTCTTTTTACTTTAAGCCCTTCAAGCCACTCACTCACTATTCCTCTATTATGGACAAAATTGAAGGCCTGATAACGGCTAGAGATTTTGAAGCTGCAATGGAGCTGTCCCAAAACCTAAGAAGTTTGGCATTGAAAGGACTTCACTATTTTCAAACTTATGACTGGCTGATGCTTATGACTGTAATTACCCTTGGGTACTGTGGCTGGATGATTTATCTTGTTCTTCATGTGCTGCAGTCTTATACTTCATTGCCAGGCATTAATTTTGGAATGGAGCGAGCAGTTCAGAAAAATGAACTTGGAAAAGTAATGTTTGTATAAGCTTAGCATTTCCATTATATTATTTATTGCTATCTTAATTTCTTGGGAGCTGTCATTATGATGTAAGATTGTAAAATGAATGAAAACATGAAGGCATTTCAATTATGTTATTCTTTGCCATCTTAATTTCTTGGGAGTTGTAAGATTGTATGAATGACATGAAGGCTCAGTTGATACATATTTCTTAGCTGAAAATTATTGACTTCAATTGATTTCCTCCTGATATCATTCCTTTTTTCCTACTTTATGGCTTCCAATTAATTATATCTTGTATCTTGTATTGCAGGTACACCTCATTGGATGTTTGGTAATGGGAATAATTTCTTTGATATTATTCATGGAGCACTCTCCTCTTCTTTATCATGCATACACGATGATGACATCATATTTGTGGATGCAAATAGTTGGTGAATATCAGTTTTTAAAAGCACTGTGGAAGCATTTATCCAAAAGAAGAATGAATCATATTGTTAAGCTTCTAGCTGTTGGTGTTTTCTCAATTTTTATTCTTGAGTTCCTGGTAAGAATGTTAAACACATTTCTTTAGCCTTGTGAAGTATTTAAAAGTGATACTCCATCTTAACAAAGTTATTTGGTTTCCTCTGTAGGTACACAGCTTCACTGAAAGGAAGCTCTATACTTGGTGCTTCCTGATTGCAGGGGCCTCGGCTTCTTTTTATCTTTTTAAGTATTTGTCCTGGAGACCAGGGATTCCAATATTTGTTTGCCTTTCATGTTGGTTCTTGTCTCTTTTCACGTTGATGCCAGCTGAAATTCCTGACAACAACCAATTAGTGTAAGTCACTTCCATTAATTTATCCTTTGGATAGTGCAATGGAATACAGAACTCATTATTTGAAGCTAACAGAACCTGCTGTGCTGAAATCAACTCTCAGTAAAGTTTTTCAAACTATGATGCATGATAATCAAATTTTCCTGGTGAATTTTACTTCGTCATATATTTACTTTTACTTTTTTGATGCTTATGGCTAGGGATACAAGTTAATTATGCTAATCAAATGCAATTACTTTATTAACGAGCATATAGGATTCCTGAGATACAATAAATGAAAGCTAATATTTACTTCCCCTGTGCATGGCTATGAAGATGAAGAATTTTTCTTGGAAATTTTTTATTTTATTTCAAACACAACGGTTGCAATTTGTTGGAGATTTAGGCCACATAACCAATCATCCTCAAAAGTGAACAGGCTTGAACATGAATAAAAATAAAGACTGATTGGTATTCTTTTTATTGTTGACATGCAAATGCACCTTTACCCATACTTTGGCAATGTCATAATGTGTTATTTACCTTTTTCACCATTGAACCTTAGATAATTTTCCAAGTCTTCCATGTGGTAAAAATCATTTCATACATCTTTACTTAACCTTTCTTATATTTTTTTTGAATTTATATATCTTCTTCTTGAAGTGTTTTGGAAGTCACTTTCTTCAATTACTATGTTTTCAGAGTTGCTAGTGGAGCAGTGATAGTTGTTATAGGAATAGCTGCAAGATGGGTGGATTTAAATGCTGGAGGAAATAAGTATTGGCTTAGCATATGTAATCATGAATTCAAGAGTCCCATGTATTCAACTCTGTTTTACTTACAGGTGCCTTTCCCCCATTTAATTTGGAAGCTCAATCATGTATAATTTCAAAATATTAATTGATTTCTTTTTTTTTTCCTCACCAGACTATTTTAGTCTGTTTTTCTTCCTTGATGGTGTATATATCAACGTCTCACAGAACTGAGAAGCAAGAACTGCATGTATTACACCAGTTGATTAATTGGTCCATTGCTGGTATACTATCAATCCTTCTCTTTTCGCTCAAGTTTTTTTAGTGCCTTTCAGACATTTTCAGTGTGTTAGCATCATACTGTTTCATTTTCTTTATTCCTTCTTGAAATACAGAGCCTTTTTTTGTTTTTTTTACATGAGTTATGGCTCCTGTTTTATTTCATTGAATAAACTGCGTGTGTTACAATGTGGGAGTAACTACAGAAATTTTATTATGTGTAACTACTTTTTTAACATAAACAATGCTCAGTCTTAATTTTGCTTCATAGCTGTAAGAAATACTTTGTATTTCAATCATTTTCAGTACAGATTTGAAGTTCTGAACATGAATTTGTGTCACATGATTAACATTACTTTTAGTTTATTAGCAACTTTCTGTATGTAGTATATATACCTGTGATTTCATTGTTCCAGAACTCAGTTTTTTTCATCTCACTATTCATTGCAATTGCTTGGATTAAGGAACTTGAAATTCTCAACATATCATTTTTATGTTTGCACTATTTTAAATCCTCTTAAATTAGGTCTTTTTATTCTTCAGTTCTTTTTTTACCTTAATTATAAATTATATTGGAAACTAGCATCAATTTTAATTTGTATTGATCTCCTTTTCTTAGGTTTTTCATTGGTGCTGCCACTATTTTCAGTGAATAGCCTCTTATCCCGGCTCACTTCCATATTTCTTGGTTTTGCGCCTACATTTCTTCTTCTCTCTATTGGGTACATCTTATTTAGCAGCCTCTTTGATTTTGGATTCCCTTTAACTTTTGTATCGTGAGCATACAGTTGTGTAATCTCTTTCTTCTTAAAACCTGTGCAGATACGAAGCAGTATTTTATGCTGCTCTTGCTCTTGTACTTATGGCATGGATACTTTTTGAAAATACGATTCTCAATTTAAACATCTTGAGTAGGTCATCAGCTTCCGCTGAAAACATTGAGAATAATCTCATTCTTGGATATGATAACAGGTCTTTGCAATTATCTGATGTGAGGATCCCGTTGTTCTTTGTAAGTGCTACTCCTTCCTTTGTCATATGTCCTAATAACCTCATTTGATATGAAAATATTTTTGTGTAAGAAATGTATTTTCTGCTAGCACTGTTGGGAGAATGAGATGAGAAACCGTAATCTTTTAAACTTTACAACTATAATTACTACATTGTACAACTTAGAATTTTTGTCTTAATCAGTAATTTGAGAAATTTAATTAGGGTTTCTTATCTTAGTAGATTTATGATTATTTATAATTTGCCTGTGTAGAAGTACCATCTTATAGAGGTTGATTGGTTACAATGTGTTAGGAACCAGCCTAGTAATAAGCCGAAACTGCTGGATTAATTTATCACACCAGCTATGAACTTGCAAAATACAATAATCTGATAGGAATTAATAAACTCCCTCAGCCAAGACAGTAACAGATCCCCTCGTCGAAGTCTGTTTCCTCTCTCCTAAAATCTGCCGAGAGCACTGAACTCCCACAGCCAAGATGGTTGCTGTTCTATATCAGAACCAGCTCCCTTCTCCTAAAATCTAATACAAAATACCTCCCCCCCAAATCCCATCCTTCCTACGGTTAATATAAGCAGTAAAAAGCATCTGCACAGTGTCCCAAAAATATGCAGAAAGCTACAAGGCTAACAATTCCAAGCCACTCTATATAATGGCTAGGTGTCCTAAGAATACATTAAAATGGCAAGGTCAAACCCTGCCACCTTAAAGCATGCTGGTCCCAAAAATGTCTTAGCATAGGTCTTGCTGATGGGTAAGGTCCTTTCACAATGACAGACTAACTTGGTGAGCTTGTTATTTTGGGTAACTGTTGCATTTAGGTTTCTCATGGTTTTTCAAGTATGAATGATTCTGTTTCAGTTGAAGTTCAGAATTTAAAACCATAAAACCCTAGGGTAGTGGTAGAAAGATAAGATGAGGGAACCCGATTGGATGATTTGGCCTGGATAGCAATGAGATCCAAATGCTCTTGTGCAGCATTAATAAATGATTGACTTGTATAAATTGTCTAAGATGAATCTGGAGCTGTCTTCACAAGGGGTGTAATGGAGAATTAGATCTTTAAAGGATTAAATAGTAAAATAGATTCTATTGAGATGTTTCAAATCAGTGTCTTGTCAGAATTCATGTCAACCAAGCTTTTAGATTATGCTGAGCGGTTCTTTTTCTTGTTAATAATGCATATCAGAGAAAGATTGACAGTTATTCATTTAGTTTTGAATTTGACATATATGCAAGCTATTGTTTCCTGCAGATGGTTTTACTCAATGTTGCCTTCTTTGGAACTGGAAATTTCGCCAGTATTGCTAGTTTTGAGATTTCATCTGTCTATCGATTCATTACTGTCTTCAGTGTAAGTGATTGGTGGGCTTTTGAAGAAATCTTTAGTTACCTGTTCTAGTCTTCTTGAAAACTGACATGGTTTGCTTGCATTTCCAGCCGTTCCTGATGGCAGCCCTACTTATGGTCAAGTTATTTATTCCATTCATGCTTGTTATGTAAGTGGACCTAGCTTTTTGCAAATATTCTACAACATTTAATTATTTGAGACCTGGTTATCTTCAATTGGTACTTTCAGCGATGCATCCCAGCTAAAAAATGTGATCTTTTTTTTAACTATTTTCAAAGCTCTGGGTTTTACCATTAGACCGGTCACCTAATCTTTTTTGGTTTATGTTAAGAAGAACAATCACTAAATTGTATTTCATTGCCAACCTTAAATATATATGGCGCTTGCAATGAATTTTAGATTCAAAGAATATTAGGTTCGCAACTTATTATAGTAAATGTCATTCTTATATTAATTATGATGGAGTGAAATGCAGATGTGCATTCAGTGCGGTGACCAAAATGAACCAAGTTCCAAGGATGGGGTGTTACTTTCTTGTTCTGTTATTCTCAGACGTGATGACCATTCACTTCTTCTTCCTGGTATAACGTCCTATTCTTCTTAATTTCGTTCTCTTCCAGTTCCTCCTCTCTTTACTTCATTATTTCAAATCCCATGCGTCATTTTTGACACTGGATTATGCTTTAAATATTAGTTTAGATCATGTCACTACCGAATAATAGGGTATGCTCTTCTTAAACTGCAGATGAATATAGTTTCAACTTAAAAACGAGCATTGTAGTTATTGGTTGCATTCTCTTAACTAATATTACCTAATCCATCAAATCCTGAACTGGCAAGCCATCTCTTTGTTATTGTTTAAAATGGTCATCAAGACTCTAGACCCCCTTTTTGGTTTTAATGATTCTTTACACTTTACTTGTTGATGTAAACTTCGTCCATGGCAATTGTTGACAGTAATATTTGGGCATGCAACTAATGGGAGCTATGATAACATGAACAGGTGAAGAATACAGGAAGTTGGATGGAGATTGGTAATAGTATCAGCCATTTTGGGATCATGAGTGCCCAAGTTGTGTTTGTGCTGTTACTATTTGCCCTCACAAATATGTTCACAAAGGACATTCGTGTTAATTCAGCAGTCCCATCTTCTCGTAAGGCTATTTAGTTTGCTTTGCATCAGACAGTGATCTCTATATCTGAAAATAAATCAGCCACCTCAGGAGTTGCAGTGACATGATTCTTCACCTCTTTCCATCATCAATACGACAATTTTGCTGATTACATAACCAGCTTCTCGCCAACGTCGAGGTCTAACTGAATTTTTTTCCTTCGGTTCTAAGTTACTATTCACCTACAGGTTTACAGGTTACAACCACACCAACATTTAGATTTGGGGACAATATGAAGGCGACTTCAGAACAGTGAGTAAGCCTAAGCATAGCTTTGGAATCAACAACATGCATTTGTTCAGTACTTTAACCCTTTCTTATTTGAATCGTCTTGAGCTGACCAAAATAGAGTAAACCAAAAAAGAAAAAGAAAATTCTGATGAAAAAGAAAAATATCCACAATTTTGGAAGATTTCCCATGCATTGACAGGTGTTATCATAGGATTTTAGAGGATCATTCAGCTGGTTTGTTCTACGAACGTTGTTGTAAGAATATTGATCCATAAAACTTTGAGAAATTACCTTCCGCTGTTTGTTGATCAATGGTAATTTCTCAGTGTTTGAGGAATTAATTTCCCTGAAATTTCTTTTTTGGATCAAGTATGAAACAAGATTGGAGCCAACTTTCTAAACAGTTGACTTCCTGGAAAATATAATTTTATTGAAGTCATCCTTTTAAAAAAGTACAATAAATTGAACCGAGAGTCCTCTAGAAAACAAGAAAATTAATCAATGACTTGATTCGATGGACCAAGGAATGAAAACAATATTTTAGTGAGTTCTATAGTATGAAAAGTTACGTCAGATATCCACTAAATTGAAAACGTAAGCGCAGTTTTAAATATGTCCAATAAGTTACGATATTCCAAGTGTGGAACACTTGCTTGGTTTTTTCCCGCCATCTCATCCCGACGCGGACGGCAAGGCAAAGGCGACCATTCAACTTACTGCATTCATTATTTTCCAACTACAGACATCAAAAGTTGCAGACATCATTTTTAATTTCTTTCATAACATATTATAAGACTATATGGTAACCACCAAATACTTAGGTTAGCTGGTAAAGAGCTGTCCTATCTTAATCATGGGTCTTGAGTTGGCGTGGGAATGCAGCGTGTGTGGATGGTAGAGGTTTACCCCCGAAAGGAATCAACTCAATCTCAGTCCGGATTAGTTTGGGGCCGTTGATGTGTCTAAAAAATGATCTACCCTAGGACACGGATGCACTACACAAAAAAAACTGTATGGTAATCTTTCACTTCTTTTCCTGGCAAATTAATTTTTTAAAAATCTAAAAAGAAAACGTGTGCTTCCGCCAAATGGATTAGGTTTCTGGTGCGATGTTTGTTATGGGCTGACTCTGTTTTTGTTTCTTATATTACCTCTGGGCTGACTACGTCTTGCCTTTACAAATGAAATTGTGGTCTTCTTTCTACCAAAAAAAAAAAAAAAAAAAAGGGAAAAAAAAACATCGTGCTCTTGTTTTCTTTCTCTTTTTTTTGACCAATAGTTTTTTTTTTTTTGATATCTCACCCGGTTCATCAGACCCTGCGGTTCTGACTAATTCGAATTCAGGTTTTGCAGTGGCAAGGATGACTCTCCTAACAGTGGTAGCTCCATACAATTGGACCAACAGTTTTATTTTCATTGTTTGATTGTTGTTACCCCATCTAATTATGTTAATCACAATTACAAACAATAAATTTTGGTCTCAGAAAATTTAGTGAATTAGTTTTTCTCGACTTATTTTTTTGAATTCTCATCTTTGATCTCTTCATTACTCATTTTTAATAATTTTGGTACTCAATCATTTCAATACCTTCACCATTCAACTTTGATCTCTTGAATGTTCATATTCAATATTTTTAAGGTTTTGAAAAAACAAAGACAGATGTTGAAAACATAAAATATTATGAGAAGAATTACTATGAGGTCCCAAGGTAGGAATTTAATGACCAAAAGGTTCTAATAACAAGTGACAACATATACCTATTGTCATTTATATACTGAAATCTGTCATTGTATGTTTCTCGGATGTTATCGGAATTTGTAGATCCATTCCTCGATACCTTATAGCAATTCCCCAACATAATAATTGTAGAGGATGAGTTCTATTTTTTATGGGTTAAATTATATGTTTGGTCTTCTATATTTGCATCAAGTTTTCAATTTCGTCAAATTTAAAAATGTTTTATCAACATTTAATTGCATATTTACCTTTTAAATTTGTCGAGTTGGCATTTTCGGTTAAATAAAACTAACAGTGTTAAAATTAAAGGATCAAAAGTATGTTTTTTAAACTTAAAAAATCAAACTGAAACTGTATGTAAATTTAAAGGGTCAAAGTATACTTTAGCCTTTAAAAAAAAAAAAAAAACTTTATGCAATTTAAACGCGTGCATCGTATACAAACATATGATCGTTAGGCTCCAACAACTATCACTGTCAAACTTTAACTTGAAGTTTTATCTAAATATGACAGGTAGCGTTGCCACCGGGCAAACAACTATTAACAAGGATAAGTCCTATTGACTGAGCATTTACAAAGCAGCTTCTCATATAATTTCTAGAGAATTTCTGATAAGACTCAAATTCATTGGTCGCCTATAAATGAAAACCAACCATCCACTGCATATGAAATCTGCCATAATTTCATCACTTTCCTCCTCCATCAGATCTAGCTGTTTACCAAGCTCATTACTTCGCATACACCTTCAAAGTGGGATTTTCATTTTCAATCTTGATTCTTCGCAGGAACAGCAGGGACTACAACATGACGTATGCGTATATTTCTTTCGTTTTGGCACGTAAATAATTACATGCATGATATCTTCCATAGCTAGATACCTTTAATCTTCACAGATTTTGCAGCTATTTCAATAATACTGATGAAACTGTCTCAAAGTATTTGTTATTTCTTGAATCCTTACATTATATTCTTACTTTTTCATGGTTTTGTTTTGGGTTCACGACAAGTCAACACATAATCATTGGTTCTTATTTTAACATGTCTTATGTAATATGTTGCCACATGAGATTTAGCTGTGGAGTAGAGTCTGCCAGTTTTGTCGTGAGCTCCAATCTTCTGAGGCGTCCGTTGGAGACAATCTTGGAGCTTCATGCAGAGATCAGTACAGAGCAGGACAACTTGTGGTTCAAAGTGAAGCAAGAGCTGGATTTGACAGTAATAGCATTTGTGGCCTCTCAAATTAATCTTGAAGAACCTCGAGCAATCAGATTTGGTTTCTTCTTCGGCTCTTAAGGACAACAATTTCCCTGTTTTTGAGTTTCTTTGTAACCAAAAATTCCCATGTTTCTCCCTTCATAAGGCTGCAATTTCTCTCTTCTATCATCATCGCGAGCAACTCCATCAACTGAAATCCCGGGTACATCCTTTTATACTATAATCAACGAAACAGTAAACTAATTGATAGACAAGTAGTCAATTTTAGATATATAAACAGACTACACATTTCCCCTTGCACTGAGGTGGACAAGAATTCATCTTAATCAAGTTAGACAATTAGGTAGACAATTAGTACTCCATCCAGTCTCTAATAGAAGAGCTACTAAACTAATATGGGTGGATTAAAGAAATAAAATAAATTGTGGCGTCATCTCCTTAAAATTTATATCCATGTATAACATTGGATTATATATTGTTTTATAAATTACGTAAATTAGTCTCGAGAAAAATATTAAATAAAAGAAATAAAGTAGATTGAGGTCATATATTTTGGACTAAATTTAACTGCCAAACTAGCTCTTTTATCATGTATCAGAGGTAGTATTACATACAACAATAGGATGCATTAGCATGAAAAATTACACTGGACATGTTTGGTATCACTTTTCATAGCCCATAAGTCCAATTTGAAGGTCCAATCGGACTTATGATACTGTTTGAAAATTTTGACAGGTTTGACAGAGGCTTCTACCTAATTGAACTTTTAAGTGAAAAGGGACTTATTTCATAATCTCCTTTTTGGAGCTTTTGGAGAAGCACCTTCTTAAAAGTAACCACAATAACATATGTCTCTCTCTGTTTTGTGCTCTGTACAACATTTCTATCTCTCTCCTTTTCAAAAATAATTTTAGGGTATTCACTAATACTAAAAATAATTTTTCAAAACTATAAAGTATTTTTTTAGTACCGTTCAATATCTGAAGTATTTTTTTAGTACCATTAAATACACTTAAAAATATTTTACGGTCCTCCTGGTACTAAAGATAATTTTTTTCAAGATTCTGAAATAATTTTTTAAGATTCTGAAGTATTTTTTTAGTACCTTCAATATCCTAAAGCATATTTTTAGTACCAGTCGGAACCTTCAAAAACATTTCACAATCTGACTTCTACTTAATATGACTTTTCCATAAGTCAAATTGACTAGAGGTCATTTTTGCAACCGGTATTCCAAACACGCACACCCTAACGATGCTTGGCAGATAATGAATAAGGATAAAGGAGGTGTGTTCATACAGTAAAGTCAGCTAATGGGCAAGGGATAAAAACAAAGGAAATACAAAAGTAGCAACAACAAATATTATTCCATTGATTCAAGCTGGCCAGATGGATCATACATTTTGTCATTAATTTCTATAAACAATTAACCATTCATATTTATCATCCATCAATATCAAAAAGAAGGAAATAATTTTAAAAAATGCACAAAGCTCAGTAACAATGATTTTTTTTTTTTTTGCTCAAACAGTAACAATGATTTAAATGTTCAAAAAAGTATACTTCTTACTCACATATATTGATTCTCGTGGTGTTTGATTCTCCCCCATCAAGAATTGATTCATTTGGTACTACTGAACTGGGAATGAATTCCAAGTTATGTGACAGCTTATCTTATAAACTCCCATTTTCCAAATGATAACTGGGAATGAATTCATCACAATATAATGCAGATTGATAGATCCAAGCCATTAATAGTAACTGGACATGCTCTGGGGGGATCCATTGCTTCTCTTTTCACTCTGTGGCTGTTAGAAAACCTTACCACTGGCTCAGGAAGGAAACACTCACCACTCTGCATCACCTTTGGTTCACCCCTTCTGGGTGATACAGACCTTCAAAAAGCCATTTCACGAAGCCCTTTATGGAATTCAAGCTTTCTCCATGTGGCCTCTCTCCAGGATCCTCTTCCAAGGTCCTTCATCTCAACCAATGAGTACAAGCCCTTCGGAACATTTCTCTTGTGCTCTGAACTCGGCTCTGCTTGTTTCAATGACCCTGATTCTATTCTGCAACTTTTAGTTGAAACCAGGTCCACTCCTAGTGATCCATATGAACAAGGATTTCACATTCATCAGTATTCAGACATTGTGCAAAGTCTCCACCACAAGGCTATTTGCAAGGCTTTTACTTTGCAGCCACAAAACATGGCTCTTTCTGATTCACTAGAAGCGTCCATAACCATCCAGCTTGAAGCACTTGACCTTTCACAAATCCAGCAGGTAATTCACCTCAGTTTCTACTTCTGGTAGCGTGGTAGCGACTGCTGCTTTATGTTTCATAACTGAACCAATTATAACTTCACACTGACATTGACAGAATGTGGTGGAAAAGCTGAAGCTGCAAGAGATTACATTGCAACAGAAGAAAGATTTGGATCCATCCAAGAGATTGAATGACATGAAGATGCACATGGCCAACCTCGAATGGTACAAAAAGTATGCTAAAGCTGAGGAGACAGGAATGTACGACATGTACAAGAAGCATAGGAATGAAGGAGACCAAGATATTGTTCGGTGGAAGAGGGAGCTCACACTTTACTGGACAGAAATGGTTGAGGAGGCAGAGATGAAACCTCAGAGGGAAGGAGCTGCTTTTCGCACCCGTTGGCTCTTTGCCGGCACAAATTACAGAAGAATGATGGAGCCACTTGACATTGCTGATTACTACGAAAATGGTGGAAAAGACTATGAGACCGAAGGAAGGTCCAAACATTATCAGAAGCTAGAGGAATGGCTCAAAGAAGACACAACAACGGCTTCTTCATGTGGGGGATTGTTATGCATTACGAATAAGCAGAATGTTGAATCAATTCTGACGTTTGATTCTTGTTTCTGGGCTCGCGTGGAAGAGGCTCTCATTGCCTGCAGAGACATGATGATGAAGAGCGGTGAAGAATGTAGCAGCAGTAGGCAGAAATTAAGTGAGTTTGAGGAATATGTTTATGAGTTGCTCAAGAATTATGCAGTTTCGCCTGAGATTTTCTTGAAGTACAGTACCTACATGCGTTGGTGGAATGAGTACGAAATACTCAAGGAAGCATCCAGTGATTCAAAACTAGCCAGCTTTATGGGTAACCCTGACAATTACAAGCTCTATTCCATGGGGGTATTTGATTTCCAGTGAAGTTTGACTGCTGATGAAGACTTGAAAAGCATTACAAATAATAAAGTAATACAATAAATGGTTTGATATAGTAAGTTTGTAAGATTTCTTATGACACAATAAATGCTTTGATATCTGTTTGGAAAATTAATTATGAGTTTATCTCATGATTGTGCTTAATCAACACTAGTAATGGAATGATTTGTTTTGTTATGGTCTTTAATTTCTGCCCTATTTTATAAGTGCTCTATCTACAACACCCTCCCCTCTCCCAATAGAGAAAACTGCAGTTATAGAAATACAACATTGGGGAATGAGGACAAGGAAGATATACTATACAATGTAACAAATCTTAAAGATGTTGCCAAACCTGTCATGTTCATGCTCCTGTCTGGCCTTAAAAACCAGCCTCGTCTAACATTGAGATTCTTGACTTTGTGTTTCCTAAAAGTCCTAAAGAATTCAGATAACCAACCATAGGCACGGACCACAGACCAGATGGGATATAAAGTAAAGGGAGAATTCCAAATAAATACCAAATGAATTTGTAAAACCCCCAGATGCCCCTCGAATTTGTAAAATGACTCAGCGGTGACACAGACTTATCAGGGATATGCAAATTCATGGCAAATGACCAGAATACCATTCTATCTTTTCTCTTTCCTCTCTCCTGAACGAACCAGGCCTTCCTCCTACCAGATCCGCCGTCGACCTCCACCATCGACGTCAAAGCCAATGCCGCACCCACCGCCACCTACGTCGCACCCACGGGCATCGTGAAAAGAAAAAAAAAAATGGGTCGTTCGCGTACGCGAGAGATCGAGAGATTGGAAGAAATTGGAAGAATAAGCCGGAAGGAAGGAAGGAAGGAGAGGGATGAAGGAAGAAAGAGGAAGAAGAAGAGAAAGACGGGCATTCTCCGGGGAATTGTCAAGCAATTCTCGAGAATTGCTTGACAATTCTCAATTGAGAATTGCCTTGGCAATTCTCGAGAATTGCAAAGGCAATTAAGAATTGCCAATGCATGGCAATTCTCGGGAATTGCCAGTGGCCTTGGTGGCTACTGTGGGGTTTTTTTTTACGGTGTGTTTCATGTTTTTTTTTACAACCGAGTTCTTGCCTTTTCCATTTTTATCTCAATTACAAAACATAAACTTCATCGCCATTTACAAAAAAACCATCAGCATTTACAAGTAAACCATTGCCATTTACAAGAAAACTATCGCCATTTACAACTGAGTTCTTGCCTTTTCCATTCTTGCCTAAATTACAAAACATAAACTTCATCGCCATTTACAAGTAAACCATCGCCATTTACAAGTAAACCATCGCTATTTACAAAAAAACCATCGCCATTTACAACTTATTATCATTCAGGCAAGAAAAAAAAATAACTTGTAAATGACGATGGTTTTCTTGTAAATGGCGATGGTTTACTTTGTAAATGGCGATGAATTTATGTTTTGTAATTGAGGCAAGAATGGAAAAGGCAAGAACTCAGTTGTAAAATGGCGATGGTTTACTTGTAAATGTCGATGATTTTTTTGTAAATGGCGATGAAGTTTATGTTTTGTAATTGAGACAAAAATGGACAAGGCAAGAACTCGGTTGTAAAAAAAATATGAAACACACAACCGTAAAAAAAAACCCCACAGTAGCCACCAAGCCAAGGCAATTCTCGAGAATTCTCAATTGAGAATTGCTTGACAATTCCTGGAGAATGCCCGTCGAACTTTTCTTTCTTTTCCGTCTTTCTCTTCTTCTTCCTCTTCCTTCCTTCATCCCTCTCCTTCCTT
This sequence comes from Acacia acuminata, assembly GCA_019022655.1. Classification (NCBI taxonomy): domain Eukaryota; kingdom Viridiplantae; phylum Streptophyta; class Magnoliopsida; order Fabales; family Fabaceae; genus Acacia; species Acacia acuminata. The sequence continues at coordinate 1,382,399 of JAFJYI010000138.1, forward strand.
CCTTCCTTCCTTCCGGCTTCTTCTTCCAATTTCTCCCAATCTCTCGCATACGCGAACGACCCAATTTTTTTTTTCTTTTTCACCGATGCCTCGTGGGTGCGACGTAGGTGGCGGTGGGTGCGGCATTGGCGTCGACATCGATGGTGGAGGTCGACGGCGGCGCGGCGGATCCGGGTAGGAGGAAGGCCTGGTTCGTTCGGAGAGAGGAAAGAGAAAAGATAGAAGGGCATTCTGGTCATTTGTCATGAATTTGCATAACCTCTGAGTCATTTTATAAAATTGAGGGGCATCTGGGGGTTTTAAAAATTCATTTGGTATTTATTTGGAATTCTCCCTAAAGTAAACCTATACCGTTTAAGTTATTATTTAAAAAAGAATTAATTATATGTATCATCAAGTTACACGTGTCAGCAAAAGAGGGCAATAGATTGGGTTTTAATGCAGACAGAAGGAGACGATGGAATTGGGACTAGGGAGCACATGCATCCAATTACTGAGTTGATCATGCCATGTGCCAGCTCCCAGTATATCATGTATCATCTCCATGCATGTATTACATATATTATTAATCCACCCCATGGATTACCCTATACAATTTTGTGTCCCAATGGATTTGTCAGAATCTGTAGATCCGACATGGAATTTGTATCAGTACTTGTAGTTTCTTTTTAATAACTGGTTCTAATTATAAAACCTAGTTGATTTTTTTGGAGAAATTGAGGAAGCTAAATAAGTTACTTAATTATTTATATATTGTATATCCTTATATTATATATTAGTTTATTAGTCAAACTAATTAGATTGAAGAAAAAAATAAAAATAAAAATATTCTAACGTAATTTAATTACCTTCCTTAATCTCTCCAAAAAAAGTCAACTAGATTTTATAATTAGAACTGGAGAGAGTATTTTTGCTTTCAATGCCCAACAAGTTGTGTCCCGAATTGTAATTGCTGATGGAATATTTATTTTTTGACAGTGAGGGTGAATTTGTAATTAGCTAGATTCTGGATTACAAAAAAAGTTCATTTGAGCGAAAAGAATAGCCCCAATTGAAAAGCTCATTAGATTTATTTGGAATATCAGTGAGAAAAATGATTTATAGTCAATATGATTTATAAAAAAGTTAGATTGGATAAAAGTTAAATTGTGAAATGTGATTTATATTGGGTTAGCAGAAATATAAGTAGCTTTTGATATTTAAATTTATAGTCAATCTAAAATATTTTTTAGAGAAGTGAGTGGTAATAAAAATATATTGAACGGCATGATCTAGAAAACAAGAAAATTAATCAATGATTTGATACGATGAACCAAAGAATGAAATTTTGGTATCTCTCAATTCAATAAAATGTTTCATAGTATGAAAAATTACGTCAGATATCCACTAAATTGAAAACGTAAGCACACTTTTAAATATTTGGGAAAATATCACTCATGTTTTAAGAAACATAAAAAATATCAACCCAAAATCACATATCAAAAAAGTCTCTAGGGACTTTTTTTGATGTTAGTTGTATTGACAACAGAAAGTGTTATATTCAAAACATGAAGTAGTATATTGACAACAAAATTTAAAATTTTATTCATTCACAACAGAAAAAGCTAGATTCATAATAGGAAGTGTTATATTTACAACAAAATTTAAAAACCTGGATTTTGTTTTAAACTTAGGTCCCTAAGTGTACAGAGGTCATTCACAACAGAAAAAACTATGTTGACAACAAAATATAAAAACTTAGAGCCATTTTAAAACTCAAGTCAATATAGCACTCACTGTTGTTAATATAACTTTTTTTGTTGTGAATGACCTCTGTACGCTTAGGGATCTGAGTTTGAAACAAAATCCAAGTTTTTAAATTTTGTTGTGAATATAGCATTTCGTGTTGTGAATATAGTTTTTTCTGTTGTAAATGGGCTTTGTACACTTAGGAACCTAAGTTTGAAACAGAATTCGAGTGTTTAAATTTTGTTGTGAATATATCACTTCCGATTGGGAATCTAGTTTTTTCTGTTGTGAATTAACATATTTTTAAATTTTGTTGTCAATATAAGACTTTATCATTGTGAATACAAATAATATATAAAAAAAAGTCCCTATAAACTTTTTTGATATGTAATTCTGAATTGAGACTTTTTTTTTTTATCTTTTTTATATTCCCTAGGACTGATATTTTCCCAAAATATTTTATTCCAAGTGTTGATCATTTGCTTGGTTTTTTCCCGCCATCTCATCTCGACGCGGACGACACGGCAAAGGCGACCATATCCATAGGTTCAACCTACTGCATCCATTATCATTTTTAATTTCTTTCACGGTATATTGTAAACTTTCACTTCTTTTCCTGGAAAATTAAATATTATCTCTGATTCTAATTATAAGATCTAGTTGAATTTTTGTAGAAAGATTAAAAAAACTAAATAAATTATTTAATCATTTCATATATTATCTAAGAAGAAAACGTGTGCTCCCGCCAAATCGATTACGTTTCCCGTGCGATGTTTGTTGTGGGCTGACGCTGTTTTTGTTTCTTATATACCTCTGTGGGCTGACAACGTTTTGCCTTTACGGATAAAACTGTGGTCTTCCTTTCTAGCGGAAAAAAAAAAAAAAAAAAAAACATCGTGCTCTTGTTTTCTCTCTTTTTTGGGCCAACAGTTTTAATTTCATTGTCTAATCGTTATTACCGCCTTCTAATTCTGTTAATCACAATTAAAACAGTAAATATTTCCCCCAGAAAATTTTAGTTTTTTCGATTTCTTTTTTCAATTCTCATCTTTGATCTCTTCATTACTCATTTTTAATACTTTTGGTACTGAATCATTTCAATACCTTCGCCATTCAACTTTGATCTCCTCAATGTTCATATTTAATATTTTTAAGGTTTAAAAAAAAACAAAGACAGATGTCAAAAACATAAAATATTATGAGAAGAATTACCATGGTAGTTAAAAACTCGATTTATCACTACGATTTTACGTTTTTACGATTTTTTTTCATTAAAACGATTTAACTAATTCATTCCCCTTCCGTTTTGTAAAATTTACGTTTTCACTACCATGAGAATTACTATGAGGTCCCAAGGTAGGAATTTAATGACCAAAAAGTTACAGTAAGAAGTGACATTATATACCTATTATCATTTATTATACTAAAATATGTCATTGCATGAATCTCAGTTGTTATCAAATTTTATAGGTCCATTCCTCGAGAGCTTCTAGCAATTGCCCAACATAATAATTGTAGAGGATGAGTCCTATTTTTTTTATGGGTTAAATTATACGTTTGGTCATCTAGATTTGCATTAAGTTTTCAATTTGGTTAAATTTAAACATGTTTTATCAACATTTGATTGCATATTCACAGTTTAAAGTTGTTGAGTCAACATTTTCGGTTAAATAAAATTAACAGTATTAAAAGGGGAGAAAAGTTATTTGTGGTGGGGCCCACAAAAATTTTCTCCCCTTTTAATATTTTCCCTTCATTTTCCTCCCCCTTCCCTCCCCCTCCCCCCCCCCCAAAAAAAAAAACCAAACATACCCTAAAGGATTAAAGTACATTTTTTTTACTTAAAAGATCAAATTGAAACTTGATGTAAATTTAGAGGGCCAAAAGCATATACTTTAACCCCCCTTTCCCCAAAAAAAAGCAATTTAAACGCGTAGACAAACATATCAACGTTAGACTCCAACAATCTATCACCGTCAAGCTTAAACTTAAAATTTTATCCAAATATGACAAGTAGCATTGCCATCAGGACAAATAACTGTTAATAAGGATAAGTCTTGTTGACCTAAGCATTTACACAGCAGCTTCTTATATATAATTTCCAGAGAATTTCTGAAGAGACTCAAATTCATTGGTCGCCTATAAATGAAAACCATCCACAGCATATAAAATCAACCATAATTTCATCACTTTCCTCCTTCATCAGATCTGGCTGTTTACCAAGCTCATTCCTTCGCATACACCTTCCAAGTGGGATTTTCATTTTCAATCTTTATTCTTCGCAGGAACAGCAGGGACTACAACATGACGTATTGGTATATTTCTTTCGTTTTGGCACGCAAATAGTTAAATGCATGTTATCATTAGTAGCTACACACCTTTATAATCTTCACATATTTCGTATCTATTTCAATAATACTGATGACACTGTCTCAAAGTATTTGTTATTTCTTGAATCCTTACATATATATTCTTACTTTTTCATGGTTTTGTTTTGGGTTCACGACAAATCAACACATCAATCATTGGTTCTTATTTTAACATGTCTCATGTTGCCACATGAGATTTAGCTGTGGAGTAGAATCTGCCAGTTTTGTCGTGAGCTCCAATATTCTGAGGCATCCGCTGGAGACAATCTTGGAGCTTCATGCAGAGATCAGTAAAAAGCAGGAGGACAACTTGTGGTTCAAAGTGAAGCAAGAGCTGGATTCGACGGTCATAGCATTTGTGGCCTCTCAAATTAATCTTGAAGAACCTGAGCAATCAGATTTGGTTTCGTCTTCGGCTCTTAAGGACAACAATTTCCCTGTTTTTGAGTTTCTTTGTAACCACAAATTCCCATGTTTCTCCCTTCATAAGGCTGCAATTTCTCTCTTCTATCATCATCGCGAGCAGCTCCATCAACTGAAATCCCGGGTACATCCTTTTATACTATAATCAACGAAACAATAAACTAATTTATAGACAAGTAGTCAATTTTAGATACATGAATAGACTACACTTTTCCCCTTGCACTGAGGTGGACAAGAATTCGGCTTAATCAAATTAGTATTTTATCGAGTCTCTAATATAAGAGCTACTTAACTAATCTAGGAGGATTAAGAAAATAAAATAAATTGTGGCATGATCTCCTTAAAATATATATCCATGTATAACATTAGAGTATTTATTGTTTTATAAGTTACGTAAATTAGTTTGAGAAAAATGATAAATAAAAGAAATAAAGTGAACTGAAGTCTTATATTTTGGACTAAGTTAAACTCTCAAACTAGCTTTTTTATTAGAGATCGGAGGTAGTATTACATATAATAATAGGATGCATTTAGCATGACAAGCAGAAAAATTACACTGTAACGATGCTTAGCAGATAATGAAATAAGGATAAAGGAAGTGTTTTCATGCAGTAAAGTCAGCTAATGGACAAGGGATAAAAACAAAGGAAATACAAAAGTAGCAACAACAAATTTTATTCCATTGATTCAAGATGGCCACATGTATCATACATTGTCATTAATTTCTATAAACAATTAACCATTCATACATATCATTCATCAATATCAAAAAGAAGGAAATAATTTAAAAAATGCACAAAGCTCAGTAGCAATGATTTAAATGGTAAAGTATAGTTCTTACACATATATATTGATTCTCGTGGTGTTTGAATCTCCCCCCATCAAGAATTGATTCATTTGGTACTATTTAACTGGGAATGAATTCCAAGCTTTGTGACAGCTTATCTCATAAACTCCCATTTTCCAAATGATAACTGGGAATGAATTCATCACAATATAATGCAGATTGATAGATCCAAGCCATTAATAGTAACTGGACATGCTCTCGGGGGGTCCATTGCTTCTCTTTTCACTCTGTGGCTGTTAGAAAACCTTACCACTGGCTCAGGAAGGAAACACTCACCACTCTGCATCACCTTTGGTTCACCCCTTCTGGGTGATACAGACCTTCAAAAAGCCATTTCACGAAACCCTTTATGGAATTCAAGCTTTCTCCATGTGGCCTCTCTCCAGGACCCTCTTCCCAGGTCCTTCATCTCAACCAATGTGTACAAGCCCTTCGGAACATTTCTCTTGTGCTCTGAACTCGGCTCTGCTTGTTTCAATGACCCTGATTCAATTCTGCAACTTTTAGTTGAAAACAGGTCCACTGTTCGTGTTCCATATGATCAAGGATTTCACATTCATCAGTACTCAGACATTGTGCAAAATCTCCACCACAAGGCTATTTGCAAGGCTTTTACTTTGCAGCCACAAAACATGGCTCTTTCTGATTCACTAGAAGCGTCCATAATCATCCAGCTTGAAGCACTTGGCCTTTCACAAATCCTGCAGGTAATTCACCTCAGTTTAGTCACCGCTGCTTCATGTTTCATAACTGAACCAATTATAACTTCACACTGACATTGACAGAATGTGGTGGAAAAGCTCAAGCTGCCAGAGATTACGTTGCAGAAGAAGAAAGGTTTGGATGCATCCAAGAGATTGAATGACATGAAGATGCACATGGCCAACCTCGAATGGTACAAAAAGTATGCTAAAGCTGAGGAGACAGGAATGTACGACATGTACAAGAAGCATAGGAATGAAGGAGACCAAGATATTGTTTGGTGGAAGAGGGAGCTCACACTTTACTGGACAGAAATGGTTGAGGAGGTAGAGATGAAGCCTCAGAGGGAAGGAGCTGCTTTTCGCACCCGTTGGCTCTTTGCCGGCACAAATTACAGAAGAATGATGGAGCCACTTGACATTGCTGATTACTACGAAAATGGTGGAAAAGACTATGAGACTGAAGGAAGGTCCAAACATTATCAGAAGCTAGAGGAATGGCTCAAAGAAGACACAACAACGGCTTCTTTATCTGGGGGATTGTTATGCATTACGAATAAGCAGAATGTGGAATCAATTCTGACGCTTGATTCTTGTTTCTGGGCTCGCGTGGAAGAGGCTCTCATTGCCTGCAGGGACATGATGATGGAGAGCGGTGAAGAATGTAGCAGCAGTAGGCAGAAATTAAGTGAGTTTGAGGAATATGTTTATGAGTTGCTCAAGAATTATGCAGTTTCGCCTGAGATTTTCTTGAAGTACAGTACCTACATGCGTTGGTGGAATGAGTATGAAACGCTCGAGGAAGCATCCAGTGATTCAAAACTAGGCAGCTTCATGCGTAACCCTGACAATTACAAGCTCTATTCCAGGGGGGTATTTGATTTCCAGTGAAGTTTGACTGCTGATGAAGACTTGAAAACCATTACAATAATAAAGTAATACAATAAATGGTTTGATATAGTAAGTTTGTAAGATTTCTTATGACGCGATAAATGCTTTGACATCAGTTTGGAAAATTAATTATGAATTTATCTCATGATTATCTTGAATCAGCACTAGTAATGGAATGATTTGTTTTGTTGTCGTCTTTAATTTCTGCCCTATTTTATAAGTACTCTATCTACAACACCCTCCCCTCTCCCAATAGAGAAAACTGCAGTTGTAGAGAGAGAAAAGAGAAATGCAACATTGGGTAATGAGGACAAGGAAGATATAATATATAATTAACAAATCTTAAAGATGTTGCCAAACCTGTCATGTTCATGCCCCTATCTGGCCTTAAAAACCAGCCTCGTCAGACATTGAGATTCTTGACTCTCTGTTTCTTAAAACGCCTAAAGAATTCAGATAAGCTACCGGAGGCACGGACCACAGACCAGATGGGATATAAAGTAAAACTATCCTGTTGAGTTATTATTTACAAAAGAATTGATTGTATGTTCATCAAGTTACACGTGTCAGCAAAAGAGAGTAATAGATTAGTTTTTGATGCAGACAGAAGGAGACATGGATGGAATTTGGACCAGGGAGCACATGCATCCAATTACCGAGTCGATCATGCCATGTGCCAGCTCCCAGGATATCTTGTATCATCTCCATGCATGTATTATATACATTAGTACTTGTAGTTTCCTTCTAATAACTATTTTTGCTTTCAATGCACAACAAGTTGTGTCCCGAATTGTAATGGCTGATGGAATATTTATTTTTTGACAATGAGGGTGAATTTGTAATTAGCTAGATTCTGGATTACCAAAAAAAGTTCATTTGAGCAAAAGGAATAGCCTCAATTGAAAAGCTTATTGTGTCATTGAGCATTCCCTTTTATCTCCTAATCTCTCCACTGTCCAGGTCAATAAAGAGTCCTTCCTAATTTTAACTGTGGTACGTGTCACCATCCTAGTGGTTGTCAAAGATGGAGTAATTGAGAACTCGACATCGCGTGAACACCCTGGCACAAGGTAGGCCCTACCCAAGGGGCCAGGGACACCTCGCGGACAGCTAGAAGCACGCATCCCGTGGATGATGTCCAGGGCGAGGGGCGTGGACCCTGCCCTCAATCTCTCTCTCCGTCCTTCTTAATTGCACCTCCATTTTCTTCCCTCATTGCTCTCTCTCTCTGCCTCCACTGTCACGTCCGGTCTGGAGATTGCTCTGTTTCTGTGGCTGTGCTGAAAGCTTTCAATGGAAGGAGCAACTGTTCTCGCGCTTTTCCTCGCAGTTGTGTCCTTGTACTTGTAAGTCCTTCAGAGTCCAGACTCAGCCTCGACTACTACCAACGTACCTGTCCTCAGTTCGAAAAAATCATCCAAGAAACCATCACTAACAAGCAGATCACCAGCCCCACCGCGGCCGGCGCCACACTCCGCCTCTTCCTCCACGACTGCCTCGCCAACGGCTGCGATGCCTCCGTCCTCGTCTCCTCCACTTTCTTCAACAAAGCAGAGCGTGACGCCGACATCAACCTTTCCCTCCCCGGCGATGGATTCGATGCCATAGTTCGCGCCAAGACTGCTCTCGAGCTCGCCTGCCCCAACACCGTCTCCTGTGCCGACATCCTCGCCGTCTCCACTCGTGACCTCGTCACCATGGTCGGCGGTCCCCACTACACTGTCTACTACGGTCGGAAGGACGGTCGCGTCTCAAAGGCCTCTGCAATTGAAGGCCATCTTCCAAAACCGACAATGTCGATGTCGCAAATCATCGAGATCTTCGCCGCGAAAGGGTTTTCCGTCAGAGAAATGGTAGCTCTGAGCGGGGCTCACACTATTGGGTTCTCGCATTGCTCTGAAATTAGCAACGACATCTACAATAACAGCAAGTTCTCGCAATACGATCCTCAATACAACCCTCGATTCGCGTCGGGGTTGCAGAGAGCGTGCGGAGATTACCAGAAGAACCCTACACTGTCGGTGTTCAACGACATAATGACCCCCAACAAGTTCGATAGCATGTACTTCCAGAACCTTCCGAAGGGCTTAGGGGTCTTGAAATCGGACCGCGGGTTGTACAGCGACCCGAGAACGAGACCGTTTGTGGAAGAATTCGCGGCGGACGAGAACAAGTTCTTTCAGGCATTTGCCCAGGCAATGCAGAAGCTGAGTCTTGTTGGTGTACAGACCGGAAGAAAAGGAGAGATCAGGCGCAGGTGTGACCAGATAAATTAAATTGATTTGATTTGAAGTTAATTCTTGATTTGGTGGTTCTTGAGAATCAGGCTGAAATGCTGATTCGTCTCAGTGTATGAATTAAGGAAAAAGATGTGATAGTATAAGCTGAATCATACATACGTGGTTTGCTTTTGTGTAAGCTGTAATGAGCCTTTGGCTTCTCTGCTTTTTGTTCACGTCCAGTATAGATGAGTTATGGAATTCAATAAAGCTCTTTGATTTGGGGCAATAGAATCGATGATGCGTAGTTTAGTGTGAATTTGATTGAGAAGAGCGCGTTTTTTGGAGCTTTTGAAATCAAGTTGGGGCTGTATAAACATAAGAAAAAGTATATTTAGACATTAGAGGCCCACGAAAAGACAAAACTTTGAAAAGTTGATCATTTTTAATGAATAAAGCATGGATGTTTTTTTAAAATGAGTGATTTAAAAGTGTCTTTTTATGCCTAGAGAATTAAAAGTATCTTCATAATAATAATAATAAAAACATTAGAAGATGATGCCTCACCCGAGTGAGATGAGTTATATTATTTGTGAATTGTGGGAGTGTCCTTCTATTTTGATTTCCCGAATTAATACGTTCTGCTATGTTTGTATTGAATATTTTTTATTAGTTCAATGGTTTGTATGATAATGAAATGATATGTTAAATGGTTTTTTATTTTTTTATTTTCCCCTTCTTTTGCGCCTAATTTGAAAAGATAAGCATATAATAATGGCGGGGAGAGACAGGCAGCTCGAATCTCATGGGCGCTCACTGTCCCAGAAGAGCTAGTTTGGTTGGCAAGGCGTGGGTGTGGGCCTGCCCCATCTTTCATCTTTTTTTGGGCTCAATCGCCATTACTTCACTAAAATTAATCAGAATTTAGATGCAGGTCAACAACTTCTATCCTTCGGGAGAAGTATCTTAGCTCTTAGGTGTCTAGGTAAATGTCTGAAGGTAATAGGCGGCTCATCCTACCTAACATCGATATAGCCTAGAAGGAAGGGAGATTTCGCCCTGCCCTTGGATCGTGGGTGACCCAACCCCTTTCCTAAAATTTTTTTAGCAAAAAAAAAAAAAAAAAAAAAAAAAAAACTTCTATAGTATACTTGTATAGAAAATTTACCATCCTTCCTTGGGGAGGATACACATTAGTAAAATCCTCATTACAAATAAAGTTATACTCACACTGTTGCCTTCTCAAAAAATGTTGTTGTGTTCATCGTGGCATAATAATCTTGTTTTCTCTCAAAACAGTCGTGATCAAATGAAATATATTTATCTTTTACTGAATTATTATTTGTTGCCTTCTTTATTAGCGATATAGACAGCCCGCTATTATATCCTTACGGTAAAAAGTGGATCTTCGGCTGAAAAATTAGTCTTAAATATTACGGTGGTGCTTTGAGTTCCTTTTTCCTGGTTTATGCAATTTCGGTTGAAGTTTGTCAATCCCAGCATAGGCACTTTAGGGCCGAACATAAGGAAAGTTTGAAAAGGTAAAGGAAGGAAATTGAATAGAGAGGAATGAAAATAGGGGTGAAAATATGTCAGACCCCTATCAGGCGATCTACAGATTTGGCTGTTTAGGGCCTGTCAGGCCTGACCTGTTTGTTAAAAAAGACAGGCTAAGGCCTATTTAAAGGCTTTTATGTGTAAATAGGTCAGGCCTATTTTGTTAAGGCCTGACCTATTTACATATTAAATAATATATATATTTATATTTATATCATATAATAATAAAATATTTTTTTATTATTCGATATTTATGTAGATTTTAATAGGCTCAAAGTGCATAAAGCTACTTGTGGCCTTCAAGGCCTTTTTAAGGCCTTTACGATTGTAAAGGCGCTTTAAAAAGGTTTTCTGCCTTAACCTAAAAAAAGCATGCATTCGGGCTTAGGTCTTTTAACCCCATTACGTGCTCAGCATGTTAGCCAAAAACCTGGCTTGACCTATTTCCATACCTAAATGAAAGATTTGAACAGAACTTAAAGAAGGGTCCTGTTTCATAACATAAAAATAGAAATAAAAGATGATAATTTTTTTTAAAAATAAAATAAAATAAGATATTTCCAAAATACCCCTTAACATTAATAATAATAAAAATGATGATGCATGGTTCCGACGAGTTTCCCTCTCTCGCCGTTTTCTAGAATATGACAAGTGCATGGTTCTGACGGTTTCCCTCTCTCGTCGTTGTCAATGTCGCCGCTTCTTCAAGAATTACCGTAAATCCTTGTTGAACTTTATTTGGTGACAGAGACATCGACCGACATGGTAAGAGTGAGATGATAGGCGAAGCTCGCCGGTGACAGTGAATGTTTTCGCCAGTGAGGAAGAGAGTCAAAGGTGAGGATGAGAATCAATTGAGAAAATTGGTGAGAAAGGAGGAAAAACATAACGAGTTCAATGGAAATTTTGCTGAATGGAAGATCAAATCCAATGAAGATGTGAGAAACCGGAGCTTCCCATAAACATGAACTTGCCTTATTGGAAGATGATTCAACCAAACGTCTTCAGCCATGGGAGCTTTGGAATCTTTCCAAATCTTTTTGTGTATTAAATGGGCTCAATAGTTAAGTCTGATTATTGATCCGAAATAGTGCTTAATTGCGCGTCGGTAAATGTGCTTATGTAATTTATACCAAACACTAGGCAATCCATAAACTGTAAAAAAAAAAAAAAAAAAAAAAAAAAAAAAAAAAAAAAAAAAAGGGGGTCAAAAATCCATAAACTGTAAATCGCGTAACTCATTGTTTACATTTTTTTAGTGGCAAGGGAATATATTAACATAGTATGTACAAATTACTGAACACTACCATCTATGCCTCTGCTTCAATGGATCTAAGGATAGCAGTGGCATTAGAGTTGTGGTGAACAAAAGTGCATACCGAAGAAATAATGATACTCTCGTGGGGAAGGGAACTCATTGTTTACACTTTATGTAATATAAAGCATCCATGTGTATAATTTTATTGAAACATTAGCCGGTTAAAATAAGTAATTATCTCGATTAATTATTATATATGTATGTTTGTTATATTCATTATCATCTATTAAAAAAATAAAGTGCATGATTTTTCATGCTCAGATATTTAAATATTCCTAGATATTAATCAATTTTCCTGCCAATTTTACTCGTCCAGAGATTTTGGTAAAAAGAGGGTTGATGAGTTGGTGCCATCTGATACAACACATCAAACACCTTCGTTTTGGCTTAAATAAGAGGTCGTGAGTGTAATCTTAGCTAGGCTCGGGGTTCTAAAACCCGGATCAAAATGGCCGAACGGGACGGGGAAATCGGTAAACCAATTAATAAGGTGGTCTAGTTCGAGTATCAATCTGGTTCAGGGTTTTTATTATTTTAAAAAAAAAAATTCTTTAGAATTGTATATTAATTAACCTGAAATCTTTAATTTCTCACTAGTTTGATCTTGAGTTAGCTTTGATTTGACTCCGGTTGACTTCACTGACTTTTGACCTAATACCTCCACCGATTTAGTAGCTCTTCCGGGTTTCAAAAGATTGCCTAGGCTGGGTTTGTTCATTACATTTTATGTTAAGTGGGCCTCCAATAACTCATCTGCCTTTTCCTTTTGCTTTCTCTTTTTAGAATCAGATTGGATTCTTCCCCCACTGGGTCAGCCCATACGCAAATTTGACCCAAATCCGTCTTTAACAGGACCCTACATTTCGTTCTAATGAAGGGTTTGCAAAATAAATGAGAAATCAGAAATGCATAAAATCGTTAGAAGAGGAAATGGAAGTCTAACGTAAGAGGAAGTGGATGGATGGATAATTTGATAAATTGGGGAAGTGGTGGGAAAGAAGAGAGTGGCCAAATGTGAAAATGGAAGTCTAAAGTAAGGAACTTTTAAAAGTAACACTTGGATTCCGATTCTTGCTTGCTTTCCCTCAAGAAATTGATTTTGACAAAACGAAAGACAAGTCAGAAATCAGGAATTGATGGGCAATAAGCACACACAACCTCAGCTTTTCCTTATTTCCGGTTCTTAACACCACAATAGACTTATTTTACCCATAGAACTATACGACACAATATGTATATAAATATAATAAAATATTAAATATGTTGTTTATAAATTATAAACAATCCAATTCATTCTTCAAATTGTATATGATGTAAAAACGTTTATACCAACAATAATTAGCTGAGTGTAAAGGACTGGTTTCCCTTTAAGTATTAACTACTAATAATGTTCAAATAGTAACTATTAGAACTGAGTATTACTAGCATAAAAATAATCTAAAAAGCTTCCAATTTTTTGTTATATATATTAAAAGAAAAAACAGTATTAACCGAAAAGAGGTCCACGTGGGGAGATTAATTTGGGCCCCTCTAGTAATGGAGTTGAAATTAAGCAAAGTAATTTAATTGAATTGGAATAGAAACTGTGGGATTGAAAAAAAAACGGGCTTTTTGGGGAGTTTTAACTTTGGGATAATGATTGTTTAGGAGTTTAGTTTTCACACTGGGAATGAATGAAACAACAAATAAAGGCAAAAAGTAAAATGCAGGAATAAAGTGAGAAAGCATATACCCTCCACAAATCTCACTTAGACTACTAATACTAATCAATCAGGAATCCTGATTCACAGCTATTTCCAACCTACTCTTCAAGTCCTCATGATTTTAAGCCTATTCCCATTCACTCATTCGCCACTGATATTAATAAAATCGATCTCCGTAGCAGGGAATCTGATCCCCTCGTCTCCGCCGTTGGATTTGTTAGTATGGAAAAGATCGCGCCACGTCACATAACAGTTCGACGAGACATTGTTGCGTTGAGTAGAGTGGTTGCAAAACTACAATCATGAATCATCAACAACACTGTTGCTGCTTTTAGCTTTTGGAATCGTTCTCCACAGTCCACACACAAGAACAAAGAGCCACATGACCAGAAGGAAGAGCAACTACTGTGTTTTTCAATCTCAAAAACCAAACAAGAAGATGATGATGAAGTAACCCCAAGAATCTAACCTTTTCGTTGTAGATTCATAAAAAGCATTACAGAAACTAAACATGACTCATTCCTTCAATATGATACCAGAATCAAAACATTTTTCTCCCGTCTGTAAATATGTGGAGAACCAGAAAATACAGAAAAAAGAACGCCCTGGTTAGAGAGCCAGCATGGCTTGGGACGAGGAAAGTCCCAAAAAAAAAAAAGTAAAAAAGCAAAACAATTTACATAAAAGAAAATGGAAAAGGGAAAGAAAAAAACAGACTGTACTCATAACTCGGGCACCTGACTCAGGCTACACAGCCCCGAGTCAAGAAGCGCCTCCCAGTCGACGTCGTCTTCTTCGGCTTCCTCCTTCACCCTCATCATCTCCAATATCCTCTTCACCTTCTCCCTCGCCCTCTCGCTTCCCACCTTCTCCTCCTTCTTCAACACCTCCATCACCCCCGCCGCCCTCGCCACCGCTTTAAACCTCAATCCGCCGTGACTCAGTGCATATAACACCGCCACGCTGCTCTCCCGGGTCGACCCACAACCCAATTCGCTGCCGCTTAGCAGCCCCACCAAGCACTCCACCGCCTGCGCATCCAACATCGCCGCCCGGCCATCGCCACAAGACGCCAAGTTGCTTAGTATGAGTAGCACGTGACCCCTCATTTTACCCGACTTTAACATGCTCGTCAGGGTCGGAACCGACCCGAGTTTTATCATCTTGGTCCGGTTGCTCTGTACGAGGGAGAGGTGGTACAGAGCGAGCGCCGAGTCATTCCGCGTTCGCTCATTCTCGGATTGGAGCAAGTGGAGCAGCGGCGGCAGAGCACCCAGGACGCCGATCGCAGTCTTGTTATCGTCGTGAACGGCCAAGCTGAAGATTGCGCCGGAAGCGTGTTCCTGCACCTCAGGAGATCCTCCTTTCAATACGTCAATCAACGGAGGAACGATTCCGGAGCGGAGTATCTTTACTTTGTTCACTTTCTCCAATGAGAGATTCACCAGAGCTGCGACCGCGTTCACCTGAATATTAGCGTACTTGGACACGATCAACGATCGAAGGACAGAGAGTAACCGAGGACTGCAGATTTGGGCCCTGGTATCCTCTCTAGTCTTCGTGAGCTTTCTTAGTGAAATAGCGGCTTCTTCGATCTCGGACACTTGTGAGCTTCTTAACTTGGCTAAGATGTTCTCTTCTTCAGGTGAGCAATGATCAATGACCTCGATTTCTGAGGATGAAGCAGAGGAATAGCAGCTTGGTCGAGTTGAGAGTTGCATGGGTGGAGATGCAGGCGAGGAACCCGCCGATTCCTCTGAGTTCCAGTAAGGATGAGCTGGCCGTCGATTGACCTCAGTCGCTGCGTGATTGAAATTCACAGGTGGGTTCTCCTTCATTCCTTGAATCAGCTCTTCCTCGGTGATTACTACCTTCTGCGACTCTGTTTTGTTCTGGATGCTTGAATCTATCTTCTGGTTCTTCGTCATCAGACTAAGGACGAGTTTCTCAGAAGAAGCTACATCAGGCGGCTCGGGGAGTAGGTTGGCGGAGTTGTGGCACCATTTAGCAATGGCAGATTTAAGGGCAAGGTTGGGAATTACGGTAGAAAAATCGGGCGTGGAGCCATCGGAGAGGCGTGGTGTGAAGTTTAAAGTTTTACAAGCTTGAACAGAGACTCGCTCGAAGGTGTGGCCTGAGGAGACGATGACGGGGTCTGCCATAAGAGACCCTAATACGGGGCAGAGAAATTCTTCCGGGGGCTGTTTCTTTTTGGAAGCGAAAGTCGACGATGACCGGTAGAAGATCTTCCATTTCCGGCCGGAAGTGACGGCGTCAGCTTCTGTTGCTTTGTGAGAAACTCGATTTTTCTGTAACGATCCGTGGACCACAAAACTGACAGCGTCCTGAAACTCCATGTTTTTGCCCATCGTTGAGCCGGAGAAATCGGAGAGGGGATTACCAGAAGTTCAGAACTTTAGCATCATGGAACGCTTTGTCGAGATTGGCTTTGGAAGAGCGATAGGCATTAGGTAGATGGGACGAGGAAGCCATGGAGCCTGATGTGATGATGAGAGTGTCCGGCAGTTGTTCCCAGTATTTCTATGAAAAGTATTTATATTTATATTCTTAAAATAAAAATATTATTTAAATTTCTTACGCATTACCAATTGAAGTTGGCACGTCCCTGAGCACATAGATAAATTAATATGGGGTCGAATCTCAGCAGCTCTTGCATACTCTTTTGATGTTAACCATAGTTAGATAATTAATTCACAAAAGTTTTTTTTTTTTTTTTTTTTTAAAAAAAAAAAAAAAAGCTATGAGTAAGAAATGTATTTGGATTTCGCAAAATATTTTCCTTTTTATCATTTACACAGGAAACTTGATGAAAACTATCATAATAAGAATATTAATAGGGATGATCTGGAATCTAACTTGCAAATCTGAAAATAAAGGTGGATTGGGGTTTTAATGTTTTATGTTTAAAATCAAAATAAATCCCTTCACTTAACATTTCAGGTCGGAAGAGTATGACTGTGTATGAATTTAGTTAGAGAGGTTGTCGCTGAAGGCTCATGATGTCTGATATAAATTATGAGTAAACATGTTGCACAATTGGATTCGTTATGGCATTAGCATTTGGGTGGCATGTGATTACAGAGTCGATGCAGAGCATGAGGCCAATGTATGTGAGCAGCTTTATCATATCACAACAACTCTGCCCTTTTACTCTTTTTGTTTCACGCAAAGCTTATTGCTTTGTCTCCCCCACAGATCTCATATTTTAGCCAACCAACCCTGTTTCTACAATTCCAGTGCAAAATTGTTAATGACTTTGATAACAGAAGCTAGGAATAGATAAATATACATTTCGTCTAAAAGATGTTTTATTTTTTGAGTGTCTTAAAAACCAAAGAACCGTAGTTTTAGAAGTTTTTCTTATAAGTCAAAACAAAACTTTTGTTACATTGCTATCTCCTAAATTATAAAGGTATTTCAAACACACACTACAGCCGAAAACTGAAGCTGGTAGCATTGGAGTCCTTAATAAATAAATAAAAAAAGAACGCGCACCCACACAAGCTGCATTCTAAAGATTGAAAACGACGTTAAGAGTTGAAAATGACCAGTACCTTTATATATAATGTAACATACTTTGGATTTGATTAAATTAAAAGCACATATCTATCTGAATGAATTCTTTTTTTTTTTCTTTTGTAAAAAAAAGTTTTGGAGAGGTTCGACATCAGTCTCCCACTGAAGTCTAGGTATGGCAGAGGCTCTTTGAAAGACTTAATGGGACTTACGAGATCGCCTACCAAAGAAGTCCCAATGGCAATGAGGATCGAACACACATCCTTTGGGATTTGAACAAACCTCTTACCATCTATGCCAACTTCCTTTAACTAGTTGTTATCATTTTTTTGTTACCAATAGAAAAATTCATTTTTTATTGACCAGATAAAAAAAAAAAAAATGAATTCATTTCAGGGGGGTTATCTTGGTCATTGGATGGGCCCAGGTGTTGGCTTTGGCATTTGAGCTTTTAGCGAGGGGAAAAAGGCAAAATGGTAGTATCTGACTGACAAAAAGCACAGGAGCGAACGAGAATGAAGTTTTTCCAACGCACTGAGCCCACAAATTGGCATTTATTAATGATTGAATCCTTAATGGCCAAGTTTCTGTACAAACAACACTTGCTTGATTCGAGCTTTACGAGTGTCCTAGGCTGGAACACTTCTCTCTCCTCCCTTTTCTTAAAGTGATTGCTTCCCTTTTCCTTCCTCTGTCCCACCCTCACCTCATCTTCCTTCTCTGTTTTCTTTTCCCCATTAATGGTGTTTAAAAGTAAATTCACGTTCTCTCCGAGGTTGTGCTACTTACTACGTAGGAGTGCCCCAAATTCATGGTCGGTCTTCCCTCTTTAATTCATTCTCCATCTCCTGTTTTTTCACCTACAGGTTGGTCAGAGTTGGGACCAACAGAATCCTGTGGCAACTGTCGGTGTAAATGATCCGAATCTTAAAAAACAGAGCTGTCTTGAACATAGTAATCCATTATTAGTATTAGTATTAGTCTGCATTGCATTACATCAAAGTGTTGAGGTTTTAGGATGTGGTGGGGTATGATCAGAGGATATCAATCTTTGCTGTTAGGGGGATTTAATAAATTTGTCTTTGGTCATCATGTGAAGCTTTCCATGACTAAAAAGAAATTTGTGCCCTTTTAACTTTACAGTTTGTTAAATGCATAATTTCGGTTACTAATAGTCAACAGGTCCATCCTTTTAATTTATTTTTGCCGTTCAAATTTGATGCCCCACCCGATGGTGGATTTATTTTGACATATTTCTCTGTCATGAGTGTTACGGCACACGACTCCAGAACTCCAAATTCCCCTCTAATTTGATTTTTTCCCCCCTAAAGCATGAAGCAATCGCAAATGGATCGTGTAAATAAAAGAATGATGCTAGTACCTACCAAGCTTTGATGGCTCTGGTCTAGGATTCGATCCTTCCCTACAAGCTTTACTTGCCAATTTCGAAAATAAAAGAATGATGTTTGGTTGGAGTTCGGAATGGACTCATAATAAATATAAGTATCTTTTATAATTTGAATCCGATTGTCTCCATCTGAAATCTGAAATTATCCAGCATTTCATATGTGAGTAACGGCAAGATTGGACAGTGACATTTAGGGTTTGGTTAGCGGTGGTAAAAGTAATTTATTTTCAGTATAAATTTTACAGAAATAATATAGAATAAAAGTCAGATTGTAAATATGATTCGTGTTTGGATTGACCGTGATAGAAGTGACATTTGAATTATTATTTGAAAAGTCCATTAAGATGAAAAATAACTGAAAAGAGTATGAATCTTATTAAATAATATATATATATATATAGGGATAAGATATTGTCACTACCAATTTTGGTTACTACCAATGTCACTATACTTTTTCACCGTTAGATCAGAATCTCAATAGGAAAGATAAATGATAAAGGTATATTAGATTATGATCTAATAGTAGAAAAGTAGTAGTAACCAAAATTGATAGTGACAATATCTTATCCATATATATATATATATTAGTTGTATATATACGATAACTGAAAATTAAAATTAAAATTAAAATTTGAAAAATAAATAAATTGTTATTTAAAAAATTAATAAACAATATAGTCCTTAATTGAATATGTTTAATGGATAAGATTGTATATGAATTAGAATGCATACGTATATAATTAAATCCTCAACCATTACTAAGCTTCAAGTCCTCTGTCTCATACCAATCTCTGCTCTAAAAGTGGCTCCCAAACCAAAACCCATGTTCTTTCACTAGGATTTCCTACAAGCAAACCGGGGTGTTATTCCATAGACCTCAGCTTCATCTCCTTGAACACAAATTTCAATGTCGTCTCTTTCAATCTTCTCACACTTGACCATTTGGAAGCTATCGGAGAAATCAATTTCTCAAACTGTTAGAAATTGCTTCGTTTGGTGAATGTTCGGCATTAGACTACCTTGATATCTTTGCTAACAAGTATTTTGGCGACATTGGCCTCGCTCTTTCTTCCTGCAAGAAGCTCATTTACATCAACATTTCAAGCAACTAGTTCACTGGTTGGGTTTAGTCACTTCTAGTGGATTCTCTGCAGTTCCTTTATCTCATCGGTTCGGTATGAAGAAGAGAAGAGAAGGTCAAGAAAGGACAAGAAAGGACGAAATGAATGATGCATTTTTTTTTTTTTGATATTATTATTATTATTATTTTTTTGATATTAAAATGAATGATGAAATGCTGCAAATGGTCGAATGCTCACCAGAAGCTAGAATTGTGGGCTTTTGATTAGGATGAGCTTTGGGAGAAGACCGGTCACTAAAAGCTCACCAA
Organism: Acacia acuminata; assembly: GCA_019022655.1. NCBI lineage: Eukaryota > Viridiplantae > Streptophyta > Magnoliopsida > Fabales > Fabaceae > Acacia > Acacia acuminata. Next base: position 1,402,490 of record JAFJYI010000138.1, read on the forward strand.
ACACTGCCCCACTAAGTTTTTCTTCAATTTCACTGGGCTTTTTAAGCCGTTAAGATGCCAATCTAAACAGGCTGTTAAAAGTTCCGCTAATGAAAAAAAAAAAAAAAAAAAGCTCACCAAACACTGCCCCCACTAAGCTTTTCTTCAATCTCACTGGGCTTTTTAAGGCGTTAAGACGCCAATCTAAACAGGCTGTTAAAGGTTCCGCTAATAAACTAAAGCAATGAATTATATGTGAATTTATTTTTTTAAAATTATACTCCCTCTGGCCTTTCATGTAAGAATTATTTTTAGGAATAGTCCATTTCTATTTATACAAGACAATAACAACATGCTTAAAATTTTTGGCATTAATTATTAGTGCTTTTTTTCTTTCTCCCCTCACTTTCTTTTCATAGGTATTTTTGTAAAATAAGTTATATTTCTTTATATGTTATTTTCTTTGATGAATTTAAAACACCTTTATGTCTACTTAATTTTTACACACACATATATATATATATCATAATCAAGATGGAAGAAAAACATGTGTATAATACAAAAAATCACAACCTAATAAAATGCCTCCGTGTTTCTACCAAAGCATAGGCATTCTCCCATAGTCCCATTAGAGACCATCAGTTTTTTTGGCTAAGTATAGATGTCATTCTATTGAGGCAATCTTATTTAAGGCACTATCAAATACTAAATGTGGACACCTCTCCCAACAAAAATTTGAATCTTGATTTGCTATGTTATGAGAGGCTAATCACTCCCATTTGACTCAACCCCCTAATTGATTAGAGACAGTCTTTTTTTTTTTATTTTTATATATAAAGAGACAGTCTTATTAATCAGAAGTGAGATTTATTAGATTTAGGCCCAAAGGACGAGTTGGGTTTAATTCAATCTGGGCTGGGTCTATTTATGGACATTCTTTTTTGTTACAATTTTTATGGACATTCTATAGCAAAAAAAAAAAAAAAAAAAAAAAAAAAGAAAAGTTTCGCTAATGAGGATTGTGCGGTTGGTTAAGGGCGGCGACCCCAAAAGGGAAGAGGTTTGATATGCGTGATCGATGTGATGCCTCATTGGTAGGCGGTCTATAAATCATCAGTAAATCTTTTTGGCTAAAAAACGTCGCGACACCGGTGAGGTTCCGGTGTCTACCCTCACCTAAAAATTCTTATACCAAAAAAAAAAAAAAAAAGTAAGAAAATTTTCTAAAGTAATTGGTGATTGTCAAGCCTACGTAGCTGAGGAAGGGCTTCAGCCTTCAGGTGGCCTGGGCGTTGGAAATTAAGAAGCTGGAGTTGGAGTCTGATGCCGAAGAAGTGGTCAAACTGATATTGGAAGGAGGTCACAATTCTGGAAGTCTAGTTGTTTTGAAGATCAGAGAAATGATTGGATGGGAATGATTAGAGTTGCTGATGCTTTAGCAAAGTTTGGTATTTTCAAAATCTGATATTTTTTATGTTTGCCCCTACCATTTATAATTTTTTTATTTGTGATGTAGGCTATCTGCCATCTTTTATATATATATATTAAAAAAAGTAAGAAAAGTTCCCACTGCAAAAATACAGAATGGGCCAACCCATTTGAATTGGCCAGTCATGCCGACCACAGTCAGAAAACTAGGGTGAAGGAGGATTTTTTTTTTTTTTTAAAATATTTTAAAGGCTACGATCTTACCCGTTTGGTTTTTTATGTTTTCTTCGGATATCTATTTAGTCCTTAAGTTTGTAAAGTCTTTCGTTTGGTCCTTAAAGTTAACACGTTAAGCGGACTTAACGGAAAATACTAACTCAAAGAATTTTAAATGATGATTGTGCACTTAAATGCCGACAAAGCAAGCTTACGTGTTACTTTTTTAATAAATTAATATTTTAAATCCGTAAATTGAAATTTTAAACGATGGCCGTGCACTTAAATGCCCAGGCGAAGAGCATATACCTAAAGTTTGCTTACATAAATTTCAATTTACAGGATTTAAATACTTTATTAAAAAAGTAACATGTAAGCTTGCTTTATCAACATTTAAGTGTACAATCATTGTGTAAAATTTTGAGTTAGTATTTTTGTTAAGTCCGCTTAACGGTGTTAACTTTAAAGGACTAAACGAGCGACTTTACAAACTTAAGGGACTAGATGGATAGTCAAGAAACATAAAGGACCAAACGGGTTTTTTATATTTTAAATATCACAATAATTGTAAAAATAAATAAATAAATAATAAATTTATCATATATATATATATATATATATTTTCATTTAGACATTATCTCCCAACTTATATTTTCAAAAGCAATAAAAAAATTTAAATTTCTATGCCTTGAACAAAAAATTTATCCATTTACACCATCTATAAAAAAAAAACACATTATTCAGTTTTTTCAAAATTATATATTTTTAAAATAAACAAAAACTTATAATTTAAAATAAAAATTATATAATTTTAATAAAAATGAGGATATTTTGTAATTTATTCTATGGGTTAAATAAAAGTTATATGTATTTTTTAAAATAAGGGTAGCATTACTCAATTTTAAACTATTCAGAGAAAAATTTAATTTTTGAAGAAGTTTATGAGAGTGAAAAAATCCAAGTAATGTTAATAAAATTTAAAAATACGAATAATATATTATTTTATAAAAAGATATGAAATGAGTTTAGCTCTCTCTAATGAAAAGAGTTTAAATGATATAGAGGTTTATAATACAAATAAGATAATTCTGTGTTATATTGATTAATTTAATGTTATATTGATTGTGAACCTGGAATTTGGTAAGATATGAATTTAATTACTGTTAATTAAATAATATATTGATTATATGATCATGAATCTTGGTAAAATAAGTAAAAATATAAGTTTAATTGTCGGTAATTAAATGATATATTGATTATATGAACATAAAATTTGGTGAAAATGAGAATTAAATAAGATATGACCATATCGCATGAAAATAATACGCGGTTTTAGTTTTAATTTCAGTTATTTTTTAATTTAAAATACATAAAATCATGGAGGAGTTTGGTCGGAGATAATTTAATAAATTTAAATTTTGAGTCATATAATCTTTTTTTTTTCGAGAAAAAAAAAATATAAAAAAAAATAATCTTTCTAAAACGGCGCCAGCGTGTGGGACTTGAATCCTCCGAAGAAGAATCCAAAACCCACACGGTTTGTTCCGCCTGGCTTACGCTCCAAGTCAAGTCATCCCCGATATCAAAACCATATATTAACAAACCCCTCCCTCTTTCTTCTTCTAAACTCATTAATTCTGAGAAATAGCTTGACAAACCCATCAATGGCGGGCGGAACTGAAGCTTTCCCTGATTTAGGAAAACACTGTCAACACGACGATTGCTATCTCCTCGATTTCCTCCCTTTCACCTGCGCCGGTTGCCACCAGATATTCTGTCTCGAACATCGATCTTACAGGTCCCACAATTGCCCCAATTCCGATCATAACAGCCGGAAGGTCGTCGTCTGCGAAGTATGTTCCATGGCGATCGAGACCACTGGTCTCGTCGGAGAAGAAGAGAAGGCACTCTTAGAGAGGCACGAGAGTTCTGGAGATTGTGACGCTAAGAAGAAAAAGAAACCCACTTGTCCTGTTAAGAGATGCAAGGCGATCTTGACCTTCTCTAGTACAAGCACTTGTAAAACGTGTGACTTGAAGGTGTGCCTCAAGCACCGTTTTCCGGCCGACCACGCCTGTGACAGGGCTGCTGCGGCTAAAGCTGTAAAAAAACCATGGAATTTGGATTTGAATTATCTGCCTCCAACTGCTTTGTCACTGAGGTATGGAAAGGACTGCGCAAAGAGCCCTACCACTCGTCCTGCTGCGACTCGATCGGTCAAAGCCTGCTGATATTACGTTTTCTTGGCAATATGACAAATCTTAATTTGAGATTCAAGTTGTTCTAGTTTTAATTTGATTTTATATTTTGTACTTGAATCTTCTTACTATCTGAATATATTTTTCATCTAGAGAAAGTCCCAAACTAGCTGAAAATTGCAAGTTCTCAAGTTTTAATTTAATTTTTATATTTTTTACTACGGGTAAAGGTTTTGGTTTCACAATCACGAGCGTAGGATATAGATAGATATTGTGTTTTAAAATTGTGAGGGTAAGATATGGATACCACATTCAAAAAGGGTCCCGCATTAAAAAACGGTGAGGGGTAAAATATGATTATATTGATATCGTGTTTCAGAACTGTGAAGGTTTAAATATAACATATTATCGCCACCTTTTAAAACTAGGGGTGTAAGATGCGTTTCAAAACATGAAACCATGAGAGGTGAGATAATATCTTTGAAACCATGAGAGGTGAGATAACATCTGAATATCGTGTTTTCAAACCGTGAGGGGTAATCGAATGAGAAAGAAAGCAAGAGGACAAGGTTAAAAAATGAAGGTTCATTCTCTTGAATTTGTTATATACGGTTTAGGATTTGGATAATTCAAAAAGTTTTTATAGAGATTTTTCCTTAAATTTATTAGTGCGATGCTAATTTTGCCGCTGAAGTTAGTTTGCAGCCACAGAATGCGAGAACACATGTAATACTCAGTAATAAACTGTGTTTCTAAACATAACGATTACACACAAGTAAATTTTAAAGAAAATTATGTTCTTGCATGGCAATCATCTCATAACACATTATGGCGCTACTTTAAAATTATTTACACCAAGTGATGTAGGCAAACAATGCTTTAGGCAGTTCTCAGATGCAGGGAAGTGCTCTGCAGGCTCATGTTTGTCGCAGCTATTTCAAGTTGCGAACTCGTGAAGGTTGCTGTTTTGAAGGGGGCAACAGAGACTGAAGAATCTTCTTCCTTGGTCCCTGAAAATTCAAGCGCCTCATTTGAGAACTGAGAAAGAATCTAATACAAATATTACCTTGCAGTTATATTATAACAGTGCCCAAAGGTTTCCATGTGACAAAACATGGTTTTTCTTTTCTTTAGGGACATTTGAGATGGGTTGAAGTTCTGAGCATTTCTTTCGTGTTCAGCCTATTACCTCTTGATATTTAGATTGCGTTCCTAGTTAAAAAAAGTCACTTCTGTGCCTGGATCTTTGACCTCTTGTATTATCCACAAAAAAGGGTTCAATATTCCTTTTTACACAATCAGAAATCAAATTCAATTTAGGCCTTTTTAATTATACAGTAAAAACAACAGACTAGAAACCAAAACAAGTCAGCTGAATCTCTATTAACGAAGTCAAGAACAGCAAGCCATATGTATATATACAGGTAATGGTAAGATGAGAGTGAAATAGCAGTACCATTGGTATCCCCAAGTCTTTGAGGTCCTGTTCTCCCATTTGCTTCAATGCTGCCATATCTACCTGTGAACCAGGTAATCCAACAATTGAAGGAGAAAAGAACAAAAATCACATATGCTAATTTAAATAGTATAATGAAGGGGCAGGAATATTATCAACAGTAGGAGCAAGATCCTTACTTCTTCAGCACGAAAAGCAATCTCATATTTTTGCAATCCAAGTGAATGCAAGAGACGAGAAACAGTAAGAGGCACTCTCCCCTGAGACAGCATAGTGTGTGTGTGTGAGAGAGAGAGAGAACCAAACATGGAAAGAAAGAGAGAGAGGGGGGAAAAAAATACTACTTGTGAGATTTCCTCCCCAATGCCGCTCATTGGTGCAAGTGGTCTAACTGGTTTGGCATTCTCAAAATTGCCTTTGAATGCAGTAGTTGGCATTGAAGCATAAAAAACACCATTCCTCGCAAAAGATTTAACTGTTAAAACGTCAGTCGTACTTATGAATTAAAACTGTTGGCGGACATCATAATTTGTCAATGCTACCACATCTCTAGAGGATTTTAACAGGATACCTGGAGATTGAGCTCCAGCTTCATCCAAAATCCTAGAAGTGTCAAGTTTCTGCATTGGATCCCCCAGATGTATGCGATTAGCATTTTTTGTGTAGGATATTTGCCTTGGATGGAAAATTTCTCTTGCCTCAGACCTTGGCTGGAACCTGCCATTACTTGGTGATGGAAGTGCACATTTATCTATATTTTGATTCATGTGGCCTATTTTTCGTCGCTCTTCTAAAGGAGTACATTGAATTTGCTTTGACCTTCGACGCTGTAGTTTCAATCTGAGGTCGTTTGGAGTCAGCCCCATTTCTTTGCTCATTTCAAGAAAATATAGCCAATGAAAATGAGAGTAGTATAAAGAATGGGAAGTGATAACATTGAATATAATATAGACGAGATGTTACCATTTACTTTGTTCTCATGAGCACCCCAATATGTGCCATCACCTCGTCGCCTGAAAATTGATGTTTAATCATTACATAGTTGTAAATACATTTATAAGCATACTCACAAAATAAAGAGTCCCGCACATGATATACCAAGTTCAGTTATCTATCAGCTGATTACATATGTACAATGCTTATCAGTAAGAAAATAAAAGAGTGAAACACATAGTAGGTGAGAACCACCTCTTGCTCGAGACAAACGAATTATGAGGATAAATTCTTAATCCATAACCTATAGAGCGCTTGCTTCCAGAGCGTGGCCCAGCATCAAAACGTGCTTCTCTAGAGTTTGATGCTGTTCGGCCTCTCTCTACCACCTGCAAAAATTTGTAGATTGAGATTATATATATCCATGCCCATTCAGCGGCGCAAAAGCAACTCATTCCTATGACGAGACTTATCCATAAATTCAATACACCAAATGAAATAAAACAAGCAGCTGCAACTTAATCACAGTTAGAATTAGACCGAAAGAAGAATAAGTGGAATATCCTCCAGCTAATAAAGCATGAGAGGATCCTTTGTCAGCTCAATGAAAGTAAAGAAAGATGAAAAATCTCAGTTGTTTTAGAGGCACAAACAACAATACTTCTATATCGTGTTCCAGAAGACTTTTGGGGTTAGAATGTACCTGACCAGAGCGCCCCATGGAGATGAAGACTGGGGGCTGCGACAGTAGCGATTGAGCAGCGAAGACGATGAGAGGCGAAAGCTTGTTAGCTACTCAAATCCAGGAGAGACATGATCAATCTCGAAGATGCTCTGAAGCCTTAATAAGAAATAATGGCACTGATCATTCCAAGCCAAAACGAAACCGAAAACGAAGATTTCTTATCGCAGAAGGAAAAGTAGAGGCGCACTGCTTCAAAGGAAGAGAGTCTGCTCCAGGTCAAGCGCAGGTCGATATTCGTTTCGTGACCGGCAAACAGAGTTGACATTGACCATATTTTGATTAAAAAACAATACTTGAAAAAAATTATTTATTGGGAGTATGAGTTTAAAGCCCAAATGCATAAAAGTCCATTCAGGCCCAATTTATATAACGCCTGTATGTTAATTTTCCTTTGGAAAGAATGACATATCAGTATAACCGAATTATGCAAAAATCAAAATGGTTCTCTAAAATTTGAAACCCCCCCCCCCCCCAAAAAAAAAAAAAAAAAAAAAAAAAAAAAAAAAAAAGTTCTCTAAAATGGAAAAACTTCTATAAATTCCTTAAAAATTGTTCTGAAATTAAAGTTTCTCTTAAAATTATCTAAGTCCCCTTATGAAAAAGAAAAATTAAAGAAATTGTTTAAAAAACTATTTTACATGATATTTATCCAAAATCAATTTAAATTTCTTTCTCTAATTTTTTTTTTAAATGTTGACAAAAAATTTTAAATATTGACATATTAAAGTTAATTTCTTAATGGAGCAATCATGTATAAAACGACAAAAAACAAACGTCCGATGATGATGTGACATGAGGAGAAAGAAATTAATGCAAACTCGTTTGGGATATGAACGAGTTTCTCACAATTTTGAGCTCCTTTTTAGCATGAACAATTTCAGGTATAGTATCTTAATAAATGGTTTCCACTATGTAGGATCTTGATCAATTTTTTTACTATCTTTAGGTGTTGGTAAAAATCAAAAAAAAAAAAAAAAAAAATCTTAGAAGCTGACAGTCGTGAGGAATATAATGCTTTGAACTAGCTTGCTCTCTTTTCTTTTCATTCCCGAATGGTTTTAACCATAGCCTTCTTGTATTTAAAGGGGAAAAATTGATGAGAATTGTGGAAAACAGCCCTGTTAGCGAAACCTCTCATAGAAGAGAATACATATTATTGTGTAAATACAAATATATCATCAGCCGAATGTAAGATGCAGATTTTTACGTGCAACTCAGTACACAATAGTCTCTATGCGTCTACATATTTTCCGTTGCTGATTTAATCTCATCCATGGTGATCGTCTGCAACAAAATAAAATGTCGCATTGCATCAGATCAGGAAATGAAATTTAATCAATGTTTGCATGGAAGTGATATGCCGAAGAAGAGAAACACTTCTGGCCAAAACAGGGCAAACAGCAAACTACCATGGTAATTCCATCATCTCAACTGAAAGACTAGACACTAAATCTGAAGACAGCATTGGAAGTTTTCAAAGGCCAATTTGAGATTTAAGAGATTGAAATTAGAGAATTACCTGTTCACTTCCGCAAAGTCATTGTCAGGAGTGAGAAAGAGCATGCAGTGGCACTCCTTCCTGCAAAATTTGAGCATTGAAAAACAGGGTGAGACAAGGAAATTAACTCGAAGATTCACAAGCAATTTTTTAGTTCAACTTTGACAACATAACAAGTACAAAATAGATAACTAAAGGAGTTTCAATTTCATAAAGAAATTCCACTAGAGAGGAGATCATAGCAATTTAGCGGAGCTCGTGGAGCCCTTTAAATCTTACTCTCAGACAGCAAGAGGTGAGAGTGCATGAGACTAAAATATGTCATTCAATCTCCAGGTAATCGGGTTTCAGATGCAAAACATAAAAAAATCCTCCACAGCAATTATTATCAAAATAAAATATGATCCACATCAAGGACAAGTTATAAAAACAAAAATAAGTAACAATTCCTAAATAATACCATATCAGCCCTCTGACCATAGGGACAGAGCTAATAAAGCTTACAACGCATGCCCAAGTTTGCAAGATTTTAAAAATACCCTTTTGTTCTACTAACAATAATCTTGAAAAGCCATATGTTTGGCCCCTTCAAACTTAAATGTTTCCTTAAAAGCTCTCAACTCTTATTTGGCTCCTTTAAATATCCTCTCCTAGTTGATGAATGGCGTCCTCAGTTTGCATGGAACAAAGAACCAACTGATATTTCAACGTTCTTGTTAAAGTTGATGATCTTATTTTCATTCAGAATCTTGAAAAATCCTCGCAGAAAGTCTTTTATAATATTTTACAATTCTTACATAAAAAGTCATGTAACTATACTAATGCAAAAAATATTTGCAGTTGTTTAATGAGATGAATATGTATTTTAAATCCCCAAGAGAAGAATCAAACGATATTAAACGAGGAAAAATATCACTTTTACACTGTTTAAGTCATTTTCAAAGAAATTAAGGGTCTAGTGACTGTCATCGTATTTATGTATACTTTCTAAAGAGTTAAGCCTCGAGCTTCTAGTTAGAGTGTAACCATTATATCCCATCTGGCATTTGTCGAGAATATTATATAGCCTAATTTACTCTAACTTGATCCACGCTCCTCTGAGGTACCAACTTTATGATAGTGATGTTTAAATAATGTCAAAGTCATATGTTTTGCTCTGTAACACAGCACAAGTCTTGTAGATACATATAAAAGAAAAGTACAGAAAATATAAATGCAGCAAACATAACATGGCTAGTGATAAATATTGTTGCTTAAGAAAACAACGGTTTCCAGCTTGACACATAACAAACATGAAAGCCGTATATTCTTTAGTGGTTATGGAGATAACCTACCTCTCTCTCATGGGAACACAAGGACAATTCCAAAAGCCCTGCCCAGCCTCAGCGGCTTTATCATCATAATGCCTGAAGCACAATAAGTTTGTTATTAATAATACTAGTCAAATTATCTGTGCAGTCACCTACAAAACAATAGGATTAAGACAAAACTTCTGATTGGAGAAAAGATAAAACAGTGAGTAATTACCGGCAAGGGCACAATGGTGCACCCAATGCATCTTTATGATCAGCCAACCCCTATTCCAAAACATAAGGAAGAAACATTACCAATGGAAGCAATCACTTTTGAAATCAGTTATATATTGTGAACTTGTGACATAACATTAAAAGCAAATTATATATAAATATAAATAATAAGTAGACATTATATTTTATATGATCATATTCATCTCTCGCATTAAAGCCTGAAGTCTGTGTTATTACTAGACTAGATTTTTTCAGGAAATCACTATATAAGAAAGTCATTTTCTGAATGTTTACAGTTGTGAAAATTCAAACAAAGAAATATGATTTGCTGCACTGAATAGCAGTTTTTATTGCTCCAAATTTCAAACAATGTGACCTGCCACATCAGAGTTGCCATCTTTTTTGTGAATTTATCTTCATGATCAATTGAGCAACTAGAACATGTGAAAGTTGCACTCTCTGTATAGGGGTAAATGGGGGAAAATTCCAACACGTACTTTACCTCACCATTATAAATCCAAATTCTATAAACAATTCACCTTCTGGTTGAAAATATTGCTGCAAGTGCTTTGGATATTCAGACAAGGTCATATCACACATACATTGTTCAAAACATTCATCATTGATCTTTAAAACTAAAGTACTGCTTAAAAGGGTTCTCTGAGTCAAGAAAAGATAATCTGTTTTCTAGGAAGTGGTGAGAGCCCAGAAAAGGCTGGCTTTAAAACAGATAGGTAGGAGCATCGGTGAGGATGAATGCCAAACTGATCTCCTAAAAACCAAATAGTCACCCTCAGCGGTCTAAGATTTAGCCATGAGATCAACTTATCGATCCATATGATTAACCATCTAAACCTGTAGCCTATCATGATCCGTAAACTTGTATTTGACATGCCCATAGAAGATCCTAAAAGCCTCACCACATCATTGCTCACGAGCAGAAAAACAGTATCCCTAACAATCTCCTGACTGATGAAACAAAGCTAAGACAGTCACATCCTAATATACAAGCATCCATAACGTCTGCAGAAGAGGTTTCCTAACTTGAAAGTCATATCGATAAGAAAATTTATGCTCGACAAAATGTGAATTTACCTTAATGACAACAGAAGTGACTCCCTTGTCGGCACAAAAGTAAGTTCCTGACCTCCGAGCGTATTGCTCCGAGAACTTCCTCATTATTTCCACAGATTTCTCTGATGGCTCCGCTGGAAGAACAAGCAAATTACTTCCACATACATGTAATGTTGATAAAATTGGTCACAAAGCATACAATAAGCTGAAAGTATAGACTGAAAAGAGAAAACATGAAATACTTTCCCATTTTGAAAAAATAATTTCGAACAAGCAAAGTAAGAAGAAAAAAAAGGGGCAACCTGTGTATTCTTTTATACACAGAGATAATCTGCAACACATAAACAGTCGATCACTTTTAATCCGCCCAAAGTCCCCGCAAGAACAACAATTTTAAGCTTTGACTAATGCAGAGCTAACATGGAAACTGAACTAAGTGAAATGAAGAATTCCTTCTCAGTTGGTGCATTACACAAATTACATACGGAAAACAATACAAAGAAGTAACCGCAAAAACTTAGAAATGCACCAACATCCAATTGAACTCTGAATGAATTTTCATCTGAATCTATTTAGTCAATGATGTCGAACTAAGAAGACTGCGAATCGGAGCTTAGATAGGCGAATTCTGTAGTACTGGGATTAACATTGAAGCAGGGATTACCTTGGGCTCGAACGACAGGGAAATTGCGGTGGCGTCTAAAGGTGATGATGAGATGGAAGGAATGCCAACGGCGAAGGAGGAAGCTTGTAAATTCATTGCCAAATAATTTCTGCTCAGGAAGAATCCGTGTGACTGGCGGGTGTGAGCAACGAGAGACGGGAAGCAGTAAACGATGCTTTGTGATTTTATATTTTATGGTCTGACTCTCAAATTAAAAATATTTATTTATGGATTTTATCTGATTTAGATTAAATTGTGGGATTGTTTGTAAAAGTCGTCCTCACCACTCGTTGAGAAGATAACGGCCTGGAATTTACGTAGGCCACTTGGTTCATAAATTGGCCGCGTGGTTCATAAATATCTTTCTATCGATTCCGTATTCGAAGCAGCTACGCACACTCGGACTTATCTTCTGGCCCACTTCAGGCCCATTATCTTCGACGAAGCCCAATCGAGGTGAATATTTTCCTTTTTTTTTGCCCTAAAGGCATCTCTCATGCTTACCAGTTACCACCACCCACTCACTAAAGCTTTTAAAAAGGTCATTTAATTTAATTTTTTAAGGCGAGAAAACTATATAATGAGGAAAAATGTCTGTGAATATTTTTTTTTTTTAATCCATGGCTTCTGTTATTTTTCTCTTTTATTCAGGTGTAAGGTAAAAATAAAGGTAGAGAAGTCAAAAGAATGACTTGTAGTTAAAAGGCAAAATCAAAATCTTGTGGCTTTTTCATCAGAATGGTAGATGGCCACCTTGTCATGGAGTCTTCATTTCAAGTGCTCGACCGTCTCGTGTTCTTTTTGAATTGGATGGGTAAAAACATAAGACTACAAGCAGGATGGAACTTACCACCACCCACTCACTAAAAGCTTTTATATCACTGTGTGCCTGTTTGGCATGGCTGCTGGAGGGGCAAAAAGAACAACCGCAGTGAGAAAAGCCCAAGGAGGAGAAGAAAGGCATTTTAGATAGCTTCTATGGGTGATGAACTTCTCCAAAAAAGTGACTTTTTCTAGAAGTCATTTTTTTTCAGTTTCTAGAGAAATTAAAATGTTAGGGATAAGTGATATAATAAACAATATACTATTAAACATACATTTATATACATTCTAATTTATCAATTATAATATATTTAATTAAGTACTTTAGAGTTTTATAATTTTTTAATAAGAATTTGATTTTTTATCAAATTTATATTTAATTTTTTTTAGGTGCAAAAGCACCCATATGGTTACAAAATAGGTGCAAAAGTTATAGTCTCTATTAAAAGGACAAACGTTGACCGTCAAAATCAAGATTTTGATTAACATTGATGACATGGATGGTGATTTGACAAATAAAGTAGTATCGGAAAAAAAAAAACCACCATCGAAATATAGAGGGGGCGAAAGATCCGATTAGAGGGTGCCGCGAACCACCGATTTTGTTGCCTCTTCCATCAATTCAGTGCGCCACCATCGCCTCTAATAGAGGTTGCCACTGCTACCTTTACATCTGAGAAGGATTGATTTTTTTTTTTTTTTTTTTTTTTTTTTTTTTTTTTTAAAAAAAAGAATATCGGTGACAAAAACAAACACAGGAAACACATAAACCAAAATCGAACTATTCTACCATTGAATCACTACAAGCACAAACATAAAAAAGAAAAAACTTCCATTGCAAAAGTAGAGTGGCAATAAGCATCATCCACCAAGCATGACGGCATGGGAAATTCTCCCCAGATGGTTAAGAAATTCAAAGATTTTAACAATGCTAACCAGATTTCATGTTCACAATACAAACCGGATTTTAACAATACGAAGCACACCAGTTTTGGGATGAAAAACGCACAAGATTTCCAGATCTGAGCAGAGAAACGGAGGTTTCGAGATCTTTACGAGAAACAGAGTTCCGCAAGCTAAGGTTGAACTTGCGAAACCTCCGGTGAAATAGACTGATGGGCAAAGGAGTATCCGATGACTGGTCTTGCAGAAGCCTCTGTCATGTCATTCAGTCTTCATCTCATCACGTCTTAGACTTGTAGAATCTTCGGCGAAAGTGACGGCTGAGTAAAGGAGCCCTCTCATCACGTCTTAGACTTGTAGAATCTTCGGCGAAAGTGACGGCTGAGTAAAGGAGCCTCCGGCGACCGGTCCTTTAGGAAGCCCTAGGGCGGTGCACACCCTTCTCCTCGTCGCTACCCCTGCCATGGACAACGGCCAAGGGCACGATTGGACTTTTCTCAACGGCTATTCCTCATACGACAATTGTAACACCTTGCAGAGACTATTCGAGCCATGTGGGTGCTTTCATGCCTGGTGGATGCCTCTTCCATTCTTCCTAACCTATAGCTTAGTTATCTTCCACAGTTTCTTCTTGGAAATTTTGATCCATTTTCCTTCCCTTTTCTAATGTTGGGGACTCTTGTCATGTTTAAAGCACAAATAACACCTGGCACATTTAACACTAACCTAATGGACGGTCCCCTCCGATAATGTTTTATGTGACTTTTACACCTATTTTGTAATCACATAGGTACTATTACAAAATTATTGGCAACTGTCTCATCTTCTACACATGCTAGAGGGCAGTTATAGGAGCTAGACAGGCCTCTAGTCCTTCACTGTTTTCTTACTTGTCACTCACTGGAAATCCTCGATCATGCAGGCTGCTCCAACGCTGAATATAATTCATATGCAACATCAAATTTTGATCCATGATGAGTTTTACATGGTCTGCAAGCCAAAACAGTCTGTGTATAAGTGCGTGGTGAAAAACTGGATTAACACTAATGACGACCTTGATTTACATGTGCAGGAAGATATATTATATTCATGGTTAGTGAAGCTCGTTTATGAGAATGGGTGGGGAAAGAATAGAATAATAGGGAGGAACTGAAGGGGCACATGTTTCGAAAATAATGTATAAGTTAATAAATGCTTTTATAGGCAATGTTGTTTTATGACTGACATTGTTGGTTCTTTAATATTTGAACCTACGGGACTCCCCAGTTTGCCACACAGCGTCATCATTATTTCCCCCAAAGCCACCCTCCACTGCCTCCCAAATTAAATTTAAAGTATTGCTACTCTGTACACGTACCCTATGGCCCCATTATTCCAATCCCTTCATTTTCATTTTTGTTCTTCACATGAATCATGACCCTCTTCCTTGAACTTGGCTTCTCTCCGCTGCCTTCTTTTTCTTAAAACTACTTCTATTTAAGTGTAATTTTGTGTGTAAAGTGATAGGGTTGTACTATTTTTTTTAAAAAGAAAATGATGTCAAGCATTTTTTTTTCAAAGCATCTAGTGTCTTACAATATTTTTTTAGTAGCATACAATATCATAAAAAAATATTCTGATACTTTTAACCCTTTAAAATTATTTTTCAGTTGTATATAGTGTCTTAGTAGATTGAGTAAAATTGTAATTAGTCTACTAAGACACGGGTACAAATGAAAAATTATTTTAGGATACTGTATGCTACTAGAAAAATATTTTAAAACACTAGATTTTTTTAAAAAAATACTTCAAAATATTAGACATCATTTTCTTTTAAAAAAAAAATAATTCAGCCCCATCATTTTACCCTAAAAAACGGTGTAGTTTTAAGAAAAGGAGGGAAGCGGATCCAAATCCCAGCAGAGAGAAGCCAGGTCCTTCTTCCTTTCTTTCTATCTGAATCTGCGCCTATCGATTGCAGGGATGAAAACATGTTTGTTATTCGTAAGTTTAATGTTAAATTTTGTATGTGTTTTAAATTTCAAAATAGTGTGTGTGTGTGTATGATAAAAATGAAAGCCAAACCAAACAAGGCAACGCAAACATGATAAAATTAGGTTATCATTTTGTTTCTGGTGGTGTATAACGGCTCACAAAAACTAAAGCTAATTTGATTTTATTTTAAACCATTCAGCAACCATGTTTATTGCTGCTATATTTACTTAAACCCTCAAGTTTACAACGCACTGGCCCAACGTCCGAAATCTTCCAACTAGTTCAGTTTTGAAGAACAAAACCCTAATTCTAATTAAGAAGAAGAACCTCTCACAACATTGATCATGTTAGTTATTATTGTAACCAAGTTAAAGAAGCAATAATAGGTACGGTTGTATATTCTTTTACATATACATGCATATATAAAAGCGATTGACTTTGTTCATAAATGAATTGAATGATATATTTCTTTGCTTATAGTTAATTATTAGCGAGTCAATATAATATTGAGAATCCAAGAGAATTTCACCCACAACAAGTCAAACTTCTCTTAGAATCATCATCGCCGCTCGACAAATAACAGTGTGTTTGCTCTTTCCAGTCTTCTTGACCTTCTTCCTCAAAACCAACCAACATGACATACGAATATTCACTGTACTTGCTATATTTCCATGTTATATATATATGTATATATATATATATATGTATGTATGTATATGTATATGCCAATAACATGCATTCTCCTAATTAAGTTTTTAGGTTTAACACCTGATAACATGGGTCCTGTGTTGATAAGTTATCATGTCTGTTCTATAATCTATGCATCTTGTCCTTTCCTTCTTGTTGATTGTTTAAACACTCAAAACACCAAACACGGTATTCCTGATATTCAGGTGAGAAATTGTTTGAAAAAGATTGAAGTTTAATTATCGCCTTCCTTTAAAAACAAATTGCCAACAAACATGAAACAATTAACTCATTCGTTCTTCTTTCTGCCTAAAAATTAGCTGCGCCTGGATATGCAAAGTCCAGAATCAAGACCGAACACAACGAAAAATAGCATGATCACAGCAGATAGAGATAAGATCGATCGTCGCCCAACAGTTCGACCAGTTTCGATCACAGCCAAGGAAGATTAACTAATCAATCGGATATTTATCTGGTTGACAATAATATAACTCTTGAATATATACAGATGGGTTTTCTTCGGCCCAAGTCGAATAATATATAGTTTTTTGTAAGCATGTGTGAAAGTATTCTCTTTTTCATTAATTTTAGCGAACCAGTTTCCTGAAAAAAAAAATGTTTACATAAGAAAGGAGATCAAAGAAGTCGTCAGAATAGAGATCTCTACTTACACTGCTGGTGGATACACCGATATTCAAGCAGTTTTTTCATATTAGATGTATGAAAATCGACGAGTTCTTTATCATATATCAAAACAGAATTTTTTTTGGTCAAATATTAAAACAGAAAATGAAAACATCATATATCATAAATAAATATATATATGTGCTTCCCTCGACCTCAAGAGATCAGAAAGCTTCATACAAAGTAGTGATAAAAGCAAAGAAACAAGTCAAACCGGAACATATCTGAATACTGTGTCTTGTACACACACACACACACACAAAGCAAAGTCACACACTTAAGAAAGAGGACAAGAGTTAAACATCCAACTGTTGAGAAAACAAGAGGAACTCATATAGGCCTATAAAACTAGATTAATCGAAAAGTTTACCTGAGATCAAAAGGAAAAGGAAAAGTCTGCGAAAAGTAACAATACAAATAGCTATAGTAATAGTACATGTAATTAATTTGCTTGATGAAGCAAATTAAAATCGGACCAGGACGCTTGATTCCCCGTGAGAAAAAAGATCATCAGAGAAGGCTAGCTTGTTCCGTGAGAAGAACGAAGCAAAAAGCTCAGAGATGAGAGGAAAGCCCAAAGTGAGTAGTCTGGTGATGATGGGAACTGCTTTTTCTTTCGGCCATGCTTGTGTGAAATGAAGGTCAAGTCTTCTTCGTCTTCTTCTTCTTCTTGTTCTTCTCTTTCTTCTCCTGACGTGGTAATGATGGCGGCTTTAGGTTTGTGGGGTGGAGGGACCAAAGAGAAGAGGATGGTGTGGGAGCAATGATGGCGATGCAACACAAAGCACACAGACATGATGATGACTGGCGTTGAATCAAATGGAAGAGAGAGAGTGTGTGAGAGAAAGAGAGATTCAAGGTTTTTTGTGCCGGAAAGAAAGATAAAGGATCATCATGAAGCCTAGGGTTTCTATAACTTAATATATTATTTTCATTTTTCTTCAATAATGTCGACTCAAAAGCAAGAAGCAATCGAGTGATCCATGTAGGTTGTAAAAAGGTCCACAGATCACTTTCTTTGGTTACCCTTACCTTGCCATGTGTAAAACTTTGGGAGGTAAACAAGAACATCTTTTTATCCTTATTATAAGGTAAATAATAATTCTTACAAACCAAAACTAATAAAAGTAATTAAAATCAATAAAATTATCTTATAATTTAAATAACTTTCAATATTACCCTTATTAATTGCACTAAATTCTAATATTATTAATTATTACTACCTCCGGTCTAATTATAAGAACACTTTGCACTATGAAAGTGTTCTTATAATTAGGATCGGAGAAAGTACTCTCATCCACTACTCTTATTAATTATAGGCATATATGGAAAAAGATAATTAATACTCATTGAGAATAAGAAAATGTCTTATAAAAATGACTAAATAAACTTGTTAGTTTGCACCTTTTAATAAGACCAGGAGAGGAGTATATCGTATGACTTCCTTGCTACTTTCTATTTTTAGTATAAGATATATTTATCTAATTTTGTTAAATTAAAAAAGTTGGTTGAATTAGTTAATATGACATGTATTTTTAAAAAACCTTAATTATCTTCCTTCATCCTCTATCTTTCCTCATTACTGTTAAAAGCGCATCAATATAAATAAATTAAGGAAGATTGAAAAATACGAAAACCATATCTTATATTTAGACCATTATTAACTCCCAAACAAATTTTATATTACCGACAAGAGAAGGAGGAGTATAAATGTTGTTTTGAAATTTGCAATTGCATGTATCATATTGTATCGATGAACAACGATTCTTTTGAAATGGGGAACAAATTGTCAATAGCCTTCTTTATAAAACTTCCAAACGTCATTCCTGGCGCCTTCTATAAATTCTAATCAAACCTTTTTTCGTTTATTAACCGCCTATTTGGATAGTAAATTTGTATTTGACACGAGTCAACGCAGTTTTTATCAAAAAGACAAATTAGGAGCTTTTATTAAAAAGTCTTTTGAAACAAAAATGAAAGGTACTCTAATTTTGTAACAAAAACCCAATATAACTCAACCTTGCACCAATATTAATATGTTTGTTTGGAATAGCGATTTGAGCTTTGAAAAACATCTTTTCAATCGTGATTTACTATATACAAAATAAATATGTTAAAAGAATTTTATATCAATTTACGTAAACAAACACTTTTAAAAGCCTCAAACATAATCTTAAATAAACACCATAATGGTGGTGGAAGGAGCGGTGCAGTGAATTTTAATTAAATGCTTCCATATAACACAGTAGTGCGTAGTAGGTGCTTGGCCCACAAAAAGAAAAAAGAAAAGAAAAGAAAAACAAGGGCATTAGTACAATCACACAAGAAAGAAAGAAAGAAAGAGCCTCATTCCGACATTTCTAAATTTGTCAACGTGTCATCATCAGCAAGAAATTAAATGGATTTTTAATTTTGAATAAAAGAGACGTAACAAGTCAGAAATTCAACATTGAGTCGCCATTTCTGTCAATCAAAAGAGCAGATATTCTAAAAGAACGTTGAAATGGAAGGCAAGGAGATGGGTGGTTGAACAGATATTTATGCTTTTACCCATAAAGTAATATTCACGCAAAAGAAAGAAACTTTGGTTTTCAAAGAATGGTGGGTTAATAAAGCCAGTTTGAGATTCATCTATATGACTTGCAACAGTTAGAGTAAGCTTGGATCCTGTCTGGAGAGAATCTAGCAGGGCACGTAGGATGTAATTGAATGAATATTGTAGATACGGAATACCCAATCAATTACCTTCTTCAGAGCTTGGATGAAGAGTGTTAGGATCAGGGATCATTACAAAATGCCAATAGTAATATTTGAGTTAATAATATTATTAGTTTTTATAGTTTCATTGAATTTTAGTTTTTTTTCTTCTATAATTTCAGGTCGCTTGTTTCGGTCCTCTTAGTTTTATAAGAATTTGATTTGAGTTTGATGACAAATCTTTAAAAAGAATTTTGATTTTGATCTCTATATTAAGACTCAGGTCGAGCCCTTATAAAACTATAAAATCCAAAACTAATAATTTGAAATTATAAGGACTAAAGCCAAAATTTGATCGAAGAATCAATAACGATATTAACCCTCATATTTTAATTTACAAATTACAAATTAGGGCAGTTTGGAGTGCAACGTATGATTTATGCACAAGTTTCTCACCTTGTCATGTCTCTCTGCTTGTAAATGACCGGCTCCAAAGCTCACCCTCTACCCAAATAGGCTAAAGGTGCAAAAATACACATGTACTTTACCCTGAGCCGCCCAACACCATGTACTTTTTTTTAGAGCAAAAATGCATATGTGGTTAGAAAAAATGTGCAAAAGTCCCACTGGTTGTTAAATACAAACGTTTGACCGTTAGTTTGACCAAAATGGCTGACCCACGCATCTGCTTCTCCCTCCCTCCCCCTTCCTCCTTTCTCTCATGCTCGCATGGTAAACTCCAGTCGGACCAACCTTTCTCTTCTCATTCCTCAACATATTTTTCTTCATCGTCCAGCTTGACCCCCACTAGGAGCTTCCAATACGTCTTTCATGAACGAAAATAAAGAGCAAACCAATGAAAATAGAAGACGAAACAATTTCATGACACCTACTTGGACAAGATCGCTAATATTAACTGTGTGATGTCAGATGAAGATTTTCCTGAATTATTACTACTATTAAGGAAAGGAGTAAATAGATTTAGTGTGAGCACGAGGAAAACTTTACCTTTGGAGAGAAGGTTGGATAATGCTCAATATAATAAAAACTCGGTTGATGATTTTCAAGCTGGCAAGGCAGTAAATGTAACTCCGTGAATGGCCCATAAAACGTTACCTACTGAGATTTAAAAAAATCCACCACAAACCATGGGATGTGCAGGAAAATTGGTCTTGGGTGAAGCTCGAATCGCCTGCTGCAAACCCAACCACAATGCGTCGTCTTCGGTGCACAAAGATTTCACTTTGGATATTTTCACAATCCTATGATTCTGGTCTTTAGAAGAGATGTCATTCTCTTTCCATTTCTCCTCAATACAAAAATTTGAAAAGGAATAACTTTTGCCATCTTCCATTTGTTCCATTATCTTAAGATATCGTGCCTCAAAATTGCTCTGTTTTTCTATTACGAGAACAGAGGAGGCCTCCAAATACACATATCCAATGTAAGGTGGCTTTTATACTCTCTTTTTTGGTTAGGGACTTAAGGCCTGATGACTCGCTGTCTATTACTTACATCCTCATAATTTTTTATTATCCAAAAATCCAAATAAGAATTAGATTTTATGCAATCAATCAACATAAAATGCTAGCTAGTTAGCATATTTTAGCTAATTTGAGTGAGGAAGAGGATAAGTTTGGGCATGAGATATAAGAGGGGCATGGTCTGTCAAACGTGCATTGGTTTTTACTATGAGTCAGGGATGAAAGACGTAGCCGAGGGAGGGGAAGGAGGGAGAAGCAGGTGCCTAGGTTAGTGCATACGACGGAAATTTTATACCGAGTTGGCTTTTATTTTAGTAAACTTAAAGGACTTAATAAAAGGAAAACATAGATAAAGGACCTGTTCAGAATCAACGTGGGTTAGGGCAAGCCAACTCAGCTTACATCTCAGCGTCCACCTCAGCCATTTTGGTCAAACTAATGGTCAACCGTTTGTATTTAACAGCCAGTGGGACTTTTGCATATTTTTTCTAACCACATGTGCATTTTTGCTCCCAAAAAAAGCACAAGGTGCTGAACGCTCCCGAAGGTAAAGTACATGTGTATTTTTGCACCTTCACCCACCCAAATATATATATATTACCTATTTCTCATGGCCTATATACATAGTACATACGCAATATTTCAAGAATTCTGGAGGCCTCAACAAATACGTACCAAAATTTCATTTGAACATGATTTGACAAATATCTGACAAAGTGCAGCGCAAAACCGCCTCCATGGCAGAGGTAGGCAGCAAGAAGTGGGAAGAAAGGTTGACGTCAGTGTAATCCACATTCAATTCTAATGGCTTCCAGAAGTTGGGGTGACACAGTGGGCTTTGGCCTCTCCTCTTTAGCTCTACCCTTACCCTTATTCAAGCTGTCAGCATCCCCGCTCCCCAACCCCTGTAAAGTATGACCTTACTGGGTTCCTGAGACACCAGAACTCCACCTGTTGCTTCCTGTCACATTCATTCATTAAAGCACCAACTATTTTCAGGACTTTTGAGTTTTGATCCAGAGTGCAAAATAAGCAAACAAAAACTTTGCTTCCATTCCTTACCTCTAGCTTGAAAACCACTTCTTGCACTGACGTCCCCTTTGCCCTGCCCTTCACATTCACTATGGCAAGAGGGTGCTTTTCAAAGTGAACCTTGATTTGTTTTGCAATCCCACTCACTACATTGCTTTTTCCTGATATGTCGACATTCAACATCAACACACACATCAAAATGTCATCCCTCTGATTTTTGAAAAAGTAAATAAATTACATAAGCAAGTAAAGCATGGGGCAGCAGTTTCTTCAAAAACACAAAAGCGCCCGGATCAGGTTTCTATACAAAAAGCTGAAAACCCGTAAGATGTTAAAATACCTACTGCAAGGACAGGCCGTTTCTTCATTTGCAAGGCCTGCTTACGTAGAAGAAGTCTCTCTTTATTGGAAAGATTCACAGGTCTAGAAGGCAACTCAATTGAACTCTTTTCATCTACCGCTGGAGCTGATGATTTAGGACCGCTTTTGGATAATGTGACTGACGATTCATTTGCCTCGCTGCTAGAAACATAATGCCTTGTGTCGACGGATCCATCCCCTTCATCCAACTGAAAATCCACATCAATTTTGAAACATCAGAATTCACAAAAGAGAAAGAACAGGAACAGACATATCTGATTAAAAAAAAAACGAAAAACAAAAACTCAAGGCAGGAAAGCCCAGACATAACCACAAAATATAGGGTCAATGACAAGTCCCAGGTAAGGAAATCAATTATTTCTTCAGTCCCATTTACAATTCAAATTCATATACTTACATGTCAAACTTTTGTATTTACAAGCAGTTAGGACCTGTGGGCAATTAATTTTCTTATATGGGATTTATATCCAATTCTCCTTTGAATATACAGGGTGAAAATTGCAGTGAATAGTTCTCTTTTCATTATTCTTATTCTATGTTTCGATGGAGAGAAAAATGGGGGAAAATAAGGAGAGGAGATGCTAGGAAGGAAAACTTCCAAAAATGGTAAAAAAAATTTTTACTATTTTTGGGAGTTTTCCCATCTATTTTCGCCCCCCCCCCCCCCCCCCAAAAAAAAAAAAAAATATAAAAATATTTTCCCTTTATCCAAACATAGGGTTAACGGATCCAACTACTGACCTTAACAAAACTCCATTACTATCAATCTGCTTGTTAAAATTAATAATTTCAATATTCCTAAGGCTAAGATCATGAATTTTTTTAATGTTAACAAGCTCAAAAAGAAAACAATGTCCATGACAAACTTAAATTGCAGGTAGAAAATTAAAAATCTTTAGCAAGCATGTTGTGTTCACATATTAAAAATTCAAAAAACAATCGGAAGAGGAGATCAGATACCACACCCTTGTCTGTTTTTCCTGTAAAGCACGTGCTCCAGAAGAAGCATTTATTTTGGGTGCAGTTGTTGATCCTGGATGTCCAATGGATTGTGTACGCTTTATCTCCTCCTTGACCTTATAGAACAAAAGTACTATAAATCTCATTTTTGTAACCAGGAAAGGAAAATTCGGAGTTAAAGCAGCATGGCATAGCTCACCAACTCAAATCTTGATGCATGAGTTATTTGCTTACTTTTAGCCTCCTTATCTTTAACCTGGTAAGGAAATAATTGATAACTTACTTTAAATGAATTGGAAAAATCACATTCAAGAAAACAATGATAATAACAAACTAGTTAACTCATTATTAAAAGAGGACCACTTACCAATTGAAGTTTCAATCCCTCTATGTTCTTATTCAACTTTAAAACATGGAGCTTCAATGACTGCAAGAAAAAGTGAGGAGAAAGGAATTATATGGTAGTATGCATATAGGATTAGCAAGCAGTCGGTACCTTTTTGCAGAAATTAAGAAGGACGAACTCAAGCATGATGACAATTAGCCAAGACTAGCAACATAGCATTTAAATTTGTCAATCTACCTAGTCTTCATTTTATTATTGGATTGAAAAACATACGACAATCAACTATGCCCACCCAGAGAAATAAATTTCCAATTTCCCATTTCTTCCCTCCATTTATGAAGAGTAGAAAACAAAATTAACAAACATTCTTGCATCAATACTAGAAACAAACAATTCAAATTTTACCTCACGGCGCTGACTCTCTATAGATCGCTTCATTGCTTCTCTTTTGTTTAAAAGTGTCTGAGGCCTCAAACGTTCAGGCCTGCTATAATTCTTTCCACGATATACAATGATTGCATAACCTTTGCTCACTCTTTCTACTGCCACTAATATTCCACCACTTTCTGCTTCTAAGGTCTGAGCTGTTTGGTGGACATCTTCCAGCCTTCTCTCTTTACAAATTATCTTCACAAGTTCCCTATACTTCCAGTGAAGGTGCATATTTTCAACAGTTCCATCAAAAACCCCTCTTCTACCTGAGGATGGAGAAATCCATCAGATATATATCTGTTTAACTCAAATGTCTTAAGTAGCTCTACAGATTCTATTTATACAGTCCTAACAAAAAACAATCAAAGATCTGCGACTGAATTAGAACATCAAATTCTATTCCCACCCATTAGCAGGAAAGGCTTCATCTTCAAACCGATCTTCCGTAGCATGTACCTCTCCTCTTTAGTTATACCCTCTTTATCTACTTCCAATTCCTGGGGTTTCCCAGCTTTCTCCAGTTCTTCTATAAGTTTTTCTGTCCTCTCTTTGTTCTCTAATGCCTGTATGTAAAAAGGATGATATTTATTAATCTAAAACAGAAGAAAAACGGCAATCTGGGGCATAACAATGAATTCATACCTTTGCCAACCTCATGCTGGTCCTTTTAATAGCTGCCTCAATCCATCTTCTTTCTTCAGAGATAGGCGTCTTTTTCTGGATGGGAATATTGTTGCCTTCAGGATCACGTTCAGCAATCCTTTGTTTCACTTCTGGAGTGCTTATCACTGACAAACTGCTTAGCACCGTCATTTTTTCCTTGCGGATTGCTTTATTCCTCCGCTCTTCAATTGCTGAAGACACTGCAGATGGCAAGAAATCCTTTCCTCTATACAAAATAATGAACTCCTTATCTCTGGAAAGAAGAGTTGCTCCAGTCAAAACCTGCAGACAAATGAATCTTATATCAGGCTGACATCCAGAAAAAAAATTAACCTATTTTCTTTCATTTTAAACAAGATTCTACTTGAGTCAAGTACTCGCACAGACTATTCAACTCTTAACATAGTGTAGCACGTTAAGGTTTTTGGAGAATCCGATAACTTGTCCTCATTGAGGTCGCAGGATTTAAAGATTACAAGTATAACAGGATCTGTTAGACTCTGTTAGAACAGATCCAAATTATCCTCTAAGGTCGGATGAATGGATTTGAAATTCAAATCCTTAAACATCCGATAATCTCTCCTAATATCCAATCTATATTATCCATCCAATCTAATAATATCTGTCTATAATTTAATTTATACAAATATAAATTATCAAATAATTACCACACTCCTGCTCAAGTTGGATCATAGATACTTATCATGTCCAACTTGCGTACAAAACCTTCAAAGGTGTCTTCTAGTAACCCTTTGTAAGTATGTCCATGAGCTGTAGCTTTGTGCAGACATAGGAGAGAAAATGATACAATCTTCAACTTCTTCTATGATGAAATGACGATCAATATCAACATGCTTGGTTCTGCTGTGCTGAACAGGATTTAAGGCCATGCTTAGAGCTGCCTTGTTGTCACAATAAAGCTTTAATGGAGACTCAACTTGGATATGAGCCTCATCGACTACTCTCTTCAGCCACATACCTTCCATAATACCTTGAGATAGATCCCTTAATTCAGATTCAGCACTGCTCTTGGCCAGAACTTTTTGTTTTTGACTTTGCCAAGTGACAAGATTTCGCCAAACAAACGTACAATATCTTGAGATGGACCTGTTGTTTTCTTCATCACCTTCCCAATCTGTATAGATCTCAATGGTTCTCATATTTGTCTTCTTGAAGAAGAGACCTTTGCTTAGATTACCTTTAAGATATTTCAGAATCTTGTAAGCTGCATCCATGTGTTTCTTTTTTGGTGAGTGCATATGCTGACTAGCGACAATCATTGCGAAGGCAATGTCTGGCTGAGTGTGGGAGAGATATATGAGTTTTCCTACCAATCTTTGGTATCGTCCTGTGTCTACTAGCATTTCATCCTTTTCTTGTTTCTTTCTTCTAGCTGTTTCTTGTTCAGTTTTTGCCGGCTTCATGTTTTTTGTCTTTTTCTTCTTACTACTGATGGGAGTTTTACTTGGTTAACATCCAAGAATACCGGTTTCTTTGAGTAAATCAAGGACATACTTGTGTTGAGAGATATGAATACCCTCTTTAGATCTAGCCACCTCCATTACTAGGAAGTATTTTAGGTTTCCTAGATCCTTAACCTCAAATTCCTAGTTTAAGGTCATCTTGATTTGACTTATTTCTTGAACATCGTTCCCAGTAAGTATAATATCATCTTCATACATTATGAGAATAGTGGTCATGTCTCCATTTCCTAGAGAAAACATAGTATGGTTAGAGAGACTTTGCTAGTAGCCTTAAGCTTTCAAGAGTCAAGACATGTGAGAATCTGTCAAACCACGCTTTAGAGACTGTTTCAAGCCATCTATTGATTTATTTAGCTTGCATACTTGATGATTTCTACCTTTCTCAAAACCAAATGGGAGATTCATGTACACTTCCTATTTTAGTTCCTAGTTCAAGAAAGCATTCTTCATGTCCAGTTGTTGCAGTGGCCAGTCAAGATTTATAGTAATAGAGATAATTACTCTTATCGTATTCAAATTTGCAACAAGAGCAAAGGTCTCATTATAGTCAAGTCCATACATCTGAGTAAAGCCTTTTACAACTAACCGAGCCTTGTACTTATTCAAGGTTCCATTAGCATTATTTCAGGGTGAATACCCATTTGCATCCTATTGTCTTCTTCCCTATTGGCAACTCTGTAATGTCACAAGTATGATTGTTCTCGAGAGCATTCATCTCATCCAATTTCTCCACTTAGGGATTTCTAATGCTTCATGCACATTAGCTGGGATCTTAACTTTGTCAAGATTAGTAACAAAGTAACAACAGTTCTGGGAGAGTTTAGTATGTGACACATACTCCTGACTAGGATGTTTTGTGCAAGAGCATGCTTTATTTCTCACAGCGATAGGCAGGTCTAACTCATTTTGTTCTTCAAGACTCTTCATTGATTCAAGGATTGACCGAGCTTTAGGCATAATGGCCTCACCTATCCTTTTGTTCCTCCTCAAGTAGACTTTGTCGTATTGTTTTTCATGATTCATGTCTCCCCTTGTAGTTGATGGCATTGAGGATGGATCATTCCTTACTTCCTCAAGATTATCAAGACTCGAGGGAACCAATACAAGACTAGAAGGTGGTATAGGCTCAGGTATGACATCAACAGGCTGAAATTCACTCCAACTCTCCCCCTAAAAAGAAAGATTGTGAATAGAAGGGTTCATGTTCAATGAAGGTAATGTCACGACTGACAAAGAGATGTTTGGAAGTAGGGTCATAACACTTATAACCTTTTTGAAGGTTGGAATAGACAAGAAAGACATGCTTGATAGAATGACAGAGTGGGGATCGAATTTGGAGGGTGCATGATGGAGATGGACATAAGTCGTACAACCAAAGACTCAAAATGGAAAAGACAAGGTAGGATATCAAAATGGAAGAAGTATAGGAGAGAACAAGATTAGGCAAGGTAAGGATGGCATCAACCTAGAAGTATTTCGGAACATGGCATGTACACAGACGGCCACGGGAAATTTCAAGAAGATGTCTATTTTTACGTTCTGCGACACCATTTTGTTAAGGGTAAGGGTATTTGGACAGCTGCTCTTATGAACAATTCCATGTAATTTTAAGAAAAGATTGAAAGGTTGATTGAAATACTTAGTACAATTATCAGAGTGCACGTCTTGGATAATGGAGTTAAATTGATTTTGAACATAGTGGAAAAATTCAACAAATACGGAGTATACATCAGATTTTTCTTTTAATAGGTAAGCCCAACACATTTTGGAGTGACAAAATATTTTGAAAGTGTATGGTATGGATGATGGAAAAAGGACGAGTGGATTTATAAATGGATAGCGAGAAAGTGACACAATGGTGTTTAGCTAATCCACAAACATCACAATGAAAATTGACAGTTTTATTGGAAGCAAATTGCAGAAACGGGTTTTTCAAATAAGAGAAACTAGGATGACCGATCCTTTTATGCCAAAAAACTAAATCATTGTCAACAAAGGAGGAGACAGAGCTCTTTATTTTAGATGACAAAGCACCCACGGTAGGAACATCAAGATAGTAGAGACCATCATGTTCTTTAGCCGTGCCAATCGTCTTTGCCAAGGAGAGATCCTAAATTAATATACAGTGAGTAGAAAAAGGTGAGCATAGCAGTTTGCATGTTTAGTCAACTTGCTAATAAAGAAAAGGTTACATGCTAGGTGGGGAACATTAGATTTGAGTTTCAAAGTTTCGGTAAGAGCACAGTGCTAGTTCCAGCTATGGTAGCATATGAATCAGTAGTTGTACATATTTTACCATTACTAGTTGATGGATGATAAAAGCTAAAGATGTTGGATTGTGGGGTCATATGATTTGATGCACCAATTCAATAATCCATGTCAAAACAACAGAATTTGTACCTTGTTTGGCAATAGATGCAATTGGCCATTGTTAGGATTGTACATTTTTTAGCATATCTAAAAGTTGATTCATCTAATATTTACTACTAAGAGGCATCTTGGGTTCAGATGAAAGCTCAGCATCAAGGATGGTGAGATGTGCACGTGATTTATTTCGATGTGACTTCCAATATGCTGGTTTTCCATGGAGTTCCAAGCACTTAGAGAAGCATGGTGCCTCATCGAGACTCTTCACGCCGCATCTGCAAGTAAACTTCTCGCGGTATAGGAAGAGAAGAGTTGCTTAAAATCCTGGCACATGTATCATTGAACTTCAGGTTCAGCCCAACTAGGAAAAACATTACTCAATCGGTATTAAGGTTGCAATTGTGGCGTGCATCATCAGTTGAAGAGTCAATTCGTTATCTACCATCAAATCCTCCTCTTGCCAAAGAGTCACAAGCTCGAACCAATACTCAGCGATGCTCCAAAGACCTTGAGAAGACTTCCAAATCTGGCGTCGAAGGTCGAATAAATGAGAGAGGTCCTTCCCATCCACATAGGAATCATGAACAACATCCATATGTCTTTAGCGGTGGGAAGATACATGAAGCTGCATTTAATTGAGGGTGACACGGTGTTAATGAGCCATAGACAAACGAGGGAATTACCCGTCTGCCATTGAGCCATGACAAGGACTGTGGATCATAAGGTAGCTGTGACGCACCGGCGAGAAAGGTGATTTTACCATGGCCGCCAATGGCAAGCTTGATTGCTTGCGCCCAATCCTCATAGTTGTCAAGCGTGAGCTTTTCCAAGATAATGGAAGAAGAGTCAAAGCTAGGAATCAAACCAGAGGGACCCCCAACGTTCAAGGGATGTGGACTGTGAGGACCCATCTTGAGAAGGCTCCATTGTGGAGGCTTCCAAGGGTAAGACTCACAATTAGAATTGTCGGACTCCTCGCTACAATGCCCTAATACCATGTAGCACGTTAAGGTTTTTGGAGAATCCCAAACTTGTTCTCATTGAGGTCGTAGGATTTAAAGTTTACAAGTATAACAGAATATGTTAGAACAGATCCGAAGTACCCTCTAAGATTGGATGAATGGATTTGAAATTCAAATCCTTAAAGATCTGATAATCTCTCATAATATCCAATCTATAATATCTATATTCTAATCTAATAATATCTGTCTATAATTTAATTTATATAAATATAAATTATCTCATAATTACCACACATAGCATTAATTAATAAGATTGATTTACTGTTGCCAAAAAACCAGTGTTTTGCTGACATAATTGCTGTTCTGGATCAGTAATGCATTTTAAACTACTGGCAAAATCTGTGTTCTTTTTCATTCTTTTTGGGTCCAAAAAAAGAAATGTTTGAGAAGAACTGCTCGCATACATGTCCTCCAACAATTTACAAGCTGTTAATAGGTAATTGCATCAATGATTTCCACTCATATCATATGATACTAAAAGAAGGCATAGGCATTGAAAGGTTATACAACCTCCATTCATTATTTTCTAGCGATAAAAATCTTGAAGCACCCTAAGTTTCACTATTTGAATTGTTGCAATTAACTGCAAAAATAGTGACTGACCTTCAATTCTTGAGCCATAATCTCATTATTAGTATTCTGCACCCCTCTTTTTATAGCAATCTTAGCAATCTCACATCTTTCCCAGAGCTTAACAATTGCAGCAGCCAGTCCCTGATGGTTCCTGTTTCTACCTGTCACCCACCAAAAGAAAAACAAAAGTCAAAGAAATCAAACAAAACTTTGATAACCTTACATCAAAATATGAAAGTATGATGCCAGAGACCAAACTCACCTAATGCAAAATGGCATGGCAATGGTTTGCCAAGTCTCCTTAATGTGGTCATTTCATCATTTGTTAGTTTAGGATCCACACCATATGGAAGAAGGCGGAACGGCTTCCTATATCCAGGGACAATAGGAGGAAGAAGATCAGCATCAACAGGTAGAGGGTCATATCCCCACCAATCAGTAAATCGTGGACCAAGCCCCACTAACAAGCGGTCAGCTTCCTCTGCAAGCTCTGCCTCTCCTGGCAGTTGAAATCGTACTTTATTGGGACCACCAACACCTTGTATTAAGCTTGGTTTTTCTGTTTCAGAGTCTGGTATTTTGTCAGCATATGTCTCTGAATTTATACCAGATGGGTTCCCTGTTTTGTAACCGTCCGAATGCTGTAAAGCATCATCAAGGGTGCCATCTCCTGAGACTTTATCAGCTAGGAAGTAAGGATACCTGTAGTCAGTTCCTCTGTACAATATTATCTTAGTTCCAGATCTCCAAACAACCAGACCTCCAGTTTTCCTCTGAGAATCACACAGTAAATAAACTAAAATAAGATACTTATTAATTAGGCACTAGAACCACAAGTCAAAAAGAAAACCCCATACTCCTCCGG
This sequence comes from Acacia acuminata, assembly GCA_019022655.1. Lineage (NCBI taxonomy): Eukaryota > Viridiplantae > Streptophyta > Magnoliopsida > Fabales > Fabaceae > Acacia > Acacia acuminata. The sequence continues at coordinate 1,433,583 of JAFJYI010000138.1, forward strand.
TCCTTAATATAAGACATATTTGGGGAATTGATCTTGGTCTTAAATAAAAGACATAATTTTCATATTTTTTATTATTTTCCTAATTTATTCCCATAGATGCTCCCTTAACAATAACCAAGGGGGAGAGGAGATAAGAGAATTAAAGAAGATGACTAGGATGTTTTAGAAAATACATGTTATATTAATTAGGTTAACTAATTTCCTTAATCTAATTAAATTGGGTAAATATGCCTTATAGAGTAATTATTAACATTTTACTATAAATGCCAGAAATGAAAGCAAGACCCCAAAGATTGGTCCAACATTAGATAACTTTATAGAAACTGAATGAGAAAGATCTGGTTTTGAAGAATAACATCCTCATGACATCACATATAAAGCATCCAGAAAGAAAATATGGAGCAAAATGAATGCAAGTCCTATTGTTTGAACAACATAACAATCCATGACCATCCCGCCCATACATGAAGTACACAACAAAAATGAACCAAAATAAGCAAGAGCATTGGGCTATCTGGACAAAAGCACCGGTAATAATCACATTATGATCATATAAATTTGCAGCATATTGGATAACTTGCAAAAGCAAGCCAGGAAGTACTTTGGTTTCGCTTATGGGAAATGGTAAGGTGCCTTCAATACTAATTGTAAATCTTTTTGAGCCTAAACTTGAAAGTTAAATTTCTTAGACAGTTCAAAACCTTCAGGCTTGAGGGGGAAAAGGATAATTCAAAACCTTTATGAGGCAACAACCATAAATACGTTTGATGTGCTTAGAAGCTAACTTCCACATGAGCAAAAGGGAAACAGAATGGTCTCATTTTTATATGCCATATTGCTTGTACGCAAAATGCTATCAGAAAAGATTTCAATTTTCCATCTTTACGACTTCCCAGTTAAACTTAATAATCTTGCTTTGTTAATATCTCTCCGCATATATTAATAAAGAGTCCTCAAAGTTTATTGCACATCTTAAAAGTAATCAGGCTATTTCAATGATGGTAATAGCTCACATTTGTCGCACGCAACCAAGAAGTTAATTACTTCTATACCCTTTACACAATGAACAGAGAGGAGCATCATATGTTTCGAGAAAAGCCTCACCTCCAATAACTCATGAGTCCTTTTCATGTTTAATCTGGAAATATCCTCGCAAAAAAGCTTCACCACTTCTGACCGTCTCCACCGCTCATGAATCCCATTCACAATCCCTTCCGTGATGCCAGCCTTCCCAATCTTCAACTTCTGCTTCATGCTTATTCCTAGAGTCGTCAGCCTTCTCAATTCCCCCCGCGATAAACTCAACTCCGCCAATGTGGGAACCTTTTCCTCTTTCTTATTCTCCCCCAACTCCTTCTCTAATTTCTTCTGCTTCTGCACCTGGCTTTTGAGTTCATTATATCTAACTATGGCAGTCCCTGTGCCTGGTTGAGGAACTGGGTTCTCGGGTGTGCTCCAACTTGAGTCAATTGTGTGCCCAATTCGGTACTTATGCAACTGCTGCCGCAAAGGAACAAATATCTCTCCTGCCGAGTTGTTCAGAGCCGAATCACTTTCAGGCTCAGAAGAATGGCTATCCTCGGTGTAACCGAGGCTGCGAAGCTTCTCGGCAATTCGTTGGATGGCAGATTTAGGTAGGGTCTGGGTGTCAGCGGCGGAGCAACGGACAAAAAATTTGGGGGCTCTGTGTGACCGTGGAACGAGTGTTTTCGAGACTGGAATAGGGAAGAAGAATGAGGATGAAGAAGAAGATTGATGTGATGGGAGTTTTGGTGGGATGGAGAAGGAATAGAAGGGAGTTGCAGGAAGCGACATTTCAGTAGTTCATGGAAGCTAGAGATGGGAGGTGAAAGAAGAAGGCGAAGGAATAGAGATCGGATTACTGTATCACCGGACTAGACCGCTAGCCGCAGAACATTTTTCTGCCACGTCAAGCGTCAGAGGGCCAAATAATAAAAATCTCGAGTAGAGTTTTTTTTTTTTTTTTGGGTCAAAACGAGTGGAGTATTCAACAACCTAGAGCTGACATTGGACTAAGGGACTGATATGTTCGTATTTTTAAATCGCTGATGCTGATGAATAACAATTCAAATTTGACTCAGGGATGAAAAATTTTATTAAATTAAAACAAGGGAAGCAGGAAGCGTATATCAAACTGAAAGCAAGTGATATAATTACAGTATTCATCTTCTCAATTATTTTCATTATAAAAAGTAAATAAAAACGAGGGATTTAGTTGGGCTTTTTTTCCAAAATGCCCATAATTAAATAACTATTTACCAAAACGCCCTTATTTTCAAACTATTTCCCACTTTCGCCCCCGTTTAGTCGATTAAACCACGGTTTAGTCGACAAGATCGTACTTAGTCGACTAAACCTCGACAGCAGAGAGCATTTTTTGCTTATCCACGAGGTTTAGTCGACTAAGCTACGCGCTTAGTCGACTAAACCCTGGACAGAGGCCTTTTAAAGCCCTCATTCGCGAAAAACAACCCTAATCATACATTTGCAACCCTTTCCCAACCGAATACTCTCTTTTCTCGTTTTTAGTGCGACCGTCAAAGTTTAATCTCATTCCACCGTGTTCAAGGTATGATTGTTGTATAATCATTGTAGTTTCACTTTGTTCGGATTGTTTCTTTAGTTGTAAGTGAAACCCTCCCTTTTTCAAACTCACAAATTGTTGTGTGAAGGATGAGTTCAAGTTCAAACACGCACATTACTGTAATCTACCATAGTAGGAGGCATTTTGAAGGTCCCGATGGTGTTCAAGTTGAAGGAAAAACGAAAATGATGAAAATCAAACGGGGAATTACGTACAACGAGCTCAAAGAAAGAATTCACCAAAAATGGGGCTACATGGCAAAGCCCAATGCATTCATCGGTTAATTGCCAAAGTGGAGACTATAGTGGGTAAGGATATTGTATACTACATTAATAAAGATGTATGTGATGATGAAGACGTAGAGTGTGTCATAGATGCATTTGCTAATCGGAGAGCACAAAATTTTATTGAGATATATGTTGAGCTTGAATGTGGTGAATCATCATCTATACCCATGCATACAAGATCCGCACAAAGATGTTGGTCAAGAAAGAGACCTGTCGGTGTAGACGGACCTTCACAAGTCTTAATAAGTCGTAACATTGACGGATGAAGGAGAGGATGAGGAAGATGAGAGTTGGCACGCGATGAGGAGGAGGAATATGAGAGGTTTATTCCACTAGATGACACCTCAGATACTGATGTGGAGGGTGATTTTGATAGAGACACGAATCGAGTAAACCCGAGTACCAGTAACAATGCCACGCTTCAAGGCGTTGACCCAATTAGAAGTGGTAAGTTAGTAAACTTGTATTTGTAATATGTATTTAGTGGTTTTGAGAAAAAGATCATATTGACAGATCTGGCCCGAGAGTGAGCCATTTTGGAACGAAAGCCCGCACTATTCCGATATTAATTGGGCGCACCGTGACGATGAGATGGACACATTGTATGGTGATGATGACAAGCAAGGTGATTGGCGATTAGGTGATCCATTATATTTGTATCAAGAGTTTCCTTCTAAGGCCGAAATGCAACATGCCATGAAATTGTATTGCATGAAGTCTCATCGTATGACCAAAGTTGGAAAAAGTGATGAGCATAGGTTTGTGATGCGTGTCGGAACCATGCGATGGTTGTCCCCGGTATATGAGGGCAATTTTCCCCAAGAATGGAAATAGTTGGGTGGTGCGTAAGTGGGGTCAAGAGCACACCGCCTCAACCGAGTCTCGCCGGGATCATAGACAACTCGATTCGAAGTTATATGTGCAGCCATTATCGTAGGTTTTCTATTTTGTTGCGGTTAAATTCGGTTTGTTTATTGTTTGACATTTAGAATTTGCTTTGTTTTCACCGAGATATGTTGAGAGAAGATCCAGCTTTAAAACCAAGTCTTTGATACAAGAGAGGATACAACGTTTGTATGGATATAATATAACATACAAGAAGGCTTGGAAGGCGAAAATGAAGGCCATTGTGAAGTTATTTGGTGATTGGGAGGAATCATATGCATTCTTGCCCAATTGGTTGACATACATGACGCAGCGATGTAACGTGGGTTGTTTTCGTGCTTGATCTCGATGAATGTTTCGACGAACGTCATTTTTTTAGCGACAAACGCTTCTTTCGTAGGGTTTTTTGGACATTTCACCAGACCATAGAAGCCTTCAAATACTGTAAGCTCATACTTCAAGTTGATGGCACCCACCGTACGGAAAATACAAAGGTACTGTTGATTGCGACTTCACGGGATGGGGATGGGAAGCTCCTCCCCATTGCCTTTCTTTGTTGTTCCTCCCGGTGAGAAGTATGATGATTGGTGGTGGTTTTTGTGTCTCCTACGTGACCATGTGACGAGAGGCAAGGCATTTGTTTGATATCCGATCGTCATGCCGTATCATAAAGGCGGTTAAAGATCACCCTACTTGGCAGCCTCCATATGCCTATCATGTGTAATGCCTACGTCATGTCGGGAGCAACTTTAATACTAGATTTAGGGATATGTAATTGAAGAAAACTGTTATGAAACTAGGTATGAAAGTTCACATGTCATTTACATCGTAAACTCATTTGTTATGATTGATTTGTTTCCATTGTTATGAGGTTATATTCGCTGTTATACAGTGGTACATGAGTTCAAAGATCCAGTTTGACATCAAGTTTCGGGAGTTTATTGAAGCAAACCCACAAATGTCACCTGGGTTTGAGCGGCTTCCAAAGGAGAAATGGTGCAGGTCCTACGATGTAGAAGGACGGAGGTTTGGTCATATGACGACTAACCTCGCCGAGTGTGTGAACAAGGTTCTCAGGGGTGCACGTAATATGCCAATCACGGCATTGGTGAAGATGACTTGTAGTAGACTTGTCGAATATTTTGTCACCAGGCGTGTTGAGATTAAAGACATATCGCTGCTGGAAGGATAGTCTCAAAAAGGTCGAAGAAGAGTTACAAAGGATGGACGGCTTGACCGTCACATATCGTGTGCGACTTTATGACAGTAGATTTACGATTATTTGAGGTTGAGGATGCTTACAATCAAGCTACACATGTCGCCGGTGACATAATGAGGGTTGACTTGATCAATCGCAAATGTCAATGTGGGAGGTTCACAAAGAAGAAGGTATCCCCGCGATCACGTATTAGCAGTATGCAAGATGGAAAATTTGAACCATTACGATTATGTTGACCCGGTATTCACTATCTCATACATTAGTCGTGTATGCAAAAGACACGGTATCCGATAGGCAATGAATTGTTGATTCAACAAGGAGAGTAGGCCAAACCGTTGTCCCAAACGCAAGTTTGTCACGCACACGAGGAAGACCAAAGTCTACAAGGATACAGAATGAGATGGATTGGGTGGAGTCTCAAACCTCAACCAAATAAAGATGTAGAAATTGCAACCAAGCCGGTCATAATATGCGCACATGTCCAACGAGGATTAGACAAGGTTGAAATATATATAACGGGTTTTCTATTGAGTTTATGATGATTTGTTTAGGTAAAAACTTGGAAATTCGAAGCATCCACTAATTCACCGATTGTATCGAATGAATGACTAGTTTTGAGAAATTAGCGAATAAAAGCTATGTAACGCCCTTAATTGTTGCCAAAATAACTTCCCCAAAGTCACATTGACGTGTATCTACGAGTTGGTATAGGTTTCGTGCAGGAGCAAACAGAACTTCGGAAAGTCACCATGCTTTCGTGGATCGGTTTAGTAGTCGACTAAACCATGGTTTAGTACTAAACCATGGTTTAGTCGACTACTAAACGGGGCCACGTAAGCATGGTGACTTTCCGAGTTCGGGTTTGCTCCTTGCACGAAACCTATACCAACTCGTAGATACACGTCAATGTGACTTGGGGAAGTTATTTTTGGCAACAATTAAGGGCGTTACATAGCTTTTATCCGCTAATGTCTCAAAATCGCCTAATAGTTCAATAAACCGTCTAAACCGTATGCCAAAACCTAAACCACATAAACCTAAAGCATTCACATGTCATTAGTAAAGAAGCACCAAATTCAGATCAAATTCACCAAGTTGAAGCAAACAAACAAAAAAACATCAAGTCAAAGCAAACATTCAATACAAGTCAAAAAAACATCAAGTCAAAGAGCAAACATTCAACATAAAATCCCTAGATCTAATCTTCATCTTCTTCGATGCCCCGGATCCTCCCGGTCGTCATCATCTTCATCCGAGAAAGGTCGTCCAAGCCGCAACCGACCAAGCGCATCCTCTAACCCCTTCATCCTACCATACATCCACTTCCACCTCTTTTCTCGCTTGGCTTCCATCTTGGACATCTGTTTCCGTTATCATGGATGGCCAACATGACATCACGCAAGGAGAATCCACCGTCCGGCTCAACAATGTCCTCCATTTGAACATCATCATCATCATCGTCATCGGGACCTCAGAGGAACAATGGGTGGAACCGGCCACCTTGGGGTACACCCTCCTCTACACCGTATTCCCACACCCCATCGCCACCTTGGAGATCTTGCATTGCTCCAATAGCCGCCGTCCAAACCTATCACTCCATGAACCGTGATCCACCATTTGCTCATTCCGCATTGGAACACGAAAATACTCCAATATTTTTGAACGAGGTAGGCGTATGAGAGTGAGGCCGTATCCTTCGTTTAGCCTTGGACATAATCCAAGCAAATGTAATGCCGCCAATTCACCGGTATGGCATGCCGAATACACCACATCACGGGGATGTCACCCTCCAACACCCTCGAATGATTGTAAGCCCGAGGGAACAAAATGTGGGTCATGGCGTAGAAGAGGATACCGAACTAACAGTCACCGCCCCTACGTTAGTACAGTCTATGACCTCCTGGCCTCCTGCACAGCCTCATCTCGATGAAATCCCCCAATGACTACATTGCTATCCCCATCATACAAGTATCTATCCTCATCCTCTGCATCAAAACCATGTCCCAATATATCCTTCCGGATGGGAGCCGTCATCACTATGTCAATCCCCAGACACGAGACTTCGCACGCCATTTATAGCTCGGGTTATGGTAGAAAGCTCTCACCATAACCTCTCGAATACGGACAAGACATATCGGCCAGCCTGTCAAATAGGAATTCCCCAACAAAGACCACTATGTCAAATCTCTCATCCGCAAAGAATGTCATATCTAGTGACTTTGGCTTGATAATGGGTCTTCTAGCAAGATTTTCCATAAATTGTGCATGCTCGGCTTCATTATTGTTAAACAAATAACCAAACCGAAGATCAACAACGGGCTCGGGATCCCATTGCCTACGGTGTGACCTGCAGGAGGATGCCCCGCACCTCGCCCCGTGCTTAACCCGCCTCTCTCTCATTGCCGCCGCTGAAGGAGCCTCCCTACGACGCATAATTGCAACACCGACCTACAAATGGACATTACAAACCATCAACAAACATTCATAATTTTCAATTTCCCATATACATTCATCAATTTCACAAACAATCATCATTACCACCGAAAAAACGTAATCAACAAGAATAAAATTCATGAAAACCGAAGTGAAATTAGTCCAAAAATCAATGATGGGTTTGCTGGAAAATAAAAGGCGAGGGGGTTAAACTTAACTTCTTTCACTTTCATTGATTGTTAAGAAGGATTCGGTGGGCATATTGCTTGTACCTATGTTTTGAATTGGTGGATACATGTATCAATCAAATGAATGTCGTAAGGATAAGGATCAATTCAATTAGAATTGGTTTTGCAATAATTGCGTTTTCACTTTCACATGTACATTCATCAATTTCATCCATAAAAACAAATTAAATACTCAAATCAATGAAATAAACACAACAAAACAAGGAGAGCATAGGGCAAAACGCAAAAACACAAATGGGGGTTTGCTTGCATTTTCACTTTCACATGTACATTCATCAATTTCATCCATAAAAACAAATGAAATACTCAAATCAATGAAAGAAACACAACAAAACAAGGAGAGCATAGGGCAAAACAAAAAAACGCAAATGGGGGTTTGCATAAATGCAAAAACGCAAATGGGGTTCGCATAAACACAAAAAACGACGTCTAACTTCAAAATGAAGATGGAAACATATCTAAATCGAAGCAAATGGCACTAAATCAAACCAAAATCAACCAAATCAGATCACAAAATGTACAAACCCAAATGGGGGTTAGCATAAACACAAAACCTACGTCGGAACTTCGAAAAAAAGATGAGGAACATACCTAAATCGAAGCAAACGACACTAGATTGAAGATCCCGTCGAAACCCACCAACGAATTGAGCAACCTTTGGCCGAAAAAAACAGAGGAAGAGAGCTCTACAAAGTGGTTAGTCGGCTATTAGGGTTCTGTTTTGCGCGAATGAGGGCTTTAAAAGCCTTCGTCAGGTTTTTAGTCGACTAAGCACCGTAGCTTAGTCGACTAAACCTCGTGGATAAGCAAAAAATGCTCTGTTCGAGGTTTAGTCGACTAAGCTACGTGCTTAGTCGACTAAACCTCGTGGAAATAAAAAAGAGGAGCCGCGTTTTAGTCGACTAAACCAGGGGCAAAAAAAGGCAAAGTGGGAAATAGTTTGAAAACAAGGGCATTTTGGTAAATAATTATTTAATTATGGGCATTTTGGGAAAAAAAGCCGATTTAGTTGGGCTGGCTTAAATATGATGTCATCATTTTTACTAAAGTTGGGCTCAAAAAAGGGTTTGGCTTATTTAGACTCATTATATATTGATGCACTATTGCTTCAACTCATCCCATTATTAAAATGTTGTTCAATTCATAAAGGAATTGCCTCATAATGATAAAACCGTGAGTTCAAAACTGTTACAGATGTGATGACATTGTTAATGAGCAATACTTCTATAAGTGCTCTTCAAACCCAACGGTATGTTATAACCTTTGCAAGTGCTCACTTCCAACTTACGTAAACTTTTATGTACCAAAAATCTCAACAAATTATTGGTTGAGGTAGTAAGTAACTTCAGTCTTGTGAGGAGGAGAATGCTAGTTCATATCCCGATAAGCACATTTATTGGGAAAGACGAAAACACCTTACTTTCAAAATCTCAAAATGGAAAACCTCAATCAAATAAAAGAAATCTCCTTTGTGCATTTTTGTATTATAAAAATAAGAAAAATAAAGAGATGAGACAGGAATGAAGAGAGACAAGAGAGAATTATAGAGATTAAGAGTGGGGAAAAACTACTCCCTCCTGGTCCTAATTATAGGAGCAAATTACGAATTTGGAGTGATTAAGGAATGAAGTTAAATTAGTTAATTATGTGTACTTTCCTAAAATACCCTTACCCAACATTTAAAATGACTATAATTAATTACCGTGCACAAAGTGGAGAGGCGTTTTCATTTTCTTTTTTGTCCAAATCAAGTGGATTAGCCAAGTATAAATAAAAAAAAAAAACTGAGATGATGTTAACTATAAAGTTGTGGAAAAATCTGTGGCTTCAAATATTAAAATTGCAAATATTCAATATTCATAAAAAAAATTAATAGGATAAAGTGGAAGGATATTCTATCTCTAATTAATTGGTTAATTAAGGATATTTTACCTTTAAAGTTATAATTTGTCCAATACTTTAAAGTGAATTACCACTGTGATTTTTTTTTCAAGACAATAAATTTTGATAAGTTAGTTTAACAAGTAGATTTTAATATATTAAAAATAATTTCATGATTGAAAATTGAAAATTTTAATTTTTTTTTTTCTTTGATCTGTAAGTGAAAATTTAATTAACATTATTTTGAAAAAAATTAATAATTTATTCCCCGTAATTTACATAATTTATGTGTTACAAACCTAGTAAAATATACAGCAACTAACTTTCATACATCAATTTGAAAATTCTCGCAAACAATAGGACCAAATCATTAATTTTGTCCAGTGTTTTTAACTAAAAATTGATAATTTAATCGTTCAGCTACAAAATAATTAAAATTTATTTAATTATTTATACAAATTACAAAAGAAGTTACAAGACGGTGGCGATAATATCAATTTCACACAAGAAACTACTTATTCTTGTGTCTAAGGTGAGGATCAGGTTTAATTATTAATATAGGATTTTAAAGTAGAATATCTCACTTGATAGAATATAAACTTGTTGTTAAATTAATTATTGTGGAAGAAGTATTAGTAGGGGTGATATGAGAAAAAATTGACAAAAGTTAAAACTGCTTCTTATAATTGGACCAAAACCAACTCCAAAATTGTTCCTATAATTAGGACCGGAGGAAGTATTATTTATATAGCATTTTCATGTAATCAAACCCTTTGTGTTTAGCCTCCATAGGCCTCAAACCCTTCTAAGAGTTATATTATATCATAAATATATGAATTAATCTATATTATGATACAATAGGAAACCATTAAAGGTTATGGCCATTAATAAAAAATGAAATTCTGAGGGCGGGGGGATATTTTTTATTTTTTGATACAAAAGACCATATCAAATTAAAATAAGGAGAATTACAAAGGGGAATTTAATCCCAGACCATCCTTACAAGTCACTGCCCTAGCATAATCAGGACAAACATCGAGAAATTCAAAAGTATAAATTCCTTTCTTTGCAAGCATATCAGCTACCGTGTTAAAGTTTATGGGGACATATTGCACTATTAGTTGCCAGCTTCTTCGCATAATATTCCTAATATCCCATACAATTAGATTGTCCAAGCACTCCAAATGCTGATCCGTTAACATAGCAACCAGATATAAGGCATCGGATTCCATAATGGCCTCTCTGCAGCCCAGTTCCCATGCTAAATGGAGACCTTTAGCCACTACCCACTTCTCAGCTTCCTGAACATCGCAAATTCCTAAGGAATGGGTGAAACCATCCACCCATGTTAGTTCTAATCACAGCTCCATCAACGTTAATTTTAACCCAGTCCAAATCGGGTGGCTGCCATTTAAGTATGGTAGTACTACAAACTTCACCCCTGTCATCTGTAACTAGGTAAAGCTCCTCCAGGTGTAAGAAATTACAAACGCTGGGTTGACTGGTTTTTGGAACTCATCATCAAAATTGAGTTATTCATCCACAACCAAAGTTTCCAAATAGCAACACCCCATATTAAATGCCAATACACATCGCGTGTACCCAGCTGAATATTCACCTATACAATTTTTACAATTTTTTTTTTTTTGATATAAAAGATGGCAAAAAACCTACATCAAATAAAGAAAAATTACACAATAGGGGAAATTAATCCCAAACTATCTTGGTAGACCAAAGATCTCAAAAACATGGGACACTCATCTAAAGTTACCGTAGAAGAAATGTCCATTTTAGCTAAAGCATCCGCAACCCTATTCCTCTTTCTAGGAATGTATGTGACACTAACTTGCCATGCCATTCCTAACACTCTGATTTTAAGTAACAGGAGGCCTCCCGAGGTGTACCCATTATCTAAAATTTGCTTGATAGCTTCTTCAGCATCTGACTCAATAATAAGTTTCTTAATTCCCATGTCCCAAGCTCTTGCTCCCTCTCTGTGCTGCGTTTCGAACAGGCGATGTTGTGGCTGAGATTATCTCTCCATGCCTGCAAGACTCTCAAGACGCAAGCCCCATGTCCCAAGCTAATTGAAGTCCATATAAGACGGCCCATTTTTACAACACTTTGTAAGTGTTTGAGACTGATGACGTTATCTAGCCTTAGGGCCTGAATATAATTGGGCTAGTCCGTTACAAATTTCAGGTTCAGGTCAGGTCAGGTTTAGCCCTACAATCCCACATGATCTTAAGCCCGTTAATAATTTAAATTGCCTACCCTATCATTTATCAGCTCATTTTGAGAAAAAAAAAAAAAAAAAAAAAATCCCTAGAAAATGGCTTTTCTTGTCGGTTCGGGACTTTTTTGTCATGTTCACCCTTGCCTTCATTTTTTGCTATTTTATCTTTTTGAGTATTTATCTTTATTTTTACCAATAGAATGATAAACCAAAAAATTTTGTACGCCTGACAAATTTTCCTGTAATTAAATTATTAATTTTTTTTAGTTTTTATGAAAAATCTGATACTTTAAAAAATAAACAGCAACGAGGGCCGATCACAAACAAAAAGCCCAAAAAAAAAAAATTCTACAAAGTGCTTCCGATCCCCACAAGCAGGTCCGTGTGGCACACGGGACATATAACAGGCGTGTGGCCAGAGAAATTGGCAAATTACTACTTCAATTTTTCTATCTTCCACAGCACACCTCAGAAAGGAATTTTTCCAGCCTCATCCATGGCGTCTCTTCTTGCCAACGGTGTCTCAAGCTTCTCTCCGCAACCTAGTTGCGAATTGAAACTTCCCAAAGGGCTCTATCCGAAGCTTGAAGGTCTTAAATTCCCAATTTCGAAGGTCAAATTCCAAAGCCGAGGGCCTCTGAAAGTTCGAGCTGATGTTGGTTACGATGTCAGTTCCTCACCGGGTAATTCCTTGTCTCCAGCCGTTAGCTCTGATGAGAAGATTCGGGAAATTCTCCGCAATCGCGACTACGATAAGAAATTTGGTTTTAGCCTTGATGTGGATTCGTTTTCGATTCCGAAAGGGCTCACGCAAGAGACCATCCGTTTGATTTCTACCTTAAAAGAGGAACCCGATTGGATGCTCGAGTTTAGGTTGAATGCTTTCGAGAAATTCTTGAAGATGAAAGAGCCTAAGTGGTCCGATAATAGATACCCGCCCGTTGACTTCCAAGACATGTGCTATTATTCTGCGCCCAAGAGGAAACCCGCTTTGAAAAGCCTTGACGAAGCCGACCCAGAACTTCTCAAGTACTTTGAGAAACTGGGCGTCCCTTTAAATGAGCAAAACCGTTTGGCTAATGTTGCTGTCGATGCTGTTCTAGATAGCGTATCAATCGCAACGACACATAGGAAGACACTGGAGAAGGCAGGCGTTATCTTTTGTTCGATATCTGAGGCTATTAGAGAGTTTCCAGATTTGGTGAGGAAGTATTTAGGAAGAGTTGTGCCTAGCGAGGATAATTACTATGCAGCTCTGAATTCAGCAGTGTTTAGTGATGGATCATTTTGCTATATTCCCAAAGACACCAAGTGTCCTATGCAGATTTCAACGTACTTCCGAATCAATGCGTTGGAAACGGGACAGTTTGAGAGGACTTTGATAGTTGCGGATGATAGGAGTTTTGTGGAGTATTTGGAGGGTTGTACTGCACCTTCTTACGATAGGAACCAGCTTCATGCTGCCGTTGTAGAGTTATATGGTGCTGAAGATGCAGAAATTAAATACTCCACTGTGCAAAATTGGTATGCTGGGGATGAGGAAGGGAATGGAGGGATATACAATTTCGTCACAAAACGAGGCCTCTGCGCTGGGGATCGCTCTAAGATATCCTGGACACAAGTGGAAACAGGATCTGCAATTACTTGGAAATATCCAAGTGTTGTTTTGGAGGGAGATGATACTGTAGGTGAATTTTATTCCGTTGCTTTGACAAATAATCATCAACAAGCAGATACAGGGACGAAGATGATACACAAAGGGAAGAATACGAAGAGTAGGATTATCTCTAAGGGTATATCAGTTGGCAATTCAAGAAACTGTTATAGAGGGCTTGTTCAGGTTCAATCAAAAGCAGAGAATGCTCGAAATTCCTCCCAATGTGACTCAATGCTCATTGGTGATCAGGCAGCAGCGAATACCTATCCTTACATACAGGTAACCCTTGTATTTTTTGTTTTTTGGTCTCTAACTAATGCTTTATTTCTGTACGTGCTTGCATATGTGACTATCTGTATAATACTTTTGGCTCAATCTGTTCTAAGGGTGTCGATTATTCACGCGGGGATTAAAAAGAAGGAAGCAACAAATGGATGTTCATACCCCCAATTAATAACTGTGTCAAGTTGGAAATTTTACTAAATGAATTGGATAAAATAGTACTCCAGTAAGTCCAAAATCGGATATGAGCTAATATAAGTGCTCTGCTTCTTGGAAAGAAATACTAGCATCTTGGACGTTCTTTTACAGCATAATATCATAGTACTTTTAATTCAACTGATCAGGTATTTTTTTTTGGCTCGAAGATCAGGTACTTTTCTAATCACCTTGGATTAAATGAATTTTCTTTGAGGGAAAAATGGTCGGATGTTGAGTTTTGTTTCAGAGCACCTAAAAGCTTTTATGAATGAAATCTTTGGACAGGAATTTGGTTGTCAGGTATCTTTAGTGAGTAAGGGTATTCTCTTACACTAAAGAGAGTTTTTACATAAGAGGTCAACGAGTTATATGCCTCTTATAATCATGATGTTTAATTTCGTATTCTGACTGATCCCTTTCTCCCAACTCTCTCTCGCCATGTCTAATTTGTGCACAGAAAGTCAGTGTTCTATGCATGATGCTTTAATTTTGCTCAACTTTTGCAGGTTAAAAACCCCACCGCTAGGATTGAACATGAAGCTAGTACCTCCAAAATTGGTGAAGATCAATTATTTTACTTTCAACAGAGGGGAATAGACTACGAGAAAGCCATGGCTGCTATGATATCTGGGTTTTGCCGTGACGTATTTAATGAGCTTCCTGCTGAATTTGGTTCTGAGGTGAACCAGCTAATGAGCTTGAAACTTGAGGGGTCAGTAGGTTAAGCTGCTTGAGAGGATCAAACCTGTAAGTTCTTGGGAGGAAACTTGTTCGGGCCGGCCTTCGAATTTTGATTGTAGTACTTAAATCATATTTTGCAGATTTGCAGACAACAAGGTAGTGTGTAGGAGGAAGGAGTTATAGACGATGTAAATAGATGCTCTCAGATTGTGTGGCATAGGCATGGCCATGAGTGTGATTTTCAAGTCCCAATAGTATCATCGCGAGAACAAGTTTCAGTCTTGTATTGTGTGGCATTGGCATAGCCACTACTTATAAATCACATATATTGATTTATATTTTAGGCTATCTGGTATATCATTGTTTATTTATCATCTTCTTAGCATCTCACCCGGTCAACTAGCTGAACTACGCTTTTAAAAAAACAAGAAAAAAAACCACTCACAAATTTATATATCTAGATATAATGCAAAATTTACGTACAACACATATTTCAAGCTTCTATTTAAATGTACGAATTAATTCATTTATATGAAAATGAATGGCTACCACAAGTTTTCATCTATAAGGAAGATACTAATTCACATGAGAAAATTTTTGAAAGAATAAAATGCAAAATGTTTATATTTAAAACCGACATATGATCACCCTGGAAAAAGGAAATGTTTCCTTTAGAACTGTCTGTCATCTTGAAAACTTTCACATGTGACATGGAAGAGGGGGAATTATGGTGCAAGATATTCGAACAACATAGTTTCACAGACAAGGTTTTCAGCAATTGCAGGAGGCGAAAACAAAGCTCTGGCTTATGAAACATTCAATTCAATTGCTGTACTTCAATAATACTGAACATTTGGCCCCAATAATTCAGTTCAGCGCAGTTACATCCAACACCAATTAATGTGCAGAGAATACGCGCTGTTGCAGGGGTACACATTGTCAATAAGACTCATCTCCATTTTACCCCAACGATACAATAAAACAAGGGTGTAATAGTGATCATTTACAAGTATAGAACTTGTTTATAAATGCTCCAAATTCATCATATGCACAATAACTGATTGCCAATGACAGGACCGCAATGAGAAGAGTACTCAACGACTGACAGCCATACTGATCCTGTAATGGCAGTCCCAAATTGGAAGGAACTATGAATCAGGAAACATACGATCAAAAGGCTAAGAAACGACAACATTAATATTTAAGACTTGCAGCACAATTTTGAGCATTTCTTTACCCAACACTTTATTTTTCGGTGCTACATTATTGCCATTACTAACATAGATCTCTGTTCCAATACTCACAATTTGGGGTGCAAGTATTCTGCCACCGTGAGAGGTTTAGGACCACCAAACCAATCGATTAAAAATATATTTTCAATTTCTAATTTGTAGACTTCAAAGTCGTGATCCTTGGGCCATCCTGTTAAACATAAAGGTAAGAAAGCATCAATCAGTTTCTTAGCAATCAATATTGTGAATGTAAGGTGGCAATCATAACTTCACAATTAATCATATGAACAGTGAATGAAGACATGCTTTGAATCCATTAATTCTGTTCGGATTTACCCTTCATTTCCGAGTGCTTGGAAAACAAGGCACTTCTAGCAAATTTGGCTTCCTCAGATTTCTTGTCAACTAACTTCAGCTGAAAGGCAAATGCAAAAAGGTCAAATTCCAAGGGCCTTGTTTATAAAAGACATTCCAAAAAGGAGGGTTCTCTATGGTCTTCCGATTTTTCTAAGGCAGTTTCTGTAGAAGTAAAAGTATTTTGGACTATGGAGGAACCTAACTAAACAAATAAAAGCAACAAATGATCATTCACATAAAAAAAGGCAACATAATATCAAATTAACGACTTCCAGTTTCACAATATACAATTTTTCGAATGCTTGCAGCTATTTGCAGGAAATGAGGTAAGAGCTGCATCTAATTCTGAAAGATGTTTCAAATTATAGCTGTCCTGTTGTTCTGATAATAACATTTCCAACGGTCATGGGAAACATCAAACACTCACAATTAATGTCACAGAAACAAAGCAAGATAGTATACAAGTCAAGAGGGGAGAGCATCCACTATCATGGGGAAATCTTCTATTACCAAATTATAGAGGGGCAGCCTGAGACAACAGGGTTGAGAACCTACTTGGTGTCAGCTCCCTCGACAAACATACAAAACTATAAGCTACAGCAAAAATATGATGTTCTAACGTGGTATGCACATGAATGAAAGCCGAATAGTCTAATTACATAGTGTAAATTACAGAAAAGGCCAGAAAAAGTAAGATTTTTTATGTCAGGGTTACACATGCTGTATAGTCAAACTCAATAGTATTCATTTTCTCCTGTACCTTTCCAATTAGAGTAATTTTGGCACAAGTAGGATTCTCTGGATCTATCTTGCCACAAGTTTCAAGAGGGAACTCACTGGCTGTGAATGAAGCTCTTTCATCCTTCAGAGCATTTCTTGCTGTTGGGTCTAAAGTTGTCAAGTAAAAGTATGGGATGCCACTGCCTTTGTTTGGCAGTCCATCACTAAAAGATACCACATTCCTGCAAACAGTTAATGCAATTACAACTGTATTTCGAAATAGATTATGGGAGAAAATTATGGAGTACTTTAAACTTCTCCTACGTGAGCTATAAGGTTGGAATGATTATTGATATGGTATCATTATAATAGTTGTTGTCCTTTGAAATTACTGAACACTGTTTTTCATAGTATCTGATATTAATCAGTGAATTTTTATAAAGCATGTGATATTAGTCAATGTGTATCTTCCGTGCAAGGATTGTTCAACACAAAAGGCTGG
This sequence comes from Acacia acuminata, assembly GCA_019022655.1. Lineage (NCBI taxonomy): Eukaryota > Viridiplantae > Streptophyta > Magnoliopsida > Fabales > Fabaceae > Acacia > Acacia acuminata. The sequence continues at coordinate 1,451,006 of JAFJYI010000138.1, forward strand.
TGATGCAGAATGATAAATAATTAAAATAAAAGTAATACATCCTTACCCAAAGGGCGCTCCGCCCAGTTCACTTGAGATAGTACTGCAGAGAAAGAAAGAAAATAATTTCAATATTTGAGTTTCACAGAATAAATATATGAAAGAGATCAGATCATCAGAGTACATATTACAATAACTAGAGTTAACTAGAGGATATGCCGCTTCTTAGGTTTAACTATGAAACTGTTAATGATTCTGAAGTATAATCAGAATTTCATGAGTTTGGAATTTAATATCAGGTGATTGCTTTCATTGTTAATATTAAGAAAAAAGTTACATACTTAGCTCAAAAAGTGACGTCATAATGATTGGAAACGCATACATAATCAAATAAAATAATTGAAAAAGGTGAGTGAAAGTTCCATATTTGAACACGTCCTCCAAGAGGAACACCTCGTAACAAGAAGCCACCTTTAACTTGACCAATATTTCCAGCAGGGAGATGATCTGTACGATAAAGGAAGTGAAAAGAAACTGTATTCCTCGAGGATTCAACTTTGACTGAAGAGCAAAGTCAGAGATAGGAGTCAAAATGGAAGGTGAGATAATGCACAATTTATAAACTCCTGCACCCGCCTCAGAATCACTGAGATAAACTACAACGCTGAAACACTCATTTCCGGCACTTAAAATTGAAGAAATTGTTGCGTGATAGCATTTTAATGATAAACCTAACTCTACCCAAAGTATTAGCGCACAATATGTGGCTAAAACGCCAATCAATCAGCATTACCTAACAAACAATCAATCATAAGAAAAAGTAATCACTGTACAAACAGGGAATGAGCAGAAAAAACAGAGAAATCATGAGATAATCAGGAACTGGGTTTACTTTAAGACGCCCCAGGAATTCTGAGAGACCAGCCAACGAGCAGTGGCGGCAGCATCATCCGGGTCGGGCTTCGTTGTGATCGAGAGTGATCGTCCATGGACGCCCATTAGGAAGAAGGCGAATTGGACGACGCAGAAGACGGGTCGGGCCCTGAGAAAGATTCCCATCGTCTGTGTTGCCGTGTTGGGGTCGAGAGGCGTAGTCGAAGAACCCAGGAAACGATGGTGATGGATTATTTGTGTATACGAAAAAAGAAGCTGAAAAATATAACTGCAGTAATAAGGAAAAGTTGCGGACAGATAAAGCACAAAGATACGATGCTGCGATATTCTTGTAGCTGTGGCCAAAATCTCGCAACTGGTCGGGGGATCGCAATACGCCCCCATTCCATGTTACGTGTGAGTACCGCAGATTTGACAAAAAAAAAAAGTGAGTACCACATATATTTTTACAATATTTCAATTTTTAATATTTACCTACAATATCAAGGGTGAAGGAGCAATTTTACCAACAAACTATTAAGAAAAGAGCATCTGGCACAATTAACTATTTAGGATACCTTAAATACAAAGGAACAATTAAAATTCGGCAAATGACACAATTCCGTTAGAGCTCAACTAACGGCGTTAGGAGGAAAGGTGGGGTATACACACGTGTCAGTGGGGAAAAGGAAAACGAAGAAAGCAGGCGGTCAAAAGCACCCTCTATACGACTATACCTATCCCTTCGCCTCTCTCCTTCCTCTCCAGCGACTCTTTACCTTCATCACTGTCGGTGAGATTCTCAGTGTCGCCGAAGAACGTGATTTGAAGCAAGGGAAACGTGATTTGAAGCTGTACATGAATGCTGGCGCACAATCCATAGGCGGCGATGGGAATCTCAGGTGGAGATCCGTTCCGTTCACGCATCCGTCAACCCTGGATACAATCGCCATGGAAACAGATCTGAAGAAAAAGGTAAAATCCAACCTCGAACGATTGTCTCAGGCAGACCTTACTTCTCTCTTGCTCGTCAGCCCATGGATTTATCGGACTCTTGTCTCCGCCTCATCACTTTGGCTAGTGCTTCTCATCTTCTTTGCTTTCTATTTCATTCTTTTGATTAATCTTTCTAGGATATGGCCTTATGGATTATTTTTAGATTCAACTTCACATATAGATAGATATATCATATATGTATGTATGAGATAATAATTAATCACCGTCTGATCCTCACAACCAAGAATTAATTTTGAACCCAAAAAAATTACAATTCTGGCATACCCATGGCTTCAATTCGAACATCAGTTAATTAACACGATCGCATCTACTTTGATCTCTCCTCGCATCGCGATATGGAATGGAAAAAAAACCGGCCCAACTGACTTTCGTTGTGTCCTTAAGACAATTTTGCTCCTCAATAGATCCGAAGGTTTTCGAAAAGCGGATTGTTAGGGCGAGCAAGCTCGAGAACGGTCTTAGCGCGCGGACGACGACATCGACAGCCGTCGTGCGTCTTGAATTGGGAGGAAAAGTTGATGTCAACGTCATGCTCGGCTTTGTTGAAGGAAGTGGAGGAGATGAGGACGGAGGTGTCACGAAAGGGCGTTGGGAAGGCGGTCGTGGTGGAAGAGGCGGAGGGTGGCGCCGGCGGTGGTGGGGCCCGGTGATCTCGCTTTGTTGGTAACGGTGACACCGAGCGTCACGGGCGTTGGGGAGGGTCACCTAAGTCGTGGAGGAAGTGGGTTGGCCCAAGGCGGAGCCAAGTGGGCGCCGGCGGTGGTGGGGCGGTGATTCCTTCTTCCTTTTTCCTCTTCTTTTCCATGTTATTCATAACCCATGGGATTTTATCCAAAAATTCCAACAATGAGAGATGATGTGAGCGAACGGTGTTACGGATGATGTGGGGGGGGCAGGATTTGTTGTAATAGTCCAATGAAAGTTTGGAATCGGAGGGAAGTAGAAGTAAAGAGAGAGAAGAGAGGAATAGAAGGAGAATGGAGGCCGCGAGAGGTAACAAAAGTGACACAGAGGAAGCTACATGGATCCCCACATTTTGCTGTCAAATACCCACATCATTAGATAAAGTCACATAAACGTCCGTGGAAAAACAAAACGGCGTTGTGTTATTTGCCCTCTTTTAATTGTTCCTTTGTATTTAAGGTACCTTAAATAGTTAATTGTGCCAGATGCTCTTTCCTTAATAGTTTGTTGGTAAAATTGCACCTTCACCTCAATATCAATTTATTTTGTATGGATATTTTCATATTTTTATCATGAAAAATTAGATGAGAAAGATATAAAAATATACCCAAATTTACAAAATTCATATTGTGAAGTGTTTTATGGACTAATATGGGTTTAATTTTACAGAAAAATTGCCTAAATGCACATGAATTTTTTTTATAATAGTAGTTTAATAAATAATAACTTTAATTTACCAGATGACAGCAATAATTAATTAAAATGATAACAGCACATTTCACCAAAAAAAAAAAAAAAAAAAAAAAAAAATCTTACAGAATATCAAAGAAAGTAGTAATTCAACGAGTAACAAAATTTAACTTATCACATGACACAAATAATTAAATTTTGGAATTCTAATTTAACTCATCAAATTACAAAAGAATAGTTAAGTCGGTTTCCAAAAAAACCTTAATTATATGATAGTCCCTAAAAACATAATAGACATTCTATTTCAAGATACATGTTGGAATCCCTATGTTATGTTTTGACAGTAAACTGCAAACTTTGTAAGTAAACTTCGTGGCTTATAGTTTCTCTTGACAAAAAGTATTAGAGCCTCTTTGATAATTTCAAAATTTAGGTTTTGATAAAAGTTTGTTAAATAGTTCACAAGATGTCTACCAGGCATTAAAACCTAGGTTTTGGAAAAACTATTTTTTTTTAGATTTTTTCCTATTCTCTACCGTTATCAATATTTTTTCAGTACCATTCAATATCTCTAGGTATATTTTTAGTACGTCGTCAAGTATCCCGACCTATTTTTTTTAATATCCTAAAATAAGTTTTTAAGATCATGTAGTATTTTTTAGTACTAGTTAGTACCATTGAGTATTTTAAATTTGTACACAAATTCATGTAATTTTTTGTATTTATTACGAAATTTAATGTAAAAAAAAATTAAAATACAATCTTATCTTTTATTTGCAAATATACCAAAAGCTAACATCCTTTTTGGTAAATTTGAGATAACAATATCCAAACACTATCATTTTATTAAAATCATTTTTTTCCAATAAGTTATTTGCAAAAAGCTATTTTACCTCATAAATCCCAAAAACTATTATTCAAAAGCTAGATTCAAACTATCATTAGACGTCACGTAACCCTTGATTCATAATTTAAGCTACTTAGCCTCACGTCTTAAGCTTAGCCCAAAAAAGTCTCACATCTTTGGCAAGAAAAAAATGTGTAACTGAGATATATGTAACAACATAAAGCTCTTATAAATGTGAAAAAAAGAATAGAATAGATCAATTTAATCTTAAGACAGAGTCTTTTGATCATATTAACATAATTTTTTTTTTTCATACAATCAATAGGTATCCTTTCAATTTGTTTGAAATTTCAGAAATATCATGTATTAAATGTAGACATTTTATTGTTGTACCCCCTTCTACTAATTATCTAATACTATCAAGTGTTGGCTCCTGGGCCGAAATCAACAATAATAGAAGGCTCATCAGAATATACGGATTGGGTTGAACACTTCCCGACCCAACCCGTCAGGAGGTAAGACAAAATTCCCAAACACTATCATTTTATTAGAATCATTTTTTTCAATAATTTATTCTTGAAAATTTTATTTTACCTCATAAATCCCAAAAACTATTTTCCAAAAGCTAAATTCAAATTGTCATTAGACGTCACGTAACCCTTAATTCATAATTTAAGCTAATTAGTCTCACGTCTCGGCTTAGCCCAAAAAACTCTCACATCTTTGGCAGGAAAAAAATGTGTAACTGAGATATATGCAACAACATAAAGCTCTTATGAAAAAAAAAATTAGAATAAATTAATTTAATCTTAAGACAAGGTCCTATTGACCACATTAACATGATTATTTTCTTTCCCATACGATCAATAGGTATCCTTTCAATTTGTTTGAAATTTCAAAAATATCATGTATTAAATTTAAGCATTTTATCGCTGTAAGCCCCCTTCTACTAATTTTTTTTTTTTTATAAGAAAAAGTTTTGGAGGGGTTAAATTTAAGCATTGCGGGGACTTACGAGATCACCTACCAAAGGAGTCACGACGCGCGAGGGGATCGAACCCACGACGATTTTTAGCCTAATCCGAATCTCTTATCATCTATGCCAACTCTCATTGGCCCCTTCTACTAATTGTCTAATCTTGTCGAGTGTTGGCTCCTGCCTCCTAGGCAGAAATCAACAATAATAGAAGGCCCATCAGAATATATGGATTGGGTTGAGCACTTCCCAACCCAACCCGTCAGGAGGTAAGACAGAATTTCTAAACACTATTATTTTATTAAAATAATCTTTTTCAATAATTTATTCTGCAAAAAGCTACTCTGAAAAAGTTATTTTACCCCATAAATCCTAAAAACTATTCTCCAAAAGTTAAATTCAAACTGTCGTTAGACGTCACGTAACCCTTAATTCATAATTTAAGCTACTTAGTCTCACGTCTCCAGCTTAGCCCAAAAAACTCTCACATCTTTAGCGGGAAAAAAATGTGTAACTGGGATATATGTAACAACATAAACCTCTTATAAATGTTTGAAAAAAACATTTAGAACAAATTAATTTAATCTTAAGACAAAGTCCTATTGACCATATCAACATTTTTTTCTTTCAATACAATCAATAGGTATCCTTTCAGTTTGTTTGAAATTTGAGAAATATCATGTATCAAAATTTAAGCATTTTATCATTGTAAGCCCCTTATACTAATTGTCTAATACTGTCGAGTGTTGGCTCCAGGGCCGAAATCAACAATAATGAAGGGCCATCACAATATACAGATTGGGTGAGCACTTCCTGACCCAACCCATCAGGAGGCAAGACAAAATTTTCAAATACTATCATTTTATTAAAATCATTTTTTTCAATAATTTATTTTGAAAAAAGTTATTCTGAAAAAGTTATTTTACCTTGTAAATCTCAAAAACTATTATTCAAAAGCTAAATTCAAACTATCATTAGATGTCACGTAACTCTTAATTTATAATTTAAGCAACTTAGTCTCACGTCTCCAACTTAGCCCAAAAAAGTCTCACATGTTTTGGCTGAAAAAAAATGTGTAACTGAGATATATGTAACAACATAAAGCTCTTATAAATGGGAAAAAAACATTTAGAATATTTAATCTTTAAGATAAAGTCCTATTGACCATATTAACATAATTTTTTTTTTTTTTCATACAATCAATAGGTATCCTTTCAATTTGTTTGAAATTTCAAAAATATCATGTATTAAATGTAAGCATTTTATCGCTGTAAGTCCCTTCTACTAATTGTCTTATACTGTTGGGTGTTGGCTCCTAGGTCGAAATCAACAATAATAGAAAGCCCATTAGAATATACGGATTGGGTTGAGTACTTCCCAATCTAGACAGTAATAATTAATTAATTATTATTGTAAAAAAGTAATAATTAATTAATATCCGAATATAACCTTAGAAATTAGAATTAGAAGTTAGGAAATGAGAAGAAACCAAAGAACAAAACACGAAACAACTCCCCGACTTCCAAATATTTGACTCTTTCTATTGCCAGCCCAAATTCTTGTTCTTCTTCTTCGTACGTCGAGATCCCCATTTCTCCGATTGAAGTCATAACCTGAAGGGAGAGAGTGTTTCACTTCACCAATGGAGTTTCTCTCCTTCGCCGTCGCGGCCGGTGGTTTCATCCTAATTGGGGCCCACGAAGCTTACAACGCTTCTATTTCTAACTCCACCTCTGCTCATATTCCCCCTCCTCTTAATTCAACCACAGCTTGTTCTAAATCGAATTCTCAAATTAAGAAGACCCCTGCCTCCTCCTCTCTGTCTTTCCTCTTTGTATCCGTCTTTTCCTTTTTGGTCATCGTAAATTCCTTGGTATCACTTCTGGACGCTCAAATCTCCCGCGACCCCGTCGGATCAGCCCTTCAACTGCAAGTGTTTGCCGTTGCATTGATTTTCCTGCTGTACTCCGTCCTTGGTCTTATGGTCCATGCCTCAAATTCTTTTTATTTGCCTTCCTCGTTGCTCGGCTTGGTTGGGGCTTTTGCTTTTGTGGAAGAATTTTTGTTGTTTTACCTTCAGAGGAAAGACCCCAGTGGAGTAGAAAATCGTTATTATGATCTGTTGCTGGTGCCTATCGCCGTCTGTGTATTATCTACAGTCTTTGAATTTCATTCCCCGACGTCGAATATGCCAAGACTGACTCGCGGGTTTGGATTGATTTTACAAGGAACGTGGTTTCTCCAAATGGGTTTGTCGTTTTTTACCAGTTGGGTGGCTCATGGCTGTTCCTTGCGCCAAGTGAGCCGAGGGAATTACACTCTATTGTGTAAGGGACACCGTGAATTTCACAGAGGTAGAGCAATCGCGACGCTTCAATTTAATTGCCATCTTGCTCTCCTAGTGGTACTGTTTGTTGGGTTTTTCTCGACAGTGTCTTGGAAAAATGGAATTCCCGTGGATTCTGCGCAATATAGGCCCATCGGAGCGGAAATGCAGTCCTTTCAAAATCCCGCTCAGTTCGCTTTGGACTCTGACGATGATGGCGTTGAAGAGATTAAAGAGGACAATTCAGAGATGCAGAAGTCAGTTGTGGTGGAATCGAGCATGAATGGTTTCAGCTCTCATCATTGAGATTGATTTATGGTGGTGAATGAATTGATGAATTATATGATTCTATTGGAACTTTCCTCTTTTTTGCTGTCTGCAGGATAATAAAATCACTTCTGTATAAATGAATTTATATTATATAGTTACTTCTAATTTTGCTTTTGAGTCCATGTGACATCATAGCTACAACTTCTAGAATTGAATGCTGATTTTCCCCACTGTCCTTGTAAGTTTGTATGACTATATTCGATGGTGTGATTCTGAGTAGTTGAAAATTTAAGTTCTTTATTAACGACGATTTATTTTGAGTGGTGATTAGCATCATTAATCGTCTGGAATCATGTAAGACACTTCAGAAGAGGGTATAACAGTTGTGAATTATGGTTTCCCTGGTCCGTTGAAATGGCATGGTATGATTTATTAGTTCTTCCAGTGGCTTCTATTCAAATCATATTCATCTTCTCAGTCTGATTCAAGAAAAAGAAAAAAGAGCTTTGACGGACATGAAAGTTAATCTATTGCTACTCGCATGGTTTGATATTCTTGTTAGATTGTCTGTTCTGTGCCACCCACAGTCATTGTCAACATATATTGATATAGACTTGATTAAAGAGGTGCTTCTATTGCTATTCAAGATGATAGTTCCTTTATGGTACCCATCTTCCACAAACTGGTTCCCCTAGACTAATGTATTTTCTGGGATTTTGGGAAGAAAGTTAGCTGAGATGGTAGATAACCACAGAGCAGGGAAAACTGTGTCATTACAAGTCTCATTTGCTTGAGTATGGACTCGCTGTGGTTTTTTGGCAGGATGGGGAAGACTGAAGTTGTAGAATTCATAATCAGATGCTAACTATACTTTTGGTTTTTGAGTATTGTCAGCAGAGAGAAATAATCAATATTGTTGAATATTCTGACTTGATTTCATTTGCTTGTGGCTATTTTGGTTTGGCCCTGCTGGCATAACAGGGGCGTTAGTGTATTACCTTGACTCCTTGAGTATCATTTCCTGTGGCTCTGGATTCTTCTGCGTTTGTAACATTGAAGGAGTAGTAAGGGGGTGATATATGGGTGGTTTGTTTTAAAAGAGGGAAAGACTTGTCAATAGTACTAATCTCTTCCTGTTGCTTGAAACTTAAAAAATGAAAGTTGGAGGTGGGAATATTAAGTGATGCTTAATATAAAAATCAAAATTGAATGTGATGGAAAACTTTTATTAAGAAAAAATCAAGAACCATGCCCTCCGATTCTAATTATAAGATAAAAGTTGATTTTTTGTAGAGATCAAATAAATAAATAAGTTATTTAAAATAGTTGTTTATTCTTAAATTATATATCATTTTATAAGTTAGGTAAAATAGTTTGGAGAAAAAAATGACAACTATAAATATTTTAAAAGAATTCAATTATTTTTTAATATCTCTGAAAATGTTAACATTGTATTGTACTTTTATTTAGGATTGGGGGGGGGGGGGGGGGGAGTTATTTTTTATTGCTTATAGTTTTATTTCATTTTGTTAATTTTAAAAGTCATAATTAAATTTTTACTCTACCCTATCCTTATTGTAAAGTGATTTAAAGAAAATATAGTTGCATTATTTTACATTATTTATTAAAAAAAATGTAATGGCCAATTTTTAGTTTTATTTTTCATAATTTTCAAGATAGCTGATTAAAAAGCTCGAAGGTAAAAAAATTCCAACCATTAGTGAATATCACATTACACTTTATATTATGTTATGGACTATAAAAAGCTTTTTGAAAAATGCCCTATATTGATGCACAATTTATTAAGTTCCTATTTTCTTGACAAACCTTCCCCATGCGCCCCATATGCTTGCACCTACAATAATCATACTAGTGATATCTTTAACTTATTATTATTATTATTTTTGCCCAACATTAAACTGGGAATTCAAGGATTGTACCAAAAAAAAAAAACGGTAATTATAGAAAATGAATTTCAACTTTGAAAAGAAGTATTCGGCCAAGAAAAAAAGGATCCGGTTTCTCTCCCAAAGACTCTCTCTCATCCTTTCAACTTTCGGCGCGATCACGAATCCGAAGTATCCAACGGTCAGATTTTTTAAAAAAAAAAAGAAATTGTTTTTTTGCTAAAAGACAAAAAAAACTTTTTTAAAAAAATCAATCTAAAACCGTTGGATCGGGATTTAAAGCGATCGAGGACCGATGATGAGGGGATGTGGAGAGAGACTGATGGGGAGAAAATCCTCTCCCCAAAAAAACCATTGTCACTCGGTGCGAAGAGGTCCCAAGACAAGAGTGAATACTTGAATATCCAGAATCCAGAAAACGAAGAAAAAGAGTGCCAGAATCAGAAATTGCATTGATAACGTCTTTCCTTCATCAACTATCGGTGGCGGGAGTGTGCAACCATAATGCGGAGGCAGAGTCCAATTAGCGTAAACTCCCTCCCTCGCTGCCCTTCTACTTTTTTAGCCTCCCTTGCTGTGAAATGAATGGTTGGGAATTCTAAGATGCTGTTCCACGGCACTGAACATCTAATTTTGCAGGAAATTCCAGATTCAGATCAAAGCATTTCTGGTAATTCCTTTGAAGAAGGTTCTCCTTTCATAACGCTTGTGGCTAATCTCCTGTTTCTTCGTTAATTTGGCAGAGGAGGAAGATTCAGACGACGTTTGCCTGGACACTGCCGTTTCTTTGGGTCATTCTGCCAAGAAACAGGTTCGTTATGCATGTTTCTACCTAATTATTTATGGTTAATTGCATTATTCTATCTGATTAGGCGGTTCAGCTCGATTTTTTTTTTTTTTTTTTTTTTTTTTTTGAGATGTCATTATTTTTATCTTGCCATATGTGTAATCTGACCGTCATCATTAGCAATCTTCTAATAGTTCTTTCATTTTTTTATAGGAAGAATTGCCACTTCCAGCACGGTTGGATTTTCTGAGAGGTATCTGAATTCTCAAGTATTTTTCCCTTCGTGACTTCTTTCATTGGTCGTTCTTGTTAATAAACACTTTCTGACTGTTACAGGCCTTTATGACCATATTTCTTTCCTCTATCATCCTTTATTATTTGGTCTACATACGCTTATAAACAGTCCTTTACATTGTTTCATATCAAGCTTTGCCTGCCTAAGTTCTGTATGAATTTGGAATGGCATTATTAACTCTTAGTATAAGACAGGTGCCAATAAACGAAGCTTGGACGGGATTGGGAGCAGTTCATTCGAGGTACGCCATACTTAGAGTTTCTATTACTTTTCTAACTGATTGTTACACTCAACTAACATTCTATGATCAGAAACCAACAGGTGTTGTGCATGAAGATGAGGTCGAGTTGCCTGACTTTGAGGAGGTTGAATTAAATTGCCTTTCAGGAGAGATAGCTGCCAACTCAAGTGATGAAGAAGTAATTTCTGAAGAGGAGGTAGTTGTTTTAACACTCAAGGAATAATATACTTGTAATTGTAAAGTACATTTATTTATGCGATCATAGATATGAAATCTTTGTGTTGACATTATGTGATTCTTGCAAAACAATTTCATCTTTTATGTCTCCTCTAAAGGGAAAGACTGTCCTTCCGAGAATTGTTATTGGCTCTAGGACCAAAGGCAGAGGGCTTCATAAATACAGTGCTTGTTCTATTAGGAGTGCGCAAGTTGGTCATGTCAATGAAGAATACGAAGCATTACTATGTGTCAAAGAAAGTGTGTCTTGTTCTGCATCCGATGATGTTTCCTCCAAAGCAAATAGATGCAGTGATGGAACATCCCATATTTCAGAAGTTTCTTGGTTAGAACTTAAATTTACCTGTAGTTCCCTCAGTAAACTAATCTTTTAATTACTCAACATCATCCACCATACTCTGATATAGTAGCTATGCAGCACCATTCACAACTTGTTATAGTATTTATGCTACTCTTGTGATTGAAAAAATAATTTGAATGTAAATAGGGCTTTAGTTTTACCTGCCATTTCCCTAATTCATGAGCAATATATTTATTTGAGAGTGAACTCACAGCCCTTCAATTTTCCTCCCTTTGTCCTGTCATCTTTTTTTGTCTGAAATAATCTGAAACCTTGGTTTCTGGGTGACTTTTTTCTCTTGTGTGAGTCCCTGTTATAGCTGTAGAAGGTCTAAATAAATAAATTTCTGAGGCACTTATTTTTTTGTTATTGCAGTGACACCCTGAGAGTGTAGTAGCGAGTAGTATTTATAAATGCTTTGGGGATGCACATATGTGGATAAGAATGCTGTAACTCAATGTCTCCATGAATTCGAATTTCTATCTTATGTTTACTTGTTTTTTATTAGAAAAGAAAATGACACGCCCTCATTTGATATTCTCAACATTTTAACATCTGTAGGGAATTATCCTTTAGTATGCATGTTAGAATAAGTTGTCATGGTTGCTGTGCCCTCAAGCAAAAAGTTTTCTTTGAATTAAAGAATGTAACCTTAACAGTGCATCATAAGAATGCTATTTGACGCTTAATTGATTCTTTAAATGTTAGCTATTCAGTATCATATCAAATTGACAACTATTGCAGGAATCTGGAGCAAAGCAAAGCCAAATTTCCACCGCAATCATTGTTGCATCGGCATGAACCCTCTGGCACTTGGGTCTCCAATTGTGATAGTAGTGTGCCATGCGAGATTCATGGATTGCCTGAAACAACAGAAGCTTTTAGTCCTGGGATTTCTGCATGTTCAATTGAGAGTTATCTTGAAGACGATGATGAAGTGGGAAATAATTTAGAGATTGAGCCTGCTGAAGAAGAATGTCTTGCACGTGGATTGAATCTGCAATCTATGGCTGATCTTGTTGGCAACCTTCAAGATAAGGCTTATTCTGTGAGTGAAAATTCTTGAAAGGTTTTTCCATTATTTGTGGACCTATCCATTTACTTATTCTTGCAATGGCCCTCTTTTCCTTTATGGTCCAGTATTTGCCACAAAATTCTCAAACAAGAGGAAAGAAAATAAATCATTTTCCAACTAGGAGTAGATCCCTCTTGCAAGACAGAAGTAATGGTGAAGATTCCCCTGAGCTTATGGATAGTGGATCAAATAGTGATAACGAGGTATTTCTTTTTGAATCTTATGATTTGCTCTTGTGGTGATTAATATCTTGTTGGAACTTTATCTACGTACAAAGATTTTTTTTCTCCCTATAGGCAAGTGATCAAAATATGAAGATTGCTTTCCCAGAAAAGAAATTGCAGACCATGGCTGATCGATTTCAGCAAGCTTTAGGGGCTTCCTGTGTGACTGATGAAGGGACTTGTGTTGCAGCGCTCAAATCATTTGGGTATCTAATGAGTTGTAGCTTCCTTGTATTGCTTGAAATTTTTATAGAACAAGATTTTAAATAATTCTTGTATTGAGTTTGCTGTTGTTCTGCCTATTTATGCAGAGCTGGAATATTTGGAAACTTGCAGCGGGTCATGCAGAAAGAAAAAGAAAGGGATGCTAACTTTCTGAGAAAGTCACAAGCTGGAGCTAGCCCGCATAGTAAAACTTTTGTTATTACTCTGTATCCTTTTCGTTGCAGTTGAAATAAAATAGTAGTATCACTTTAGTCAGGCGGAAAAGGCACTTTAGACTTCTTTCACCACAGAAACCGGCATTCGTTATTTTATTTTATTTTATTTTTGGGAATTGGGGGATACATAAAGTAATTCACACAGCTAATACCATTATTGGAGGCTCATACATCATCCTTACAATTGTGGCTTATGGCTTTCTCATATCTCTCCAGGTGGGCTTGGCGTTGTTGAAGTAAAAATCATTTTGAGATACTTGGATGGAAAGCTGATTGTATGCAGTTGCTTACTTTGCAAATACACAGAGGTCAAGTATTAAATGTCATCAAAACTTGAATATTACCCTCAAAGTTGTTGTATGTTACTTGGAGGTCCATGATGGTCTTCTACAATATGCGTTTGGCGTTTATTCTGGTTAATTTTATATTTAACTAGCACTGCAGCGTATGTAAGATGATCTTTTTTTTTTGGATAAACGATCCCCTCCATTTTACATATGTTTCTCTTTTTTCTTGAAAATTGATTGAACTCGCATGGTTGTTCTTGTAGGAATTTTTGTTGCCAGATAACTCTAAAAGAATGGAGTGTGGCGCCCAGGAAAGGACCGTCATATTTAATCCAAGGGTTAGTGATGCTGACCTCGAAGTTGGAAGTATGATCCGTATTTACCCGCCATGGTAATTTTTATGAAGATCCTAAATAATCAAATTTAGTTGGATTTATATATCTTAGATAATATACATATTTTTCTGCGCTGGAGCTGTAGGATCTGTCTCGTCGCTTGATCATTTTTTTTGGATTGCAAAGCAGGGCCTTTAAGTCTCCATGATCTCTCTTGACCTCTTCCGTTCTGTTTCTCGGACAGGAAAGAAGTTCAAGTGGGAAATGATAATATCATATTGTGCACATATTTCTCTGAGATTCCGTGCCCAGATTGATTCCATCGAGATATCAACAAATTCAAGACGTCGTTCAGTATTTTCTGAAATGAGCTCATCGTTTGAGAACTAACGTGCTTTGGTCTATATTAATACGACTGACAGCCATTTTTTACTCTCTTCCTTCTCCATTTTGTTGTTGTTTTTTGTTACTACTCTGTAGAAAATTCATATCTGAAAGAATGGTTTAGGAAAAATATTTAGATTTAGATTTGCAGTAATGTACCAGCAATTCCAATTTTAAAGAAGTTTTTGTGTATTGTTGGATTCTGATCGGGAATGTGAGAAATTCAAGATTTTTGGCATTTTTGTAAAATAAATATTAATGAACTTAAATTTTTAGCAAACTGTATAGCTAACAGTCCAACACCTTTTGCTTGCCTGGGAAAGGTCAAGAGTCAGATGATGATTTTGGCATTTTTTATCATGCCCCGCCTTTCTCCTTAGGGGTAGGAAATGATGAAAGATCATTCTTGTCTCCTCCCACCCCCGAGGGGCGGGGGCGGCGTATCAGCTTGTAATTTCCTCGTAATTTTAACACTACTATAATTTTCAGCTTCTCATTCAAAAAAATTGTAGCCCTAACATCCTAAATTTTGAGATTTTTAAGTTTGAATAATGTATAGGGATTAATTATGAAATTTTGGTTTAAAATAATTATGAGAATAAATATTTGGAAATTAAGGTTTATTTTTCTTTAAATTTATTTTAGGAAAAGATTAATGGATATTCTTAAAGGATAATTTCAGGCCTAAAACATTTATGGAATTTAGGATTTAATGTCATCATTATTCCAATATTTGGAATTAATTGAGTTAAGTTCCTAATTGCAAATAAAGGTTTGGAAGAGAATCAATTAAGTATTAAAATGGGCTTCATAACATAATATCCATCATAAACCCATTATCTCCAATAACTCCTTCAGCAAAATCACGTGGCAGTGGAGAGCTGTTAGTAAAAGTCATTAGTTATACTTCTTCAGCGTGATTAACTCAACACGTAATAGCAGAAGCACCATACTCTTCCAGTGGTTTAAACGCTCACGACAACAGACTCTCTATACGTTCTTATTTACACATTGCTACTTGATCTTCATTCCTTCACTTTGCTCAGCAAGTGAAACTGAGAGCAAGAGAGAAAGCTCAAGAGAGAAGGAATGATCTTCATTCATTCACTTTGCTTAGCAAGTGAAACTGAGAGCCAGAGAGAAAGCTCAAGAGAGAAGGAAAGTTGAGAGTGTGAACTGAGAGTGAGAAAGGGAGAGAGCTACATCCGAAGAAGACAAAGGAGCTGATCGTGAAGCTTGAAGAATCATCTAAAGTGAGTTCTTTAAGCTTTAATCTGCGGCAAGTGGTTTAGTTGGAAGAAAAACTTGATCATGCTCTGTTTTTCTTGTCTAAAATAAAGAATATTGTGTGTTTATGTTTCATAGTCAAACGTTTGATTCTTTTCATGAAATTTTTAAAGTAGACTTAATAAGGTTTAAAACAAGCAAAAGAGCCGCCAAAACGGACGTGTAGATTGGGAATTATGATTTTCCAAAGTTTGATAGCAAAACTGGAAAACTGTCATTTTTCAGAAATGTACAGTGATTTTCGTGTGAAGTTTTGAAATAGTAAATGATCGAATTTTTTCATGAAATTTTTCAAAAATAAAGTAGACACAACAAGGTTTAATTTGATAGGTCAAATGCCTTATTTGGAGTTGTATCTTGAGAGATATGAATTTTTGAAATTGACCTATTAAATCTGAGTTTTCTGGTCTGTATGTCGATTATATATATATGGCATTGAATGTGTTTAAGAATAGGGGAAGCTTGGTACTATCTCAGATTCCAACACCTTATCTCAAATTCCAACACCCTATCTTGGATTTAAACACATTATTTCGGATTCTGATACCCCATCTTTGATACTCACACACTATCTCGGACTCTGATACCAACACACTATCTTGGAACCCATCTTTGATACCAACACACTATCTCAAACTCTGATACTGACACACTATCTCAGACTCTGATACCCCATCCCTGATACCGACACACTATCTCAGATTCTGATACCTTATCCCTGATACCGACACACTATCTCGGACTCTGATACCCATCCCTGATACCCACATGCTATCTCGGACTCTGATACCCATATCTGATACCAACATGCTATCTCGGACTCTGATACCAACACAATACAATGACATTTTTCTTTTCCATTGTCATTCTGTACAGCCTCTCCAGCGGATTCCCTCAGGCACTTAAGATGAGGGGTGCTCTATACACCATGACCGTGTCCTATGTTTGGAGTGTTGTTATCGTTACACCCCTACCCCTACCCTCAGTGTTCTCGATTGATATGTGCGTTTTCATGGGCGGCGCAGTTACCTCTTGCGGGTTTTTAGACAAAGATGTTTCCCTGCGACTTTTTAGACAAAGATGAACAAGTAGTTTGACAGAGACGGTGTGTCATCAACCATGTGCCATGGGGATGGTAGTTCCATGAGACATGGCACAATATACGACATATCTACTCATAAGCCATCATTCATTTTCAGCTTCGGACATTTTTAAGGCTGACTACTTCATCCTCTTCTCTCATAGTTGCTCTTATAAAATGGCTCTTTCTTGATAAATAAGTCGCGTCTATTCCATATCCTAAGCTACTTGCTTGACACTCTTATAAGTCTCTTCCATGCATTACAAATACAACGTTTGTAATGCGGTTTCTTGTTCTACTTCATTGCGTGTACTAATTGACTTTTCTATATGCTACGTGAATTGTTAATTATTGAATCCATTACGTACCACGGAATCACGGATTCTATAACTGACAAAGCGCACCTGATTTTTAGAAGTGAATGATTTGTTATATGAAAGCACTATGACTTGTTCTGCTTAACACACTTGATAATTGATAGGAATGGCCCGTCACGTGTATGTAAAACTGGCTTTATGGTTTAGTTAGTATGGCTCAGGCTTTTTTACCAATTTGCCCCTTATTAAATAACTATTTAACAAAATGCTCCTGTTTGGAAACTATTTAAGTATATGCCCTTGTTTAGTCGACTACACCCCTCATGTAGTCGACTAAAACGCGGGGCATATTTTTTTTTAAAATCCCCGTGATTTAGTCAACTAAGCAACGAGTGCTTAGTCGACTAAACCAGTCCAAAGGGGTTTTTTAAAAACCCCAATTGCGGGATTTAGAACCCTAATCGACTACAAAATCTCTCCAAACCTCTCCCCCTATGTTTTTTTACCAAATCCTCGCTGAATCCGTTGGTGGGTAGCGAAGGAAACTTCATTCTAGCGTCATTTGATCCGATTTCGGTATGTTCTCATCTCCATTTCAAATTTCGTCGTTGTTCTTTCGTTTATGCGGGCTTTTATCGGGACTATTTATTTATAATATTTTAGTATAAATATAGAGTTAAACATGAAACTCTTTATCATATTCATGCGTGTATAACACGCTCGATAATATTGTGGGACCTTGTAAAACTCATTTTTATTTTTAATTATTTGTCTACCTTATATTTTGGGGTTATTTTTTTTGTCTTCTTTTTTCATTTTATAATATACTTTTTTTTTATAAGACATATAAGACATACTTTTTTCTCTAAAAATATTATTATTATTTTCATATTAAAATTTAATTGGAGAATGAAGTACACCAAAAAAGAAATCCACTTCTAAGTTGATTTGAAATCTTAAATGATAAAAAATGTTTATAGTTTAAATCGTATGATTCATAGGTCAACAAAGAAGACATTTTCAGGTTTAAAACTTATATAATTGCCTGAAAATTTCTTTGACTAAAATATATTTAGGGACAAAATGAGCCTAAACCCTAAACCCCTCACGTGCTTCTAATTTTTTCAATTTTTAAAGTCAAATATATATATATATATATATAAAAACTATAGATAGACATTCAAACGTACAAGCATAAATCATTTTCTATTTTTATGAAAATATAATTTTGTTCAAATATTACAAGTGATAGGTTAAATTTATTACAAGTGGCCCCTTAAATTAGTAACCATTGTTATTACTCCCTCCTGTTTTTAATATAAGGTAACGTATGAATGTTTGTTGGAGATAGGTTGAGTACCTCAAGAAGTTGTTGTTAATGAGTTTGAAAATGAAGACATCATTAGGAATTTTCATATCTATTTTAAATCAGTATCTTAACTAATCAATTTGATATTTTGAATGTAATCAAGGTAAATTACAAATTTTGAAAAATATTTCTTCATATTCAGGTTTAAGAAACCATAAAATTAATTTTTTTTGTTAAGATTTTATATTGGGGATTTTTTGTTAGGATTCTTAGTCATGTCCTCGATCCTCACTGATCTTGGGTGAACTTTGATTTTAAATATAAAACTCATTTTTACTTTTAATTAATTTGTCTACCTTCTAGGGAAATGAGAGTTTACATAAATGAAAGAACAAAGGCGGAAATTCGAAATGGAGATGAGAAAATACCGAAATCGACACAAATGACACTAGAATGAAGTTTCCTTCGCTACCCACCAACGGATTCAACAGGGATTTGGTGAAAAAACAGAGGGGGAGAGGTTTGGGGAGATTTTGTAGTCGATTAGGGTTCCAAATGCTGCGATTGAGGTTTTAAAAAAACCTTTTTGGACTGGTTTAGTCAACTAAGCACTGTGGCTTAATCGACTAAATCACGGGGATTTTAAAAAAAATATGCCTGCATTTTAGTCAACTACATGAGGGGTGTAGTTGACTAAACAAGGGCATTTTGTTAAATAATTATTTAATAAGGGACAAATTGGTAAAAAAAAGTCGGTTAAGCCTCACAATATAATATAGCTAAGCTATGTTTGAATCCAATTGGAAGACGTATTTGTGTTTAGTGCTTGACATTGTGTTCATAACCTCCTAAGTATAGAAGATAACACTCTCAACCTCCTATTTAAAAATTGGAATTAATTTATATTACAATGTATTTCAAAATGTAACATATATGTTTAGGATTGGCCGTAGTGATGCTAGTACATCTTTCTTGTTCTTATTATAAGATACCAATTGGTAAGTGTATTTGATCTTTTTTATAAGCCACTTGCTTATTTCAAAGAAGCATTGATTTTTTTTTCATAGATACCTTGAATTAATAAGGGTATTGAGTGAAAGTAATAATTAATATGATATTAAAATTTGGTGTAATTAGTAAGGTAATATTGGAAATTACTTAAATTTTAGGACAACTTTATTTAGCTTTAACTGTTTTTAATAGTTTGTGAGAATCGTTAATTAGTGCCTTATAATAAGGATCAGAGGGAGTATATGATTTCAGGGTTCGTATACCCTACCCATTGCATCTATGAGGTGGGCATGATCATCTCCTAATTTTGGGATGAGGGAACCCATTTTTTTTCACTTTTTTTAATATTAAATTGTATTTTCCACCCTAAATTTTTTTTGACACCCAGTATCTTAAATTAATTATTTTTTATTAAAGATAAGATATTATCACTACCAATTTTGAAATGACAATATATATCTCTTTTTAGTATATCTAATATCTAAAAATATTTTTCCCATACTACTTAGTATCCTAAAATATTTTTTTATAAAATTAACTCTAATGAATAAATAAACTAATATTTTTTCTTAATGTGGGGATGAGATATGGATTTTTTATTTTACCAATTTACCACTTATTTGTTAGATTATTGGGATTTGATTTATTCTATTAATTTTACTTCTTCTCTTTTCTTATTTCTTTTATCATTTCTTTTTCTTATTAAGATTTTAATCTAATGGTGAAAAAGTGATGGTAACTTAAGAAAGTGAAATAAAATTAATAGTGACAATATCAATATCTTAATAATCTAAGATTTATCATATTATAAAATATTATTATTACTTTATCTTATTAATATATTAAATTTGGATTACTGAAATTTTAATCCAATGATAGAAAAAGGAAAAAGGGTTAAGGGTATAGAAAGGAGCCAAAATCCTACCAATCCTACCAAGAGCGGGTAGCTGACGAGAGAAGCTAGCGTGATTTTGATTGTTTTCTTGTTGTAATTCTCAGTTTGAGGTATAGATTTCAGCATTTCATTCTATATATATGTATGTGTGTATATAATTTTTGCCATCGCTGTTGTTTGTCCTGAGTTAGGACTTATGAAAAGACCAAGGAACTGATCTCTTCGTTTATTCATCGTCGTGATTCGTGATTCCTTAGCCGTATCAAACATGGCTACCGTCTCTACCACTACCAGCTCTTCACCTCCATGGACAAGCCCTAACCCTAATTCTGATCTTAACCCCGAATTTCATGAAGACCAGTCACAAACCCTTGACTTGGATTCCACAATACATCGCCAATCAACCCTACCTCACCAAGTATCCTCTCAGCCAAGTCCCCCTCCTAGTCCACCGAAGTCTCATGCTCCGATGACCCCGACTCTGCTTCAGCTCTCTTTCAACCAAGATCAAGCTTGCTTCGCCGCCGCCACTGACAACGGGTTTCGCATCTACAATTGCGACCCATTTCGGGAGCTCTTCCGCAGAGAATTTGATGGAAGCGATGGCAGTACTGGGGGGATTGGTCAAGTGGAAATGCTCTTTCGCTATAATATGCTGGCACTGGTTGGAGGTGGGGCCCATCCTCAATACCCTCCGACCAAGGTGATGATCTGGGATGATCATCAAGGCAGGTGCATTGGTGAGCTTTCGTTTCGATCAGTTGTTCGTGGGGTCCGGCTTCGACGAGACCGAATAATTGTAGTTGTGGAGCAGAAGATTTTTGTGTACAATTTCGCTGACTTTAAGTTACTTCATCAAATTGAAACCGTTGCAAACCCGAAGGGGCTCTGTGCAGTTTCGCAATCAGCTGATTCTATGATATTGGCGTGTCCCGGTTTGCATAAGGGTCAGATACGAGTTGAGCATTACGCACAGAGAAAAACCAAATTCATTTCGGCGCATGATTCAAGAATTGCTTGTTTCACTCTTACTCTTGATGGGCAGTTACTTGCCACCGCCAGTACCAAGGGTACTTTGATTCGAATTTTTGATACAGCCAATGGGACGCTGCTTCAAGAGGTAGTTGAAATCTCTGAAGTTTTTTTTTTTTTTTTCCTTCCACTATTCAGGAATCAATATGAATTCCTTTTTCTTTGGGGAAGCATATATATTTGCGTAAAATGTTGGAAGCCAAGCCCATTATGCCTTTAATTCAAACGGTAACATTTAGGGGTGTTCTAAAACGATGCAAACCAGTCAAACTAAAACAAATTAAACTTGATTTAAACCATAATGATATACGACTATTAGGTCTTAATTGGATTTTAGGATGTGATGTGGAAATTGATTGGACCGGTTTGATTTTTGGGTTGGGATAGATTGATTCGGTTAACTGAATCAACATGCTCAACATAATAAGTGTATCTTTTCGACAACCTAGTCCTAATCTGGAATTACAGGGTTTCTTTCATTTTTGTGGAATTTTTAATGCCAAACTATAGCTGCATAGCCGTCAACTCCTTTCCTTAGGCTCTGACCTTTCCCTTTAATTTAGTTTTGAATCTTGAACATTGTCTTTCGAAATTTGGAAAAAATATTTCAATCTTTTTTTTAAAAAAACTTAGATTATTCTCTGTATAGAATTGAGCATTGAATCAATGGTTTTTCCATGTCATGTAATGGTAGGACTTTACTATGAGCATTTCAACCTTTTTTGGCATTGAGTAAATTTATTGGATATTAACTATAGGTAAGAAGGGGTGCACATGTGGCAGAGGTCTATAGTTTGGCCTTCTCTTCTACTGCTCAGTGGCTAGCAGTCTCAAGTGACAAGGGCACTGTCCATGTTTTCAGCCTTAAGGCTAACTCTAGTTCTCCTCAGCATGAAAATTCACAGATTGCAATTGATTCTCATGCTGCCAGTACACCATCTAGCTCACCCCGCAGATTTGTTAAATTTAAAGGTAAATATCTCATGAATTTATTTTTGTTTGCTGTGATTGTGTATGGATATGTAAATTTATTAATAACTGAGGTGCATTATTTGATGCTGTTAAATCATGACTATACTGTTTGCTGTGCCTGTGGTGGAGTTGGACTGTTGAGGGACTGATAAAAGATCAGACACCTGATTTTCTAGTTAACTGTTAAAATGCGTGGATAACGTAGTTATTTAAATCCTGATACACACTTTGGAATGCATAATATCAATATGACTAAATATGCTGATGCTACAATACAAATTGGTGGTTGACTTGAACCATGGATTTACCTGAATAGTCATAGTTATGTGAGTTGAGCCAACAGTGCCAGGTTGTGGCATTATGGTGATCCAGAATACCCTTATTTATCAATTGTTTGTTCCAGACAGAACGTTGTTTGAATATCATTGAGAGAATTATGGTGCCCCTTTATTATGCTATACACTTATACTGCTTGGTATTAGTTATTTGGATTAGTTACTAAAGAGAATGATTATTTGCTCCTTTTTTCCTTGATAAACTCTGTTAATCTGCATCATGCAGGAGTATTACCAAAGTATTTTAATTCGAAGTGGTCACTTGCTCAGTTTCGCTTACATGAGGGCACTTGTTACACTGTTGCATTTGGTCAGCAAAAGAATACAGTCATAATTCTTGGCATGGATGGGAGGTATGGTTTGAGAAAAATGTTTTGAATGTAATGTTATGTAGACCGTGGGCCAGTTTGCTGTTATCTGAAATATTCTGGGTTTTGGGGTTAATATTGTTATATACTCTACATTTGTGAATTGGGGTTTCAAACATTGGTAACATGTTATTTAGAAGATGGTTATCACTCATCATTTTTCTCATTTTAATTTACATGGACCTTCAGCACGTCTAATGAAATCCTCTTCTTTTATCCAGGAGTGTTTTTCTAGGTTACTCCATATTTGAAATTTTTTAGACTTGAGAGGACATAATTTATGTTGCATCGATTTTTATTACGTACTGTTAGTGGTTATATGCAGCTTCTACCGGTGTCAGTTTGATCCAGAGCATGGTGGTGAGATGAATAAACTGGAATATCAGAACTTCTTAATGCCAGAGACGGCCTCGTGATACTAGACGAGAGAAAATCCTGGATGACTTTTCAATGTTAATTCTGCTTTGATAAATTAAATACAAGGAGGTTTAAGTGAAGTTGACCTTACAAGTTAGCGTTGAATCCTCGTTCCTGTAGCCTCCATTGTAAATATTGTGACTTTATAAGACCAGAGGCAGCCTGATGGATATTAATTTTCACATTCAGCCTAAAAAGTCAGTGGTTCTGTTACAAATGTAAATAGATTCAATATGGTACTTGAAGTATTATTTAGGTTGGCTCTCGTTCTGTTGTAATTACAGCTTAATTGGTCATTTTACTCTGTAAATATTCAGTATTGGGGATAAGATAATGCAATGTCTTTGAGTTTATGAAGTTCTATTCATAATAGGAAGTAGGAACCACGTTTTTAATGCTTAATATCCATGTGGCTGAACTCTTGATGCTTAGTATGTTGAGGTACAAGTGAAGTGTTCAAACTCAATCATTCATGGGCGGTTAATTCTTTTGTTTACTTATTTTTCTGGTTAATCTATTGGGGGTTAGGTCAGTGTTTTATCACTTGTTAGTTGTCATCCTATATTCCTATACCATTAAAATAAACAGCTGAATTTATTCTCTGAAAGTTGGAAGAGAGGAATCTCTTGATTATGCTGCCGGGTGATTTGTTTTCTAAAAATTATGCTCTGAAAATTGTGTTTGACTGGATCGCAGCATTATTTATTTTGTTGGAAAGTTTCTATAGGTATTCTGTGATATCATGTGTATATTTTGTAGTGTATTTAATTTGATCAAAACCATCATTTATTTTTCCAATGCACTAATTAAAGAATATCACTGTTATGTTTAGTCTGATCAGCTTCAACTGGCGTTATAACAAGTTGCCCATTTTCTAATGTATGCACATCTGACCAAGAATCAGGCCACACCTTTTGCCGCAATCTCCTTATCTCTTACACCAATTACTCTGCCTAAACCTCATTAATTTTCCCTCCCCAATCTTGGAAAACTCAATAACAGATTGGTGCTGATTGATCAATTAATTAAATAGTACAGTAATATTTTAGTCATTCAATAACAAGACGACTTTAATTATGTTGAGATGAAATAAGATTGCTACTTTTATTAATTTTTCTATCATCTTTTAGGCTACTGTTTAAGATTGTTGAAATTAAGCAAATAACCAAACAAACTACCATAATACTCTCTTTTGGATAAATTAAAGAAGCTAATTAAATTACTTTAGCGTATTTTTATTTTTATTTTTTCTTCAAACTAATTAATTTAATTAATAAACTAATATATAATCTAAAAATACATAACAAATGAAATGATTAAAGTAATTTATTTAACTTCCTTAATCTTTCCAAAAATAAGTTAACTAGATTTTATAATTGGTAGTATCTTATCTTAGCAATCATGTTCCATCTGGTGAATAAGAGTAGAAATAAATACATAAGTTTGATACACTTAGACCGGAGGTAGTATCTGATCTTAGCAATGCGGTACTAGTAATGCAGAGAATTTGTGGTGGGCCCCACTTCTGACAGTGTAGAGTCAAAATTTCCCTATAGACTAACTTGCCTTGATTTCAGGCAAATATAATTTTGGCATCTTACGCCTAAAAACGACAAGTTATAGGTCTTCCCTGCCATTGGCAACACAGAGCCAACCAAAAAAAAAAAAAAAAAAGGGTTGCCGTTAACCGGTTAACCCAAAGGCGAAGTTCACTCATGAGTCATAACAGTAACACAATCAATGTTCGTTTAGCCTATAAAAAGCACCTTCCTCTATCTTTTGCTCCCACTTCAACCCTAGCATACTAATATATCATCTCTGTCACTGATCTCTTTCTTCTTTTCCTAGCTCGTGCATAAAACAGAAAAAATGGGGATCAAGCTCCACGGTCTAGCAATGTCCACTAATACCAGCCGAGTCATGGTGTGTCTCCATGAGAAAGACGTAGACTTTGAGCTTGTTCCCGTCAATGTCTTTGCCGGCGAGCACAAGCTCCCTCCTTTTCTCTCCAAGAACGTACGTTTATATATATATATATAACCTCGTCGTATCCACAATCACTTGTCATTTATTATTAACTATATTCTTACATGCTTACTTGATGAATTAATACCCATTATTTTCTGGCAGCCCTTTGGTCTGATCCCAGCTCTTGAAGACGACGGCCTCACACTCTTTGGTTTGTTTCCCTTCTTCTTCTTCTTCTTTTTTCCCTGCCTGCATGGTTTCAGATGGGTCATATATATCTAATAATGCGTTGGCATTGCACACAGAATCTAGAGCTATAACAGCGTACCTGGCTGAGAAATACAAAGAAACAGGCCCTGATCTGATAAGGATGAGTGACCCAAAAGAAGCAGCCTTGGTTAGGGTGTGGGCAGAGGTAGAGTCCCAATCGTACGATCCAGCAGTGTCACCAATCATATTTGAGTATTTAGTGTCTCCTTTTCAAGACAAAGAACCCAACCAATCAGTGATCGATGCCAGCTTGGAGAAGTTGAAGAATGTGCTTGACGTGTACGAGGCTAGACTTAGCGAAACCAAGAACCTTGCTGGGGATTTTTTTAGCCTCGCAGATCTAAACCATATCACCAGCACTCACTATTTCATGAAGACGCCTTGTGCTTATATGATTAATGATCGTCCACATGTGAAGGCCTGGTGGAATGATATCTCTTCCAGGCCTTCTTTCAGAAGTTTGTGGATGCTTTGACTTTTGGTCAGAATTGAGACCATCAACAGAATTTGAATTTTGAAAGGCCTTCCATTGTTATTTATTTCTTTAAAACTCTTAAGAAATATGATCCTTCTTTCTTGTCTTTAAACTTTTCTGGATATTATTTTGCAAGTCGGAAGTCCATTGTCCATCGGTGAATTTATGCTTCAGGTCGTTTTTTCATTTTGCGATTGATATAATATATATAGAAACCCCAAAGTCATGAG
This sequence comes from Acacia acuminata, assembly GCA_019022655.1. Classification (NCBI taxonomy): domain Eukaryota; kingdom Viridiplantae; phylum Streptophyta; class Magnoliopsida; order Fabales; family Fabaceae; genus Acacia; species Acacia acuminata. The sequence goes on from JAFJYI010000138.1 coordinate 1,477,187, forward strand.
CTGAGTCGTTCATTTTACATGTTCTGCTTCAACTTTGGTGTTTTCCTGTGGCTCTGTGGTTTTGAGATTTATAATTTTTTTTTTTTTTTTTTTGATACAAGAGATTTATAATTAATAAATGTAGACATCCCAAAATTATATAGGAACTTTGAACAATTCACAGGTTCTAGGCCCAGCCCACTTCAAAATTCTTCGGGATTTTGATGTTGGCTCGTAAACATGAAATGAACAGCCCACTTCATTATGGAGAAAACAGACGTAAATGTTAAAAAAAAAAAATTATAGGAACTAGTTTATAAATTGTCTTATATTTAATATTTACATTATAAAGTTATCAAAAAAAAATTTACACTATAAATTAAGTCTTATATTTAATGTTGGAGGAGTAGTTCATAAGATTCCTTGAATTTTTATGACAACAATGTGAAGTATTTTTCAGTCTGACGACAAAAAGTTTTGTCTTTTACGAATTCAATCATTCAAGCACAAAATAATTACATCACTGTTAACTTTTGAAATGCAGAGCGAGGAAGGATAACACAGTACGATCTCTGTCCAATTACACGGACCACCATACCATACCACAGCACAGTGTTTCCTTCACAATACATGCATGCATAATAAGGTCCATTACAATTAATCTTCAACCCCTGTACTTCTATTTCCCCTTTTCCCTTCCCAGATCAAACTGTAACCCATATCATAAATGCTCTCCCTGAGACTATGCATCTACCAAGTGCACCTACAATTACAAATCAGATTCCATTCGTACTAATCCAATCTTACAACTAAGCCACTATTAATACTCAATTTCAGATTTGTTGGCAGAGTAGTTATGCCATTATTACTTGGCTAGCACGAGTTGCGCTGTTGTAAACTGAAACAGAGTTGGAGGTTTATCTGTATTGAACTGTTAATAATGCATCTTCCATTTGCCTTCTTTGTCAAATTCATTATCACATAGGACAACATTTTCTTGTTTCACATATTCATGTCTCATCTTTATATGCTTGAAAATTTTCATGTGCTCTGATTTCTCATGCTTCAGACCTTGATAAACTCACTCAGACCAGTGGGTGAAAATGATGGAAGGCTTATGTCACGGCAGCTTTATTGTGATTTCTGAAAGACATATTCTTTCAGATTTTTGATACAGACCTTGTTGAGTGTTTGAAGTTTTGTGGTCTAATAAGTCAAGCATTAGGGCTATGTTTAGCCTTCAAGAATCATCATAGGGCAGACTTTTTGCCTCCGTAATAATTTTGATAGTGATAACCATTATCTTCAGCTCTCTGTCTATGGGAAAGAATACGAGACATACAAACCAATAAGATAATTATAATTGTTGTCCCTAATCACTTTCCTACTTAAATTCAAGTGGGAGATAAACGAGTGTCCATTATAGTCCCAATCCCATACTAAACAAGTGGGAGACATAGATTTATTATTATTATTATTATTTGGATGTTGCACACGTACATACCATTTTCCAAAAGACTGCGATTTTGTATCAGAATCGATAGTTTCACTTTTTTAGTGACGACGCTTCAATGTTATCTTCACTTTTAATCTATTTTCTTATGCATCTCAACTTTCACTCCTCTTTATATATAACTGGCATGCATAAATCAACCAGTTTGCTTCGGATCATGGTTTAGTTTTGCAGTGATGGAAGTATTTTAAAATTGAACTGCTTTATTATTTTGCGATGAATTTAGATAGCATATTATATTCTTCACTCTTTACTATCAGGCTTTCCCTTCGGAGATAAACTCTGGCCTGATCTGATCTTCTTTTTACATGAGAAAGACGTGACGCTCTGGGACCTACGCAGTTTACCACTAAAGCTTGCAGGAACCAAAAAAATGAACCCTTTGTGCTGTTTTCTGGTATACTTGGATAAGTATAAAACGTCAGATTAGTACCTTTGCACATCTGTTACATTAAATACTATAATTATTTTATGTAAACTAGTAGTAAATATTATAACTATAAGCCAATTGTCGCACGAAACAGCCAACCAGCGACCTCTTTTTTTGAAGTTAGATGGGGACTAGGATAGATTGACTGACTCAGTTTCTTCATTGAGTTGAAACTAAACTGTTGGGGACTTGTTAAGTTGGTAAAAAGTCTTCAAGGCCATGAGGAAGAGCCATCAATAAGATTTGAAATTTATGGACAGTATGATATAAAGCTGCTTTTATTAGTACTGTGGCTAGTGGCACCTAAGATGCTTCTGCAATACAAACAAACCTAACTCACCAGCCAAGTACCACGGTAAAGCTTGATTCTGCTCATCATATGAACAATAGGTACAGTTTTGATCATTGGCTTTTTGAATGAATACAACCACCTCTGCCTCTGGTTACAGAGAATTTGACAAGCAGCACTGCATCATCACCATCATCAATTATATCAGATCCTTCTTGGCTAATTGCTTAATATTGTTCTGTACTTGACCTGTGTTTAGGTGAATTTTAAGCTTAAATCAGATTTAATTAGATGAAGGTTCTAGTGTAGGAAGTCCACGGGTGGTGGTCAGGGGTCCAGATGTATCGGGGGCAAAATTGGGGCAAAAGTGATGTGGCTCTTAAAACCGTCTGATCTGAGTATCTGACAGATTGAGCTGCACCACATGCCACTAAAGTTCATGCAAAGGACTTCCTAGTCTAGACCCCACCTCTGTTTTCACTTAAAATCGAAAAGTGAAAACTAAAGCCATCAGATATCTCCAAAAAGAAGCAAGAAAGAAAGAAAAGATTTTTCTAGTGGCAATTAGGAATTTAGAGTAGGAAAAGAATCAGAATGGTCTGTGATTGAAGAAATACAACAGGAAGCAGCCCTCATTTAGGGCGTTTCATACCCCACATGAGTTGGAATGCCAATCAAACCTTTGAAGAAGCTCACCAATAATCCCTCAATGGGGTCATCATAGGCACGATGGTTGTTTTAGTCTGTTTGTAGGATACTAGGATCGTATGTTGACGTGGCATCCACGTCAAGTGCTGTTGAGTGTTGCCCCTCAATAGTCAAATGCCTCTCTTTTCCTTATAAGTCTCCTCATTCACTTCACCTTCCTTGCCACCAACAAACACACTCAAAATTTTCTCTGGTCCATTACTTCCCATTCCTGTTCTACAAACTTAACGCCCAATATGGCAGCCAAACCAGTTGAAGATGCTCCTCCTCCTGCAGAAACCTTGAAATACCAGGTATTCACACTCACACACACACACCTTCCTCTCTCAGATCTTTATTGTATTCATATGAATATCTCTCTCTAATCACTGGTTCATAACTTCTCCTTGCTTCTTTATGAAGACGTGGGTATTGAAAGTCTTCATCCACTGCGAAGGCTGCAAGAAGAAGGTCAAGAAAGTTCTTCAGGGAATCGATGGTCTCTCTCTCTCTCTCTCTATCTATCTATATCCACATATCTATTCATTCTATAGAATGCCTCTGTGTAGTAGATATATATATATATATATATATATGCGTGTGTCATGTATATGTGTTTAATTACAGGGGTTTATACAACGGAGATAGATTCTCAGCAGCACAAGGTAACAGTGACAGGGAATGTGGATGCTGAGACTCTAGTAAAGAAGCTCCTAAGATCAGGCAAGCTAGCAGAGCTTTTGCCTCAAGAAAAGGTCGACAAGAAAGACAACAACAAGCCTGCAAAATCCAAAGGTGGTGGTGGTGGTAAAGAGAAAGAGCCATCATCAGACCAGAAAAATACTGAACCCACTGTTAAGGAAGATTACCAAAAAGGTCCAGTGAGTGACAACAACAACAATGATGAAGGTGACGAGGCTGGCGGCCAAAAGAAGAAGAAGAATAATAAGAAGAACAAAGGGCAAAATGGTCCAGTTCCTCCTAATAATAATGATAATGAAGGAGCTGGCGAAGAAAGCTCAAAACTTGAAGCATTACCAGTCACTGCTTCACCTGTTACGGCCATGGCTTCCATGAACCCTAGACCCCAACTTCAGCAACCCTACCCATACCCACCACCACAACAGTACTATTCACCTCCACAACCTCAACCATATCAATATGGTTTAAGCTATAGTACGGCCTATCCGATCTCCACTTCTTCCTATTATTCCCCTAACTTCATGCATTCTCATTATAATAACAATCCCTACTCTCGGCCTCCGCCGCCACCTCCGCCGCCGTCGGATCCCTTCGGCCACCGTCATGTTGGCCATGATGAGTATGAAGCGGTATGCTCCATTATGTAGTATTGTAGCATCTATGTTATATCACTGAGGGCAAATAGGTGGGTTCATTTATATGTTTTATGTGATTTGAGTAATATAACTTTGTTGAAAAGAAAGACTGCGGACAAAGATCACAGATTACAAGAGAATATTTTGCAGGGTATGGGGTTTCTTTAATTAGTGCCTTGTCCTATATTATTCAGCTAGACAGCTTTTGGGTTTGCTTCACAAAGGCCAATTCTCTTGTTAGTATTGCTCTGTAATTCCATAGCTGTAGAGCCTCTCTTGATCTTTATGTGTAAAATAGATATCTTTGTACTAAAATTTGCTTTCTGAGTCAGCTGGTAAGAAATAATTTTCATGCATGATCCTGGGAAACAGTGATAGCGACTTCGGCAAGTGCACCGGTCGTTATAAGTAATAAAGTAGTGAGAAAAAGATCGTCCCACGAGGAATAGTACTCCAATCACTAATTTGCTATTTTTACTTTAGTTGGATAAGTGAGTAGTATGGGGTGAGTTGTAATAAAACAGAATTTAAAGAAATAAATAAATAAATAAATAAAAGAATCCAAAATTATGAATCTCAAGAACAATTGAGAGAAAAGATGAGTAATTAAGAAAACCGCGGCTAGGGATGAGAATCCCCATGCTCCCTAATAATTTGAATTGAATCCCTAATTGATTATTATTCTCATGATTGACGATCAATTCTCTAAAGTTAGACTAAGTCCCAATGTCTTGATGCTACCTTAGTCCAGTTATCTTTGAAAACAACCGAATGTCTTAGTATTGTTTGGAAAGATCATATTTTTAAAAGTAATTATGAGATCGCATAAACTTGTAAGCCTATGTCTAGGTCATGCAACTCTACGATGAATTAACGGTTCTAGTTAAATGCACCAACATCTCTATTGTCATACATTAACCTATGAACAATCTAAAAGGTGATCAATCTTTAAGAAAGCTTTAAGCAAAGATAATTCATTCAATCAAGAAAAATAAAGATCAATAAAGAATCCAACCAAATATTTTAAATTCGCATAGGGTTCATCCTCACCCTAACTACAAAAGAAAACTAGCCAAATATGGCTAGGTTAACAAAATAATAAAAAAATGGAAATCAAACTCGTTCTTTGGTCTTGCGTTTTTCACTCTCGATCGTGCCTTGACTTCTTCCTCAATTGCAATTCGTTTTCGCTCCTCTGATTCCGTGATTCTTCCCCTCTGCGTTCTTTCCTCCTATTTAATAGATATAGAGGGTATTCTTTTTACTGTGGGTCCCACGCATTTAATCCATTGCCTAAAGATATGATATATACATTGGCCCAATCTGCTTTCATTTTGCAGTGTACTACGTCTTTCCTTTTAGATATTTGTTGAATTTAATATAATATAATATAATAATATATTATATTATATCCTTTTCAATTTAATTTATTGCCTCTCTTAGATCACATAATATCTTCTACACAAATAAATAGGATATCAATAGATTTTCTGTTATAATATTATTTTATCATATATTTAATTAAAAGATAGATAAGTACATAAAGATAATTAAATAAGTACAAAATATTAATAAATTCAATCCAATATTTGTCAGAATCTATACTTATTTAATCATAAAATATCTACTTATCAAACTCTCCCACACTTAAACATTTGCTTGTCCTCAAGCAAAAGAAAGAGGATTCATTATTTGAAAAGAACATTGCTCATGAAATTCCTTAACAGAAAGCAATAAACCACCACACTTAGATCATATCATCAAACCTTATTTAAGTTAATGTCTTATAAGAATGGATCACTAAGCCAATAGTCTTAAACAATTGTAACAATCTTTTAACATCTCATAATCAAAAGATCGGCATGCAATAAGTTCAACAATAAGATTAGTAAAAGAATATTACGCTACTTAATTTCTTCAGAAAAATTCAAATGCCTCCACTAAACCAAGTTTTTCATTTTAATTTAATAAGGATCCTCGGTAGGAAGTAACTCAATTTTTTTTCCCTTTTTTTTTTTGTTTTTTTGTTTTTTGGTTTTTTTTTTTTTTTTTTCCTTGAGCCGTTGTAGGTCTCCTTTTTTACGTGACCCACGCATGGGTGATGCAGCATCGGTTACTCAGTTACTCCAACAAGCACCTCAAGAGGCTTTTAGCCTAACTCATAATCCTCTTTGACTTTACCATTTGACGCGAGTGCCAACATTGGTGATGAAGTGCCCCGGTTACTAAGTAAGGTCCGGAGAAGTCATTGGAGTTGTGTGCACGTGTGTGTGTGAATTTCTTTTTTTTTTTTTTTTTTTTTTACACTACGAGTCATTTCCCCAAACACCGGTTTTACTTAATTTGACAAAGGTCATCCTCTTATTTTATAAAGAAATCATGTAGCAAAATATTCATAAACTAATAATCTGTTGATCATATTACAAACTAATCTCTATTCTCATAGTCAATCTCAAGATTAAAAAAAATTCAAGACTTTAGAGGCTTAATTAGAACTTTTTTTTTTTGACTTGATAATATTCTCTAAGATGGGAAAAGCTCAAAATTAAGGTCACTCATAAACAATGCAAAAATATCAAATAAAAAAAAATTCAAAGCTCAAAATTAAGGTCACTCATAAACAATGCAAAAATATCAAATAAAAAAAAAAAAATCTTTTAATTGCATAAGGACAAGCATAACCAAAGAAATTATATCCCTCCCCCACACTTAAATCAAACATTGTCCTCAATGTTGCAAAAATATAAAGAGGGAAAAGAACTAGTACTCCCCTGGTTTTAGGTCTCTAACTCTGATGTGGAGTGCTTCATCTGGTACCATCCATGATGTTTCAAATTTTAAGAGAGGAAAGAGTGCCCCAGCAAAACTTGGCAGCCACAAGAGGAGTGATCATCTTTAAACCTAAAAACAAAAAATGAAAGAAAAGAAAAAGAAAGAAAAAAATAATTGCAAGGAAAACTTATTGGGTTGCCTCCCAATCGGCGCTTGTTCGTCCGAGCGACGGATGTCACCTTAATTCTCAACTTCCAATGCCACTGAGAGGTTCTTCCTCTCGTCAATGTCTCCACCATGGTAAGGCTTTAATCTCGCCCATTCACCTTAAAAGCTTCATCGAACCTATTGGTGCAATGGCAATTGCACCAAAAGGTGTGACTTCTTTGACTACAAAAGGTCGACCATCTAGACTTCAATTTCCCCGGAAAAAGTTTCAAACGAGAATTATAAAGTAGTACCCGCTTGTCCCGGATGAAACTCTCTAGGAATAATCCTCTGTCATGCCATCTCTTAGTTCTTTCCTTATAAAGGCTAGCACTCTCATATGCAAAAATTCTGAATTCATCAAGCTCATTCAACTGAAGTAACCTCTTTTCATGGTGATTTGGCATCAAAATTCAGCGGCTTAGTTGCCCAAAGCGCCTTATGCTCAAGCTCCACCTGGAAGGTGGCAAGACTTACCATATAGCGGTGAAACGGTGACATGCCAATAGGAGTTTTGAATGCCGTTCGATGCACGCCCACAAAGCATCATCAAGCTTCTTAGACCAATCCTTCCTTGACTTCCCAACAGTCTTCTCCGAATTTGCTTCAATTCCTGTTAGACATCTCCACTTGCCCACTAGTTTGTGGGTGATATGGAGTAGTGACACGATGAGTGACACCATATTTGCTAAGCACTGATTGAAATTGTTGGTTACAAAAGTGAGTTCCTCCGTCATTGATAATGGCCCTAGGTACCCCAAACCTGTTGAATATATTCTTTTTGAGAAAAGATACCACCACCTTAGCTTCATTAGTGGGAAGAGCAATTGCCTCTACCCACTTTGAGACATAGTCCACACCACTACAAGAATGTACTTGTTGTTAAAAGAACTTGGGAATGGCCCCATAAAATCAATCCCCCACACATCAAATATCTCAATAACAAGAATGTTGTTAAGGGGCATCTCATGTCTCCTAGAGATATTCCCAGTTCTTTGGCAACGATCACAACGCTCCACAAACTTCCTAGCATCTTTGTACGGTGTAGGCCAATAAAAACCACTTTGTAATACCTTAGCCGTGCGTTCTCCAGTAAAATGTCCACCATAATCTGAACCGTGACAATGCCGAGGACCTTATGAGTTTCCTCCTCTAGGATACGCGCACGGAGCACTCCATCTCGCACACCCGAAAAACAAGAAAGGCTCATCCCGGATATACGCCGAAGATCATGCATGAACTTCTTCCTCTGCCGCCATGTTAGTCCCTCGGTATCATCCCAATTGCCTTATAATTAGCAATATCAACCGAACCAAGGTACATTGCTGATTGCCAAGACATACTCATCTCGGGAATTCATCCCGAATCTCCATCTCTCGAATCATCCTACACCTCCTTAACCTCGTATCCTAGATAAGTGATCGGCTACCACATTCTCCACCCCTTTCTTGTCTACGATTTTAATATCAAACTCTTGGAATAGCAAAGATCCAACGGAGAAGCCTTGGCTTAGCGTCTTGCTTAGTCAAGAGGTATTTTAGAAACCGACATGATCCGTAAAAATAATCACCTTGGAACCAATCAAATACCTGTCTAAACTTGTCTAATGCATAAATAATTGCAAGCATCTCCTTCTCGGTTGTTGCATAGTTCGGTTGTGCCTCATTCGAACTTTACTCGCATAGTAAATAACATGCAACAACTTATTCTTCCTTTGCCCCAACACGGCCCCTATAGCATAGTCATTTGGCATCACACATCAGCTCAAACGGTAACTCCCAATCGGCGCCGTCGGAATAGGTGCAGTGGTCAATTTCTCCTTCAACAAGTTAAATGCCACTAGACAATTGTTGTTAAAGTTAAAGTCTTCATTTTTGACCAACAACTGACTAAGTGGTTTGGCTATCTTGGAAAAATCCTTGATAAACCTCCGATAAAAACCTGCGTGACCAAGAAAAGCTGCGAACGCTACGCACATTGGTGGGAGGAGGTAAGTCTTTGATGATTATAATCTTGGCTCTATCCACTTCTATCCCCTTATCAGATATTCTATGACCCCAAGACTATCCCATCTTTCACCATAAAGTGGCACTTTTCCCAATTAAGCACCAAGTTACTCTCTTGACATCTTTGGAGCACACAAGACAAATTAGCCAAGCAAGTATCATACGAAGTGCCAAAAAACAGAAATCATCCATAAATACCTCAATAAATCTCTCGGTCATGTCGAGAAGATAGACAACATGCACCTCGAAAAGTAGGTGGGCATTGCAAAGACCAAAGGGCATCCGTCTATAAGCAAAAATCCCAAAGGGACAAGTGAAAGTTTGTCTTCTCTTGATCCTGCGGAGCCACCGCTATTTGATTGTAACCGGAATAGCTATCTAAGAAACAGTAATAAGAGTGACCTGCAAGCCTCTCAAGCATCTGATCCATGAATGGCAAAGGAAAGTGGTCCTTGCGAGTGGCATCATTCAACCTCCTATAATCCATACACATTCTCCGGCCGTAACGGTTCTAGTGGGTATCAATTCATTATTCTCATTCTCGCACTACAGTGATTCTACCCTTCTTCGGTACTACATGTCTTTGGACTAACCCACTTTGAATCGAGATAGGATAAATCATACCGCATCTAACGGTTTCACCACCTCCTTCTCACCACTTCCTTCATAGTTGGGTTAAGTCTCCTTTGGGGGCCCCTTCTTGGTTTCACTTCGTCCTCCATAAGAATTTTATGAGTGCAAAATGAAGGACTAATCCCCTTTAAATCAGATATAGACCACCCTATTGCAGTCTTGTGGGTAGTCAAAACTTTCAGCAACTTCTCTTCGTCGGTAGGTGACAACTCAACACTAATAATAATGGGATAAGTGTCATCCGTCCCTAGAAAAGCATACTTTAGATTAGAAGGGAGCTCCTTTAGTTCCACCTTAAGAGGGACAGGTGGCACATCATAATCCTTCTTCTTCAGCTCCTCAACCTGTAAATCAGAATTCTCATCTGCAGAAACCTCTTCTTCCACTTGTAACAATTGCGCAATATCATCCTCCATAGACTCACCTAAACCTTCTCGAAAAAGATCTTCATGAATGGCCTCATCAACTACATCAATTCTGAAGCAGTCACTATTATCAGCTGGGTATTTCATGGATTGAAACACATTGTAGGTGACTTTCTCATCATTCATTTGGAACTCCATTTTTCCCCGCGTGCCTACATCAATTACCGCTCTAGCGTAGCCAAGAAAGGTCTTCCCAAAAGCAAAGGAAGTTCAAGCATCTTCCTCCATGTTAAGAATCATAAAATCCAGGGAAGATGAATTTGTCCACTTTCACAAGCACATCCTCAATGACACCTTCGGCTTCTTAATGGACCTATCTCGCTAACCGTAACGACATCATGGTAGGCTTCAACTCTTTAATGCCGAGAGCTTTCGAAAGAGATAAGGGCATTAAATTTATACTAGCTCCCAGATCACAAAGTGCTCTGCCCATATTGACGTTCCCTATTGCACAAGGAATGCTAAAGCTGCCCGGATCTTTAAGCTTTGGTGGCAACTTTGTTTGAATAATGGCACTTTCTTTCGAGTCAATGCCACTATTTCGGCCTCTTGCAACTTATGCTTCTTGGAAAGCAAATCTTTCATGAACTTTGCATAATTCGGCATATTTTCAAGAGCTTCTGCAAAAGGAATGTTAATCTGTAGTTTCTTAAAAATATCTAAGAACCTGGCATACTTGTTGCTTCGAATCTGTTGCTTTAACCTTTGGGGTAAGGAGGTTTTGCATAAGAAGGAGTGGGAGACTTCTTTGTAGCTATCTCCTTTGGAACCCGCACATCATCATTCTCGGCCTTTTTCTCCTCTTTTACTAAACCCTTTTCATGTTCTTCCACCCCTTTTTCAGATTTTTCCTTCACCTAGAATGCAGATTTCTCAACCGGGTGAATCACTATACCACTCCTTGTAGATATGGCCTTACAATGCTCCTTTGGATTAACCACAGTATCACTAGGGAAGGACCCTTGGCTCCTCTCTCGCTATTTGCTTTGATAATCGACCAATCGATTCTCCAAGTTCCGGATTGAAGCCTCCGATTTTTTAGAGAAGACTTTGTTTCATTAGGAAAGCTTCGGAACTTTGTATGTATTCGGTCTTTGGTATGGGTTAACTGTGTCAAAGCCTTTTCCAGATCAAGTAATGGTGGTGGTGGTTTGGTGGAACTCTGAGGTCTTGCTTGGGGTTTATAGGAAAAGTTTGGGTGAGATTTCCGGCCCGAGATTACGTGTTCGTATCGATTAAACCGATTCCTAGGAGGATTACTCATGTAATTAACCTCAGTGTTTCTCCAAAGTACTACCAGCTTCACAATCTCCATTAGCGTGTTCCCCTTTGCAAAAATCACAAAGCAAAGGAGGCCGAGAAGTGATGGATGAGACGAGAAGAGGCAAGTTGTTTAGTGATGGCGGTACCGCTTCTTTGTTGGATCGCCTTGTTGTTGGGAAATGTTCTCATTGTGGGCCAAAATTGTATTGTAAGAGTCTAGATGAAGAACTCCCCTCTTTGGTTGTGGAGTAACAGCCTCGTTCTCAAGGGACCCCATAGCCTCAAACAACTCCAATGCTTCTTCCGGAGTTTTGTTTTTCAACTTACCACCTCTTGCGGCGTTAATCATCATCCTAGAAGACGGAAGCATCCCATTGAAGAATATTCTTTGTTCATAGTCTTGCGGTTCATGTTGTGGACACTTCCTAAGCAACTCCTTAAACCGTTCCCAAGCTTCACGAATGATTCCCCATTGCCTTGAGTAAAGCAACTAATATCGACATCGGCTTTGTATACTTAGAAGAAGGGAAAAAATTTTCAAGGAACTTTGTGGTGATAATGTCCCAAGTGGAGAGACTTCCAGTAGGACAAGAACGAAGCCAAGCTCTTGCTTTCCCTGTCAGAGAGAAAGGAAACAGTCTCACACGAAGAGCATCTTCAGGAACCCCATTCATCTTGATGGTATCACAAATCGAGAAAAATCTTAATATGCTTGATTAGGATCTTCTAAGTCACTCCCACTAAAAGAACTTTGTTGAACCAAGCTTATGAGGGATGGCTTGATTTCAAAATTATTCGCATTCACGCGAGGTTTGACAATGCTAGTTGCATTCTTGGCAGGATTAAGTGTCATGTAGTCGCCCATGGTCCTCTTTGGAGGAGGACGGGGAGGATCTGCATCATCGTCTGCCATTATAACCAGTTCAGTCGCAGTACTAGAGCTAACAACCTTTCCTTTTCTGTTTAGCAAGTTTCCAGTTTCTCCTTCTTGTCTTTTCGATTCGGGATCAAACTCAGCGAATTTACGTCGGTGGTACCTCGATAAACGAGTAAAATAACAAAAGAAAAATCCAATCTAGAGTTTCAATAACTAATCTCGGTGTTGAAATAAAACTATTCCCCAAGAACGGCGCTAAAAACTTGATAGCGACTTGGCAAAGTGCAATCGGTCGTTATAAGTAATAAAGTAGTGAGAAAAAGATCGTCCCACGAGGAATAGTACTCCAATCACTAATTTGCTATTTTTGCTTTAGTTGGATAAGTGAGTAGTATGGGGTGAGTTGTAACCAAACAGAATTTAAAGAAATAAATAAATAAATAAATAAAAGAATCCAAAATTATGAATCTCAAGAACAATTGAGAGAAAAGATGAGTAATTAAGAAAACCGCAGCTAGGGATGAGAATCCCCCTATGCTCCTCTAATAATTTGAATTGAATCCCTAATTGATTATTATTCTCATGATTGACGATCAATTCTCTAAAGTTAGACTAAGTCCCAATGTCTTGATGCTACCTTAGTCCGTTATCTTTGAAAACAACCGAATGTCTTAGTATTGTTTGGAAAGATCATATTTTTAAACCAGAATTATGAGATCGCATAAACTTGTAAGCCTATGTCTAGGTCATGCAACTCTACGATGAATTAACGGTTCTAGTTAAATGCACCAACATCTCTATTGTCATACATTAACCTATGAACAATCTAAAAGGTGATCAATCTTTAAGAAAGCTTTAAGCAAAGATAATTCATTCAATCAAGAAAAATAAAGATCAATAAAGAATCCAACCAAATATTTTAAATTCGCATAGGGTTCATCCTCATCCTAACTACAAAAGAAAACTAGCCAAATATGGCTAGGTTAACAAAATAATAAAAAAATGGAAATCAAACTCGTTCTTCAGGTCTTGCGTTTTTTCACTCTCTGATGCGTGCCCAGCTTCTTCCTCAATTGCAATTCGTTTTCGCTCCTCTGATTCCGTGATTCTTCCCCTCTGCGTTCTTTCCTCCTATTTAATAGATATAGAGGGTATTCTTTTTACTGTGGGTCCCACGCATTTAATCCATTGCCTAAAGATATGATATATACATTGGCCCAATCTGCTTTCATTTTGCACAGGTACTACGTCTTTCCTTTTAGATATTTGTTGAATTTAATATAATATAATATAATAATATATTATATTATATCCTTTTCAATTTAATTTATTGCCTTCTCTTAGATCACATAATATCTTCTCGTACAAATAAATAGGATATCAATAGATTTTTGTTATAATATTATTTTATCATATATTTAATTAAAAGATAGATAAGTACATAAAGATAATTAAATAAGTACAAAATATTAATAAATTCAATCCAATATTTCTTAATCTATACTTATTTAATCATAAAATATCTACTTATCAAACAGCTTTTTGCTTGTTTTTCATTTAGTTTCATGTTTCTACACTGAAGAACTATCTCCATCTTAATTATTAGTCAAGCAATTTTTCATTTAACCCCACGACTATTCTTTCTTTTCCCTTCTCAGCTAAGTTTCTGGCATGTGGGATGTTGATTTTTCAAATAAAATTGATTAGGTTCAAGGATGATTAATTGCAATAGTTCATGATATATTTTAAAAAGTTGTCTTTCATGACGCTTTAGATGAAATATAAGATGTGATTTATTGGGTCCCTCGTGCCTTGCTTTGATTTATTGAGAATCTTGAAAAGTCCCCACCTTTGTTCTTCGTTTAGTCCCAACAAAAGTTGATTTTATCGGCCCAACGTTTCACTCATTTATAATTTTTTCTGAGTTTCTGAGTTCATTAATTATCTGCTCCCATAACACATACCATTGAAATAATTTTGACATGGACTAGCATTAATTGATTCATTAATTGTCAAGCTAAACTGATTAATACCAAGTAATCATGAGGCTCTTTCTTTTTCTTTTTTCAAGTTCAGCAGTCATGCTTCACACTTTATTAAAATAGTTAAAGTATACATTTTTTATGTTTATCTTTAGTATCATTTTAGTCCTTTAAATTTGTAAAAGTCATGTTTGGCCTCTTTAATGCTAACCGCGGTTATTGTTTAACTAAAAATACCGACTCAACAATTTTAAGCAATGATGTACAATTAAATGCTGACTAAGCATGTTTATATGTTAGTATTTTAATAAATTAATATTTTAAATCCTATTAATTGAAAAATATTTAATTTTCTTCGACAAAAAAAATATATTTAATGTTCACAAATTGTAAAAAACCACAAAACAAATTTAAAAAGATTAATTTTTTTTCAATTAATAGGATTTAAAATATTAATTTATTAAAATATTAAAATATAAGCATGTTTGGTCGTATTTAACCGCATGATCATCGCTTAAAACTGTTGAGTCAAGTATTTTCCGTTAAGTCGGACTAACGGTGTTAACATTAAGGGACTAACGCACTTTACAAAACTTTACAAACTTAAAGGACTAAAATGATACTGGAGCCAAACATAAATGACCAAATATATACTTTAGCCTTATTAAAATTGATCTTTGAATCATGTACCATTAATATCATATTTTTTAATCTCAAACATGAGCTTCTGGAATCTTCTATTTATTTCCCAGTTTTGCAAATACGATAAGTAATACCAAGTTGAAACTTAAAATAATCAAAGGCAGCAGAGAAAATATATATTTTTATTTTACAAATTTAATGATCAACTGACTTTTTATTTTTATTTTTGATAAAAAGACAACGATATATTAAGAATACTTAGAAAACTACATATTCTTAAGAACAAATAAAAGAGTTACATAAGGGCTGATGACTTTGATTCTTGTAATACACAGAGTATATATGAAGCAAATAAGAAGTATTTTTTGGGTTGCCCATCGATATTAGCTTCGTCTTGACTAATTCATATTTGATTCAGGTCGTATACCTGGTTATGGTGGATGAGTCTTTTAGCGGGGATTTTATATATTCATAAAGTTTCAAACTTAAGATCTTATTTGCGTGACACAAATCACTTATCACTTGTGTCAACCTCGTTGGTTAAATAAGAAGTGATTAATATTATATGAATAAGAGAACAACAGTAATAAGGAGATCCAATTTTTATAACTAATAAAATTTTTAAATGAGAATTTTTACTATTTTTTAAGAAATTATAATTAATTGTGATCAAATTTTCTCGTGCAATGAGTGGGTGGGGGAATTTCAAGGCTTTTACAAAACCCAGTTAGTGAGATATATTCTCTTTTTTGTCTTTGGAGTTTAACTTTATATCATTTCAAGGCTTAACAGGGCCCACGCATTGGTGGGTGTTGGACATTTTTCTTTTTCCGTGAAGACTGAAGTTGAATAGAAAAGCCATCCCAGATTTGTCGCCTCTATTTTTTTCCTTAGGCTATGTTTGGTTTGGGGGGAGGGGAGGGAAGGGAGGAAAGGGGGAGGAAAATGGGGGAAAATATTAAAAAGAGGAGAAAAGTTTTGTGGGCCTCACTACAAATAACTTTTTTCTCTCTCTCCATTTTCCTCCCCCTCCCCTCCCCCCAAACCAAACATACCCTTAAAATTGACATTACATATATATTCAAATGTCAATTTTTTATGATGAAACTATTTTTTTTCCATTCTGAAAAATGTATTACTAACAATTGGTGGGACAAAAAATTCATGATTGTAAATTTTATTCTAGAGAAGAGAGCCCTTAAAATCAATACTTCGAATCAAAATTAAATCCAACTGAAAATTTTCAGAAAATTTAATATAAATAAAGTTTTGTTCAGCTTTTATGATGCCCAAATCTAAATTTATCAGTTATTCAGAGGCTCTAATTAAAATTGATAAAAATATATATTAAAATTTCTAGAATAAAATTTCTCTCTCTATATTTATATATATATATATATATATTTAAAAATGATCAATTGATACTTATTTTCAATAAAAAAATATGATGTAAAATTTAATTTATTAAAAAATTGTAATATTTTCTTCAAAACATCAGCAAAACCAAAAGCAACTGCACTAAAATCAAACACTTAACTGTAAACTGAACAGGTACAAATTTTTTCTAGCCCTACTACTTAGACTAGGATCTCAATTTTACTTTGGCCCAATATGATGCTGGCCACTTTTTATCCACACAACTCACAGCCATTACACCCTTTTTTGGCCAATCCTTCACTTAGAAGAACTCACACAATTATCATATTTATAAAATGGTGGAACTCACAAAATTTTGCTTAAATCAAGATTTAATGAGGTGTTTGCAGTGGCGGAGCCATGAATTTTAAGGATGGGGGGCGAAAATAAAAAATATCATATCATAAATAAAAGTACTTAAAATACAATACAAACTTAATATACAAAAAATTAAAAGAAATCTATTACAAAAATTAAGATCGCTTTATTTGACTCTTATTTTACGTATTTTCATACTCATCTATAATTGAAACTGCTCTAAAACTCAAAACGATTTCTTTTTCTTTTTTTTCGGTGTATGTAATCAAATAATCATAGTCTTTTATTTAACCCTTATACTTAACTTTGAAGGGAGTAATTGTTATTTAGAAGAAGGAAAATTCTTAAAAAAAAGTTGAACATACATAAGCCACTAGGAAAATCTTATTTAACATATTGGAAGTCACTTGCTCTTCTTCGAGAATCTCAAGAAGTCTAATTTCATATTAGTCAAAACTTCTTGTATTACATCTTATCAAATAAAACATAAACCATTTCAATCCAAAAAGAAATAAATGAACAAACAAACAAACCATTGAACAACTAGCATGCTTTTGTTATCGAAACGTATCGAATCTACAAGACCAAGAGAATCACCGACATTGATAAAGAAGG
The DNA here is from genome assembly GCA_019022655.1 of Acacia acuminata. Taxonomy (NCBI): domain Eukaryota; kingdom Viridiplantae; phylum Streptophyta; class Magnoliopsida; order Fabales; family Fabaceae; genus Acacia; species Acacia acuminata. The sequence continues at coordinate 1,494,578 of JAFJYI010000138.1, forward strand.
AGGATTGATCAGGTGGCACAGAAACCCAAGTTCCATCTCTGAGACATATTTGAAGTCCTGCGGCGTTATTAGATCTCAACAAAGAGATAATCTGTGGGTCTGTGTGCTTACCAAAGCCCACAATGTTTCCGCCATTGTTGGATCCCACAAGCTCTGGGCATTGAGGATAATGATTCAACATGAAAACAGTCACTTTGTTCATTCATCACCTTCTTGCTCCACACATTCCTGGGCTGAATCTTCATTACTTCAACCAACAACTCGAACCTCACACGCAATCTTCCTCACACTCGATATATAATTATACCACACAATCTTTCTCATATGTTTTTTTTTTTTTTTTTTGGGTGGGGAGGGGGGGCGGGGGCCCACCCTAGCCCCCCTCTGGCTCCGCCCCTGGGTGTTTGACATCAGTTGAGCAATTGAGTCAAACAACACGCCCTCATTACATCATTGTTTTAGAGTCTCACATGAGTGTATAATATATGACTCACACACCAAGTGCATATAACATGTCATAATTTTAAATCTAAATTTGGTAAACATAATTTTTTTTTCAGCAATAATGTCAGAATATAATGTCTAAAGAGACAATGATATAAACCAATCTTACTCATATTAATGCGAAGCTCAGCCAGAAGACGCAATGTTAGATTTTGATGCTTTGCTTCAGATAAATTTGGAGAAGATCAATGCTCTGCTTCTCAAACAAATGAATGCAGAAGATGGAGTGAAGGATGACTGTGGTTGTGAGCTTTAGCACGAGTTTGGTTGCAGAGTAATAACGAATATAAATGCATCGTACGAACTTGTATAAGCATGATCGATAAGCTCTAAAAATCAGCTTCTCAAATAAGCTCATTTTCTTCCAAAAGCACAACTCCATTGACAGCAGTTCTAAACATATATAAAATTAAAAAAAAAAAAAAAAAAAATTCAACCCCCAAAGATCAATCAGACACGTGCAGTTATTGGCCCAAAACGCTATACCAAACATATCCATAAAGATCAAAATTTTATTCTAAACTGAAGTTACAAAAAGGACGTAGGGTTAATAATTTTTAGCACCTTTTATAAAATAAAATAAAATTAAAAAAACTAAGGATTAAGGTGCAAAAATATAAATTTGATTTTTCCAAAAGTACATTCAACACCAAATATATATTTTTAGTACAAAAGTGACTATGTGATCATAAGAGTAAAGCAAAAATACTCATTGACCGTTAGTTTAACTTTTTTTTTTTTTAAAAGGTTAACATGGATGATTACTCAACTAAATTTCATCCCAAATATATTAAAATATGTCTCAAATCTATTAAAAATAGGAAATCATCACACCCCCACACTTGCATCAAATCTTGTCCTCAAGATTTTTAAATTCTAAAACAACCAATTCATGAAAACCATGGAAGCGAAATTTTTAAAGCAAGCACTATAAAATTGAAATCAATTCAAATATTCAAGAATCAATTTTTCTGAGAAATCTGTTCCACCTTCCAAGAATGCAAGTAGCAAGGTAATTAATTTGGCAAAGATAAATCAATAGAATGTCCCTCACAAGTCAAGTGTTTACACTCATTTCTCATGGTATTCAAGGACTTGTGTTTCACTCAATTCCACCTATTGCAACTTATCTACAATAAGCTTGTTTATCATCTCAATCTCCACTATATATTATCCACTTGCACACTCAAATCAAAAGGACTTTCCCAAGGTTTTAATGATCAAGGTAGGATAATGAAATGAAGTGATCAAATGGTATAGGAGAATACTTTAATTAGTGCCAAGTAATTTAATGAAATTCATGATGAAGAATGAAGGAATACCCACTAAGAGAAAACAAACTCACTCACTAACTCTATATAGACAACCTTTATTCTTTTCACTTCAACAATTTTTTTTTCCCGTTTTCTTTCTTGGATCTCTAATTTTTTTTTCATATATTCCTTTGTTTCTATCTATCTATTTTTTTCCTTCTTCTTCTTCTTTTTTTTTTCTTTATTTCTTTATTTTTTTTTAGCTTTTCACTATATACACATACTTTTATAGTGTTGACTTTCTAACTCCTTCACTATTTTAAATTGGTTCGCTTAGCACTTACTAAAGTAACAAAAATGAATGGGAAGGAAAAGATATAAAAATTGCATATCTCAAACAAAGGGCTATTTATTCTATGCAAATTTCTTTTCTTTTCTTTTCTTTTTTTAAAAAAAATAAAGGCTCAAATGGGGTAAACAAATGATTTTCATGTGATAATAAGGATGGACATTTGGCCGAACTAGCTATGAAATGAATGCCTAAATCATCTTTGTGCATGCAAAAGGATTTCAAATTTGAAAAGAGATTCAAGACAAGTTCTAGAGATGAAATCACAATAGGTGTACTCTTTCTTATAAAGATGAAAATTAAGGCTCAAATTCCTCACAGGTTCTTTGATATCCTAAAGTAAAGAATCCAAACCAAATCTTTACCTCTTTACTAACATTCAAAGAACATAGAATCAATTCCCAATCAAATACACTCCTCTTCATGTTCAAATTAACCCAATTGTGATAACGCTCACAAATAAAATTCAAACTTCCATAAGAATTTTTTTTTCCTAGAAAATCTGAGGACAAGGAAAGTCATGTAAAATCCAGGATACCCTCACCCCCACACTTAAATGTCACATTGTCCTCAATGTGAACAAGTAACAAAAAGTAAAGGAAGTGAAAAGCAACCCTATATAAGTGTAACGGTAACACCAACTTTAGAGATTTCAAATTTTCACCAATGAAACAGCTCAAGTGCTAACAGTCCCTTAATAATCATCACAAACAGTCTTCACATGCACATCCAACTAAGACCAGCACTCATTCCCAAGCAATATATCATCAACAATCAAATAGAACAAATCAAAGAAAAGTAGAAGAAAACTCCTCTATTTGTCCTTGACTTGCACTCTCAATTCTTGCTACCAAAGTGGAACACCTCATCAGAAGCTTTCAACAGTCCTACAAAAGCAAACAAAGCATCAAATCAAATCTTGGGTTGCCTCCCAAGAAGCGCTTGGTTTATAATCCTCACCGACTATATCAAGCAATCTAAGTAGGTGATGACAAGCGGTGAACCATTTTTTGCCGCTCACTTCACCACCATGGTAATGCTTGATCTTTGCCCATTCACTTTAAAGCAATCTCCCTGTTCTCTCATCTTTAATTTCAATTGCACCTTTTGATGACACTGAAACCACTCTAAATGGACCAGACCACTTTGATTTAAGCTTCCCAGGAAATAATTGAAGTCTTGAGTTGAAGAGAAGCACCAACTGCCTTGGCTCAAAAGAGCGCTTCAAGATATGACTGGCATGCCATTTCTTTGTTTTTTCTTTATATAGCCATGCACTATCATATGCTTGAAGTCTGAATTCTTCCAACTCATTCAGTTGAAACAACCTTTTAGCTCCCGCTTGATAGTGGTCCATATTTAGCTTCTTGATTGCCCACCATGCTTTATATTCCAATTCAAGCGGTAAATGACACGCTTTTCCAAAAACCAAACGGTATGGTGACATGCCAATTGGCGTACAAAAAGCTGTCCTATAAGCCCATAAAGCATCATCAAGCTTGTCAGACCAATCTTTTCTAGTTGGACCCACAGTCTTCTCAAGAATCCTCTTAATTTCCCTGTTAGTTAACTCACACAAACCATTAGTTTGTGGATGGTATGCAAGTGACATCCGGTGGTGCACTCTATATTTTTCCAAGAGAGCCTTGAAATTCTTGTTGTTGAAGTGAGTCCCTTCATCAAGTAATGATTGCTCCGGGGGTGCCAAATCTTGTCAAGATATACTTCTTCAAGAATCGAATGTTTGTGTTAGCATCATTAGCTTGGCAAGCCATAGCTTCACCCATTTACTCACATATTCCACAAGAATAAGGATGTACTTGTTTCCTCTTGAAGATGGGAAGGGACCCATGAAATCCATCCCCCAAACATCAAACAACTCCACCTCAAGGATTCAGTTAAGGCATCTCATGTCTCTTAGAAATATTACCTGTTCTTTGACATCTATCACACGTGGTAACAAATTGGTGAGCATCTCTAAACAAAGCAGGCCAATAAAAACCAGATTCAAGAACCTTTGATGCAGTTCTTTGCACCCCATATGCAGATGCATGACATGCATTCAAAATTTCCTCTTGTTCTACCTCAAGCACACATTTTCTAATAATCAAATCAGCACATCTCTTAAAAAGGAATGGTTCTTCCCAAATGTAGTAGGCAACATCATGCAAAAACTTCTTTCTTTGATAGAAACTCAAATCAGGAGGTAATACTTCACACACAAGATAGTTCACAATATCAACATACCATGGCAAACAACAACTACTTACAACAAACAATTGCTCATCAGGAAAACATTCATTCACCAACAAATCATTCACATGATCAAAAGGGTTCACAATTCTAGACAAATGATCAGCAACTTGATTTCTAGTTCCTTTCCTATCAACTATATGCACATCAAATTCTTGTAGCAATAAGACCCATCTAATCAGTCTAAGTTTAGACTCTTTCTTCCCTAACAAATATTTAATGGCAGCATGATCAGTGTCAACTATAATCTTAGCACCCATCAAGTATACCCTAAACTTTTCAAAAGCAAATACTATAGCAAGCATTTCTTTTTCAGTAGTAGAGTAATTTACCTAGGCTGCTATTAGGGTCCTGCTCGCATAGTAGATAGGATGGAAGATCTTCACATGCCTCTGTCCCAACACAGCTCCAACAGCATAGTGTTGGGATCCGTACAACGCAGCGGATTAAAATTTCTACGAATCCCTTCCCGAGGATCACTCGGGCGCGTTTAAATCAAGGCTGGGAATCCGGATATTACCTTTGGAACTCGTTCGTGGTTTCTTCTTCGTTGAACAGGTGGGCTACCTTCTCGATCGAAGACGACTCTTAGAATCCTCTTCCTCTACTTGGTATCCACACGAACAATCCTCGTACACGGCTACGGCAGCGTGCTAGCGCCTCTTTTGCGCCTCTCTCTCTGTTTTCACTCTAGGGTTTCTCGCGGCTTTTCGAATACGCTCGATCGAAAGTCCCGTAGGTTTCTAAAACCGTTCGGCGTATTTAATACAAAATTAATCGTATTAACTTTCTCGAATTCAAACTTTAGATCGGATTAAATATATATTAATTAAATCTATCCGATAGATCTAATATAATAATATTTATTTAATCGAATTAAAAACCAGATCTGAAATTTCGAATTCAAATCTAGATTAAAAAATAGTTAATTAAATCTATCGATAGATTTAATCCAACCTATTTATTTAATCCAAATTTAAAAGCCTTTCGATTTAATTTATCTCAATAAATTAAATCCGAGAAATGATATCTATCTATTTATTTAAATCGAGATACTAATATCTCAATTTAAATTAAATAGACAATAATATCTTTATTCGAAAATTAAATGAGATACAATATCTCGTTTTGTTTTAGATATTTAATTTATCAAATAAATTAAACATAAAACAAATAATATAATAATAATATTTTAATCTCAATTAAAATAATATCATTATATTATTTTCGAATTTAAATATATATATATATATATATTTACCCCGATTAAACTCGTATTCATTAATCTCGATTAATCGAGATTCAATGAACCTGGACACTTTTACCCGTGTTGGATTATTCTTGTGTGCGACCTATGAGCCCATATGAGATTGGCGGTGGGCCAACAACGTGTCGACCCACAAATCGCAAGCGGCCTCTAGCAAGACATTGCGACTACCCAATTCACATGGGGATCGATGACACGATACACCTATCGTACAACCATGTCACGTCCCTTTTTGTCACGCGATAATTTGGTCAAGGATGAGGCATGGAGAATGTCAACTTCCTTTTCTTGACCACTACTTTCTCAATTCTCAAGTTAGTCTAATAAGTGAAATGGAAACTCCTTTCCATCACAGTACGGCCGTACATTTCTTAGACTCACTCATCGAGGGGCCCAGTATTATCTCTCTACAAATGTGAGGGACAAATTCCATCTTGACCATTCACATCCCTCCGCATGAAAACCATTGATCCCGATCCTAGCCTTTATCATCACCCGGTCAAAGGTGACTTTTGACTAGGTCAAAGGTCGATGACTCATCATGTAGGAATCCATGATGATCTCAGTCATAGGGCGTCGTGACGCGGTTATACATGAGATAAGCTTATGACTAGATCCATGCGGCTTTCTCATAGTGGGTCGGTCCAACACCTTGTACTCTTACAAGTGCCCATGACTTTGATTGTATCTCCATACCTCATCAAAGTCATATCGTCTTAATTCATCTTCGCTCCCGCGTAGATGACCGACCGAGGACATTTAGGATAATCTATAAGATGTATCCAAGGATGCGATTATCAATACGAACATGCGAGACGAAAATGATAACTAAAGAAAATACTTTAAATAACTCAAATATCCAAAGTACAATGAATTGCCCCTAGGGCATAATTTCCAACACATAGTCACTCGCATCACACATTACTTCAAAAGGTAGTGACCAATCAGGAGCTACAATGATAGGAGCTGAAGTCAATCTTCTCTTCAGTTCTTCAAAAGCCTTCATACACTCCTCATTAAACTGAAAAGGAGTATCTTTCTCCAGTAACTGTGAAAGAGGCTTTGAAATCTTGGAAAAATCTTTAATGAATCGACGATAGAAACCAGCATGGCCCAAGAAGCTTCTTACAGCTTTGACATTAGAGGGAGGAGGAAGCGCTCAATCACGAAATCTTGGCTTTGTCAACCTCTAAACTATTTTTAGAAACTTTATGACCCAAGACTATGCCTTGGTCACCATGAAATGACACTTCTCCCAGTTGAGCACTAAGTTTGTCTCCTCACATCGCTTCAACACCTTTTCCAGATTGATCAATCACTCTTCAGATGATTCTCCAAATACCAAAAAATCATCCATAAATACCTCCATTATCTCTTCTATCATATCATAGAATATACTCATCATACATCTCTGAAAAGTGGCAGGAGCATTGCATAAACCAAATGGCATTCTTCTAAAAGCAAAAGTGCCATAAGGACATGTAAATGATGTCTTCTCTTGATCTTCAGGAGAAACCACAATTTGATGATACCCTGAATACCCATCCAAGAAACAAAAGAATTCTTTACCAGCCAATCGGTCTAACATCTGGTCAATAAAAGGAAGTGGGAAATGATCTTTCCTTGTAGCATCATTCAACTTCCTGTAATCCATGCAAATACGCCAACCAAGTAACTATGAGAGTGGGAATAATCTCATCTTGCTCATTAGTAATCGTCATAGGGGCTTTTTTAGGAACACATTGCACCGGGTGACCCACGAGCTATAGAAATGGGGTAAATGATCCCAAAGATCTAACCATTTAATAATTTCCTTCTTGACCACTTCTTTCATCATAGGATTTAATCTTTCTCGATTCTCGGATGGATTTCTTGTGATCATCTTCCAAGAGTATCTTGTGCATTACAAGTGATGGGCTTATACCTTTTATGTCTGCAATTGTCCAACCTAAGGCACCTTTGTGGCTCTTGAGAACTTTCAACAACTGTTCTTTTTGATCTTCAGATAAGGAAGAAGAGATGATAATAGGTAGTGTCTCAGATTCACCCAAGTATGCATATTCAAGATGCGGTGGTAAGGGTTTAAGCTCTAGAATTGGTGCTTGTTCGATGGAAGGCTTCAAAGAAGTAGTTTTTCTTGATTCCATCTCTAACAACTCAAATTCTTTGTGGTGATTTCCGTAATAAGGATAGGCTTCAAGTAACTTCTTACATTCAACTATATGCTCTTCTTCAATTTCATCGGTCCCAAGTAAAACATATGCTAACGGTTCTTTTATAGAAAATGACTCTAAAGTCTCTTGAATCATCTCATCAAACATGTCAACCCCGAAGCAATCGTAACATCCCTAGGATACTTCAATGCCTTGTTCATGTTGAATATAACTTCTTCATCATTCACCCTCAACTTGATCTCTCCCTTTTCAACATCAATCAGTGTTCAAGCTGTAGCAAGGAAAGGTCTTCCCACAATGAGCGGTAGATCTCTATCTTCATCACAGTCCAAGACAATAAAGTCAACATGGAAAATAAACTTGTCAACTTTAACCAAAACATCTTCAAAGATACCCTTTGGAAAAGCTAAACTTCGATCAGCTAGCTGAAGTGTCACAGAAGTTGGTTGAGCTTCACTCAGTTGCAATTTTCTGAACACAGATAGTGGCATCAAGTTGACACTTGATCCTAAATCACATAATGCTCTTCCCTGAAACTTTTCTCCAATTATGCAAGGTATAGAAAAATTGCCTGGATCTTTCTGTTTAAGGGGTAGCTTGTTGAGAAGAATAGCACTACACTCTTCAGTTAAGGCTATGGTTTCATAGTCACCGAACCTCCTCTTCTTACTCAACATCTCCTTTAGAAACTTCACGTATTGAGGCATCTGCTCTAACGCTTCAAGGATAGGGATGTTAATGTGTAGTTGCTTGAAAATCCCAAAAAATTTCTTATATTGCTCCTCTAAAGCTCTCTTCTGAAATCTTTGAGGAAATGGTAAAGGTGGCACCCATTTAAGATTCTCCTGGTTTGCCTTCTTTTTCACTTCACCCTCTTTCGACTCAATCTCAACTTTCTCTTCATTGACTTTTCCATTCACCTTCTGTAAAACCTCTTCATCATCCTCTATAGTGACTGTAGGATTGGTTTGATCAGTAGAAGCTGAAGGTTTCTTCTTTGGTTGAGGAATCTCAGGTAATTCCTTTCCATTTCTCAATGTAAGAGCTTTGCATTCCTCTTTCACATCTCTACGAGGATTAGGCACAGTATTGCTTGGCAATTCTCTTTGTTGTAAAACATTCACAGCATTTGCAAGTTGTCCCATTTGTACCCCAAGATTTTTGATAGATGAGTTTACTTCTGCAATAGATGAATCTACTCTTGCATTAGTAGCAACTTGCTCCGAGCATTCTTTAATTGAAAACTTGCGAGCTAAGATATCACTGCCTCTAGATCGATTTAGGTTCTTGGGTAGGAATAACTTCCTTTTCAAATTGATAGAACCTAGGAGGTTACACTTATTTTGTACTAGAGGTTGATGCTTCATTAAGAGTTGCACCATATTTCCAAGAGAGGTTAGGATTTTTACGCCACCCAGAATTGTATGTATTTGAGTATGGATTGTTCTGGTTATTGCCCCGGTAGTTTCCTACATAGTTGACTGGCTCCAGCTATTGAGATATGAGGCATTGTCTGTTATCATGGCCATTTCCACAATAATCACAAGAAGCATGAATAGCATTGACTCCCATCTGTCTACCATTAGATCGGTTTACTTGAGCTTTTAAGTGATCAAACCTCTTGTTGATTGTATTCAACATTGCCATCAACTGTGAATAAGGTTCCTCAATAACTTTATCAACTGATTTCACTGCCCTTCTTTCATTGTTGTTTTGTATAAAGTCAGTTGATAAGTCATCCAAGCATTTCCAGACATGATTCACCGGTTGCTTTGTAATGCCCCCATTAGTGACAGCATTTAATTGATTTAGATTCGAAGTCAACCGAAAATCTTGAAGATTTAAAGTAAAACCCACTTCTCTAGATTGTGACCAGGACTTTGCCTAATAAGCAACTTGAACCTCTCCCAGGCTTCATACAGATGTTCCCCAAATTGTTGATAGAAATTAGTAAGAGCCGCTCTTGCATCCACCATCTTGTTATGTGGGAAAAATCGTGATCTCGAACTGTTCTTCCAATGTCTCCCAAGAGGTTACCGCCCTCTTTTAAATTGTTGAGCCATTCTTTGGCTTTCCCTTGTGAGAGTAAGGAAAAAGCCGAAGACGGATCACATCATTAGGAACGCCATTCGCTTGAATGAGTTGCAAACATCAAGGAATTGTATCGATGCCGATTTGGATCCTCCGGATCGTTTCGAATACTGACCCGTAGTTCAAGCATCTTAAGCATAGTTTGCTTGATTTCAAAATTGTTGGCTTGAAAATCAGGCACTCTGATTCCTGACTGATAGCCTTGAGATTGTCTTCCCAAAAAATCATTGATACACAAATTATCATTCTCATCCTCAGCCATCTCTTCAGTTTTAGTATGTATTATTTCCTCCTCTTGGATCGAGGTGTTGTAGCTTCCAAAAGCTCTTGGATACTCCTTGTTTTCTATGGTGTTTTAGTAGCTTTGGCTCTCCGGGTCATATATCAATGTACCTGCAAAACCAAACAAATCTCAAAGTATCAAACTAACACCACAAGCTAAAAAGAAAAAATAAACAAATAAAACAAAAAAAAAATACTCAAACTAAAACTACTAAAGGATTTCTAATACTAATCACTAATTGCCTTGAGTCCCCGGCAACGGCGCCAAAAACTTGATGCTACCGAAATTTAACTAAGCACCGCAAGTGTACGGGTCATGAAAATAGTAAGTGGCAAATCAAGGTCATCCCACAGAAACTCAGTCAAACTAGTGATTAGGTGTTAAATTTCCTTTTTTTCGTTTAAGTTGAGAAAATCAAATTGTTTCCAATAATAATAAAAAGAATTTTAATAAAACAAGAATTTTCAACAGAGAGAGAATTCAAATATCAAAGAGGACAACTTAGAGATACTAATCCCTTGTTTGTTACTTAGATTTTATTCCCACTAAATTAATTCTAACTTAACTTCATCAGTTAATCTAGAGTATTAACATTTATAAGTGTCTGTCGGTCCACTTATACACCTACCTCAAATAATTATGCAATGTCTCACACAATTAATTTAGAGCAATTTAAATCGGGTTCACTCTAATTTGATTATGTGGAGCTTCTAGGTATATGTCTATCCTAGACGCAGATTAGATTAAAATCTAATTCCACACTATTTAATCCAAGGTCAATTTAAGATTTCCTTTGTCAAGTTTAATCATAAATTCCCAAACATGTTTAATGGTGGCCAATCACTAAACAATGAATAACAAAAACAAGATTAAATAAACTGAATTTACATTAAGCAAGACTAATTAATGGAAACAATTTCTAAGTCTCAAACAAGTTCATAATACTCTAAGTTGCAAATAAAAGTTAGCCACACATGGCTTTAATCAACATCACGAGAAGGATCAATAAAATTTAACCGGGAACCATAAGAAAAATGAACGGCTAGAATGAATAATATAATGGAAACATAGTAGAAACAAACTTCTCCTCCTTCACCGTCGTGTTCAAGGAAGAAGAAGATTCAATCCTTCACAAAGCATTCTCCTTCATGGTTCCCATCATTTGAAGATTAAAACCAGGAACGAAAGAATAAAGCCATTGCAAGCACGGTGAAGAAGATGATGAACAGTGATCTCCTCTCAAAGTCCCACGGCGCTGTCTCTGTTTCTCCCTTTTTCTATTCAAAACCAGCCGCCCTCTGTTCCAGCGAGAATGATCCCAATTATGCCGCCTCTCTCTTTCTTCGTGAGTTTCCCACTTCATTAGGTCACCATTTTTCTTCCTTTTCAAAACGGTGCGTCTCCTTTATCTTTGAAATAATCTCCAACCTTTTTTTTGCAAGTTCAGCCGCCACGTAGCTTTTCTTTCAATTAGGTCTTGGTCTTGCATTCAAATTCAATTTCGTGGGCCCCGTAGTTTTTAGGTTTTGTCTTTTCTTGATTCAATTCATTCTAATGCATCAGCCCAAACATTGTTGATTCCAACTTATCCTGATGGTAAAACAAGGCAAACAAAAAATTATAATAATAGTAATTAAAACTTTAACCTAAATCCTTTTCCTTTTCCTTTTTTTTATCTACCTTATATCATTAAAATTTATTTATTATTTTATATGAGCCTAAATATTTCTATTCAATTAAAATTGAGATATTTGTAATAAAATCCCATAAATAAGGTGCCAAATTGATATCTTATCAAAATCTCCAATAAATCCCTTTAATTTAGGGTTGATGACTCCCCAAATATATTAAAATATGTCTCAAATCTATTAAAAATAGGAAGTCATCACCCCGGTGACAAGAATAAATAACGGGAGAAAATTACAAAAATTACATAGATATTTTAGATATTACGGTTCAGCCCTTCTCTCTTCTAATCACAATCTTACCAATTGAGTTACTCATCTCTGTTTCCTCGCCATCGTTTTCACCTTTCTGTAATTTTCAAAATTATCTAGGCCATTATCTATAGTTTTTTCCAGTTCACCAATGTCAACCATGATGAACTTTAGCAGAGTGATTGTCTGTGTCAGCCTTAAAAATACAAAAAAGTTAAACCAACAGTTTACTAAGTATTTTTACTTCATTTTTATAACTTCTAGTCACTTTTGGCAAAAAAGAAAAAATTTGATGTTGGGTACACTTTAAAAAAAAAAACACATGTGTTATAAATATAAGGATATAGAAGAAGTGAAAGATAGAGAACAAGAGCAAGAGAGATTCAAAAGAGAGAAATTTGCATTCAGTTTCTTCAGTGTACATTTGTAAGGGGTAGGGGACTATTTATAATGGTTGGAGAGTAGGAAAGTTTTATGTAGCTTCTACCCAATCACCACCATGAATGTAGTGGGTGACTACCCACTTACCACCATAACAGTAGTGGGAACCTTAATGCCCATAATGGGTAATCCACATAATATATTCATAACACTCCCCCTTGGATGTCCATTATGAATGTGCCTCATTAAAAACTTTAACTAGGAAAAACCCAATGGGATAAAAACCTAGCGAAAGAAAAGAGTACATCATCATTGATACACTTTCCAATGCTACCTCATTAAAAAACATTTCTAGGAAAACCCAGTGGGACAAAACCTAGTTAAGGGGAAAAGAATACGGCGTGTATCGACTACCCCTTTTGACAACATCAGTATTACTCCCCCTGATGACAACATTACTTTCAATGTCTTCGTGTTGGTGAATAACTATTTTGTTAATTAGCAAGATATATCAGTACTCCAATATCACTAAAATATGGTACTTCTGGACTAAGTAGTTCTTCGAACAATTAATTGTCTCTTTAAGCTCTTCGGTAGTTTCAGTTGATATCATCAAAATAAACATCAATTATAACAAATTCAATTCTAGATCTTTTCACAAAAATGTATAGGCATACTGAATCATTTTTGTACTCTTCTTTTCAAAGATATTTCTTGAAACGATTATATCAAATGCGTTTTGATTGCTTCAAGTCATACAGATGTTTATTTAACTTAATTGAGTATTGTTCCTGATAACTTGAATTAGATAATTCTGACATCTTGAGTCCTTCAGGGACTTATGCTTCTGGTACCTTGAGTCCTTCGGGGACTTGTGCTTCTAACACGTTACGTCCTTCAGGGACTTGTGCTTCTGGCACGTTAAGTCCTTTGGAGACTTGTGCTTCTGTCACGTTAAGTCCTTCAGGGACATTTGCTTCTGGCACCTTAAGTCCTTTGGAGACTTGCGCTTCTGGCACTTTAAATCCTTCGGGGACATGTGCTTCTAACACTCGCTAATAGATTGTGGCTCATGATCATCATTTTCATTCATTACATCATATGCTATATTATAAGCAAAGATGTTGTCAACGTTGACTTCCTTTTAATCCCATCAGATTCTATTCATAACATAATTTCTTGAGATATCATAATTTTTACATATTTCAAGTATTTGGGTCTCTTCTGGGACTACAACATTCTCTTCTAGAGATATCTTTACTAAAGATAATAACTCTTCAGGAGATGACTCTTTCTGGAGCTACTAACTTTTTTTGATTATCCTCTACTTGATCATCTATATTCTTAGCTCCTTTTCTTTTTCAAGGATTTTTATCTTTGGAACCGATGGGCTACCACGCTTTAGGCGTGCTTTAAATTCATTTATAATATGTTGTCCTTCAGAGACATCAATAGGAGCATTAGCAACTGGGATATGTGACTTTGTCACTTTCTTTGGGTCAGTAAATGCTTCTGGCATTCGATTAGCTCAGTTCTGCAAATTAATTATCTTTTAAACTTCTAGTTCACATTGTTTTGTCCTGGATCAAAATGAGCCAATAATAATTCATTCTAGCTAATTTATTTACCCAACTGCTTATTTTCTCCCCTAATGTTGAGAAAATAATGTCAAATAACAATTGACTAATCATACAGTATAAGTCTTCTAAATCCATTTATTTCCTTTAGAAACATCATTTTGTTTCATTTAGAGACAAACAAGAAGAAGGAGGTCCTTTCACAACATTTATCCATCATTGTGTATTATCGTGCACATTCAAACCTTTTAAGATGGATTTTTTTAGCTCCTGACCAAAAGCCAATTATACAAGGAGAATTTTGTTGGCTTATATAAATGCTGCAATATATAAGATCAAATAAACCAACATAGAAATTTTATTCTTATAAGCATTGATCTAACTATTTATGGATGCTTTAATACATGATTCTTGGATCATATAATCTGGAAATAGCGCGCTTTAATTTATTCAAACATTATTGCAAGCTTCAGGTTGCAAACATTATTGCAAACTTTAGGTTATAAGCATTCTTACAAACTTCAGGTTGCAAACTAATAGTCTCACATGTAACCATCTTATAGATGCATCTTTCAAATTTATATGGTTTACATGCTATTTCAATGGGCCCATATAATACTGTTTGGTATATTTCCAGAAATATTGATATCCATCATGATCAATGAGAACAAGCAACACATAATTCATAAATACTATGTTGGTTATTTATGAAGAATCTCCTGGTTCTTCAATGGATGTCAATACATAATCTTCTTATATATGTGACTTGGATGATCAAATAAGTCATGCCAACAGTGAATTTATTTGAATCAATAAACTTCTGGTTTACTATAACATATATCTCAATCAATCATAAGTTTTTCAATTTCCATAAAATTATGATTTAAATCATAATGTGACATCCATTTTGAGAGCTCTATTAGACTTTATGTGAGAAGTATATAACTTTTCAAAAATTAACTCACACTTGTATTTGTATTCTAACAATCTCGCCCTCAAGTGTGAGTTATACATACTTTCTTTATATCTGTATTTTAAAATCACTTTCAAACTCTTTAAAGCTCAAAATAAAAATATATATTAGTTCTTCAGAAACTACCATATAATATTACATCACTAGATAATCTCATTAATAATATACTTCAATTTACTTATATGCAAAATATATAGTCCACCACATATGAAAATAGTCATAATCAAAATAACTTAGAATCACACAAGTAAGATTTTTTTTGAGAAAATTCTCATGGCAACATTTACGATATGTGATCACAATAAATTTAAATAACAATAACAAGTAAGCAACATATTACCTTCTGGGCTTATTTATTTCTCTTGGGCTTTGGTTTCAAAATAAATATGAATATATTTCTCTGCAGCTCATTGCCTCTTTAATATTTTATTGGCAGCCTTAGCAAACATTTTATTTGTTATATTTGTAAACTTCTGGTTTATAATTACAATCTCTTGCATTATTATTTGTTACTTCATTTACTTTTGAGAATGGAGTTGAGCCTAGATTCATGATATTTGCAACAAAAACGCATTGTTTTGTTTGGCCATATAAGATCAAGAAATTAATTCAACATATTTCTTAAAATCTTTTTTTCCCACAATTTTGTTACTGCAGGAGTAAATTGAATATACTCATTTATAATGAACTTTTGGAAGAACAACCATCTTCTGGTGGTAATACAACTCTTTTAATTTGTTCTAAAGAACAAGAGGGTCTTATAACGCCAAATATACAATTTTGATGCTTCATGAAACACAAATTTAAATTTCAAAAAAAATTTATGAGATATAAAACACAATATAATAACATGAATAATAAATTCATAAAGACAATAAATAATCCATAAATTATGAAATTAAAAATTTATGGCTTCAAGCCATTTAGTTTTAATGGCTCGGGCTAATTAATTCTCATAGCTTTAGGCTAATTAGTCTCATGGTTTCAGGCCAATGATGAGAATTTAGAATTATATGGCTTCGACATTTTATCTTTAGAAGAGATAAAAATTAAATATATGTTTCTAGCCATCCAATAAAATAAATGATAAAAAGTATATGACTTCAGGTCATATAATAAGGAATCAAATGAATATGGCTTCTAGCCATTTTATACCTCCCGACAGAGGCCAATTTGTCTTTTTATAAGAAATTAAATCTATATAAATTTTCACCGTTTATCTTCGGGATAAACATGAGACATAAAATCTATATGCTATTTATCTTGAATAGACAAATATTATGAAACATTAATGATAATAATAGGAAATTCAAAAAAATAATTCATAAAGTATTGCAACAAAATTAAAATTTTATGGCTTCAGGCCATTTATCTGAAGGATAAATAAAAGCTGAACATTATGATTTCGAGTCATTTTGTAAGATATAAATATATATATATATATGACTTTTAGCCATATAATAAAAATCAAAGGAATATGACTTCTGGCCATATTATATCAAAATAATAAATCAAAATATATATGACTTCTAGTCATATAGTCCCAAAGTAGGAATAAAAGGACCATGGCTTCTGGCCATGTAATTGGAAATCTGAGCAATATGACTTCTAGTCATATAATTTCAAAATTTTATGGCTTTGAGCCATTTAATCTCATAATGAGAAATTAAACTCTGGCCGTTTATCTTTAAGATATATAAAAGTTGAATATTATAGCTTCCAACCATACAATAAGATAGAAGATAAAAGCTATATGACTTTTGGTCATATAATTTCAAAATAAGAGTTAAAGGATAACTTCTAGCTATATAATTTTAGAATAAGGAATTAAAGGGTATGACTTCTGGCCATATAATATTAAAATAAGAATGAAAGAAATATGACTTCTGGTCATATAATTTCATAATAAGAAATCAAAGGGTATGACTTTTGGCCATATAATATTAAAATAAGAATGAAAGAAATATGACTTCTGATCATATAATTTCATAATAAGAAATCAAAGGGTATGGCTTCTGGCCATATAATGTTAAAATAAGAATTAAAGAAATATGACTTACAGTCATATAATTTCATAATAAGAAATCAAAGCGTATGGCTTCTGGCCATACTTTGTTAGAGCTCTCGTACTGATAATGTGTTATAAATATAAGGATATAGAAGAAGTGAAAGATAGAGAACAAGAGTAAGAGAGATTCAAAAGGGAGAAATTTGCATTTAGTTTCTTCGGTGTACATTTGTGAGGGGGTAAGGGATTATTTATAATGGTTGGAGAGTAGGAAAGTTTTATATAGCTTCTACCCACTCACCACCATGAATGTAGTGGGTGACTACCCACTTACCACCATAACAATAATGGAAACCTTAATGCACCGGTCATCCACATAATATATTCATAACAATGTGTACCTTCCGGAAAAAAAAAAAAACACAAACCGTTGACATCAGACCAAGTTTCGTGTACATGCCACATGTAAACCAGCTAGGATCGGATTCATGCGTTTTGTTTTTGTTTTTTTTTTGGCGGTCACGGACTTCACTGCCTGGCACCCGGCCGTAGACCATCTCCCGCTCCGTCTTATCCACAAACTTACCTTCCGATCACATGGCAGCCACCGTTATCGACGGCAAAGCCGTCGCCCAAGCCATCCGATCCGAAATCTCCGATGAAGTTCGCCTTCTCTCTCAAAAATATGGCCAGGTAAACGATTTCCTCTTTCTTTTTTTCAAGTCAATTAAGTTTCCGGAAACAGAACCGAGCAGCTCATTGCATATTTTTAATATCATGACCGGAAATAATTTGGAAGTGTTACTTTCAACTGGATAAATCTAATGCATCACCGGTTTTCTCATCCATTGGTTCGCGTAGGTTCCGGGACTGGCAGTGGTGATTGTAGGGAACAGGAAGGATTCGCAAAGCTACGTGGGTATGAAGAGAAGGGCCTGTGCTGAAGTTGGAATCAAGTCCTTTGACGTAGATCTTCCCGAGCAAGTATCCGAGGCGGATCTTCTCAAACAAGTCCACGAGTTAAATGCGAATCCTGGTGTACATGGTCGGTCAATTACTCACCAAATAGTATTTGTTTTAAGTGTCATCTCTGCACATGTTATCGTTGCTTAATGTCATGGCTTTTTCCATTAATGGTGAATAATTAAGTTTTGAGTTCTCAAGTGGGAAGGAGTAACTGGAAGATACCCTTGAATATTTAAATACTCTGTTGAGCAATTTAGCGGCTAAATTTCGTCATGTCTGAACAAAAAATTAGAGTTTTATCAGCAAGAGAGTAACACATATATATGTATGTATCCTGGTTCTTGCCACTATTTTCTTAATGCCCTTAGGGGGGAAAAAGAGTGAAATACATGTTATTGTAGGTGGAAAGTAAAGAGGTATAATGGTGGGTGATAGCATATCATCCTAAAAGAAACATGAGAGCACAGAAGCCAGATAAAAGGGAAAAGGCAATAAACTAAGCTCAACCTGTCAATTCCTTTGTCTAGTCTGCAAGAGTAACCCCTGAAATCTGTTCAGTGCTTGATGCTTGTTGAATTTATTGAAAGTCAATCGGGTGTCTAAATATCTACTAATTTGAAGAATAATTTCAGTTGAATGAAGCAGCAATGCAGAATTCTTTTCTTTTGGGTCAAGAACGTGTGAATAATATTAGACCTGTGATGATAGCTTGGATGCAGGCTGGTTTCTGTGAAATAAGCATGTTCTTGTTGCTCATTTTCTTTAAAAGGTTTGGGTTTTTCTATTCACAGGTATATTGGTTCAACTTCCATTACCAAAGCATATAAATGAAGAGAAAGTTTTGACTGAAATCAGCCTTGAGAAGGATGTAGATGGCTTTCATCCTTTGAACATTGGCAAGCTTTCCATGAAAGGCAGAGAACCGCTATTTGTCCCTTGCACTCCCAAGGCAAATCCTCTTGCCTTTGAAAAACCTTTTGAATGAACTGGATCACATAAATAAATTTGTGAATTTCAATCAACACATTGAAGAAACTTTTTGCTGAAGCTTTGTGAGACTGCTTCGGCTGTGGCATTGATATATGATGATACAATGGTTTTATAATATAATTTTTAGATAGGTGATGTATTCTCTGATACCTTTATTTTAGATTTTTGAAACTAAGTAAAGATCTGAAGATAGAGATCCACTGAAATTGACAATAGTTTGAACTTGTACAAAACAATTTCATGAAATTGAAACAGATTTTTGGTGTTGTTAGAAACAGAAAGGATTTATTTTCAATTACTTCACTTTCTGTGTTTTATCTGAATCTCTAGGTTGTTTTAATTTTATGCTCTTTTTTGGTTTTTAATCAAACAGTTCCAACTTTTGCAGCACATATGTAAGCATAGCTTAGTTTGAGTAAAACTTTCTCATAATCTTGAGTACTTATTCTATATTATGCTACTTGTATGCAGGGATGTCTTGAACTTCTCCACCGAAGTGGTGTTAGCGTAAAGGGCAAGAAGGCAGTCGTGGTTGGTCGAAGCAACATAGTTGGATTGCCAGTTTCAATGCTTCTTCTTAAAGCAGATGCTACAGTTACCATTGTTCATTCACACACAAGTGAACCAGAGAGAATCATTCGCGAAGCAGATATTGTAATTGCGGCTGCTGGACAACCAATGATGGTAACTGGCAAAACATATTTCCTATATTTGCATCTCCTTTCTCACAATTTCATTTCCATTCAAATATGCCAGTCCATCATACAATCAAAATTAGCTTTCAATTTTTAGCACTTGGAATGGTTCTTACTACAAAGTATGTCAGGTTACATTAGTTTCAAGTCAGTTGCTTTCATCCTTGGTATACAACACAAATTAGTTACAGCTGCGGACCTGCAGTAGTTGTCAAATGCAACCATGCCTGTTTAAGATTAGAGAGAGAGAGAGGGGTTATAAAAAAAAAGAAGATTTTAGAGAGAGAGAGAGAACTGAAGTTGATTTTCCCTTCAAGTCAAGGGTTTGATAAAGACGATATTTTCTTGCATGCACAAAAAAAAAAAAAAAAAAATATATATATATATATATAGGAGATTTTTTCTCTATTAGTCTCTTGTCGATTTAGTCAATCCAGTAGATGCTGTAAGAAGGGTATAACTACTATCATTATCAACATTATTATTGTCGTCGTCATCGTTGGTCTGCTGCTAATCGCTTTCTTTTTCCTGATGGAGATCCCCC
Source organism: Acacia acuminata (assembly GCA_019022655.1). Lineage (NCBI taxonomy): Eukaryota > Viridiplantae > Streptophyta > Magnoliopsida > Fabales > Fabaceae > Acacia > Acacia acuminata. The sequence goes on from JAFJYI010000138.1 coordinate 1,514,823, forward strand.
CCCCCCCTCTCGTCCATCAATCCTGAGGGAGAGTTTGTCTCATAAAATTCTGTACTTTTCAGATCAAGGGCAGCTGGATCAAACCTGGAGCTGCAATCATAGATGTTGGCACAAATGCTGTTGATGACCCAACTAAGAAGTCAGGTTATAGGCTTGTTGGAGATGTAGATTTTGAGGAAGCATCTAAAGTGGCTGGATGGATTACTCCTGTCCCTGGTGGTGTGGGTCCAATGACAGTCGCAATGTTGCTCCAAAATACCTTGCAGGGAGCAAAACGCAAGCTTGAGCAGAGTAATTGACATAACAACTGCTCAACACCTTTAATTTGAATTTCCCCCCTATAAGTTGGTAATCATGTGAGAATAATTATGATATTTTGAATTTTATGAATCCCTGGATTTTGTTGAAACATAACAAGATTCTGATTCTTTCATTCCCCCCTTTAATTAAATAGTGGATGGACACGATTTGAAGTCAACTGTACTGTTCATACCTAATGAATAGTGTTATTTCGTATAGATTATATATTATCCGTTGATATATAAATTGTGTTCCCTTATACAACTGCTATAAAGGCCAGTAATGCAATATGGTAATGAATAATGGGCATTGAAGGGGCAACATGAACATACGTGAAATGGGGGTGATAGAGAAGAAAATATACTAAAGATGATATACGATGATACGAGAAATGACAAGACACCTAATGATCATAGAAGAGTACAAGTTGGGAAGTTGGTGTGGCATCTATTGAGAAAAAGTTGGTAGATAATTATTTAAGATAAATTGGTAGTGCAAAAGTAAGGAGGGGTCAGGAGCCCTATGAAGGGAGGGAGAGGGAGATCAGGAATGATACTTAAAGAAGTCATTGATTGGGGTCTCTCAGTAAATGGCTTATTGGTAGAACAGTTCTCAGAGCACAGCACAATAAAGAAGTATAATTCATGTAAGCCATTTCACTTACTGAGGTAATATTCTATTGTTGATTTTGGTTGACCACATGTCAACGCCATATGTTGCCATCAGATTCTCCTATTTTGAAGTCTGGGAGGCTTAATTTTAACCATTAATGCGTCGTAGTCAGCGAAGTACAACGTGAGGTCTAATCTGGTAATCTTGGTCCTCTGAAGAGAATTCAAAAACCATGAACAGATTGCTTCTCCAGTCTTCTTGCTGCCCAATAAATCTGCGTGTGCGATCCTAGCAGCCCAGCCAATCAGCCTCCCTATTTACCTTCTGAACAGTAAGATTGGGATCCGCTGAAGAGCTTCCATGCAATGGACAATGATAAATTGATAGTTCAAGAAGATTCTTTTGGAAGAAAAAAATATATATATTGCGCAGGCTAAATTTCAATCTTTTAATAATGGATAACACTGTAGTTCACTTAACTTGGTTTACGTCCAAGCGCCGTGAATGCATTACGCAGGTAAAGACCAACCAGAACCATCATCGTCTATAAGGAAGCCCATATACGTTTATGCTTGCTAAAATTCGAAGTGTTGCCACTAGAGCTGTTATGTCAAGACGGTCATCGCAGCCTATGATGATGTTTATCTTATCATATAGCTGGCCTCTGGCCTTTTACTACTATTAGTATTGATTGACTTTCCCTGCGAGTATTCCACTCATTCTTTACACATTAGTATGTTAGTGCAGACCTTACGCAAGAAAATAATGATAAAGCCTAATCCAACCAATTCCACTCATTCAGAGGTGAATTGTCCCTATAAAACATCGTTATGGCTTTTCCCGAACTTAGTCACGCACCCAAATTTCATAACTCTTAAACTTGCTTATGCGCTAGACGAATATTGCTCGTTGGTGTTCCCAAGTGCTCGCAAATATTGCTCATGGTTCAAATCCGCTCTGATTCTGGGCTACTCAAAAGCTTAGTCCTTATCTTGGATGGGGCACTTGGTGAAGATTCGTTATCTAAATTTGTCTCTGGGTTGGCTGCCACTTATTGGTGCTAAAACTGTCAGTAACGTCGTCCCTTTTGTCATTAAGGAATTTGGTTGTGAAGGTTCCAAGCCCTCGCCATTCTAAGGTTTGCCCTAGAATTACGTCTTTCTTTTATGTTGCCGACAAATAATGCCTTTTTTTCTCCCCTCTAATTGTTAAATTTTCTTTATAAATTATCGTCCGAAAACTAGGAGTCTAGGAGTTTCGCCTCTGTTATTGTGGTATGCCATGTGGTCACATTCCCTTTCGTCCTGCATTCAACTTTTGGCTAATTCTTACACTTTAAGATTGGAAGGACAAGAAGTTCCGAATAAAGTGCAATTAATGGTATTTAACATTGATTTCTCGTTTGAATTTGTAGTTGTAGATGGGTTCTGGCGTGGACCGAAACTTTGATTGGATTTTGAGCAGTTGATGATAATTCCACAAAACAGGAATGTTGCTGAAGAGAGTTCCAGAGAATAATGTAGACTGAATTTTTGGTGCTTCCAGAGAGCAATCTTAATGGACTTGCAGCAAGAGGATAACACGTATTGCTCACAGGTACACTTCTACTTTGCAGCATAATCTGTCGCCTAGAGGCAAAACCTGTGCTTTCTTGTGAGTAGATTCGGTAATATTTCGCTGTACTGCAATTGAAGTACTAGCAAATATCAACTCTATAGATTTATGTGTCTTGGCCTATGGATCTAATTCAGTTCCTCTACAATATCTCTCATAGTAGACCCACGTAAGTAATAACCTTATCCAAAACTATCTTTGGCGCAGTAAATGGGTGGTATATGTGTGTGCACAATGGATAGAGAGACAGACAAACTTTATAGCACTTCTGGATGAAAAGATTGAATTTGAAAGTACTTTGAATTCCTTTTTATCCTCACTATTGCTTTCTCCCCATAAACTTTGGCTTTAATCATATGCAGGCTGACTGAAGCTTTTCCCCGTTGGAATTTGGGTCATAACGGATGATATCTGAACGTCCTATATAATATTAAGTTCATTGGAAAAAAGGACTCTAGTAGCCTGGTTAAGGACTGATCGTAATGATGAACAGTAGAAACTATAAACTTGATTAAGCACAGATCAGATCAAATAAGTGCATGTCTCATCCCGCCTCTTATCATTGGGTTAGACATAGAAGTGCTACTCACTAGCCACCTAAGCTACAGTAGCACTTGCAATGCGTTCCCCTTTCTCTTTTAGCTCATTCTGGAATTTCAAAATGTACGGAAAGTGGATGTTACACTGCACAGCACTTTATGTGGTCGGGCTAACACCACAGTAGATTGCTGAGTGGGAAGCTTTCAAGGCCACCATATCCATCAATGGAACTGACACGAAAATGTAGGGGCCATACTCCCCTACATTTTATGCCTTTTGGGTGGTGCTCTTGAAAACATGCTCTTCTCACGCATTAAGATCCAGATAACTTTTCGTGATAGTGCGTTTTGTTTGGATCAAAGCTGTGAGAAGACAAGAACAAGCCTGCGATTGGCTAGGCCATTAAATTAAAGTATGCTATATTCAAGTGTTACATCAAACAAAAATTCAAAGATTAATGCGCCCGTAACACAAAAGAGGTTGGATAATTTCCCTCTATCTAGCAGTACCTAGCTATAATTTCCTTATTATTACCTCATGAATCCACCTTTCTAGACCCACTTCATATTTTTCTTATCTTAATGGATAGAGATGAAACCTCACTACAATCAGCATGAAGCTCTCCTTGATCGACACGTTAACTTCATATTGGTGTGGTCTCTGATACATGGACAAAACCCTTTTGGAGCATTGATATTCCGTCATTTCGATTGAAATTTTGCCCAAGGCAAGCTGCATGCGCATGGACACGATTATTACTACGATAAAGTGAGTGAACCCGCACAAATTCTGAAAAAGCTAATACACCAAGATTCAATTATTATTGATGAGCTGCGGTTGATTTGACTGTCGTTTACGAATTGACATATTATCTCATCAAAATATGAGAATCGCAGCCCCATCAATCATGAACCATATGGAAGTCTGGGGAAAATTTTGTTTTCACCAGCTATCACTGTAACAGTAAATAAGCTTTAGGGCCTAACACTTGTAGGATTTGAGTCTCCTGTCTTTTTGCTGTTCTCTTGGAGTCCACATTGCCATTGGGTGCTCATATCTCTTAGAGGAATGGGTGTATATATATATATATATTGTATTTATTTAAATTTAAATTATATATTATTTTCTGAAAAAAAAATTTCACTTAATATCTTAAATTAATTAGTTTTCAGTCTTGTATTTAGAAATGTTTGTCTGTAACACCAGTATCAAAGAAACTAATTAATTTAAGATCTTAGAGTGCAAAAAAAAACATTTCGAAAGTAAGATATAATTTAAATCTAAATAAATATAATATGAAAAAAAATATGTTCATCCCTCTAATGAAATATGAGCACATAAGAGACACATGAGCTATGTGCGACTAATGTGGACTCATTCTCTTGTTCCTCTACTTGATCTGCTTCAGAAGAATTTATGTTCTCTACCGTGAATTTGCACCATTAAACTTAAACCATCAGGGGTCAACATACAATGGAAAGGGTGTGAAATAACCCATTCTGAACCTAGAACTATCTCCGCGCACGTGGTTTGATTTGTTGAATAGCCTCATCCAAATAAATCGTTCTAATATAAATGATTAAATTATTTGGTAAACCCCCTAGAGCAGCTGATGTTTTCTCTCGTAGATTTTATCTACTTTTGGTATGACTCCACTATCACAATTCACAAGTACTGATTATATTCTTGTTCCGTCACTCAATGATCAAAAAATGAAATTCCTCTCATTTTTTCGCACAAATTCTAGAGTCAATCATCCTTCTTTCTTACTTTCCCCAGATTTGATTTAGCAGGTTGCATTTACATAGATAAATATGTATATAATATAAGGGTTAAATGTTTTTGCATTTGCTCTAGAAACTTTTTTTTCTGCAACACTCACATAAAAAGTGAGTGGGTCCTATTATAAAAAGATGAGAAAAAAAATTAGGACCCACTCACTTTTATGTGAGTGCGGTAGAAAAAAAAATTCTGCAAAGTAAATACAAAAACATTAAACCCATTATATAATGATAAAAACACACGACGACTTTTGTGTGTGTTTGGAATAACGGTAGCAAATGTAGTTTTTTTGCAAACTTGATTGGGTAAAAAGTCAATTGTATAATGTGATTTATGTTTGGATTAACCGTAGCATAAGTGACTTTTTTGAAACTGAAACTTGTTTGAATAATTATTTTGAAAAGCAAGTTTGAATAGAAAATGATTAAAAATGACATAAATCTTAGGGAAAATCCATATGGGGGCCCTTTTAAGTAAAAAAAAAAAAAACTTAAAAGGCCCCAATATTATGAAAATCCCAGAAAAGGCCCCAGGGCCCTTTTTGGCATTTGAATTGGCGCTTATCCGTCGACGTATAAGTTTGTCAGTGGCGCCAATTCAGATGTTAAAAAGGACCCTAGGGCCTTTTCTAGGATTTTCAGAATATTATGGCCCTTTTTGGGTTTTTTGTTTTGTTTAAAAGGGCCCCATATGGATTTTCCCTAAATCTTATTAAATACTAGTATATTTAATCCTTAATATAAGATTCAATTAACTAATTTGGTGAAATTAAGGAAGTTAGATAAATTATTTAATTATAACATATATTATATGATCTTCTAAGATAATTATGCATATCATTAAATTACATATCGGTTTATTAGTGAAACAATAATTAATATAAATACTTTCAATTAATTAATTTATCTTTCTCAATATCTCCAAATTAATTAATTAGATATTATATTAAGGATGGGATGTAGTAATACATGTATATTATAGATATATATTGATAATTTTATAAGAAAAAATAAAAATGAAAAACATTTAAAATTATATATTTATAGCTTTCAGATTTTTTTTTTTTTTTAAAAAAGTAATAGAGACACCCATGAGACTCCAAAATATATATATATATATATATATATTTTGGGATTTTACATATTGGTAAATCTTTTTATGGATTTAGTCTTCCATAGAGATAAGCATGAGACCCTAGAAAAAAGATCTCTTTTCCTCTTTGTCCCAATATGTGCTTCAAATCTCCTACTCTTGCTCTTACTCTCCTCTCCCCTCTCCTTCTATCTGAACTTTCTTCAAGGTTCTCTGCTCTGAGCTCTCCACCTCGAGTGTGCGACTGCTCTTGCTCTGCCTCTCCTTCAATTTTCACTCCTTCAATCATTCTCTTAAGAGCTCTAGAGAGAGTGAGAGGCCGAGAGAAGCCGAGGAGAGTCAAAGCAACAAAAAAACGAATTGATTTGTATATGCAATGTTAGATTCTCGCAAAGGTAAGCCTCCTAATCCTTCTGCCTTGTATTTTGCCATTTAAGTGAAGATTTTGTTGGTATGTAGGTATCCTAGAGACAATCTTTTTATCAGGAGAACACCTTGTACTATTATATATTTGACCATACTTTATCTTTATCATATTTATATCTCGCCCATATTTTACAATTAATATGAGGTTAAAGATACAGTCCCTAGGAATAGAACATGCGTACACTCGAAGATTTATGATAGAGATCATGATCATGAGGACTCGAGGGAACTAAATGTCTATTGCCCAAAATCTGTTCCTAGTCTTGAATCACCAAGAAATGGCATTGGTGATCCCAATAAGACTAGTACAACATCATCTACCTGTATAAAGATACAAGGTAGGGATCTCATGGAATACAGGCATGGTGACGCCTTAGCTGATTTTCGTGGGTGAATCTGTTAGAGAATAGATAGCATTGAATTGACCCGCCGCAAAGATTCATTACTGAGAGTATCACTAGATTTGTAAATTCTCTCATTGTTTGGTAGTACGATTCGTCCTAGACTTGAGGATGTTATCGAACACTATGTCCCAGAGTTATACTTTGAATGTACAATTCTATTTGCCTGAGAAGGGAAGAAAAGTGTACTCTTGGCTGTAACTCGAATATATGAGTATAAATAGATATGCCGAAAGGACTCAGTCCCCTCGAGATTAATTGTTCTCAAGACCGGTAGAGCTTTAATAACTTTTAGTTGAATTGAGAGTCTGTGCATAGAAAGCGATCATGAAGAGTCATGATTCATCTTAGAGTCAATAGAAGAAGATTCCTTGTTCGGTGGAAAGCTACATTTAGTGAATCAAGAGAGATGATACTCTATCTTTGATCTCGGCTAAATATGAATGACGATGTTAGAGATGATGTCGACACGGTATCCAAATTAGAAAAGTAAATCGCTTGATCAACTCGATTAGTTATGGGGCCACAGAGCATTGCTAGTATCTTATGTGGTCATTAGATAATTGGGTCAGTTAAAGGAGTTTAATTGATCCAAGTTTATCTAGTCAGCCACTAATTGAGCCTAATGGGTCACTCACTAAGGTTGTTCTTGATTACTTGATTTAGCAATTTTGGATCAATAATTGTTATTAGGCTTTGTCAAGACCATGGTAGTTAAAAACGTGCTTTAACTCGTAAAAATGCTGTTTTTACGTTTTAATTTCAGCAAAACGTGTTACGTTGCAACAAAAAACGCAATCAGAGTGAAAACACAAACAACGCAGCGTTTAAGGAAAAAGCAAGAAAAAAAAAGGAACCCTAAATCCCTAATCTCTCGGCTGTCTCACAGCGCACCTAATTTCTTTTCTTTCTTTCTAAATCATGCTCCCCTCTGTGCGACGCTCTTTTGTTCGCGACGCTGTCTAGATGAGGCTCACCGGCGGCCTTGGTGGTGAGTGACGCCGCTGGCGAGGGAATGGAAGAAGAGGGTCGAAGGCCTCTCGCACGCGGCACTCCTTCTTGACTTTGCGTCTCGCCTCTCTTCCCAACCGTGCGTCTCGCACTCTCGCGGCCATGTTTCTTTTTACTGTAGCTTCCTTAGGTTTCCAATTGATTCCAATGAATTTCCCCCAAACGGTGACGTATGCAGCATAGGAAGAAAAGATAACAAACATTAAAATAATAAAATAATAGATAATAATAAATAACAATAACAATAATAATAAGATCTGAAGAATCTTTTCCTTATCTTATTCCATTTAAACATTTTTCTTCTTCAAAATCTTAAATCGTTACTATTTATTATCAATACTATTATTTTATTGAAATTTATATTTTAAATTGAAATCCCCAAATAATGCATCTAAATTGATATCTCTTAAAATCTCAATAAAATCTATTTAATTTAGCATTAATGACTTCCAAAATATCTCAAATCTATTAAAAATGAGAAGTTATCAATATTGCATTGATGTATGGATGATGGCAGATGCCTTACTTTTCTTGAATTTTTTTATATATATGCAGGTAAAATCTACGTTTTGTATTACGCTTTTACGTTTTACGATTTTTCATTCTCCTTTCGTTTTTAGGTAAAATCTACATTTTCACTACCATGGTCAAGACTATAGGTGTAATTGGGTTGGAGTAGAACTCCAAGCCCAATAATATATATGCCACCACATTTGATTAATTAGTGAGAAATTAACCTCTCGTCCTTGGGTTCAACTAGCAAAGGGTCGGACTTCCTCACCCAAAAGGAGGGGGTTCAATCCTAGAATTGGTCAAGGCGTTGGGGGAGGCATCCTAGGGGTCTATGAAGCAGTGAAAACGCTGGGTGGAGGTGAAGGCATGTGTACTCTCCGGCTCAGTATGCCCTGTGGATTGGGCTTCAAGCGCCCTGCCCTTGAACTGTAGGTGAGCCCAACCCCTTTCCTAAAATTTTTATATCAAAATAAAAAGTGAGAAATTAGTTTCTCCACTAATAGGCCCAAATGTGTTAGAAGGCCCAAAAGGAGTCTAGGGCCAATTTGAATTTTGAATTTAAGTTTGAATTTTAAATTCAAGAGGTTAGGTTAAAAATGATAATTTTAAATTATCCAAAACTACATCCAATAAAGATTGGGCTTCTTGGAAGATGTCATTCTTAATTGGATCTTTATAGTTGGATTGAGCTTTTCTTGTAAGGACTAGAATTAGGTATAAACCATAATTTTAGCGGCTGAACTTTGCGCTAGATTATGGTGTGTGTTTTTTGTGGCACAAGGCACCTTGGTGTGTGCAGCTTTCTCAAGGGTTGGAAGGTGTCATTCTTAAAGAGTTCAAGAAGGCAAGAAGGTGCCATTCATGAAGGGTTCAAGAAGGCAAGAAGGTGTCATTCTTGAAGAGTTTAGGAAGACAAGATGGTACCAATTTTAAAGGGTTCAAAAGGCGCCACTTTTGCACTTGTGTGCCACCAATTCAATATCATCTTATCCTCCAATCTTGCACCCCACCTAACTTCAAGACACCATCATCGTCTTGAGAAAAGAAAACTCAAAGACTTAAAGTCCGCACCTTACCATCGCCTAACAAGCATCCAAGGAAAAGGAAGATTCACGGAGTTCTCATTACAATCAGAAGGCAGCCATGTGGATCAACGTTAAAGGACTTCATAATCTTTGTCGTCTTTTCATTTGATCAAAGGTAATCCTAAACTCCTATATGTGTTTTAACAAGTAGATCCTAAACATAACTCATGAGTACCGTAATGCGGGTTAAAGAGAAAAGAGATTCTCTGAGTAAAGAGTTAAATATTACATCTCATTAGTACCATAAAGAGTTACAGGTTATAATTCAAGAGTACCGTAAAGAGTTACGGGTTCCTCAAAGATCAATCATTCTTGTTATGTTTATCTCCAACTTATGAGCACCGTAAAAAATTGCTGGTTCCTATGAGTACCGTAAAAAATTACAGGTTCTCACGAGTATTGTAAAGAGTTACGAGCTCTCACGAGTATCGTAAAAAGTTACGGGTTATGACTCATGAGGATTAACTTTGCTATTCATAGCTTTTAGTGATAATCTAGTTTTCACTGTGATTAAGGAAGAACAAAATTTTTGTTTTCAACCTTATGAGCAAATTGTTTGAACGTTAAGCAACACCCATATTTTAACCAACAGATTTGAGAGTAATGGGTTGCTGAAATATGATGCAAATCGAAGGGAAATAGTGATTAAGTTAAATGATGAATAGAGCTTAAGTGATTTATAGCACCGTTGTATGCGTATAATCTACTCTGATTTGTGATCTTCGAATAAGAAGTTGCCCCTCGCCACAACCTCCCCTTTTTTGCTCCCTCTCCCCCCAATCGTGGCTCTCAATCATGGCAGAAACAGGAAATTGTGGCTTATCACTTTAAGCAGCTTTTCCTTAGAAGCATAATAGAGAAAAAGCTTATTCAAACACTCCCAAAAAGCTAAAAGTAAGCAATTGTGCGATTGGGCATGACAATCGCACTTTTCGCTCTTCAAATTGCTATCCCAAACACTCCATTTTAGATGATAATGGATTTGATTAACCAAAGGCTACATCCTTTTGCAAGTACCAACTTACAGTAGCGGCAAAATAGGAGTAGGAACACTAAGCAAAAGGTGATGAACAATTGAAAGACCCTCAATTAAGCCATATTATTAACGGGGGCCCATTTGGGATATCTAGGACTGGAGAAGGACGCCTCGACTTTAGAGTTGAGCAGCTTTAGTGCTTTCTTAGACTTGATGCACCTCGGTGTCTTGTACTGATTGATTGAAGCCCCTTGGCTAATGAACAAATCCATCAATGCCTCAAATGTGCCTGCCTCCACCACTCTTATCTCCAGTGGCCCTATTGATTTATCATAGGTCCTGCACCTTCTGTATACGTAGTCTAGTTGCTCTTCCACCGCAATACAGCAATCCTCCATCACATGTTGATCTAGCTGGTCCCCTGAGCCATGACGTAGGATTTCCCAATACAATACATAGTGTCCTGGCATTGATGATGTGTCAGGGTAGCTTGTGTACTCCACGAGCATCGCATCATGAGGCTCTAAAAGTTTCTTAGCCACGGTCACGCTCCTATGCAAGTCATCTTCGTTGGTTTTGTCGCTGTCTATGCTGAGTACGACGTTCTTCCTGCATATGAATCGGAACTGTGGAGCTTTATTGTGGAATCCAACCACTTGAAGCACGTCTCCGATCCGGTAGCGGTACAGTCCTGCATGGTGGTATACTTGTTAAAGAATCAAAAGGCATTGAATGTGAAGAGCCCTTTTGTTTTATTTTAATACAAAACATAAATGTAGTTCTTTTTAGTATGTGCTATTATTTATTTATTTATGTTGGAACCCACCGGCGAAGGTGGTGATGACTAGCTCATAATAGCAGCCGAGCTTAACATGCACCAAATCCACGAGCATGTCATTTGGGACTTCCTCCTCATCGTCAAAGTTCATCAGAAGTCTCCCGTTATGTCCAAGAGGAAGGAATTCATAGTAACCCATGTTAGGCAAGAGGGTAAAAGCAACATCCGCTGGGTTGCATAAAGGTTTCAAATTGACCCCAAAGTAACACTCAGAGGAAGCATACATGGTACAAACTAAAGGCAACTTTCCGTCACTGTAATACTTGAGAGCAGGTATATATTGAGCCATAGACCCAGTGACCACTGCATCAATGTACTTGGCCCTAGGCCACAGCTCACATAGAATTCCCTTCCAACACGCTCTGCTGCAGATTTCACTTACCTCGTCAGCAAGATTTGGATCTGGAGAAAGCATCATGGACATGGACGAGCAGCATCCTGGGTCTGTAATGGAAGAATTCAGCTTCCCAGTTTGGATGTCCTCGCATAGGTGCTTCCAGTTACGTTCAAGATAGGAAATGGCTCGGAGAAGCGCAGAAGCAAAGACAGCGCCAAGCCTTAGGACTTGATGGCGATGAACCAGACCGGCTAGCAACTGACAATACATGCTTTGGTTGCTGTCATTGCAGAGAATGGTTTGGTCAGGGCTTGTGAAATCATTCCATGGATCTCTCGTACGGCCCTTGAAGTGCTTGCTCCTGTAGTAGCTCGTTAACACAGTCCTGGCTGGCAAGCCACAAGGAGTGGACATTTCTGCCTTCACAAAGTACAGAAACATTGCCTTCCCCTTGTCAAGTCCAGGAACATACCTGAAACTCAAGTTGGTTCACATCAGATGCATGTCAACTTTGCACTAGTTAACAACACCCATGTGGTCTCAAGAATGCACAGAATTGTCAAGCAAAACAATAAACGTTACTTCTAAATGGCAATGGGCCCTCCCCTTACTATTTTATCAATTGTGAGGTCATATCTCATCCTTTTGTTTTGTGTATATGCTTAAAGGAGAATCATGGTTGAGTTAAGTGACTAATGGAACCTTCTAAGTGCGGCCAAAGGGTTAAACAAGGATCTACATGCATAACCTGCCAGAAGAAAACTTGAAATTTAAGATAGATGGATTAGTATATTTAACTGATTAATTATTGGCATGATAAGATTATAAACAAAGGTTCGGCGATCGAGATCTTCTGCAATTGTTGGCATCATCTTAGGCTTTCCAGCAGATGTTCCTGAACTGCAGATTTCAATATCTCCTGGTTAGCATAATCACAAAGTGAAAAATGTAAAGGAATGAGAAAATTTACAAATGACTAGCAGAGGTTTATTACCTGCATAGCATTTCTGTTATGGGCTTACCAGTGATGAGAGAAGAGTCTTCCCCATTAGCAATTCTCTGGATATAGGGGAAGATTCCTTCATAAGTGATCACGGGAACATCTCGCTTAAACTCTTCTATGTCTATTATACCTGTGGCTCCCATCATATACTTACTCAAATACTCAGTTTCCCTATTTTGAGTCAAGATCTGTCTCAGAACACTTTCCTGAACTTCATCAGCCTTCTTCGTCAGCCTCTCTATCTCCTCGAGTGCCTCCTTACCTTTGTACTCCAACTTTTTTCCGTCCATGCCCACACGAGGGAACAACAAAAGAGATAATATTTGAACTCGACTCGATAGTGTATCGAGTTTATTACACTTCTTATTCACATGGTTTTGAAAATACGCAGTGCATATATATAGAGATAGGAATATGTACATTATTGGTCCGGCTAGGCAATGCTTCTCAAAATCCTATACTTTTTTTGTTGTCAATTTTACCTTTCATGCCTTGTCACTCCATCATTGCAACCCCGTTGGAAACAACTGATGCTGATACCATCCATGATGTGGTCCCTATAAAACCTTTACTTCATTTCAGCTCAGTGACTCAAGTTAGAGGTAACATGCAAACAATTTACCACCATGCTAAATATCGGTTAGTAAAATATTGAATATTTTCCTAAAACCTGTGGTGGCAAATGCCAAGTAGCAATGATGATTTATGTAGTACTGTTCACAAATATCCAATCAAATCATGGCTATTTCATCATTTGCCACCACAAATTTTCACTTGTATGCCCTTGAGAAATTCATCATTAATGGTGAGGTCGATCTCTAACTTCGTTGGTATTTTTGTGTGAGTTTAGTGAAGGACATACACACTATGATGTATAAGGTCCATCACAAATAAAATTGTTTCTGCAAAATCTATTGGAAAATGATGTTTTTCGAAAGTGAAGCTCAAATTTGTACCTTTGATAGTGGACCTGAGGCAGAATATCATGTCTACTCTACAATTTGATAGCAGGACAACATCAGAAAGTTTATAACTGTATATTCTACGTAATCATATTGACAGCACTAGCTAAGATGAAATAAGGATCTGGTTCTATTCTATGATTGCCCACGTACAGATTCTTTCCTGCACCTTCCTTTTGGCTTAAGCGCCTGGTTAGTTGAGAATTTCTCAGTCTTTTCAAATTGAACGCAATCTGTTTCAACAGAAATTGAAACCGAGAGGTCATTCTTTAGGAAGCATTTAAACAAACAAGCTGCGAGCATCAAAACGTCATACATTACCCAGATCAACCACACACAGAGAAAAGAAAAAACATCACCATAAATATTTAAGTTTGTTAATATCAGCAAGACTGGGTGCTACAACGCGGTTCTCATGTCATGTTAGAACCTTTTTTCATGTCAAAGTTTTAGGTGCTTTATGAATATATTGGGCACTCTGCTTGTTTTGTCCGTCCCAAAATTCTAGCCAGACAATATTGCTAAGGCAATATATATAGCTGTTTTTTTTCTAGAACTGGGAAGTTCTAATAATGCAGGGGAAAGTGACATCCTACAATGACTAAATTTTCCATGACAGGTCGGGCTCAGGATTTCCATGTCCTCTAACAACCCATTAACAATATTATCTTTACAGCTTTCTCAATAACTAAGAGAGACTACATTCTCCAAAGTAGGAAGCTATAAGCATTGGATGAGTGAGATTACATTCTTGTCCTCAGCTAGGGTAGTGCCATAGTGGAAGAAAGCTTTATTAGACAATGGATGGACGGAGAACATGTGCAAAACGAGAAGTAGGGGCATCTTTAAGATAAAACGTAGGAATCTTTAGTTTTTGATTACGTGTGTCATGACGTAAACCATTATTCAGAGTAGACTCAGGATTGTTATTGTAGCGAGAAAGGTGATGGACATAGTTATATGCTTTTACTCTTTGCTCTGTTTTGTTGGTAGAGCGTGCACTGCTTCCATATACCTTCACTGTTCTTGGCATATCTGGTTGGTTTAAGTGGAATTCATCATTTCATTGTGTCCTTTGCTCTCTTGTGAACCTCCTTTACTTCCTTTAACCAGCTTATGTGGCGCATCGAAACTGGCACACACTCCCTCTTAGCCACACAAACCCTCTTTTGTATTACTCTTGTGCTTACAGAAAGTCACGATGGAATACAATTTAATACTACGTATATCGTAGTTTCAGTCGGTGTGTATGGTACATCGCAAAGTTAGCATTTCTCATTAAATATTCCTATTAATATTCTATGCCGACACAAACACCTGAAATGAAAAGCTAAAATGATGGCATCCTCATTGTAAGGTTTAAAAACCTTGTGTTTCAGCTTCAGCATCAACTCACAAATATTCCTCTAAGTTTGCTTTAAGCTTTCCCCTGTTCTACTCGTGGTGATAGTTGAAAGAGTAAGAGGAAATTAGTAATTTAGGATTCGGTTTGTACAGGAGTTATGATTTCAAGTAACCACTCTTTATAAAGGCTCACAACTATCTTAAAAATCTAACAACAAAATCCTCTGTATCTTGCATTGTCTGAGTTTTTGTTTTTGAAACTCCAGAAATAGAAGATATGGAAGTTTTGATGGAGGAGTGGATCATTCGCATCTAGTGACAGGAAACGGAAGGGAAGAAAAAACGTAAGGTCATTTGAAAAAGACAGGTGAGGATAAATTCCAATATCTCTCACTACAGACATTAGTGGAGTTTTGATGAAAACCCATCACGATCATGTTCCACCACATAAATTGGTCGATTAAATGGACAAAGGCAATAAGTCTCTATTCCACCTTAATTACGGTGAAGTTTTAAGTCCTTTTATCAGTGTAAGAAGGGAAGAAATCATAAAATAATAAGAGTTGTGGTTTTAAGAACAGGTCTTCATACCCTTCCTTCAAAGACCAATTACGAAGAAATCTTGAGATTAAAACCTCTAAACTCTCGGGTTGTATGAGATTTACTATTTAAATACTCGTACTACGTATTAATCACTTCTTTTTCACTTGAGCAAAAAAAATCACTTCTTTTTCACAACTGACACAGTTGAGTAATCGTTATTCCTGCTTCCTGTCCGCATCATTCAGAACAGAAAAAGACTGCATAAAGCCATAAACAATTACTTGGAGTTATTTTACGGTCTTCCTTCCTTCGTTTTTCATCTTCTTCATCTCAATAGTTGGATTGAAATCTTCGTTCGTTGATTTAATCTTTTATAAAACTATTATTTTAAATATTTTATTAATATTTTATTAATAATTTAATTTTTTATTACTATTTTTATAAAAGATTAAATCAACCGCTAATCTTTCAATCTAACGGTTGAGATGAAGAAGAGAATAGGAAGAGGATGGGAAGGGAAGTGAATGGGAGCCAACTCCCAATTACTTGAGGATAATATATCGAGTTAATCAATGACTTCATGATTCCTAGCCCAAATAATTAAGCAGGATAAGATCTAAAATCGCCTGAAAGCGTTTGTTTTGATTCGTCTGCATGAGCCACTTATTATAATGATGGATGATTTTATTTTTATTTTTTCTATGAACAGTACTGCCATGAGCCACTGATAATGCTTTTTTGCCTTTTTTTCCGTATTAGGATGAACTGGAGTGGTGTTGTGAACTCCTGGGAACCTTGCTGCAATCTCTGTCATCACTCATCATGTTCTTTTTTTTTTTTCAGAAGAGAGTTTTGTCAAATATATCAACTTTACTCCAAAGTCCAAACTGTTGAACAAATTGTGTATTTACAATCCGTTAGTTGAACCAAGAATCCGGCAAAAAAAAAAGGGAAAAAAAGAAAGAAAGAAAGCAACGCAAAATCTAAGCCCAAGATAAAGCTCATGTAAAATCTAATTGACAGATAAGGAAATAATTTGGTCTGCGTGTACATCATTTTTGTACATTCCTGTCGGCATCATGTTACACGGTTAAACCATTTGGAAATAATTTGGCTTGAGAAACACATCGGTTCAACTTGATAGTTGATATCCAAATGGTTTAACCGTGTAAACTATGAAAAAAATGTATTCATAAAAATATATAATTATTATTACCTACAACCCTAAATATAAGAGTAAGTTAACCTTTTTTAAAGAGATTAGGAAGTTAAATAATTACTTAATCATATCATATATTGTATATGATTAAATTATATATTAATTTATAATTCAGAGAAAAAGGGTTGGGTTTCTCTCATAATCACTTTCTCATTATCCCTCATCATTTCTAAATCATATCCATCCAATCAATCACAATACCACTTTAACCTTTTTCTCACATTTCCAATCAATAGCCCAGATGATGCCAATGAGGGACAATGAGAAAGAGAATTAGGAGAAAATCCTCTTCCATCTTGTATATAGAATTAGAGATGCTATCATTTAAATTAACAAAATCAATTTCAAATTTTAAATCAAATTCAAATCAAAATCATAAACATGTTTTTATTTCGCCAACGCCTACAAAAGATGACTATGAAGTACAAGTACAACGTAGGGGTGGGTATGGGCAAAGCTAAGCAGGGTGAGACCCCTACTCGATGCCTAGCCCTAAGGATGAATAGGCTACATTTTGCAATCTAATGTCCAGCCCTACCCTGTAAAAGCTCTAACCGTTTCGGGCGGACAAGCTTCCCCGTCCAAGTGGTAACGCTCTACCTTGTCCACATGTAAAAATAATAATTCTATTTAAATTTCATAAACATTTCTATAGTTACCATATGTCTTAACTTCACTCTAAGTAATATAAACTTCAAATACATTCAATGATTCCACATCTTGGGATATTTCAAAATAAGCCTACAACTTGAATCTTGAAATTTACAAAACTACCATATGTCTTGACAAATATCTATACTTCAAGAATTAAACATCATATATAATTCATTATAAATAAGGCAACAAAATGATTGTAATTAAAGAGAAAATGAGAGAAAGGGAAGGGCTGAAGAAACATATCACTAGATTTATAAGTAAAAATTATATAAAATATAATAATATATATACTTACCGGGCAGGGATGCCCCGCCCTACTCGCAAAAATGCCAAGCCCGATTGCGCCCAATTTTTTTTCGAGATGCTTTTTTTTGGGCTGGGCTAGGTGATTTTTCTCTTGACTCGGGCGAGCGCACCGGACTTTTGGACTTCATGACCATCCCTTGACAATGTACTAATAGCCATGTTATTATTTTTCTCATTTCTTCCATGGCTATTAAAAACCCTTTTTTATATAAAAAATTTTAGGAAATGGGTTGGGCTTACTCACGATCCAAGGGCAGGGCGAAGTCTCCCTTCTTCCTAAGTGATACTAATATTGGGTAGGGCGAGCCGTCTATTATCTTCAAGTGTTTATTTAGGCATCCAGAAGTTAGGATGTCTCCCCTAGCACTTTGACCAACTTCAAGATCGAACCCTCTCTCTTTAGTGAGAGTGTTCGACCTCTTTACTAGTTGAACCCAAGGGCAAAGGGTATTTTATTTATTTTTTGATAAGAAAGATGTCATAAAGCCTACATTACAAGAGAAAACTTACACAACAGGGAAATTGAATCCCAAACACTCTTGGCTTACTTAAGATAGAAGGACATTTATCTAGAAGAATAGACTCAAAAATATCTCTCTTGGCTAAGGCATCAGCTATTATATTAAAGTATCTAGGAATAACTCTCACGTCAACCTGCCAATTCAAATCTATCAAGTCCCTAACTTTCAACACTAAGTTGTTGCAAGTAGAGCACGACAAATCAAGAATGGCATTAATAACATTATCAGCATCAGACTCTAAAATAACTTTCTTGAAACCCAAGTCCTAAGCCAGCTGCAACCCCTCAATAATAGCCCACTCCTCCGTTGCAGAAGGACTACAGTCACCAATGGATTTAGCAAAACCCACCACCCAGTTACCCAAGCAATCTCGGATCACCCCACCACAACCTGCATTAGCTGATTGGGAAGCACTAGCCCCATCAACATTCAACTTCAACCATCCATGAGGTGGTTTCTCCCATCCAGAGGCTCAACACAACACAAAAGCAAAAGACTCGATGGGCTATTCATAGGCACATAACTGGACCAAAGAGACGAGATAACCGAACCCGGATTATCCGGCTTAACAAAATTACAATCAAAGATACATCTATTCCTCCAATTCGAGAGCTTTCAAATAGCCACACCAAAGAACAGGCCCCAAAACCCTTCCCACTTGCACCCCACTTGGTTATTTAAGTTAAGCATTAACCAATCTCGTAAAGTAGGGGAGAAAAAGGAAGGGATATACCTGGGCTTAATAAAGGCTGACCACATATCCTAGCATATGCACAATCACGAAGAATGTGGGGCAAGGGGTATTAAAAACCCATTTTCGTAAGCAAATCAAGCGACGTCGCAAGTATCTTTGTTGGTCCAATGCAAAGGGAAAGCCCGGATAATTTTTGGTGTTGGGCCCAATAAGGGTTGGATAATTGGTTGTTTGGATATGGCGTGGAAAGAGACGGTTGGATAGATCAACAGAAGAGGAAGCGGTGTGAAACAGTGACATGGTGAAACTTCGCAATGGCTGGGGTTGCAGTTGCTCTGCACCACCACTTGCTCTACTTCTCGAAATGGAAGACCATCACTTCAACCTCACTGCACAAACCCGTTCTTTTAAGTTCAAGAAAGAAGGCTCTATCTTTTTCCATTTCCTGCTCTTCTTCCTCGTCTTCTACTCCACAGACTCCAGAAGCTAACACTCAAACCCCGGAATATCACGTCAATCTCGGACTCGAACTCTTTTCCAAAGGACGGGTATTTCCATCTTCTTTTCCAATTCGATCGCTCTTTTTATATTCCACAGATTTTAACCATGTGATTGTTTACTAAATATTGGACATTCATCGTCAAACTTCTAGTTTGAGCTCTACAATCGCTAATTGCTGTCTGATGCGTATGCTATTTCAAACGAAATCCTAGCATGCAATAGCTCCGTTTGTTAAAATCCATATTGTCTCTTTCGCTGGTGCCTCGCTAGGCCTATGAGCAAATATTTGGTGATGGCCGTCGCTAATGCAAATGCAGAGTGTTTTCTAGAAAGGGAAAGAATGTTTTATAGAAAGGAAATGGGAAAGTGCAATGCCTTAACTTTCTTGGGAATGGATTTTTCAGGTTAAGGATGCTTTGGTCCAGTTTGAAACTGCTCTTTCTTTGGACCCCAATCCTATGGAAGCCCAAGCTGCGCTATATAATAAAGCTTGCTGCCATGCATACAGGTATAGTATACATAACTACGAAGTTGAACGAATAGGTTCCACATTTTCTTTTAGGTTACTGCTTAAATTTTGCAACTTCCTTTGAATTCTCAAGGCTTGCCTATTAATTATTGTGTTAGGGACCAACAAATAAGCACCGAAACAATGTTGAAATCAGAAGGACTTTACTTATATAAAATGGTTACAATAATCTGAATGGAGTAAACTATCCCTCTTTAGCCAAGATAAGTCTCGGGCCTGAACCTGATCCTCTCTCCTAATACAATAACTCTGTGAGAATGTGACACTCTCCACAGCCAAGAAGGAAACAGAACCGTCCCCTCTCCTAATACAAATTTCATAATTCCCTCCTACGGCTAATATAGTCAAAAAAGTGCCTTTCACGGTCCCCAACAACCCACCCTAAATAACAGCTACTGTTCCTACTCTTGAGTTCTTTCTTCAGAATAGCAAGTCAACTACTGCCCAGCAAAAGTTACCTTTCCCTTAATATGTAATTACCTAGGTTTTCAAATGGGGTTCTCACACATATTGCCACATGATCATTTAGTATTAAATAGTCTCACGTCTCATTCACTCATATTCTAATCCTGATTATATAAAATTCAAGTGATTTGATAAAAGCTTAATTTATTTTATATTTCAATATATATTTAAGTGCTTTTATATTCATCTATTTATTGTGTTGTTATTAATTTCATGAAGAGGGGAAGGAAAGAAAGCAGCTGATTGTCTGCGCACAGCTCTGAAGGAATACAACCTAAAATTTGGTACCATTCTCAATGATCCAGACTTGGCCTCTTTCAGAGCTTTGCCTGATTTCAAACAACTACAAGAAGAGGTTTTTCCCACTCAATGCTTAGGGTTTTTGCTTTGCCAAGTTGTCCAGTCTTATGTATTCTGTTTTTCCCTCCACTCTCCTGCTTGGGAGTCAACATAAACTGTAATAGGATATCAGTGAGAAGGATAATGAGACAAAATAATTTGTTGAACTTGAGACTCTTCTTTGAGGACTAACTTATCCTTCATGAAATTTTTTGACATTGTCTATGGTATTTTTGTGCTACATTACCAGGCCAGGCTAGGTGGTGAAGATATTGGCTACGGTTTTCGGAGAGACTTAAAACTTATTAGTGAAGTTCAGGCACCATTCCGTGGAATTAGGAGATTCTTCTACATAGCATTTACTGCAGCTGCAGGAATTTCCTTGTTCTTTACTGTGCCTAGGCTATTTCGTGCTATTAAAGGGGGGGATGATGCTCCTGATCTTTGGGGAACTGCTGGGAATGCTGCCATCAACATTGGAGGTGACCAGAGACTTATTTTAACTTCCTGATTTGAGAATTCTGGTTTAAGTTATACTAACTGGGTCTAGTGACAAACTATAACTTTGTTATGTATCGCCTTGCAAAATCCTTTTAAATCACCTCATTAAATGACTAAATATTGGAACCAGCATTGTGCAGGTATTATTGTTCTTGTGGCATTATTCTTCTGGGATAATAAAAAAGAAGAGGAACAACTTGCACAAATATCACGAGATGAGACACTCTCAAGGTTGCCTTTGCGTCTTTCAACTAATCGCATAGTAGAACTCGTGCAGCTACGGGACACAGTTAGACCTGTCAGTATCATCACTCCATATTTTATCAGCCTTTGTGTGCGACCCTGCTTCACAGCCCACACAATTTCAACCTGAGATTATTGTCTTTTAGTCGTTTGAAATTCTTAGTTCACTTTATTTTGATAATTTTCTGAGTAATAGGATTATTAATGTTCCATTATTTAACTGAAGCTTGGTTTTAGGTTATATTAGCAGGGAAAAAAGAAACAGTATCTCTGGCTTTGCAAAGAGCAGAGAGATTTCGCACAGAACTCATTAAACGCGGTGTTCTGTTGGTTCCTGTAATCTGGGGAGAAGGTAGGGAAGCAAAAATTGAGAAGAAAGGTTTTGGCCTTCCATCAAAGGCTGCTGCATCTCTTCCATCCATTGGGGTGAGACTCGATTATTATCTCGTCAATTTATTATATTGGCATAATATATGTCTATTGTAAAGTGAGCATGGTAGCCATCCATTTTACACATGTGGACGTTGAGTTTGAAACTATCATACCCTTTTCCCAGTTGCTATAAAAGTGACATACTGAGCAACTCAATTTGTTTTCTAAAGAAGACAAAAAGTAATGACTGGTTATATTATCATGGTACAGTTGGTGTCTTGGGAACCATTTATGAAACACGAGTGCCAAATATTTACAATAATGTGGCTATCTGTATCGTCATTTCATCAAAACTTCTTGTTTCTGTCGGAATGCTAACTGATAAAACTATGTTAGGAAGATTTTGATGAGCGAACACAATCCATAGTTGCAAAATCGAAGTTGAAAGCTGAAATTAGGTTCAAGGCTGAGGTTATATCACCAGCGGAATGGGAAAGGTAATATGCTGTTGTATTTTCTCTGAACTGTTGGTTACGAAATACTTTAGGAGGGAAATAGCATTAACATAGATGATGAAAAATTAGATTGATGCAAACCAGTATTGCTAGTTGGAGCTAATAACCTTGTAACCTAATGGCTTGATAGCTGCCCTATAAGTGTGAGGGTCACTTGTAATCTTAGGCCTCTAGTGTTTGCCTCTCTAATTTTTTCCCCTAAAAGAAAATTGCTGATTGGAAATAGGAAGAAAGAGGGGAAGCATAAACTATATGTAGTGCATCGTAATTGCCTGCTAATACTCTTTAACTTATCTAGGTGGTTAAGGGATCAGCAGAAGGCTGAAGGAGTTACTCCTGGTGAAGATGTCTACATTATACTGCGGTTAGATGGTCGTGTTCGACGATCAGGGAAAGTAAGTTCCATGTTGGAGTGAATTTGTTTTTCTTTTCTTCCCTTGGATACAAGATTTTTACTTGCTAGCAAGTTCGCTGGATGGTAACCAAAATTGTATTATTCAAATCTCATTCACAATTCCAATTTATTCTGTCTACTTGCTGGAAGGCAAAGATTAAATGTATATTCTATCTACTTACTAGAAGACAAAGATTAAACGTATGGAATTCCAGTATAGTTTTAAAACCAGCACATTGATGGGATGTCTTTTCTTGCTGTAACAACTTTTATTTTACATCACTTGATGAACATGAAGAGAATGTGGTACTTTTGAACTTGTTTTAGATCTTAGCTGTCAACAGTGGGAATATTTTCACGGATTATTAGATATGGATTTTTGCACCTATTAGTTGTGGCTAAAAAACTTTGCCACCAAAAGTGATGAATGTTGATGTGCTCGCAGGGTATGCCTGACTGGCAGCAAATTGTGCAGGAGCTACCACCAATGGAAGCAATCCTTAGCAAGCTAGAAAGATGAGGATTATGGAGTAGTAGCATTCCGTTGCCTATTCTCGTTTGAGAGTTTAGGGGTAGTAGTTTCACAAGTATGTCTTGCCTTTTGCCCGAGCTTTATGGTAATCCCGATGGCATCGTCCTTGATCACCAGAGAGAACCTTCCTGGATCCTTAAAACTGCTTGCTGCGATAACTTCATCTCCCCAAAATTATTTTCTGAAATCTGTGAAGTGAATGGTACAGTTCAGGCCAAATGAAAAACAGAATGATACAGTTGACACTTGATATTTTATATGAAGAAAGTTGGAGACTTCTTTTTTTGTCTCAAAAGTAGGAGACTTGAACATTGTTTTGCATGTATAATTCGAGAAAGTTGTATTGTTTAATTTAGGCCTTATCATTTGGCGCTGGTTTGTGCCCGCTTCACTCCAGGATTTCCGTTTTTGGTACATCGCAATTTAATGCTACGTCCTACTATCATGTTAACACTCACCCTCAAATGTGATGATAAAATGATAAATAAATAAACGTCTTTAATAAATTCAATGAATCACCAAAGGCCTTGTAGCCTATTAATGGTATAACAGCTTCTTTCTAAGTGGAAGGTTACATGTTCGAACTCACTCTATAACCTCCTGTCATTAGTTAGTGTCTCCCCTTTAATTCAAATGGAAAATTCAGTGAATCTAGCGGGTGCCTGAGTTAATGGATAAGAAATGCACGTATCCAATTATATGAAGTATAAACCACGCTGAATTGACCTGGCTATTGTATCATAGTATGGTTTGTGTGTCGGGTCGGCATACAGAAGAGGCATGGGGCTTCCAGAAGTCGGCGCTTAATCTCGATTTTCAAGCAAATGTCTAAAACATCGGTTGTTGTTAGTGACTAGGAGTGGCCTTTTGGTTCAAACCACCATCCATTAATTGGTCAAAGGGCTTAATCAGTAAGTTTCTGAGGCACAATCTCTGATTCTTAGCCTTCCTCTGTATTAATGCTTTGAATATTAACCTTCCTTTAATCATATGATCAAATAAATCAAATATCATTTCCTTCCTCCAATCATTTTCTTGGTAGGTTTTGAAGGCTCTCCCTTCTCACGCTTCCTTACTTTCTTCTCTGCCATTCTTCCCTCCTTTGAACTTCCATTTCATTCTCACTTCAACTCTTCACACTTTCCTTGATCTCCTCAATCTCGTTACACAACTCTTTTTTCTTTTTTCTTTTAATATTTCAGGGTTAGGTGGTCCTGGCTCTTGTCACTGTACTGTACTATTCTTAATCCACCGATAAATGCGTAAAGATATTGTAAAACATTTTTTATGACAATATTTTAAAACCTTCAAGTAATACAGATAATGAAATCTCTCTCTTCTCTCTCTTAAAATGAGACAAAAAAATATATCAAAATTCTGAGTTATTTTCTTTTTCAATAAAAAAAAAGGCAAGAAGGAAAGAAAGGGGCATTTTGGTAAAATCATCTCCGTAAGGCAAAGCGCGCTGGTATAAAATCCCAACGCTTCGTTTGAAAGAAGTTGCCCAAACGTGAGTTGGCTAACATTCTCCAGAAGTTAAAATACATTCCTGCAAACAGAAGCAGAGGTAATGGCAATGGCAAGCATTTCGTCTGTGCTGGCCTTGTTGATGATGGCCTCAGTCATGACATATGCTGCAAAGGCAGCCACAATCAGCGACCACCTGCTGCGGTGGGTGCCGGTGAGAGGTGGGTGCGAAGGCTCCATAGAGGAGTGCATGGAGATGGAGGTGGAGATGAGCCGGCGCATATTAGCGACGTCTCAGTATATAAGCTATAAGGCGCTGCAGAGGAACACAGTGCCGTGTTCTCAGAGAGGAGCGTCCTACTACAACTGCCAGCCAGGTGCGCAAGCTAACCCTTATACCCGAGGCTGCGCCACCATCACTCGTTGCCGCACCAATTAGTATTTGCTAATATCATTCCACTTGCTGCTCTCTACGTACTCTAATGAAAGGCTTGTACTGTTTTTATTTCTATTTATGTTCTTCCTGCTCTTTCATGTAAATGATGGTTGTTGTGCTTTGTGCTAGTCAATTTCTCGTGCTCTTTTGATTTAGTTTGTATATCAGATATTGCCATATATATGAAGTCATTTGGGGTTGCAAGAACTCGTGTTGTTTATGTTCAAGTAAATATAGATTGGGGCATGAATTAGGAAGGGAGTCAGGTGAGTCGTTGTTAAGTAGTTGGGTTCATGAATCTACATAGAAAATCCCATATAGTGTCGTCATTTCCCCTGGTTTACAATATCCGGTTAATTAGCTTCAACACTCACTTGAAACTGCGTCAAATTAAATTAGATAACTAGTTTCGGTTTTAGGGACATGGGGATGTGAGTCCAACTTCTCAGAATTTTGAACACTCCACTTTACAATCATAGGAAAGCTGGGTTTGCTCTATATATATAGTTTTTGGGCAAGGCCCAAAATCAATAAGCTTTTTGAACATTTATCCACTGGATCAAGTTGGAAAGGCCCAACTATTGTCAGAACTGACCATGGCATGAGGGGAGCCCCCAAGAAACTACAAACCAAACATTTCTAGCCCCTCTTTGCTATTACATACCATCTTAGTCCTATTTATAGGTTTACTTTCACTTTATAAGTCTACTTTCACTCTCAGTGGAAATAGACTTATAAGGCTGGAGTGGTAGCAAATTCAAAGCGGAGCTATTCTAGATATTTTACCACTTCTGAACTTGCCAACAGTCTTGTATTTGTGGCAGCATGTTTTCCGGCTCTTGGTGAATTGATGCCAATATTTTGCGTTTACTCGTGAGAACTTACAGTAAAGACATTTACATTAATCAATAAAATTACAACTCCGTTTTTTCTAAAAAGAACTAAAACGAGCAGACTCAACCAAAAAGAAAAACATTGGTCATTTGAAAATTTGACGACATAAAAGGAGGGTTTTGGTTTGAGTCTCCTGATTCCTGAATCATGTCCATCCGGCTTTTCAAAAGGTGATCAGAATAAAGACAATATAATTCACCCCAATGAAAGGACGCAAATATGCAATGTAAAATCTCCTAGCCAATAGAAAGAACCCAGACGAACAAATTGAAAGATAAAATTATTGCGCCTGTTTCGTTTTCATCCTACCAACTTCCCAGTTGCAAACAATTAATAAAATCTTCGTCCCATATAGAAAGTAGCTAACAAACAAAAATAAACCAAAAACCCCAACGACCTTAACAGCAAATATCCCTAATCAGGTCGTAGTAATAGGACCTGGATAGCATAGCTATTAGCCACTAAGAACCTAAAAGGCAATTCATGACCAGTCTCAAAATTCGACCACCACATTGGAAGAAAATAAACATCTTCCTAAATAAAAGAGGAAAATATTTCTGAATCAATTGGGCCACCTTGCATATGTATGCATTCAAAAACCCCAATGACCTGTCACTGAAATTAGAATTAATTCATCAGCACTGTCTTAGTAGTCACAATTTGACCTGGACTGGTGTTCAATTTTCCAGACTCCAACCGCCTAAATGGACAAACTCCCGTTCATGTAGCAGAACAAGCTCAAGGCGATAAAGGCGCAAACGAATATGATAACGGGCTAATCAATTCATTCAAGAACAAGAAACCCTAACTGGCCATGACTAACGCAATGGAATTTTTCCACCAGCACCACTCAACCGCACAATGTGACGCTTGAGTTGATAAGTTCGATCGCATGTGAATGAAAACTGATGGCATTTATAACGGTTACAATTCAGATTCATGACTAGAAATAGCGAAATAGATAAATTAATAAAAGATCCATGAACTAGGGAAGTCTAAGAGCAGTTTCACCAGCACAAAACGTGATGATTTACTTCACACACGGAAGAGCCCAAAGGCTTTCAATACTCCTCAGACATAGCCCATGTAGTTCCGGTCATACCTGAAATAGCAATTGGCTCCGGTATTGCCGTAGTTATTGCCGTAGTTCCGACAAATCTGACAAGTTAGTTCGCTTTCATCTCTATATGACCTTCCTCCATTCCATGGTTGCAATTGATTCTCAAAAGTGAGCAGTAAGGACAGAAAATCTATCCAGGTGAGATTTTTCTTTTGTTTGAGGGTGAACGCGGTGAACGCAATGGTATCATAATATGCATCCAAACCTGAAAGAGTTTGAGCTATCAAATCATCAAGAGAGAGTGGCGTCCCAGCGAAATCAAGATTATCAGAAATGGTTTTCATCCTCGCTAAATATTCCTCCATCGTCATCGTCCCTTTTCTGGCGTGGCGCAGCTCATTCGTATAGAGTGGAATCCTGGATTTAGCATAAACCTTTGACAAGTCTTCAGCAGCCTGCCAGAGCTCCTTAGCTGTATTGCAATTCAACATTTGAGAGGCCATATCAACCGTCATTATGCTATAGAACCATGCCAGGAGCAACTGATCAGCAGCTATCCACTCTTCAAAGGCCGGATTAATCTTATTTCCAGCGTCTTCAGAAAGGAATTCAAGTGGACAAGAAGTCACGTCCGTGATGTGTCCTCCAAGACTGTAACCCTTGATAATGGGAAGAACCATTGACCGCCAAAGCAGATAATTGCCTTTGTCCAACTTCACAGAGCAAGTCAGGAGGAGAAGGCTGGATGCAGACGTTCGAGATTCATTTCCGGCAATGTGAGCGTGTAAATCAGCGGCAGTGGCACTTCTTTCATCACTGGAGTCCATGGCGTTTTCGCTCTGCTACCAAATTAGTGTTTGGGTGAGTAGTTCGTGCATATATATAGTACATTTTGGAACGGCAAATGGATCCATAGCCCGTATTCATAATACAGAGAGTATAAATACGTGGAAAGAATCGGTTGGAGAATTACTCGCGTTCTCTGTTGGCAGGAGGTTCCTCCGGCGAAGAAATTTCTATCTCCATTAAACATATTCATCATTGGATTGGAACAAATTTGAATGGTTGAGATTTAAATAGGAGATACATTCACAGCTGGCTATGAGGTTTTTTTTGTTTTGTTTTTGTTTTGTTATTGTGGACCTGATGAGCTAAACTGAGAATGGGCTGAGCACTAGGCTTAGCTTTGTGGGCCTGGCCATAGTAACATGTTGCGAAAATCCTGATTTCCATTGGCGGATAATTGCTTGGAACATATATATATAAGCCCTCTCAAGGTCGAATCACAACTACCAAACAAATAAAATCAAAAGAACATGGGTGGATGTTATTTGATAAAATAAAATATTTTTGAGTGTGCGTGTCCTTATCCCTGGTGAATTTCAGGATTCAAGCCACATAAGCTTCTTGAATTTTTTTTTTTTAGGGCGGATATGGTTAAAGTAATGGCCGCTTTGCTCTTTTACTCCTACTTTTCTCACCATCGCACCACAAAGCTTGCCACCTGCTACAATATCAGCTCATACCATTTTGTCCTCTACTGTGTCATCTCACCTGTCTACAATTTTTTTTATTCATTCAGTATGAAATTTATTTGATCATATATATATATATATATATATTTCCTTCTTCTGAGTAATTTATTTTGATGAGACCCTAACAGTGACTTCTTATTTTCGCGTTATAGTGGATATATATTATATCGTCACATTGTTGTCTGTTACTACTACTGGTATTCTTTAGTTGGAACGTGAAAGAAGTAACAGACCCAGACTCAAACAGACACAGAAGAAATCCATACCGATAGAGGTGGTCAGTCGGCAAAGCAATTCAACATGCGTCGGCCATGGCAATTGATAGGGCCCCATTGTCCTTATCCACTATCGTCATAACAGAGACATTGAAACATCAGCCGCGTGACGTGTCATTTAGGCGGAGCCTCCACCTCCTGCTTCTCCACATTATTCTGCCGCATCAGAAAAGAATTAATCACAAACTAAAATAACGACCTTCATCCCAGGTACCCTCTGGCACTATGAGTTGCAGCCGCGTAGTCTTTGGCGGTCAACAACATTGAATCTCCTCCATCCATCTGTCACTCCCCTAAACAGACTCCTCAGAAAGACCCGCTCTCCCTTATAAAACTAAACTCCCCGTCCTTAAAACACCTCCCATAACATTCGCTCCTCTCTCTTTCGATCCAACAATATGACTTCTCAAGAAATCAAACAGCGATTCAAAGAGGACCCAGACAAGGGAAAGATGGGTGGTAAAATCAGAAACAAGAAAACGGCCATGGCTAAACGAGGCCTTAGATCACTGACCATAGCGGTGGCCGTTCCTCTTTCCCTTTCCCTGCTCAGCGCCTACTTGGGGTCCGGCAAAACTGACGCCAACGTCGACCCGATAGCTTCCGGGAAGCCCTTCTGGTTGCCGCCCATGTGGGCCCTGCATCTGACGTGTCCGGCGTCGTGCTTCTTGATGGGACTCGCCGCTTGGATGGTGTGGGCCAACGGAGGCTTCCATAGGTACCCCAACGCTCTCTTGTTTTACTTGGCTCAGCTCTTATTGACTCTTCTTTGGGATCCGCTGGTGTTCGGGGCGGGGGCAACGCGGATCGGATTGATTCTGTGTTTTGGAATGTTTGGAACCATGGTCGGCTGTTATCGTCTGTTTGCGCAGGTGAATCCCATCTCCGGTCATTTGATAAGGCCTTGTTTGGCATGGACTGCTTTCCTCTCTCTTGTAAATCTTAAGCTCGTCTTTGTTTGAAGTTATTACCACCTTGTCGTGAAAACGGATCCAAGCAGTGTTACCCACCCCTGACCGTCTAAAAGGGTCAGATTACCGTGTAGATGCCATCCGGCCGATGTGAATATTTCCCAGTGTTTTGTATGGTGTGCCCCGTTCACGTGAGACAGTCAGCGGTGGTTTGTCATTTTGGATTGCCTTTCACTATAGTGTGTGTTATTCCTTGTCGGGACTCCATATGTGACGGTATTTACGTGACACAGCACAGTCGTTGCTTTGGTAATGGAATTTATATGAAATTGCTTGGTTTCCAGATTGATGGTTGCTTTCTTTTTTCTTTTCTTTTTACTAGATTGATGCTCAATTATGTAAGTGGCATACACTGGTTTTAGCACAAATACATCGTCCTAGATGACCCTATCCTAATGTATATCATACAAGACCATCCCAGATATGACTGGCGCCATGTGGCTTTTGATCACGTCACGTCAGTCCTTAATTTATTCCTGCGTTGAACGAGAAACTAGAGCGATCATGATAAGGTTGTTGATCAGAACTGATCGACCTTTGGCTGAGACGTCAAAGGAACAAATACTGTATAAATTATGAGCGAAGGGAGGCAAATGAGGGAATTCTGGATCAAAATATGTTTTTCAAGTCAATCTGGTGTCACTGACTCACTTATGAACATTCATCGCCAGCTGGGATGTATGTTTGATATCTATATATATAGTTAGTTTTTTTTTTTTTTCCAAAAAAAAGTCTACTTTTGATCGAGTAGCTGAGTCAGCTAATTCGGATTGTTCTTCCAAATCTTTCTGCAAATAACTGGAAACAAACCGAAGACAGGCTCAGCGCGCCATTGAATAAAATATTATATTTCACCGAAACTTGGGACATCCTTGTTTTAATAAGTCGATCAAAATGCAAAAACAAAAGGTTTCACCAAAATATACATGCATACAAGGAACCTACTCCGACGGGCAAAGCTTCCTGAGTGTAATGGAGGTCCGCTTCATTTGATCTAATTCACGTCCCTCCCATATTTGAAAGCCAGGTTTGCGATTGATCTCGTGCTTCCAGTTATACCGAGCTTCCCCTGACATTAAAACCAATGAGCCCGGAGCCAGTAAAATGGGAACCCTGGTTGAGGATGAATCATATTTTCCTTCATTTTCAACGCCATCAGCTGCTGATTCAACCCTTGAAAAATGCATGACGCAAGATGACTCTAACGATATGATTGCAATGCCGTCTTCAAAGCGCAACAGGTCAACATGTGCACAAATACCCTGCAAACATATGCCCTAGTACATCTTTACCGCAAGTTAAAAAGAAAGCAGTGTTTGTTCCCTTTCCTCAGATATCCCCAGATATATAAAGGTGAAGGAGATTGTACGAAATAGAAAAGGAGAGATATAATGCGTTAAAAGGCCTTGATTGCTATGAAAGACTTGCGTTACATTTATTCATGGTAGAGAAGGCTATGGTGCTGGAAATACAACCCATCTGAAACTTGTATAGCCTAATTAAATAAAGAAGAATGACACGACTAATATTAAATTCTAACAAAGATAAATCAGTTCATGAAAAAATAGAAGGAAAGAAAGATAAATCAGATAAGATTGAAGAATCCAAATACCAAAAGGTTATGAATGTAGCAACAAAGTCATGAAACGAAATGACCGATTTAACCAAGCGCAAGATCACAGCCACAATGATAAATTGAGCAAAATGAAGAACTTTTACAAGACGTTGCAGAATCAAACAGCACAAGATCACTTGGAAAGAGTGCTCGGGATTAAGAGTTTCAAGAATAATCAGACTTCGCTGCAGTTAAGGAATTAGTTATCGGGTAAAGAACAGCCACTTGAACGGGCATATTGAGAAATCATTTCCCTGGTACACTGATAAACATAACAAATGCTACTCGCACGTTGTGAAGAATAGAAGGGGGAGGGTTCAATACAAATAGCAGTATAAGACTATTTACAGGGGGTAATCATATCACACCTCACCCGGCTCGTACACATTTACAATCAGTTGGTTAAACAGCGGCTCTCGCCAGAGTAAGTCCCACGGCAATGCACTTGTTTGCCCGTCCCCTTGAAAACCGTCGTCACTAAAAAGCACCAACTCACGAATTGAGTCTGATAGTTCAGTAGACCAAGCTGGAAGATCACCGAACCTCATGGCCTGATTCTTGAAGAATGGTCAAATGAATATTGTAAACCACGGAAGTTATCGAACTATAGACAGTCTAACACACAGTCAAACGTGGTTGGCAACAAACAGATTATTCACCATAATAAGCAACAACTCTTACTTTTGTTATTTCTTTGTAACTTATTAATAAAACACCCATTTTCTTTTTATAATGCTAGTAAGTCTATAATTTGGATCATTAGGTTCACTCAGACACAACTCGAGAGAAGTTCACCATCAATTATTAGGTTAAGTTGACTCATAAAAGGGAAAATTCCACCACCAATTCAGCAGCAAATATATTATTCCATAAAATTATGAACCTGAAAAGTTTTAGTGTGATGCCTTCTAGCCGCAGATACGCCATAGTTATAAACTACGGGGAATTAGAACGTCTAGAGTAACTATGTAGGGGATGCTGATATGGTGATATCTCTGTTGTCGCAATGTTACCTTCCCTCTTAACAGTCTAACCTCGCTAGTACCTATCACAGGGGCAAAAATCCATAAATAGTAACTTAAGAAAGAACATTTGCACGAACAAAGGAGCTCAAATTCCTTAATTTCAGAATTAAAGTCGCAAAAACCAAGAACGCGCAACATCCTTAGAACCTTAACCCTACAATCATGATATGCCACCATCAGTTCTACTTCTAACAAAGTCAAAGCCCTAAATTCATGTAATGTGTCCAAATTTCATTTAATCAGAACCTCAGCACTACCGCGCATCACCAACTAAAGGAACTTACATAATGTGAGAAGAATCACATTCATAACCTCCTCCTCCCCACCCCCACCCCCCAAAAATAAATTAATTAATTAATTAAAAGCACTGTACAGTGATTAAAAAGCAGAATGATTGACTGACCTGATTCTTTGAAGCTCCCTCGAACCAGCCTTCTGCAACCACAAGTTTGAGAGCATATAGTGTAAGATTCCAGCATCAGTCAATGAATAACAAAAAAGAACGTGCAAGTACACCAGAATCCGGAATTATTCAAAGCGGGGAAGTCAGTATCAGCGCCTGAATTACATAACCCAAGGTTCGCGATATTTGGAATCCTGAAGATATGTGCAGCTAGAGGATTGGGGGAAACATTGGGCCTAAGAAGAAAGGAGGAAAACTAACCGTGTCGGATAGTGGAGAGCAAGATATATTGTTGATCAGAAGAGAGAAAATCTCTGCAGAACCAAAGGCCATTAATTTGGGGCACAGATTGGAAGATGGGGTTCTGTACCAGATGATTAAGCGATCGATCATCTTCGAGCGTTGAGTCCTCCACTTCGCTATCGGATGATAGGCCGAAGACTTGTTCGAGCATGGCCTTGTGATCATCCATCATTAGCCTCGAACCTCAGGCCTTCTCTTTTCAGGCCATAGCCTAACAAGGAGAGGACTCTGATTAAACCCTAATGTAGTGTTTGGTTTGAGGATCGGGCGAGGCGGAGGGACCGTTATTTGGTTCATAAAATATTGCGGTTCCCCTGCCCTCCGAAATGGGGATTTGGAGCGAAGGGCTGTGGATAATCTCATTATGACTAAATTACCCTTGTCACCATTTTACGCTTTTAAAATAAGATCTCTGCCTTCAAATCTTCTTGTCTTGCGTTTGAGCTTTGTTTTTTTTACCAAATTTATTGATTTACGCATCTGCTTCTCTTTCTTTTATTTTTATCAAATTCTAGACAAAGTAAATAATGGGAATCTTCGACGGTGAATAATGCCGGGCCACCACGCACAGCTAGCCTCCCATCTCCGATGGTTTCAGTTTGTTTCTTCTCGAACTCTCCCAGCGCCGTCGTTGTCAATTCTTCCAGCGGACTAATCTCCTGCATGGTTGAATCGAGGCTCCGAATTAGGGTTCAGAGGAGGAAGATATATGGCAATAGCTAGAAAATGCGGAGCTAATTGGAATATAGAGCAAGAGCAACTTTGTTCTGGGAAGATTTTTTTTTTCCTTTTAATATTGAAGGACATTTTAGTATTTTTATATGAAAATTAGATCTCATTTCCTTATGATATCAAACATATTTTTAAACCTCACATCTATATTCATATTTATTTCCATCAAAATCAATGCCTAATTGGAAATTGGCGAAGCTCTTTGTCTGTGACTAAATGGCGTCAAGTCTGTTCAAGACACTCGTTCAATCATCCAAAAAAATCAATGCCTAATTCTAGTTCCATGGAATTGAGGAAGTTACCGTTTTGCCTCCTCAGTCCTCGCCCCCTCCCCTTAAATATTTTATGGTGTATCCAGCACTTTAAATTATTATTTTTAAATTGTCTATCACCCTATAGTACTTTTTTCTGTAAAATTTTGCACTTTGCAGTTTTTATAATTTAAAGTATTGGATACACTTAAAAAAATATTTTAGAATATTGGATATACTAAAAAAATAATTTATGATGTTGGACACATTTGGAAAAGTACTTTAAAGTATTAAATGCACACACAAAAATACTTTAGAATCTTGAGTGTATTACAGAATAATCTAATATCCTGCACACACTTGAAATTGTTAATATATTCATTAACATCTAAAACTACAGCTGGTGTATAGCTCGTACTTAATAGTGTGGGATTCAAACTAACAGTCTCCCACTTATAAAATTTGGTATCATCTAGCTATAGAGTTCCAGCTAAAATATAAAACTAACCATTTTACGGGAATTTTGATAAACAGATAATTTATGATAATATTCTTTCGACAAAGCTCTTTAATTATCAATCACCAACTATCAACTATAATAATAGTAGTAGTTATTAATGGCACAAAATAATATTAGTTAATAATTGCTGATTGTGATGGGTAATAATATAATCACTGTTATTAGTTTTAGAAAAGATTACTCCTCATTTTATATCTACCGGTTTGTCTGTCACACTTCTGTGCTTGTTCAGGTCTAAAGGTGAATGTGGCTAAGACTCGGATTTTCTTCTCCAATATCAACCACACAAGGTGCTCGAAGCTTAGTACAGTCCTTGGTTTCTCTCCAATGACGGATCTTGGTAAATACCTTGGTGTGCCTCTTCACCATCAGCGGTGATTATATTACATGATGCATCATGAAATTTTTTTTGTACCCAATATCTCAATCGTTTTATGGCTCTTATTTTACTTCACTAAATAAACTGTCGGTGTCACAATCTAAAGAATTCACATTACATGCTTCTCTCTTATATGTTTTTTAGGTGTTTATCCCTCTAATTAAAGGGTTGAAACAATTTTTTATTATTTTTTTATATATTTTATTTATTTAGATTAAACTATATGCTGCATCCTGAATTTTTTTTACACCCAGTATCTCAAATTAATTAATTTTTAGTCCTGTGTTTATAAATATTTTCTCGTAATACCAAGTATCATGAAAATTAATTAATTGAGATCTTGGGTAAAAAAAAATCATGATTCATCATATAGTTTAATCTAAATAAATAAAAAATTCAACATTCTAATTAGAGGGATAAATACCTAAAAAGCATATAAAAAAAAATAATGTAATATGAATTCCTTAGATCGTGACACGACGGTTTATTCAGTGAAGTAAAATAAGAACCATAACACAAGTAAAAAAACACTCTGTATTTCAAGGACGAATAAAGAAGATGAAATGGTACGATGCTAACACAACAAAGTGAATCCCACCACTTTAGAAATATTTATCTTTTAGAGGGAATATTTTCACCGGAACTCCCCCCACAAAAAAGTTAGGGGTGATATTTCTGAATAAAAATATATACGCAAGGGCAAATTGATATTGTCCTTTTAATTCTATAAAAAATAAAAAATTGAGCCAAACATCTCTATAGATTATGAATATTCAAAACACCCTTTTGTTTTTTAGTATTTTTAAAGTTCTTGATTAAGAATTTTTCCTTCGTTTTTTATCTTTTAAAATAACATTTTATATGACATTTTTTAGTTTTAAAATATATGAAAATGTATCTAACAAATAATTGGATTATATTATGTTTTTTTATTAAATTTAAAACATAAAATATGTGTCATAAATACAAGGATATTTTAGTCATTTAGATACCTGTTCATTTTCCTTTCCTCTTATCTTCTCTTATTCATCCAAACAGAAGAAGTGATAACATTTTCTTTCCATCCAGCGCTACTGTTTATAGTATCCAGTAAACTTGCCTTAATACCAGGGATCCTTGTCCTGTGTTAGCATGGGATAAGTATATATTTTATAATTAAATAAGTATAGATTCGGAATATATTGGATTGAATTTATTAATATTTTGTACTTATTTAATTATCTTTATGTACTTATCTATCTTTTAATTAAATATAGGATAAAATGATATTATAACATAAAATCTATTGATATCCTATTTATTTGTGTAGGAGATATTATGTGAGATGAGAAAATATAGAAAAAGCAATAAGGGCAGCAAATTAAATTGAAAATGATATAATATTGTTAAAAAATAACCCTTCAATGAATACTTTTATTCATTCATTCGTACCTTAATCCAAATGGATGAGGCACCTTTATACAGATGGAAATTAACAACTTAAAGCAATAAAGTAGGAAACAACTTCTAGCAATAAAGTAGGAAACAATCCTAACAACTTGCTACTTATTTGAAACTCCTAAAATACTGGAAACAATAATTCAAACTTTAAATTAATAATTAAAAAACATATTTATTTTCAACACTCCCCCTCAAGTTGGGGCATGGATGTCGATCATACCCAACTTGCCAATCATTTCTTCAAACGTCTTCACTGAAACTGCCTTGGTTAGGATGTCAGCCACTTGATTTTGGATCGATGTAAGGAGTTTGAATGATCCGTTTTTCAAGCTTTTCTTTGATGAAGTGTCTATCCACTTCTACATGTTTTGTTCTATCATGTTGAACTGGATTTTGTGCAATCTCCCACTGACTTTGTTGTCACAAGTATAGATTCATAGGTCCATTATGCATAATTCCTAGATCTGCCAAGACACTCTTAATCCCGAAGTTCGCAAATTCCATATGACATACCTCTAAATTCAAACCTTCGCACTTGATCTTGCTACCACCTTTTGTTTCTTGCTTCTCCATGTGACTAAATTTCCCTCCACAAAGGTGAAATAACCGAAGTGGATTGCCTCGTGGTTTTGTCACCACCCAATCCGAGTCGTGTAACCTTCAATACAAGCCATATTATTTTTTGAGAAAAGTAGGCCTTTTCCGGAGCACCTTTAAGATACCTTAGAATTCTAAACACGGCTTTCATATGCTCCTCATTTGGGTGAATGCATAAATCTACTAACAACACTCATTTGAATAAGAGATATCGGCCTAGTATGTGACAAATAGATCAGTTTTCCCACCAACCTCGATATCCGGGTTTTTCGGTTTCAATCGATCCGGGTATATGCCTAGTGAGTGATTCACTTCCATAGGTGTTTCGAGATGGTTTGCAAGCTAACATACCGGTTTCGGACAATAAATCAAGAATATACTTTCTTTGAGATAAGAAAATACCTTCCTTTGATCTTGCAACTTCTATGCCCAGAAAATATCTCAGCTGACCAAGGTCTTTCATATCAAACTCAGCTGCTAATTTCTTTTCCAGTGACTTCATTTCTTCTAAATCATCCCCAGTTAGCACCATATCATCCACGTATACAATGAGAATGGCTACCTTTCCCTTATTCTGTTTTATGAACAAGGTATGATCGCGTTGCTCTGCTTGTATCCAAATTTTGTCATTGCTGATGAGAATCTCCCAAACCACGCCCTAGGAGATTGTTTGAGGCCATATAACGCCTTCTTGAGTCTGCATACTGTATTTTCTTTTGATTCTTCCATTGTTACTCCTGGTGGGACCTCTATGTAGACCTCCTCTTCTAGATTACCGTTGAGGAATGCGTTCTTGACGTCAAACTGCTTTAATGGCCGATCACGGTTTTCGCTATGGAGATGAGAATCGGACGGTGTTCGTTTTGCAACCGGTGCAAATGTGTCTTGGTAATCTATCCCATATTTTGTGTGTACCCCTTTGCTACAAGTCTCGCCTTGTATCTCTCAATGCTTCCATCGGGTTGAGTTTTCTTGTAAATATCCATTTGCGACCAATTGTCTTCTTTCCCTTTGGTAGTGAGGTTAATTCCCAAGTTTCATTTTTCCGAAGTGCCTCCATTTTCGTATTCATTGCTTTCTTCCATCTAGGATCATCTAGAGCTTCGCACATTATTAGGAATGGATACAGTAGATAATTGATTGACGGTTAGAGCACATGATTCGAGATAGCCTTTGTGAGATGATACATAAGCGCTTATAGGATATTTAACTCTATTTTTCGTGTCCGGTTCATAAACAGGTTTAGGTACACCCTTGGTTAGACGTTCGATCTTCTCTGTTTGTGGTATTTTGCGTAGTAGAATTTGTAGGGACAGAAACATGAGTATTAAGGTCGAAATTACCTCATTTGTAGTCGATTTGGTACTTGGGGAACATCCATAGCGAGGTGATCCAGTTGTGAGAGTTAAACCTGGTGTTTCAGCATGTGAGGGAACATTTTCAGTGACTGGAACTGGATTTTGAATTTGGTTGGAGACCATAGGAGTAGAGAACCACAATTCTTCTTCTCCAACAGCAAGGAATGGATGCTCCCCCTGAGAAGAAGAAGTGGGGTCTCCCCCTGAATAATATGGTTCAGGTTCATGGAAAGAGAGTTCAAGGGTCACATACAACTTATGAGAGTGAGGGTCATAACAACGGTAGCCTTTTTGGAGATCCGAATATCCTACAAAGATACACTTTTTGCACACGGGTCTAGTTTGCTACGGAGGGACTTGGGGACATGCACAAACACGGTGCGGCCAAAGACACGCGGTTCAAGATTTAAGGTATGGGGAAGGGAGAAATACGACTCAAGTTTTTGCCGAGGAGTGATGAAATTTAGGACACTAGAGGGGGAATGGTTGATGAGGTAGGCAGCGGACATAACAGCCTCCCCCCAGTACCGATGAGGAACATTCATCTCGAATAGAGAAGCCCTAACAACTTCTAAAATATGGCGGTTTTTCCTTTCAGCAAGACCATTTTGCTGTGGTGTATAGGGACAGGAGGATTGGTGTTTAATACCATTCGAGGATAAAAAATCAGAGAAAGGGCGATTCATATATTCCAAGCCATTATCAGATTGAAAAATTTGAATGGGGCACCCAAATTGAGTATGTACCATGCTATGGAATTTTTCGAAAACAAGTAAAGACCTCACTTTTTGTTTCAACGAAATATCCAAGTCATACGAGTAC
Source organism: Acacia acuminata (assembly GCA_019022655.1). Classification (NCBI taxonomy): domain Eukaryota; kingdom Viridiplantae; phylum Streptophyta; class Magnoliopsida; order Fabales; family Fabaceae; genus Acacia; species Acacia acuminata. The sequence continues at coordinate 1,554,073 of JAFJYI010000138.1, forward strand.
ATTCATCAATAAAGGTGACAAAATACAAAGAGTTCGAAAAAGAGGCAACTTTCGCGGGCCCCATACATCGAGTGAATGACTTGGAATGGAATTGCACTTTTATTCGACTAGGATAAAAGGGGATACGATGACTCTTGGCCATATCACAAATAGCACAGGAAAAACAGATGACCGACATTCAGAGAACAAGTTAGGAAATAATTTTTTAAGGTAACCAAATGACAAATGACCAAGTCTCTTGTGCCAGAGCAAAATATTGGAAGTAGTATTATCAGGGGAAATAGTGGCAGAAGCTCGAGAAAGTAAATGATCCTCACATGCATTGACCTGGAGGTAATACAGTTTTCCATGTTTAACACCAGAACCAAGGATTTTTCGCGTACGGACGTCCCGAAATAAACAAAAGGTTGGCCAAAAAATAACAGAACAATTCAATTGTGAGGTTAGTTGGCTAACAGAGATAATAGGTTGAATTCCAAGGAAGGGACTACAAGAACAGATTTAAGGGTGAGGGAAGGGGAGAGATGCATAGTACCACGACCGATGAATGGCGATGCTACCATTAGCGGTAGTAATGGTGGATTTCGAAGAGGTAGTAAAATTGGCTAAAGCAGTGGCATCAGTAATCATGTGATCAGACGCGCCAGTATCAATGATCCATATATCATTCATAAAGTGAGCAGAAAGAGCAGTAGACTTACCCATGATACCTTCATACACAACATGAGCCCGGGGGGAAGAAACAGAGTCACTATCAGGTGTTGTAAGAAGAGCCTTGGATGGAGGATTACGGCGAGGGCGTTTGGTGAAGTCCCACCACTCGGGATATCCAATGACTTCGTAGCAGCGTGCTTTGGAATGACCAGAGCCACCACAATGGGAACAAATCAGAGTCTTGTTGGTAGGACCATCCTTGCGTGGCTTCGAAGTGGAGACAGTCAAAGGTAGATGACGAGTCTGAGTGACTAAGGCAGAGGAATCCGAAGTAGGCAGAGGGCGATTCATCGTGATACGTTGTTGAACTTCCCGGCGGACATACGCATACGTACATTCAAGGTCCAGTTTAGGCTCCTTACGCAAAATCTCCCACGAACTCGGTCAAAGTCGTCTAAACCATTGAGGAAAATATAGACTCGGAGGCGAGCTACGGTGCAATGTGTTTGGACGACCCCATCTACGGTGGTAGTCTGAGAAGTGATTCGGTGGTCGATTTCTTGAAAAATCGACAGGAGTTCGTTGTAGTAAATCGAAAGAGGTCGTCCATTTTGCTTCGTGTTGAAGGAGCGCTGGTTCAATTCAAAGAGACAGGATTCATCTGAGCTATCGTAAACGTACGAAGAGCAAAGATCCCAAATCTCATGTGCGAGATTCAAGGCGAATAAATCGCTTCATCGATTCTTGCGGAGTCATAGAGTCGATCGGCCAACTCTTGACACGTTTGTTGTCGTGACCCAAGTATCATACGTAGGATCTTCGTTCGTTGTGCTTCTTCTTCGTACCGGTGAGGTAACCGGATTTATTTCGGGCTCCGATTCGCATGTCCATCAATTGGGACCGAGAGGATAATTAGAATCATCAAGGAGTACGGTAATGGGAAGGGAGGGGCTATCTTCTTTGGATGATAATGTTCTCGTGAAGGGTGGAAGTCTCGTGATGGGGAGGAGGTGGAGTTCGGCGGTGATTGTGGAGGATCCATGGTGGAGAAGGGTTGGGAATGGGGTTGAAATTGGGGTGGGGATTTCAAACAGAGTAGTCGGTAGGGACGATGGGTGGGGAATTAATGAATAAAGAAAGATGTGTGGGCCGGGGTTTCAGGGATTTGGGAAAGGTACGATGGGTGGGTGGGGAATTAATGAATAAAGAAAGGTGTGTGGTCCAGGGGCTTTAGGTATGTGGGAATGGTACGATGGGTTCGGGATCTTACTGGTGATACCATGTTAAAAAATAACCCTTCAATGCTTTGAATACTTTTATTCATTCATTCGTACCTTAATCCAAATGGATGAGGCACCTTTATACAGATGGAAATTAACAACTTAAAGCAATAAAGTAGGAAACAACTTCTAGCAATAAAGTAGGAAACAATCCTAACAACTTGCTACTTATTTGAAACTCCTAAAATACCGGAAACAATAATTCAAACTTTAAATTAATAATTAAAAAACATATTTATTTTCAACAAATATAATATATTGTTATAATATATCAAATATGCCATGGGAGATTAAATTCTCAATGGTGCTTTGATCCTCTTTCTCCAATGTCGTCTGCGCGTGTCTCGTGATTTTGATTCTCCTTTAATATATAATGCTCCTTCCTCTGCGTCCGAATTGCGGCTCGTGCTCTGTACTGTTCTTTTTTTTTTTTTTTTTTTTTTTTTTTGTTCTCGCGGCACACCCTCTAATTTCTTGCGTCTAATGTATATTATAGCTTAGGGTTCGTGCTTTCTTTTCGCGTCTTGTGCATTCGATTCTTTTTTAATCTCCCATGGCATATTTGATATATTATAACAATATATTATATTATAAATAATATAATAATATATTATATTATATCATTTTCAATTTAATTTGCTACCCTTATTGCTTTTCCTATATTTCTCATCTCTTAGATCACATAATATCTCCTACACAAATAAATAGGATATCAATAGATTTTATGTTATAATATCATTTTATCCTATATTTAATTAAAAGATAAATAAGTACATAAAGATAATTAAATAAGTAAAAAATATTAATAAATTCAATCTAATATATTAGAATCTATACTTATTTAATTATAAAATATATACTTATCACCCTGGTTGAATTTATAATAATTGATCCCTGTTCATGCTGAGCATAGATGTTCATGGATATTTTGGAAGTGGATTTGGAAAGTTTTTCAATAATTTTGAACGAGTTCCTATTATGGCCCGGCCTTCACACTGAGTATATAAAACAATGCATGCTTTGGAAGTTTACTTTTGGAGTGGTGGTCAGAATAGATACTTTGACTTCGAAAATATTTTTTCTAAAGTTTATTGTCCAATTTTGTATGAGCGATTTGTTTTTGTTTTTTTATATGGTGAGGTTGGGTAGAGATGAGAGCACGTGTCAATTTAGGTTAATTATAGTTTTAGTCCTTTAAATTTAACATCATGTATATTTTTTCCCTATAATCTTAACATCATTAACATTGTTAGTAGAAAATGCTAAGCACCACGTTCAAATGATGGCTGAGGAGCTGGCAAATCATTGTTAAGTGTTAATTCTTCAATAAAAAATTATATTAAAACAACTTAGAGCAATTGTATTAAGATATTTAAACTTGAATATGTTTTGTCAGGTGTTTAGTCATCACTTAAAGTTGCTAAATCAGTATATTTCGTTAATAATACTAACGATATTAGAATTATGGGACGAAAAATATATTTTATAAAACTAAGAAATTAAGAACATACTTCATATAAACTTGAAAAAAATGAAAGTATACTTTGCCCCAAAATTTATTAGGAGGCATGTCATTTACGATGGTAAAAATCTCATTCACCAGGTTCAATGAAACGTTTAAACAGGTTTATTGAGTTTCTATAAGTAATTTGCCTAAAATCGGGAAAATCCCACAAAATAACTTTAAAAATTGGAAAGGACAGAATGAGGTTATTATTAATAACATCAGAAAGATGTTAGTACTCAATTTATTAATATATTAACTTTTGATCTTTAACTCAGGCTCATTCACAAGTTTTATTTATGAATTCACGATATTTCATTATGTTTTAACAACTTTTATTTATCAAGTGACAAATTAACACTATCGAGATCATTCACAAATTTTGTATGGTAATTCACGGTATTTCATTAGGTTTTAACGAGTTCTATTTAAAAAGTGCAAAATTTACACTATCGGTATTTCATAAGCTTTGTCAAGAAGTTCACGATATTTGAGTAAGTTTTAACAACTTTCGTTAACCAAGTAAAAATTTCCCATTATTAGCTTATTTACAAATTTTATTAAAGAATTTACAATATTTGATTTTGTTTTAACAACTTCCGTCAATCAAGTAACAAATTTTACACTATCAAATTATTCACAAATTTTGTTAAGAAAATTATGACATTTGGTTAGGTTTTAATGACTTTTTCCTACAAAGTAAAAAATTCATACTATAAATCCATTCACAAGTTTTATTAAGAAATCTATCATATTTAATTAGTTTTTAACAATTTTTCATCTTCCCATAAAAAAATTTACAAATTGTTAGAACTTGATACTATGACTTTTTTAATGAAAGTTATCAAACCCTAATCAAATGTCGTAAATTTTTTAATAAGATTTATGAATAATTTGATAGTGTGACTTTTTATTTGGAAAATAAAAGTTGTTAAAAGATAATGAAATTTCACGAATTCTTTAATAAAACTTGTGAATAACACCATTATGTGAATTTTTGTTAAGTGAACGGAAGTTGTTAAAACCTAACGAAATGTTATAAATTTCTTAACAAAATTTATGAATGAGTGATAGTGTAAACTTTTAACTTGGTAAACAAAAATTGTTAAAACCTAATGCTTAAGTCAAAGTTAAAGAGTTAGCTTATATATATTTGTTTGTATAATATATATTTGAAAACATTGGTAGCCCTACAACCACCATTGTTTTTTGGTAAAATAAGTGGTGAGGTTTAAATCCCACCCCCATTACTTTAGAAATATTTATTCTTGATCAAATATTCTTGTTGGAGCTCCGTTGGCCACCAGCCGCTGTCTAAGGGTGGTCACCTGTTGGCCACTGGAATTGTGGTGGCAGCCGTTAAGGTGCTTTTAAAAATATATGTGACGATATTTGTGTTATTTTCTTTAAATTTCAAAAAGATAAATTGGATTTAACACTTATTTGAAATTATGTATATTTAAAACACCCTTTTGCTTTTTTTAACCTTTTAAAAGTTGTTTTACTGGAGTTTTTCCGAAAAAGAGAGAGTTGTTATTCCAATAAAAATAACTTGGCAAGTATATCCGCAAAAGCATAATAATAAAAGGATTTTTTTGACAAATTTAAAATAGTAGCCTTCAAATCACTTGATAGATTCCCTTTTGTACAGGCATGCATCTACTTGACAAGTAGCATCAAACACACAACCCTATAGCCGAAGCATTGGTGCCCCGAGTTAAAAATTAATTGTATTTGTAACATGCAATATAAAAATCTAAACAAGTTATTAATTTAGATTTAAAACTTCTTTTCATCAAACAAAGGGTAGAAAGTTTCACATCTCCATTATGCATGGCCATTAATTTTATCTAATGAAAACATGTTTAAATTATAAAATATGTAATTACCTACAATATAAAAACTTGTATGCATCAAATTTTTTATGAGCTTCGTTATTGTTATAAATAATCAGAAAATTCTCATTAACTATCAAATGAAGTAATAAGTATATAACACATGCCTTCTATTTATAAGCATAACTTTACAATATCAGTATATTATATATCTACAAATTTGATAACAATAAAAGATAATCGAGGGATACTAAAGATAATAGAGATATATGGACATCCATATAAATATTAGATTTATAACAGTTATGATATTTTTTTTTTTTTTATAGATTTCTTGTAAATATATGAGAGTTGTATAGGTTTGAATTAAAATATTAGTCTGCTAGTCGCATACATAACTATTGTGAAAAAAAGATAGCAAAAGAATTTTGAAATTGTAAAATTTTAAATAAGTTATTTATAAGAAATGAGTGATAAATTATTCATAAAGTTTCGTCATTCTCTTGTAAAATTTTAGTGATAAATTTAATTTGAGATTTTATATTTTTAAAATTATTTTTCTGTGATTTTTTTCCTTTGTTTAATAAAATGAGTTGACCAAAGCTGGCTAAATCCAATGCTGAGCAAGGGGATGGTTGGCTGGCTTGTTGTCACGCACTGCAAGGAATGTTGGATATTTTGCGTGCAAGACACTCTGCATTAAAGGAAAGTTTAGACTTGTCAGATGGCAAAGTCTAGAATCTTTTTGAATATTGTAGGTATATATACATAGAGGTAGAATTGTAAGGAGAATTCTAGAATCTCTCGGGTAAAGATAAATATCTAGATATTTGTGGGGAAGGTTCTGGAGAATCAATCTCCACCGTAGGATGATTTTGATCTTGACCGTTCATTGAGGAGGTGGTAGGCTATAAATAAGGGTGCCCTCCTCATTTGTAAACCATCAAAGGGAATTGAGTCATTTCACATTTAAGAGTTCTCTTTCTTTCTCTAAAATTCTCTTAGTCGTTGCTTTCCTTGCCAACTTATGAGGGTTCGGCTGACTTAGCGAAGATCGAGAGGGGTGATCAAGCTAAAGCCGGTACGGTATTTGGGAGATCAAGTCCAAAGCCGTGACAAAGTGGTATCAGAGCCAGGTTCGGAGCAGCTAGGTTCGAAGTTGTGAATGTGGTTCGTAGGCAAGAATGTTTGGTACGACTGAGGAAGTTGTTGTGGCTGAAGAAGAAAGGGGTAGAGAGACCTAACTTGCTCATGAAGCAAAGAAGACCCGAGGATAAAGTAAGTCCGCCAAGCCTCAGATATTGCCACATTGATGGTAAAGGTGGAGGCTTTGGAGGAGGCCTTACACGGGGTGGCTAATAGAGTGGACAAGGTGGAAGGTGACTTTGAGACATTGAAACTCACACCTTAGGCCAATTATGCAACTTGAGGTCAAATGTTGATTCGCACCTCAATGTCGAGGAGGAACGAGATGAGTCTATGAGGCGACTTGAGGCAAAGGTAATGGATGCCATTACAGCCATGCAAGGGCAGCTTAACTCTCTAAAGACTTCTTTGGAGAGACAAACTAAGACTCCGTTGGTAGGTGGTACCAGTGGAGTAAGGGAAGTGATGTTGGATCTCCCTAAGACGAAAGGATTTCAAGGCATTCGTGATGCCAAGGAGGTTGAGAACTTTTTGTGGCAAATGGAGAGATATGCTGAAGCATGAACTTGGCCGATAACGCAACCAAGGTACACACTGCTTCCTTATTCCTTATTGATAATGCTATGTTATGATGGCGTAAGAAGCATGCAGACATAGAGAGGGGCATTTGCACGATTAAGACATGGGAAGATTTGAAAAGGGAACTAAAGAAGCAATTTTATCCCAAGAATGTGGTATATGTGGCTCGAAAGAAGTTGAGGGAACTTAAACACAAGACCTCGATTCAAGACTATGTAAGGGACTTCACTACCCTTACATTGCAAATCCCTAATCTTAGCAGCAAGGAAACGTTGTTCTACTTTGTAGACGGTCTTCAGAATTGGGCCAAACATGAACTTCAATGGCGTGGAGTGACAAATGTGGATGAAGACATAGCCATCGCCGAGAGCCTTACTGATTATCAAAAGGGAGAAAAAGGTGAGCTTTCCGAACCTAAGTCTTATTAACCTAAACAAGGGAACAGTGGGGCAGACAAGGGTAAGAAGTTCACTAAGGAAGGAACTAGTAAATCCTTCCAAAGGAACAAATTTGAAGAGAAGAAGAGGACAATAAGCTGCTAGGTATGCAAAGGGCCACATTACATAAACAAGTGCCCCAAGCTTGGTAGCTTGTCAGCTATCATTGAAGGGAAAGATGGATCTGGTGAAGAAGAGCTGAGCATGCGAATGAGATCTCTTAGAATCCTGAATGCTTTGAAAGCTAAACACGGGGAACCTATTCTGAGGAGTAGAGGCCTCAATATGTGGAAGCGACGTTGAATGGGAAGCCAGTGAAGGTGATGTTGGACACCGGGGTGACCCATAACTTTATTATTCGGAAGAGGCCAAGAGGGTTGGTCTCTCAATTACTCAGGTACGAAGTGGATGGTGGAAGACTGTCAACACTTCTGCCAAACCTCTTGAGGGTGTAGCTCATAGAGTGGAGCTATGCATTGGTACATGGAAGGGGACCGTAGATCTGTTAGTTGCCCCTATGGATGATTTCGATGTTGTATTGGGTCTGGATTTTTTGTGCAAGGCAAAAGTAGTCCTTATGCCAGGTGAAGATTCATCGTGCATCCTTGAAAAGGGGATTGGTTGCACAGTACCTACAATAACCAATGATCGGGAGGTTCACTTGACAGTTATGAAGGGACTTGGGAGTGGGGAAGTCACCTACCTTGCGCTTTGAAGGTGGTGGATCCTGATGTGGAGGATCATGGGAATCTTCCCCCTGTCTTGAAGAGGAATGAAGACCTCATGCTACCAAGATTCCAGGAAAGGTTGCCACCTAGATGAGAGGTAGACCACAGGAGGGAGTACAAAGTTGGTACGGCTAATGTTGTGGATAAGATCCTTCTCAGACAAAATTACCAAGAGGAGAAAGAAGGTTGTGGATAGGAAGAAGCGAGTCTCTGAATACCAAGTAGGAGACAAGGTGATGGTGAAGCTCTTTCTTTAGCAACTTAAGGTGTTTCAAAAGGAGCATAAGGGCCTTATCGACAAGTATAAAGGCCTGTTCGAGATCATGGGAAGAGTAGGAAAGGTTTATTACAAGCTGGACCTACCTATACACTTGAAGATACATCCTATCTTTCATGGTGGTATGCTCAAACCCTTTCATGAAGATAAGGGTGATCCTGATTTGGCTAGGGACGAGTCCGTGACTAGGACATCACCAGATTAGATGGGGGAGAGTGTCACGCACTGCAAGGAACGCTGGATATTTTGTGTGCTAAGACATTTTGCATTCAAGGAAGGTTTAGACCTGTCAGATGGCAAAGTCCAGAATCTTCTTGAATATTGTAGATATATGTACATAGAGGTAGAATTGTATGGAGAATTCTAGAATCTCTCGTGTAAAGATAAATATCTAGATATTTGTGGGGAAGGTTTTGAAGAATCAATCTTCACCGTAGGATGATTTTGATCTTGACCGTTCTTTGAGGAGGTGGTAGGCTATAAATAGGGGTTACCTCCTCATTTATAAACCATCCAAGGGAATTGAGTCATTTTACATTTAAGAGTTCTCTTTCTCTCTCTAAAATTCTCTTAGTCTTTGCTTTCTTTGCCTACTTGTGAGAATTCAGCTAACTTAACGAAGATGAAGAGGGGTGATCAAACTAAGACCGATACTGTATTTGAGAGATCAAGTTCAAAACATTGTGCTCTCACGCCTTGTTCTCACTCTACTTAGCTTTGCTTGGCGTCTTACCGCTCACGACATAAAACGTTAACCGGTGTTTCCCCATCTATTCGCAGAAGGCGTTATTAGCTGAAAATTCGTTCAATTTTCTCACTCCCCAGTCACCACCGCTTCACACAATCACACCCCTTTAGGCCTTTACCTCTTTTCCTTTTCTGCTTCCCTTTTGTAAAAATATTTCCTTTCTCTATTTTGTATTCCCATATAAAAACAAGAAACGCAAGAACCTTGACAACGGATCTTCCGCAATCATTCATTCCTATCCCTCTCCGCAGCTCTTTGATTCTCTCCACCTCCGGCTTAGTCTTGTCGGATCAGATACCAGGAGGGACTGAAAACGACGAGAACTGGGCCGACATCATGGTTGAAACCAGGCGCAGCTCCTCTTCTGCCAAGCGCTCTATCTCTTCACCCCCTCCCTCCAACGCCAAACGATCTAAGGTAATTTTGGTTTTTTACCTTTTTGTGGTTTTCAGCATGTGTCGATGTCGATTTCCTCATGGCTCGTCTGGTTATGTGGTATTCGTCCCAATTCGAGTTATCTCTTCATCGATTTCTGCTGGGTCTTGATTGATGGGTCATTCATAACCTAGGTGTCCGAGGATGCGTCCTCAACCAGTCTCCCATCGGCTGAAATTTTTGGCCAGGTCAACGAATCTGGGAATGAATCTCGAGAACCGGAGCTACGGCCGTCTGATCTGCCAGATGCCGATTCGGTGAAGGCTGTAGACCTGAGCGACGCGAGGTTACCTGATAAATCCCCTGCAGCGGCTGTCGAAGGCGAGGCTCTGGTGTCACCGGGGTCTTCAGGTGCGAAAGTGGCTTCTTTTTTATGTTTTTTGTGATTTTGTAGTATTGATTGTTGTTTGGCTGCATGCATGCTGTTTTTGCTGATTAGTCCTATAATATGGCAAGCTCAGATGTTACTGCGGTGGAAGCGGAGAAATCAAAGTCTGTTGGCGTGGTGGCGCATGGGCGGTCGAAGAAACGCCTATCGAAATCCACAAAATCGAGCGCCAAGGCTGCATGGGGAAAGCTTCTTTCTCAGTCCTCTCAGGTGTCTTTTCCACTCCTTTCGAGATTTTTATGCTCTCTTTTGATTTTAGTCCCCCCCTCCCGGCGCCTCGAATCCCAAAAGAGGAGTACTTCCGTCTCACAGATGCAAGAGGAAAGCATCTGCAAGATGTCTTCTCTTAATTTTAAGATTTCAAGGCTAATGAATTTGAGTTGGTCTCGACTCTTAAATGTCCAACGCTGCATGCTTCAGCGTAATACCGTTTTAGTTGTTATGAAGCTTGCCTGTAAATTTCGTGGGTATAAGTTGATGGTCATTTTGCAGTGCCCAAAATTACTTAGTAGGTTTCAGTCCGTCCTGGAGGAGTGAGCCAGTGGTATAAAGAAGTTAATGACTTAAAGGCGCCGTTTTGGCATCTTCCTTTTTGCCAAAATTGACACGTTAGAAAATCTTTTTGTGCATCTCAAAACTGAAGTTTTTGTTCTTGGTTATATCTGATAATTAGCATTTCAGCCATTAGGTACATTTTCAACTTCGTGCAAAATGATTTTATATTACTTGATCTTAGTGTGGAGAATTGTATCCCTGATGGGTCTTGTTTTCGTTCGTGGATCTAATGGACGGGAATTTGTTTATTGGGACTTGAATATTGATTGACTCTGTTGCAGTCTGAGTGGATAAATTCTTTAACATTTTATGCAAGGGTTCAAATTTTGTGTAGTTGATATCAAATTGTCATTGGGAAATCAAGCGTGAACAAGGATGTAAGGGAAAAAGGGGAGAGGAATTCATTTGCACCCTTTCACCCATTGATTGGCTGTCCTGTCAAATTGAAAGTTCTTTTTGGTCAATGTGATCAAAACACACACACACTCAACACCCTTTGTATTCAATTTTCCTTTGTGCAAACATCTTTTTCAATATGGTCTTGCTTATCAGGAGAATTGAAAAATTTAATGATTTATGTTTTTACCCTGTTATTGCTGGTTTTATTGTCATGTAAAATGGAAGGATATAAAGGATGCTCGATTAACAATTTTTGGCATATAGATGATTATTTCTTTTGTTGCAATACTTCTTGTATGTGGTCATAAAACCGATTGAAAGTAAAAGAATCGATATTTTAATTCCCCTTCTTTTAATTTCACTTTGTTCTAACTTTCCAATGATGGAATTTTTTTCAAATGTCGGTGATGTGTAGGTTTGGGATTTAATCTTTTTTATATTTTTCCTCTTGTGCCTATCCAGAATCCTCATCTGTCCATGTACGGACCCTTCACTGTTGGTCAAGGACGTCAGTGTGATTTATGTCTTAAAGATCCTGCTGTTAGTAATGTTTTGTGCAAATTGAAGCACATAGAGGTAAAGCTTCCTCCTTTATCTCTTGAAATGTGAGTTAGGCAGCTCAATAACTTAGGGTCTATCTTCTGTCAAGTTTATCATAAAAAAGTGATAAAAACAGTTATATTTTTATTCTTGCTGGAAGATGAGATGTTAATTTTTAAGAGTTATGAGTATCAATACTTTTTCAGCTTCAACGACAGGTCCTACTTTTATGCAAACTAATGGAGATTGCTTCGCATCTTTAACTTACCTCTGACCATGATTGTTACTTTAACTCTGTAGCGCGGAGGTTCATCTGTTGCATTACTGGAAGTTTTAGGAGGTAAAGGTGTTGTCCAAGTCAATGGCAGGAACTACCATAAAAATTCCCGTGTGATCTTAAGTGGTGGCGATGAAGTGGTCTTCTGTTCTTCTGGCAAGCATGCTTATGTATCCTTTTACAGATGTTTCATTTGCCACCTGTAGGAGAACTTGTCTGCTTCCATTTTTTTGGTTTTTATTTGCTTCTTTGTTCATTCTTCTTTGCAAGCTTCTGTGTGTGCCTGTGGGAGGAAAACCATTAGCAATGCATTCTGTCTGGTTCCATTTTTCATTTTTAGTGCCTATATTGTTCTCAAATATCTATTATAAAAATTTTTGGGGGTTCCTTAGCTTGGAAAATAGATTTTTCAACAGCTCTCCAATAATAATATAACTACAACAGGGGTACCCCCTTCTGTTAGTATATTAGAAGCCCCAAGTGCACAGATTAAGGGAATGCGAATTGAAGGATCTGGGGACTCTTCGGCTGTTGCAGGAGCATCGATATTAGCATCTTTATCTGACCTTCATAAAGATTTATCTCTTCCACCTCCTGCCAAAACTGGCGAGAATGCCACCCAGAATGCTGAGGTTTTGTCTGTAACTTCTGGCCATAGGGATGATAGCGGGGACAATGAATTGAAGGATGCCACCAAAAATGATGATTCAACTGAAGGTATTTTATCTGAGAAAACCGTTCTTCCACCCTCTGCTGCCGCCAATGAAAACCCTTGTCTTGACAGCACGGGACTAGATGCTGGTGTGGATGCAGATGTTGGGAAAGTAAATGGGGCTACCTATGAATTAAGGCCACTGTTGCGCATGCTTGCTGGTTCTAGTACTGAATTTGATTTGGGTGGTAGCATTTCCAAAATATTGGAAGAGCGGAGGGATTTAAGAGAACTCCTTAAGGATTTTGACCCCCCTACAATCTTGGCATCAACAAGGCGGCAAGCATTTAAGGAGAGTTTACAACAAGGAATTTTAAATCCTGATGATACTGATGTCTCATTTGAAACTTTCCCATACTTTCTAAGGTGCAAACATATTTTTCATGTAGAAGTGCTAGTGCTTAATGCTTAATGCTTGTGAGATGTTGAAATATGATTATGACATTTGTAGCATGGTTTCTTGTCTTGTTACAGTGATACAACAAAGAATGTTTTGATTGCTTCTACATACATTCATTTGAAGTGCAATGGTTTTGCAAAGTATGCTTCAGATCTCCCTTCTGTGTGCCCAAGAATATTGTTATCTGGTCCTGCAGGTGGTGATGCCATTTTTGTTTATGTTCTGTTTTTCCTTTTTCAGTGGAGTGGCAATTTAATTCTAGATTTAACCTTTTGTAGGTTCCGAGATATATCAGGAAACTTTGTCAAAGGCTCTCGCAAAGCATTTTGGTGCCAGGCTACTGATTGTAGATTCTCTTTCATTGCCTGGTGTATGTTTTCTCAGTCATTAATTAGTTAATTTGTTGGAGGTTTTGTTGATTGCTACATTACTAAAGAGTTTTATGCTCTAGTCAGCCTATTTTTACCTGAGATTGCTTTCTTGATTTTGTTCAGACATGGCTTGATCCCAGTTTTGCGCTGAGATAATAGTTCAATGATTGTTTTATTGTGCAACTAATTTTGCAGGGAACGCCACCAAAGGAGTCTGATTCTTCTAAAGAAAGTTCTAGGCCTGAGAGAGCATCTATGTTTACAAAGCGAAGTGCACAGGCTGCTACATTACAGCATAAGAAGCCAACTTCTAGTGTTGATGCTGAGATTGTAGGAGGATCAACATTAAGTTCTCAGGCCATGCTGAAGCAAGAGGTATCTACTGCATCATCTAAGGGCTCTACCATAAAAACAGGTATGCTTTTCTGTCAGTATAATTACCCATGATCTTCATGTTAAACTGCCTATTACCATTCACAATTATGCTTGGTCGCAGTTTTAACACATTAATGAGATTATACTTGAAATAAATTGCAGGTGACAGAGTTAAATTCGTTGGTAATGTTCCTTCAGCCAGTATTTCGCTGACAAACTATCCTTCCAGGTAATGTGTTATAAAAAAAATTACAAGCATCAATATTTTTCAGTCTGTGTCTCATTGGTTGATCAGATATTGTAGAGGTGTAACATTTCTCCAGTCATTTTTAAGTAGCATATGCTTGCAAGCGATTGTAAATTCTAAATTATATGCCTTTAGAGACTGGCAAGGAATTTGTGCTCTTTCTGTGGGTAAAATATGTATATTTCTTAAAAGAAACTGCATAACCTTGTTGCATACTATTCTATCATTTGTTTGGGTCAGATGTTTGAGATCTTTGCTTTTTGTACCTGTTCTTGTGGAAAGTTAAATTTTACTGTCTTTGGGCAGGGGCCCGAGCTATGGCTCCCGAGGAAAAGTTGTTCTTGCTTTTGAAGAAAATGGGTCATCAAAAATTGGAGTCAGGTTTGATAAGTCAATTCCAGATGGCACTGATCTTGGAGGCCTTTGTGAAGATGATCGGGGTTTTTTTTGTTCTGGTGATTAACTTTATTATGTTTGCCCTCCTGTGTCTGCATCCACCCCTTTGCAATTTGCTATTTTGTGTTAAAAGTTTGAAAATGATTTATGCTCTATATTGCAGCTAATCATTTACAACGAGTTGATGGTTCTGGAGTAGATGACAATGACAAGCTTGCAATAAATGAAATTTTTGAGGTGGCTACAATGTTATATTTGTTATAAAGATCTGCCTTTATTCTTGCTGAAGTATATTTATCTTGCTCCTATGCTGTTTATGTACATAGGTTGCCTCCAATCAAAGCAGAAGTGGTTCGCTAGTGTTGTTCATGAAAGATATAGAGAAAGCAATGGTTGGAAACACTGATGTTTTGAAGAGTAAATTGGAAAGCTTGCATCCAAATGTTGTTGTGATTGGCTCGCATACCCAGCCAGACAATCGCAAGGAGAAGGTGATGTTTAATGATTTTATTAGTCAGCTTTTTTACAATCTAAGAAAAGTTGCTGCTTCTAATGTTAATGCTACCATCTTTATGCTTGCAGACCCACCCAGGTGGCCTTCTGTTTACAAAGTTTGGGAGCAATCAGACTGCTCTGCTTGACCTTGCATTTCCGGTACAATCATCTACCTTGCTGAAAACGTGATATATTTCTATATCCTAGAGATATGTTCCTTGTCATTGTCTGCAACTGCATATTTTGTCTGCTGACCTATGGTTTTAATTTGTGATTAGTCCACTTGTGATTAAGGCTGTGTTTTACCTTTTTTAGTCATTTTCCTTTTTTGCTTTCACATGACCAGTAATTTGCATCTTGTGACATTGCATAATTTTCTTCACCATTATCTTCTAATCATATGGTGCATTAATTTGTTGAGTGATGATTGTGTGTATTTCAAGTTGCAAAGTCGTTTGATTATGGGAGGTGCATTTGCTTACATTACCTAGATGTATTATTTTCATCTTTGGGTTAGGGCAGTGATAGTAAGAGTCAGAGAAGGGGATAGACTGCCTATTTTTCTATTGCCTAGTTAATTTTATGTTTATGGAGGTGAGAGATCTGACTCCAGGTGATTGGATGACTCCAGTGGGTTGTGATGCTCATAGGTTTTTATTAATTTCCTAAGATGAATTTACTATGATACACATTCATAGGACGGTCTAATGTAATTTGATTTGGAGATTGTTGGAAAGCTGAAATGGAACCTTAAAGGTCGCAGACAAGTACTTATATTTTTATGCTTTGCTTAATTTTTGCCCCTTACCCCTCCCAAAAGAAAATGTACATTGTCCTGCTATTTTGAATGCAAAATGGCTTATTTCTTTCCGGGACATTAACAATTTGTTCTAGTACAATATTATACAGTCTTTAGTTTTTTGTCCTGCGAAGAGTTAAGTAACAGCAGATTTCCTGTTCTCAGGATAATTTTAGCAGACTTCATGATAGGAGCAAAGAAACCCCCAAAACAATGAAGCAACTTAGTCGCCTTTTCCCCAACAAAGTGACAATACAGCTGCCTCAGGTATCCTGAAGTTTAATGTTCATCAATTCTGTGGCTATCTACATGTCATGGTGTACAATATCATTTGCAACTTGTGCCATTGTGCAGGATGAGGCTTTGCTTTCTGATTGGAAACAGCAGTTGGAACGAGATGTTGAAACTATGAAGACACAGTCAAATGTTGCCAGCATTCGTACCGTAAGTATAGCAGTTTCTCCAGCTGATTTTTCTTGTGCCTCTACCTTACTTTGCTTCCTTCTGTTGCATTTTGTGTACGATGTGCTTAGTTTTTGATGAAACCTGTTATATTGTGAGTTGGTTTGAACTTTGGACTATAGAGTATGTCGCATGACGTTTATTACTTGTATGGGATGAATAATTCTTACTTTTGGATGAAACTCTACCCTTGAAAGTCCATCTGTTTCTATCTTGTTTTGCCTTGTTTTTTTGACACGCATTGGCTTCATGCTAGGTTGTGTTTTTCTAGGTAAAATAAGGAAAACTTATGTTACATAATAGAATGACCTTTTCAAGTTTTTTTTGATCTGGTGTTTTCTGTTATTTTGTAGAATTCACTTCGATTTAGAATTTTTTTGAATATTGTATATTATTTGTAACACATCTTAATAGACCCTTCAATGATTTCAGGTTCTCAACAGGTTTGGATTGGATTGCCCTGATCTTGAGAGACTCTGCATTAAAGATCAAGCCCTAACAACTGAAAGTAAGTATATCTAAATGAAGTGCTTCCATCGTGCACAATATTAAGATTTGATGCAAGTGCTTTCGTTGATATCTCAATATTATTTCTCTAGGTGTGGAAAAAGTCATCGGCTGGGCTATAAGTCATCATTTTATGCATCAATCGGAAGGTTCAATCAAAGACTCTAAGCTTGTGATATCTACTGAGAGGTTGTACTCATCATTTATGGTCATCTTCATATTTTATATAAAAAATTGAGTGACAAAATATAGCTGTTTATCCTTGAACATATTTTTAATAGTGTTTTATCTTTTATTGCCACAGCATTAAGTATGGGTTGAACATTCTACAGGGCATTCTAAGTGAAAACAAGAACTTGAAGAAATCACTCAAGGTAATATTATCTTTTACTGCTATACACTTGTGTAATTCTTACAATAATTACTAGGGTATTGATTACATAAAATTCTTTCTTTCTTTTTTTTTTCTTTTTTTTTTGGTTTCATCTAGTCTGTTTACTCTGAACAGATTGAATTATGTTGTTGATACCTTTCAATTATAAGTCAAGTTTACTGTTGATGAGAATGTAATGAAATTCTGAGTGATTTATCTGGCAAGGTTTCCATTTTCTTTTTTCGCTCTAGTTTCTGGGCACTGTACTGGGATCCTTTTTATTTATTTATTTATTTATTTTTGTTACAGGATGTGGTTACTGAGAATGAATTTGAGAAAAAGCTTCTTGCTGATGTTATTCCGCCCACTGATATTGGGGTCACCTTTGATGATATTGGAGCCTTGGAAAATGTAAAGGACACCTTGAAGGAATTGGTCATGCTTCCTCTTCAGAGGCCTGAATTGTTCTGCAAGGGACAGTTGACTAAGGTGGGAAGTTTTTCTTTTTGGCTATCTGAACCTATTCTGAAGTTGTTCATGCCATATGTTTAGCTTCTCACTGCAATTTTAATTATTGCAGCCTTGCAAGGGAATATTGCTCTTTGGCCCCCCTGGTACTGGGAAAACAATGCTTGCAAAAGCTGTAGCAACTGAGGCTGGAGCAAATTTCATCAACATCTCAATGTCAAGTATCACTTCAAAGGTATCAATCTTACTAATGAATTGTTCTTTATGCGGTTTTCTTATTTTCTTTCACTGTCTGAGACAGAAATCACCATGAGTTCATTGCAGTGGTTTGGTGAAGGAGAGAAGTATGTCAAAGCAGTCTTTTCTCTAGCAAGCAAAATTGCACCAAGTGTTATTTTTGTTGATGAGGTCAGTATTATGCATCATCTATACCTTGCGAAATATTATGTTGCTTGCTTCTTGTGTGATGGTAGTTGTCATGCCTGTTTCAAGTTCTTGCTGATCATGTTTGGTTTGTTGAGCTCTGGCAGGTTGATAGCATGTTAGGAAGACGTGAGAATCCTGGTGAGCATGAAGCTATGCGTAAGATGAAGAATGAGTTTATGGTGAACTGGGATGGTTTGCGTACAAAGGATAAAGAGCGTATACTTGTTCTTGCTGCGACAAATAGGCCTTTTGACCTTGATGAGGCTGTTATTAGGAGGCTTCCCCGAAGGTAAGCATTTGTTTTATTTAATTCTTGATATATTTGTTATACAGATTGTATACTCTCAACTTATATTTTTATTCAATGTACAGATTGATGGTTAATTTGCCAGATGCTCCGAACAGAGAGAAAATTCTTAGAGTCATCTTAGCAAAAGAAGATTTGGCGCCTGATGTTGAGTTGGAAGCAATTGCAAATATGACCGATGGATATTCAGGAAGTGACTTAAAGGTTGTCTTTCTGTTCTTTGTTTTCTTTAGTTCTTGGATGAGAAGCTTTCTGCTTATATATCCTCATTATGTTATGCTTTTGGCTGCAGAATCTGTGTGTTACAGCGGCTCACTGTCCAATTAGAGAAATCTTGGAGAAGGAAAAGAAGGTTAGTTCGTAATGATAGTTTTCTCTTTTTTGTTTAATTTGTAAGTATCTTGGCTGAGGGTCTCATTGCTGTTCATCCTCTTGGTTATATGTTTTTTATTTCTATGAATTGCATCAAGTTTCATGAATGCAGCAATCTTAAGATAATTGCCTCATATGTTGATCAATAGCTCATGTGTTGCATATCTTGTGAGCTCTTGCCTATATTTCAAGAGTATTAGAAGATTTTGCATGGAATTCAAATAGTATAATTTTGTACTGGCTTGACTCTTGTGAATTTTTTCCCCCTCTTCTCTTCTACCTAACTAGTATAGGCGTTTGCAAAATGATTTAAAACGGTTAAAGCTTCTCCTAGGATTAAAATATCAGTTCAGGAATTTTACTCTGCAGTAAATGATAAGAATGAAAAAAGTTCATGGCAAAAAAATGGGATTTGATAACAAATGCATTTTAAACAAACTATTCTTTATTACATGAAAATACACCAAGAATAAAAATTGAAGTAACTAGAGTGAACAAAAGTTAAAGGTCATTAATACGGCATTGTTCATATGGAGGCCTTTAAACTAATTACCATGTAATGATGCTTACGTTTGAAAATTTGCTGCGCTTAAGGTTTGTTTGAAAATGAGATCTTTTGTTGTCCTTACATGGAAACCAATATTTTTTTGGTTGTGTTATGCATGAGGTTTGGTATGTGCATTTAAATCTTTGCATTTCTTCATCTGGTATGTGCATTATAGTTTAGAGCCTTTTGATCTCTTCCTCACTTTGACAAAGACTGATCTTTCAGGAGAGAAGTTTGGCGTTATCTGAGAACAGACCCTTACCTGCATTATGTAGCGGTGCGGACATTCGACCCTTAAAGATGGAAGATTTCAAGTATGCACATGAGCAGGTATATTAATTTTGTTATCCTAGTTTTCTTGGTTTTCTTCTTTTTTATTTCCTTTTTTGGTGGGGGAAAATGGGGAAGTTTGGTTATTTCCTGATTAGTGAGACTTGGTGTCGTGCTCCATTGGTTAAGATGATGAAAATAGAACATAATTTGAGAGTGACGTATGTGTTGTGTGTGCATGCAGGTGTGTGCAAGTGTGTCATCGGAATCAACAAATATGAATGAACTACTCCAATGGAATGACCTTTACGGAGAAGGCGGATCCAGAAAAATGAGATCTCTGAGCTATTTCATGTAAATCTGTATAGCATACCTTGCTTAGATTATTCTTCTCTTTTTCTGTCACCCCAAAATGCTGCAACGAGGTGAGCGACCAACAGGTATGGTAAGTTCCTTAGTTGGTCCTGCCTCCATTGTATCATATCTATAGTTTTTTACCCTTTTTTCTCCCTTCTCCCTCCCCTCCCCTCCCCCCTGTATCCTATTCTGTGCCCAAAAGTTTTCAACCTTCGTTGAGTAGATTATCATTGCAGTTTCATCGCCATTAA
This sequence comes from Acacia acuminata, assembly GCA_019022655.1. Classification (NCBI taxonomy): domain Eukaryota; kingdom Viridiplantae; phylum Streptophyta; class Magnoliopsida; order Fabales; family Fabaceae; genus Acacia; species Acacia acuminata. Next base: position 1,573,990 of record JAFJYI010000138.1, read on the forward strand.
AATAATATATCTTATTTTTAGGGCTCATCCTTTGCCTTGTCAATCCCTCCCCTTGAATGAGTCTTAACTGTGGGGTTGCCCTGTTTTGGGCTCTCCCTATGTATATCCCATATATTTAAAAGCAATTACAAGTCTTATTTTTGCGAGTCGGATTATTGTTTTCAACCGAACAGATATTTGTTAGCAATGGCGTTAAGTTATTATATTTTATTTTATTAAGAATTTAAATATTAATTTATGGTAAAAACATTTCTCTAGTAACCTTTAAAACTGCGTTGTTTTGAATTTTGAATTAATGAAGGTGTGTTTGTAATTTTAAGTGAATTAATGAAGGGTGTAAAATTATAAAAACATCCTTCATTAATCTAAAATGACATAGTTTTGAGGTCAAACTCATAGTCCGCCTCATTTAATTTTAAATAGGTATGGGTTAACATATATTAATATCTTAACCCATTTAAACTCGTGTAAATCGGTGGACTAACCGGGTTTTGGTAATCAATTTACATTTGATTTGTTTATTTTTCTTTTAAAAAAACATACATAAGCATTAATTAAGTATCTATTCAAATTCATCATTCCAATTTATGAAATCTGAATCTTCAAAGTTCCATAATTACAATTTACGCAAAACAACATAAACATAAATTTAGACAAATGTCATCATTATATAATTTTGATGTTTAAACTTTAACTTTTAAATTAAAACATTACAACCATAAGTTCATAGATTAATAAAATGGCATGCTTTTATTGAATCTGCATGCTTCATCAGTCTTCATCATCTTTAGATTCACTTGAAAGAATTTAGTATTCGACCTAGTACTAAAAGCTAATTTTGAAAATATTGTAGATACTAGTATACCCAACAAATCACGTGCCAACAGATTTAAAATTTGATACTTGGAAGCGTTCACTCTCCACCATGCTAAAACATCAAATTGTGGATCTTGAAAGTATGAATATATTCAACCACGTCTAAAATCTTCTCTACATTACATGTATAGTCAATAGCAACTTATAAGTTCGAATAGATAGAGCCATCGAGAGAAAAAGTGAGCGAGATTGAGAGTTGATGGACAATATGATTATGGATTAGAGGTGGTAATACTCGAATAGGAAGGAATTCAGGGAATGCTTTATGCGAAATGCGGAATGGGATGTGTAGTTAATAGAATAAAATTACACTAAATGGGTGGGTATGACAGCCCATAGGTGTACCCATAACCCACCCATTTAAATCTTAAGTGGGCGGGTTTTAACTCAACCCATTATAAAGTCTTTTTGGGCGGGCTTTATATGGCCCAATTGCACTGGGTTTTGGACGGGTTCATGGGTTATGGTTTCATGTTCAGCCTTAACCGTAGGTGAGATTTAATGTATTTAGTCTTTCATTTTGATTACCGTACGTATTTGAAATTATAATTATTGCTTCAAGGTTATCTGAGGAATAAAACTTAAGAATGGTGCATGAGGTAAATATTATTACACGACTGACATTATTTTTAGTACTAAATGAAAGACCCGTTTAATTCTTTTCAAGAAGATTAAAGAAGTCAATTAAATTATTTATAAGTCTTATATTTATTTTTTCCTCTAAACTAATTTATCTACTTGTAAAATGATAAATAATTTAGTCATATATACGATATTATTAACTAACTTATTTAGTTTCTCTAATATTTAAAAAATAATAATTAGATCTTATATGTAGGATTAAATATTTGTTGATTCCAACTATATGCACGTTTACAAGCATGCTATTACAATATTATAGAATGCAGAATATAGTATGATTTTTATTATCTATTGAGATTTTAAAATATGAACGCCTAGATTTTGCACAGAATATTGAGTACTTATTTGCCATTTACTTTTTGGCTTGGGCACCAAAATAGCGACTGACAGTAAAGAGGGTGACAATATAAAAAACTAGGCAGAAAAAGATTGTCCGAACTTGATTTTCTTTAGATACAAATGAAGACCATAATAATAGAATCCAAAGAATCTTGTGTTTTTGGATAACTGAAAAAAATTTGGAATCAAAATTATGGTTCAAAAAATTACCCAAACACTTTTTTTTTTTTTTTTTTGGATACAAACACTTGAAAAAAGTACTTTTGATTTAAAGTTAGCCAAACACTGTAATTCTGCGTAAAACCATGGGTTGTCCTTCTTTCTTTCTTTTTTTCATTTTTTAAAAAACTTTTTCAGAAGCTATTCTTTTTTTTTGCATAACAACGGCAAGCCATAGCTTGAAATGATAGTAAGAGTTAGACCATGGAGGTCTAACCCAAATACAATACAAAAGGTCAACCACTAAGACCGGCAGGCCAATTGGTCCTTCAGAACGATATCACGACACCCTGCAGGAACGGTTGGAATAAGAGTTGCTTCCGCATCCGCCGGACCATTATGCCCTTCTTTAGCCAAATAATCGGCACACGCAATGTTGTCCCTTGAGGTATAGAACAGTTTGACGTCCCAATCTCGGAAAAGCAAATCTCTGATGTTCCCAATGAGGTCCCTTAGAGGATGATCAGCGTATGCACCGTCTCTCATGAGAATATTGATTGCATCCAAAGAATCTGAGTAAATAAGAATTTGCTGGTGGCCCAACCTATGAGCCATTGTTAGGCCAAGCTCAATGGCGTATAGCTCCGCCTCAATAACCGTTTGAAGGCCTAGGGCCTTGTTGAACCCCATCAGCCAATTTCCACGGGAGTCCCTGATTACACCTCCGCATGCCGCTTGAAATTGCTGCCGAACTGATCCATCAACGTCTATGCGGACCTCGTTCCCCATAGGAGGGGTCCAAGACCTTTCCTGATTCCTGTGAAGTTGGAAAATTTGGTGAGATAAATTATAATTAGTACTACTTTCCGATAGGAGATAATGACACAAGTGAAGCAACTCCCTGGTATGTATGGATAGCCCTTGGAATAGGGCTTTGCATCTAGAACTCCAGAGAATCCAGCATCCTAAACTAAAAATTCTCGACCAAGGGAAGTCCTGAAACTTCCCCTTTCCTGGCTTGTGTTTGATGTTCCAATTGAGCCAACCCTGTAATGTACCTGCAAAAAACTGGGAAACATAGTTAGGATTCAAAATTTCTTTCCAAAAGTTCCTTGCCCTGTCACAATCCCTAATCACATGAATCACAGTCTCATCCCTATTGCAGTGAAAAGGACAAAGCTTATCATTCGTAAGGCCAATCCTGGCTCTAAATGAATTAGTGGCAAGCCTTTCATGGCCAACTTGCCACATAAAAAACTTAACTTTTTCTGGAATTTGCCATTTCCATATAAGAGTCCAGAAATGATTACTATTATGTCCTCCCTGATTCGACAAGTATTGATACGCCGATTTAACCGAGAAGCCTCCATCTTTCGCAGGTCTCCAAGTGAAGCAGTCAGGTGAGTTACTACTCGGCTGGTGCATTCTGGAGATAATACGAATGACTCCATAAGGAAGAATTCCTTGCCACCTACTGATGTCCCACCGCCCGTTCATCAATATGTGATCTCTCACAGAATCATTTTCATTTATCATGGCAGGATTGTTGACAAAGGATATGAGAGGCCGTTCCAAAGGAAGCCAAAGATCATTCCAAAACTTGGTATCGTTCCCACTGTTAACCTTTCTCCCAACTCCAACTATGAATTCGTCCCAAACCTCAACAATGGCTTTCCACGCCGAAGACGACCTTCTTTTCTTTGAAACTTTAGGCACAGGTGAGTTTCCGCAATTATACTTGGCCCTTATGCATTGAACCCACAGCGCATGTCTTTTAGTGAGGAGGCTCCAGCAGAGTTTCATAATGAACGCCCTATTATGGCGTCTCAGGTTTTTAAACCCAAGCCCCCCCTGCTCCTTCGCTTGGGTAATCTTCTCCCAAGCAATAAGATGCATTTTCTTAGTATCCACATCCTGCGACCAAAGAAATTTCCTGGATAATTTATCAATTTCATTAATAGTACAGATGGGCAGGAGAGTCGATTGCATATAGTAGCTGGGGATGGAGGACAACACCGATTTAATCAAAACCGAACGACCGGCAATAGTGAGAAATTTGCTTTTCCATGTAGACATTTTAGCTTGGGCCTTTTGCACAACTGGGTGGTATGTGCCCTTTGTGATTCTTTTATGGATAATCGGCACTCCCAAATATTTCCCCAAATCAGATGTGATACCAATTCCAAGCATATGACTAAGTTCAAGCGCTCTATTAAAGTTGACATTAGCAGAGCAAAACATCTTTGATTTATTTAAATTAATTCTGTGCCCAGAGACTTCACAAAAAATTTTCATGACCTCACGAATCTCAGTCATCTGATTAGTTGAGGCTTCAGCAAAGAGAATAAGGTCATCAGCGAAGAAAAGGTGGGATATGTGAGGGCCTCCTCTCTTGAACACAAACGGCTTCCATCGACGAGTCTGGCATTCAGCTCCAATAAGGTGGCCCAGTCGCTCCATGCACAACACAAAAATATACGGGCTTAAAGGATCCCCTTGTCTAACACCTCTGGTAGGAGTGAAACTTGGAGTTTCGTCCCCATTCCACAGGATAGACATCGAGGCCGTTGATATACAAGCCATAACTAGATCAATAAATTTCCTCTCCAAATTAAGACATGTGAGCGTATTTTCAATAAAACCCCAATCAAGTCTGTCATAAGCTTTCTCCATGTCAATCTTAACCGCAACAAAACCCTTTTTTCTGCCCTTCATTCTCATAGAGTGAATGACTTCCTGAGCAATAAGGATGTTATCACATGTAGATCTATCGGCAATAAAGCTGCTTTGCTCAGGGCCTATAAGGTACCCCATAATGCCTCTGAGTCTATTAGCCAACACCTTCGTAATAATTTTAAAACTCACATTGCATAAAGATATGGGTCGGAACTCCCGAAGCGAAGAAGGGTTGTCAATCTTAGGTATGAGAATAATCTTGGACTTGTTGATGGTGGCCATTCTAGCAGGATTATCAAAGCATTCTTCAATGAATTGACAGATCTTATCCCCCACAACATCCCTTTGGGTTTGAAAAAAGTGAGCATTCGGACCATCGGGACCCGGCGCTTTGAAAGCACCCATGGCAAAAGTAGCATTTTTGATTTCCACTCTGGTGACTCTAGCTGATAACATACGCAGATCGCGAGTCTCAATGCAAGGAAAGTTCGAGAGCAGCTCCCCAGGGTCTCTAACAGAAGCATCCCGAGTATAAAGGTCAATAAAGAACTCATGGGCCATTTTTTTAGCAGTGTCATGATCCTCAACCCATTGTCCCTCCTCATTAAGGATGGCTCCGACCCTATTCATCCTCCTTTTGATCATGGTAGAAGCATGGAAGAACCTTGTACTTCTATCACCCCCCTGCAACCATTTACTTCTCGATTTTTGGAACCAAGTGATCTCCTCTTGAGTAGCCACTTTATGATAGTCTTGCCAAAGTCTTCTTTCAAGTCTGAATAAACCTGTCTGAAGATTCATTTTCCTGGCTCTATCAATCCCCTCCAGGCGACGAATCAACTCTTTTTTCTTTTTTGTAAAATTCCCAACTCTGTTATCATTCCACACCGAAGCAGAAATTTGAAACTTGTCCAGGCCCTGGAGCCAACTTTCCTCGTGCCAAGCTTCCTTAGTAATGTCCTTGAAGTCATTCTCCAGGGTCCACGCAGCCTGATAAGCAAAGGATTTATGACTGCTTCCCCTCCGAACTGAAGGGTTGGCATTCACCACCACCACCCTATGATCAGATTTGAACTTAAGCTCATGGCGGACAGAGAAGTTAGGGAACGAATTAATCCACCTAAAATTGGTAAAAACCCAATCCAGCCTTTCTTTAACCCCCTGTTTTTCCCAAGTAAACTTTTCACCTTCAATGTTCGTCTCAATAAGATTAGTGTCTTCAATACAATTTTTAAAGTGTTGCATGGATGCCCAATGGGGATCGGCTCCTCCAAGTTTGTCATTCACAGACAGGTAAGCATTAAAATCCCCTAATACTAACCAAGGAAGATTAGTATTGGCAATAGACCGGAGAGAGTTCCATAAAGCATCCCTGCCAATTATTGTGGTTTCACCATAAACAACCGTCATAAGGTTCACGATATTCCTATGAAGATCTTTAACCTGACAATGGAGAAGATGGGTTGTGGAAGTAAGATAAGTAATATCAAAGGTATTATTATTCCACACCATCCAAATACCCCCGGAGTACCCAGTAGATTCGACTCGGATCCAGTGGCTAAAACCGAGCTTACGACAAACTTTATCAGCCCTATGACCACTGATCCGAGGCTCCAAAATACAAAGAATATCCACATGGTATTTATTAACAATATCTTTAATATTTAAAGGAAAGGCACGGCTTCCGGCCCCCCTACAGTTCCATGATGCCACTATCATAAAAAATTAAATACCAGAAGTTGGAAAGAAAATACTTACCTGAACTATCCGGCTTTATCTGTATTGAGCTGCTGGGGTTGGTCTGTGGCCCAATCTTGTCGTTGTCCTCTATACTCTTCGGCCACTCCAACTTGCTCCCGCTCCCATTGTGTTTCAGGCACAACATAAATATCTCCTTCCATCGCGTCAATGGCACTTGTTGGCACATCCAAAGCTTGGTCCCGATGTGAGGTACCACATTTTTGGTTTTGAATGGAAGTAGTAGTCGCCCCACCTTGCTCAGATCTGTCCATGGTGGTATTTCCTTGTCCACATTTGTCCTTATTTACCATGGTGGTGACATTTCCCTGAACCACATTATGAATGCGTTGGGATTTAAGTTGTTTGGTTAACCTTTTTGCTGGTTCCATATTCTCCAACGGCTTACTCGGCCCAGGATCACTAATGGACTCATTATGGTTTGGTCCAGCTACCACTGTGGCTTCTGGTGGAAGGATCGCGAGCTGCTTGCTTTGAGAACCAAGCCCATGTTGATTTACTTTATTATTTAATTCACCATGCGCGTCAGCCATTCCCAGATCAGAAGCATTGGATGGCCCACCCGCTTTAGGCCCATGCTCCTTAATTCTATATTGGACTTTTGAGATAGTCAGCCCATGCTCTTTCCTTTGATTTTTGATAGAACCAGCTGGAGGTCCCCGTTTTTTCCCCTGCGCCACACGCAAGTTGTCCGTTCTGCTGGGTTCGGTCTCCCTGACATCCCTCTGTACGACCTTGTCCTCAGATGGCAGATAGCCTTCTTCTTCGAAATCATCCAACGCCGAAAAAGGGGATTTCTGTCCGATACGAAGATCGCGTATCATCTTGGGTTTTGTTCCCGAGATTTGCTGCCCATCCCTGATCTCAGACCGATGGGACCGTGGTTGACGTGTGCGCCGCTGAACAAGCATCCACGGTCCAAACGGATCGTCGGCGCTGACTTCTGGTTTTGCCGATGGCTTCACCGGCGGTGTGCGATGTGTCTGAGACGAAGTAGCTGCTCTCACGGTTTTTATTGTGGAGTCGAGTCATTTGTGGTTGAGAATCGAGAACCGGAACCATGGAGCTTATACGGACAAAATTCTCTCCGGTGACCAAACCTTCCACAGGTGAAACAAATCAGGTGAAGCCCCTCGTATTCCACATTGAAAATCATCCCTGCTGCGATAACTTTTGGGACCAATTTCTTCTGGAGATTTAGCTCCACGCAAATTCTAACAAACTTTCCTCTTTCAATTTTCGGTGTTGAGGCTTGAAAATCACTAAGAGTATTCATATCCACTTTTAAGGTTCTACCAATCCTGTCTCCTATGCGTGATATAAAATGCTTGTTGTAGCAGTGGATTGGAACATCTGGGACACGAACCCAAGTAGCGACCCTGCCTAGAGCATTCTGATACGGGTTAAAATATGGAGTCCACCTCTGAACTAGGATACTATGTTGTTTCAGCACCCAGGGGCCATCGTATAGCACCCTTCTATAGTGTGATCTCCAAAGCTCTTTGTCTTGAAACCGGACAACAAAGTAATTATTTGGGAGGTCTATAAGTTCAAAGCTTGAGAACCCCCAAAGTTTTTTCAGAAGATCCTTTAGTACATACAAATTGAATCTCATTCCAAGAACAGTTAGGATTAGGGCGTAGTTCCACGGTTCACACCACTCATTATACTCTTCTTGTGTACAAGGTGCTACCGGATACACTTCCATTAGTTTCTTTATCTCCTCTGATTCCTCTGGTAATTCCCAGCAGATTTCCTTGTCGTTAGAGAAGAGATCTTCCTCCTCCATGATGTGATCGCAATGAGCTACTCCATTGAAACCCATGAGTGAGGCCCTGTAGGATGTGAACTTTGGCATACCTTTATCCTTATTTTCTTTTGGGTCGTTATCATCAGAAGCTTTACTGTTCTCTATTACTTCCTCTGTTTCATGTTCATCCATATTATCGTCCATTATGACAGCATGATCATCCACCGTCGGCTGTGGCCTTTCTTCCAATTTCTTCTTTTTTTTCCTTTCATCTTGGCCTTCAGCAGGAGGCCTATCTGGAGGAAGCTTCCGTTGGCCGGAATCTTCCATGAGGAACCGTTGAATCAATACCAAGAGAAAGCTCTTAGAGGGAGAGAGAACTTTAAAGGCGTTCTTTTTGTTTTGATTTCGCTGGCCTTTGTAAACATTTCTATTAAATTCATTTGGAGCCTATATGCAGCTTTTGGAGAATAGTTTTTAGGCTCTACGAAGTGAAAATGTCTTTTAGAGAATAGCTTTTAGAAAAAAAGATAGTGTTTAGTTATTGTTATAGAATAGTTTTTAGAGGATCAAATTTATTAAAAAGGATATTAGCTTTTTGTGTAACTACATTTAAAGGATAAGATTGTATTTTAAATATTATATTACATAAAATTGTTATAAAGAATAACTTTCTATCATCAGTAAATTATGCAACATGATAAAAATTAAATCAAACATATATGTAATAATAAATTATAGACAAATATGTGTTACATTTTTTTTTTCCTAAGGTCAAAAATTGAGGGTAGATTGAAAATCTTTAAAGGGAAAAGCAGATCAGCGGCTTCCTAAAGAGCAGCGGCAGCGAGCTCTGGAATTGAAGATCAGCTCGAAATCCTGAGCAATCTCACGAACCAGACGCTGGAAAGGAAGCTTCCTGATCAAAATCTCAGTACTCTTATGGTACTTCCTGATCTCACGAAGAGCGACCGTCCCTGGCCTGAAACGATGGGGCTTCTTCATACCTCTGGTAGCCGGAGCAGACTTCCGAACAGCAAACAGTTACCAGAAAAGAGAGGACCAGAAAAGAGAGGATGAAGATGAGAAAAGAGAACGATGACCTGTAAGCACAAATGTGTTGAGAGAGGAAAGAATGCATTCAACGGATATGGGTACAACGGAGGGCATTTTGGGTTTCTACAATTAGGTGGGACCCACTTTGGTTTTGGAATTAGGAGGGAGCAAGAAAAACAAAATGGATTTTGCAAAAACCTAGGTTTTGGGTTCAGTAAGTTTTTTTTTTTTTAAAAAAAGGGGGAAAAAAAAAAGAGGTGTACGTCGAAGTTATAACATAACCTAGGTTTTAGAACCTTTTTAGAACCCTCTGAACAAGCACTTGGTTCCAAACCATGTTTCAAATAGCTAAAACTTCAAAACTAGCTTTTACATCGTGATTTACGATATATGAAATATATCAGAAGAATTTTGTCTCAACTTACATAAATAAACATTATCATGAGTCCAACCGAAATCCCAAACAAGCACAAAATCTATTATCTGAAACAACTCTCTTACTTTTTCTTACCAAGCTACTCTCCAAAAATTAATCCAAACAAACCTTGAGCAGTTAGCAGACTCAGCAAAATGCTTAAAACAGACAAGTATAAACCAGGAAACTGACAAGAAAGTATGTCTGCTTTACTTTTGGAAAACAGAAAACTGAATTCGTTACGAGCAGGTGAGACTTTCGTAAATAAACCAACCTTATATGTTTTTTCTGAACACACACTGCCAAACATAGAAGGCCAGATATCGCCATTCATTCATTAAATTAAAATTCTCAAATGGACATCATCCTAATTCAACTAGGAGCTTTAGCTGGTGAATAACGAGTCAATTTTGTGCTAACACGAGGAGAGAGACACGCATGTCTCTTAAATAACAACCAACCAATAGTAATTAGCAGCTGAAGCTCCAACTCCACAAACTTGGAAAAAAGAGTTATCTGCATTGCAACGGCGAGAGTATTATGTGCTTGAAGCAGCTTCATGTTTCTCCACCGGCTCAACTCCCTTAGAGCCTTCCTCCCCGGCCTTGTCAGTCTCATGTTCGCCACTAGGCTTTGACACTTCTTGCTCTATTATAACATGCAAAACAATTTATTTTGGTTAGCCCGGTAAAAGAACCCAAATTATGACAGCAGCGGTCCACAACACTATTTTACCACCAAGAAGTGCTTGACACCACAGATGAAGCACAAGCAACCACCAAATAAGAAACAAAACCCTCTGAAGCAATTTTCTTAAAGCGATGAGCGCCTTTGAATTCTTTGAACTGCAAGTTTTAAGGGGTTTAGATGTCATAGCACCAGCCACTGCCATCATTGTGACATCAATTGAGGGACAAGTGGCAGTGCATAAACACAAAAGATCACTAGTAGTATAGCCATTGATTCGATAGTTAATAAGAAAACAAGCTAATGTGTCATGAATTGTGAACGGTACAGTTTTCTAAAGATTTTATATTATAAAAACATTATCATTTTGATTTAAAAATGCGATAGGATGCCATCATCTCAAGCGTATTTAGCTTTCCATCAAATCCTATTTTCTAAATAAAAACAGAGGTTTATTGTTCAACCAAGAATTATTTCTATACTCACAACCACCCTTAGAACCACTAAAATCTTTACCAGCAGCATTAACGCAATTTTGACATTTCACAACGGTAAATCAAATGATTAGCACATCCAGACAAGTTTACATAATTGAAGTCAGAAATATAATTGACAAAGCTGAAACAACACGGAAAACTTTTCTAATCACTACCAGTTTGTAATTTCCAAAAGCATCCTTTATAGTCAAATAATCATGAAGCAGATACAATGCAAGTCACCCAGAAAATCATCAAGGACATTTACCTTCATCATCACTGTCTTCAAAATCATCGCCCATAGCATCATCACCCATCCCGCCAAATTTCTGCAGTAAATACTTTAATTAGCACAAGTAAAATCAGTGAGAGGGCGGTTGAACCTATGAATTACAAAAGAAAATTGCATACCGAGAAGTCCATCCCTCCTAAGTCCAAGTCACCAAGTCCTCCTCCTGATCACAAAGTCACAAGTCATTAGGATGGGGCTTCAAAATAAAGTATCATTCTATGACTTGTAATTCAGGAATTCAAGTAAAATAACATGATTTCCAGTTTTGCTTACCATTATCATCATCCTCATCCACCCATTTGTCCCAATCTACCTTTACGTAATGTGGAACCTTCCCTTCTCCACGCAGTAACTTTTTCCACCATCCATTCTCTGCCTTTTGCACGACACAGAATATGTTTCTGACTCCTATATTAATTTTACTCTCCTGAAATAATATCATAAATTAGTCAAGAAAATGCACGAAATATAAGTTAGACAACACCATTAAAGAGCAAATGAATCATATTTAAAAATCATATCATGCAAAATGGTCTAATTCTTTTAAAAAAGAAACAAAAAAATTGAAGAAGAAGGCCAATAAAAAGCCCATTTTAATTGCATTGAAAAGAAAAGCCAGTGCAAGGACAAGTATTGAAGCTGGGAAAATGTAAAAGGAACACGTCTTTACTTAGCTCATAGGAGAGTAAAACAATAGTCAATTAAAAACCACAGCGAATGCTAACCAAACAATAGCAAGGCTTCTCCTCACCTCTACATTCACCTTGTCAAAAAGCTCCAATTTTGACTCATACAGTTGGTCTTTTGCACCAGCACTACCAGAGAAAGTAAAAATGCCATCAGGAGTTAGATCTACTTTTGCATTCTTGGCATCAGGCAATTGCACTGTTATATAGACCTTGTCAACCCTCTGAGCCCACTTAACCTCAGGATGACGACTGCATCACAGAGAGCACAATAAGAGCAAATAAAAAATAAAAGAAACGTGAGTACACAAAATGGCAGGGAAAATACTCACCATAAAAGCTGTCAAGGAATTAAAAATTAAAAATTCACTTTCACTTCCTATATTTACTTTTCATTCGTCTACATTTTGGAGTTCATGCTTGTTACAGTCACAAGTCAAGAAAGTATGGTAATTGCCACCTTCCGAAATTCCATCCTCTCAGAAGGAAAGGAAGAGGCAACTCAAAGGAAAACATAGAATAATGTCTTTCACATGTCAAATTGGCCAACGATCATTCATTAATCCAGTCTGCTTCGTAACAGCTATCAGATATACCTAACTCAAATCAGCTCAACTATTACCAGCACCAAAACCTTAAAAGCTAACTCCAACGTGCACCACTAAAGTTATAATATTATCGACAAATCAACTCTATATGATGCATAAATGGCCAAGAAAGAACTATAATTTCTTTATAGCCCATAATCAAAGAAAAGAATAAGAATTGTAGTGAGCCCATCATGGAAACATGCGTTCCCTGGGTTCGACCATCCACACTTCTGGAAAGTGATCACGCCATGACACAATACAGAGAGCAGATACTAGAAAACAGTAAATTTGGTCGCCTAGAGAGTATGTGAATAGAAATAAAGCTAAATTTTGAACACAAAAGAGCCATTACTAAAAATATCATTTGGATTAACTCATAAAAATCAACATGTATCTAAAATGAGAACCTCTGCTTCCACCCGTACAAGGTTTATTATAAATCAGAATCGTTTGTCTAACTCTTTACGAATTTTCCTCACGGCTAAAATTGAAGTTTACCATCCAAACTATACAGGACCAGAATCACAGAAAAGTGCACAGCGAAATTTATAATAATGAGACAAACATTTCAATGTGAAGAAAACAATATATAGAGAATGAATGATTCATAAAATAGAGCAAAGAATGTAGGCCTAACCTCATATTGGATATAGAGCGAAGGATTCTGAAGAGCCAAAACCCTAGTTAAGTTTGCACGGATTCCACCCTCGCTTTGCGTAGTTAGTACTGAGAAATGTCGGCCGACATTTAAATAGCATCTTTCACAAACTCAAATGAATGTCCCACTTTTAAGCGCCGCTGGAATATTACGGCCCAAGTGTTTGAGATGTCACTATAAAGTATAAACGGGGTAGAAGCTCGAACCATTTAGGGCTCGAATATAATGGGCCGAATTGAATTGTGAACTTGCATTTTGAGGCCCATATTACCAGCTTGAATAGAGAGGAGACCCACCAGTGCTTTAATGGGCCAATTTTATATTTTTTTTGTATCAAAAATTGGCCCATTTCTTTCACCATTGACAAACGACGCCTCTTCATGATGGGACGCTCGTCTATTTGTTTCCTTTTCGCCTCTTGCCCTTTTGCTTGCCTTTTAGACAAAAGATGATAAACTGTCATAATATTTTGTTCGGTTATGAAATTTAATATTGGTTGGTAAAAATTATAGTACATCCAATCTTGGACTCGGTTGATTAATTTGAAAAGATTAAGGAAATTAATAAACAACTTTGAAATATTTATTATTTTTCTTCAAATTAATTTATGTTACTTATAAACTGGTATACTCCTCCGATCCTTAACATGAGACACATATGGGGAATTGATATCGGTATTAAATATAATACATAATTTTTATATTTATCAATATTTATTTAATCTACCTTTATTGATATTTTCTCAACAATAATCAATAAGGAGGGTGAATGGAGAAATTAAGGAAGATTATTAGGGTGCTTTAGAAAATATATATAATGTTAATAAACTAAACTAACTTCCTTAATCTAATTAAGTTAAGTAAATATGTCTTATATTAAGGACCTAGAAGCAGTATAATATAATGATACACATGAGTATTTTAGATAGATTAGGTAATATATATACTATAATTAAATAATTTATTTAGTTTTCTTAATCTTCTCAAATTAGTCAATTGGTCTTATACTAAGAGTTAAAAATAGTATTTTTTTTATATAAACAAGTAACTCAATTCCCTTAATCGACTCATGTTCTCTATCGCAAGCCTGATGACCCTAATAGATACACTTCTTTATTTTGGGTCTGTTTGGGTTAGCGATAAGAAATGGTGACTTAAAAGCTATCTAACTTTTTAAAAGTTCGGTAGAAAAAAAACCAGTAATTTGTGTTTGGATTGCCCATTTGGCTTTTATGAAGTTTTTTTTTTTTAAACTGAAGAGTGTTTGGATTATTATTTGAAAAGTGAGTTGAGATGAAAAATGACTAAAAAGGACATAAGTCTTATTAGATACTACATCTATTAATATTAGTTGTATGTATTGTAATAAATAAAGATAAAAAATTATATTTATATTTAATATTGAAAAAAGGAATAATAAATGTATTTATTATTTAAAAATATATTTATATTTAAATTTACATATATTTTTAACACTACATATATTAATATATTAATTCAGTATAAATAGTTTACATGGGAAAATTTAAATTTTGAAAGTATAATATGAAATTATGTTTTTGGAAGAAAGAGATAGAATAAATATAGAAATTGTGAAAAAGAAAAGGAAAGAATTTTTTTTTTTATAAAAAAAATGGAGACGGGGCTACACTTAGAACTGGGAGGAACATTGATTATTGGTGGTGGGCCCAGTCCAACAGTGAAAAGGCTGATAACTCCAGCCAGCTAATGTAACGTCAAAAAGCTCCTCCTCCCAGCTTATCAAAAAAGCTACGTTTTGGGTTTAAGTCCAGTAGAGAATAAGCCAACCTAAATACTTCCATTGGGCTTTTTTTTCACTGGCTCATCTGCTTAAACGCCATTGCAATTTTTTACACATGAACGCTCCAAAAAAAGCCAACCCAAACAGGCCCATTATCGTAGAGCTTTGACCATGGTAACTCAAAGATGCAGTGGCCGTACAGTTTTAAGCCTGATGAACTTAACTCTCCTGTGACCAAAAAAAAAAAAAAAAAAAACTTGACTCTCCTGGTATTAAATCTTACCACTTATTTTTTTCCCCTGATAGAACAAATCTTATCGAGTTGTATTAACCGAGTGGACATGGATTTCACTTCCATTATCAGATCAATTTTTTCTTCCTTCACCTAATTTGATGCCGTCATTCGAAATATCAAAATAATATTCTCTTACCTGTCTCGTTAAGTTGATCGTCTTTGACACTTCCATCCAACTTGTTTCAAAGACCAGTTAGTTCAAGAATGTGAGTGACCATGGAAAGAAAACGTCAATTTGCAATGAAAATAATTCATCTCATTGCCCGGTTTTGAAATAATTAAGGTCATCCTGGTCTCATTATTAGAAACCAAATTATAATTTGAACTATGGAGAGTTGACAGAAGCAAATCATATTCTGTTAATTTATGATTGAAATGATAGGAAAATATTATATTAGTTGATTACCAGGGACCATAGGAAGAACAATTCAGTATGCCAATAAGCATGAAATTAGGCTTTACATTGGGTGGGTTCTCGAACAATGGCTTTCAACTATCAATGCCACGGAATCTGCTTCCTCCTCTGTACCTTTCTTTCCAAGGTAAAGAAGAAGACATTATTTCTAAGACACAGCGACATACAAACTGAAGAACCACATTGAATGAAATCCAACAATTGGTTAAGCGGACATTTACATAATTCAGCCTAAAACTATTATTTAACCCAACCAAAGCCAGAAGCTCAGACGCCCAATACAGCCCTGCACTCTGATTGCCAATGCTCCTTTATCTGCTTAAGCCTCTCTGTCCTCTCCGCCTGAAGTCTTTCTTCCCAGTATTCTTGGCACCTTTGAAAAACATGCATGCGAATCAAATAGGCTATGAAGATCATAAAATGATGCATTCAAAAAAGTCATCGAGATTACCGAAGAATTTAATATGATTATGCTACCATACCTTCGCCCTAACAGAATGTTCAATTCTTCCAGGTGGATAGCACCTTCATAAACTCCACTCTGCAATCAACCAAAATAAGAGTCCACATATAAGTGATCGATATATATTTTATCTGTTTATTGATCAATGCCTCAGAATGACAAAAATCCTACTATATTTCGCATGTCATGAACAGGTATGGTTAGATCCAAAATCAGAAATTCGATTGAGTATCGTTATAATGATTTAGTCTAATGAATCTAAAGGGTGAAATAGCTGAGTTATTAACAAATCTAATATGGGTGTGTTTCATGCGTTGAAAATCAGAAATCTTTTCGGGTGGGGGGATGGGAAATCAGCTTGTTTGCGTTACACGTCCAATGTAGACGTGATATAGTATGCCCTTACCTCTCGGCAGAGGGGACATTTTGATTTAGGATTTGCTTCTTTGAGTCCATCAACAATAGTGACTGATGCAGCCGAGCAAGCACACATGTAGCAGAATAGGTGGCCACAAGTAAGAGAAACTGGATCAAATACTGTGTCCTATTACACAAGAACAGTACAAGTTAATCAGTTAATCGAGGTTTTACAAAAGAGAATTTTGTAAAAAAACATCCACGATCGGATTAATGAATAGAATATGAGCAGGCAAGTAACCCAGAAACTTACCAAGCATATAGAACAAGTCAAGTCGATATCAAGCTTGATTGAATCAAAGAGCTCACAAGTGATTGATGGTTTTCCATCCTTGAATGTAAGAGAACATCCATCAAACAAAACAGCTGCGTTCCTGGACTGGGGCTTGGTTTCCCTTAAATTGATGTGCAAGGCCATCATCTCACAAAACCAAGGACTCTGAAGAATTTCCATATGCATACTCTGAACTTGAGACTTGAACAACTGGCCTTGCTTCGAATAATGAACCTGCAGTGTGTTTATGAACAACAATAGTCATTATTTCTTCTGGGTCTTCAAGGCTAAGAAATGAGTAGACTTTAAAGTTTTATCTCGTGAAGCAGGAAAGACATATACCTTGTCATACTTCTTGAGTATTTTTCGAATGGCAACGGCATTGATCATCGCATAGGTAACCAGATCTCTGCCTTCTTGAATGAGAGCGGTGTGGTTTCCTCGCAATTTGCCTTTGATCCAAAACAAGTACTTTCTGAAGCCAGAAGCAAGATGTAGGTCTAATAATTTCTGCGCTCGCTGATTAAAGCAGCCTACTATTTCTGACATTTCATTGAGAAGTGAAGGGAAGAAAGTCCCATCGCACACTGCTTAAATACATTGAATTAGCTGGAAGCTAGTTGATAACAAGACATTAAACATCGAAGAATAAATCTCTCACCATCTTCTTTTAAAAACACGAATTCTGTCAAGAAATACTTCGGAATCGGTTGAAAAATCTTCTGGAGTTCATATGTGGGGTATACAATAAATTATGCATTCAAGAGCAACATACAAAAGACAGGGTATTCATTAATAATATTCATCTACTGAACTTAGTCACACAACAATGAATGGAGGGGGGAAACCATTTGTCATTTTGGTTAGTCTAGAAACTTCCACTTGGAAAACCCTCCGTTGGTTTCGTCAGCCAAGAGATCAAGCCATGCTGATACTAAGGAGAGGAAAAAGAAGACAAGATTTTGATTACCTGGGCATTGATCAGGGCATGATCGGACGGTGGGGGCGGGGGCTTCGTCGACGAGGGCATTTTGATTCTGCAGGGGTCGATAGTCTACTCTGCATGTCTTCAAGATCTTCTTGAGCTTCTTGAAGCCAACCCCTGGCAGTTTCTTCTCCTGCCCTTGCATGTACTCCTGGTACGTCTTGCAGAACTTCATCTTTTCGCAGAAGCGTCAATCGCTTTGAAAACCTAGGATGGAAAACACGGAAATGGGTATGAATGAGAATGTGATTCGATTTTATGATTTGTCTTGAGTGTAAAATAGAAGCTCTTGCACACATCTCTTTTCCTTTTTGAATTTGGTAGCGTTCACAGGCGTTTGACGTGGAACGATCTAATGGATAAAGATGGGTGTGACGTATTCGTCGCGCCTCAGTGAAAAGGTCAAATAATCGTCCGCGTCCCATTAATATTCAAGACAATCAGCACCGCCGAAATATAAATGTTTTATAACCAAATTAAACGTTCCCGAAGATTACTATCTGACCAATTTCTACATCCATATAATAGTCACATTACCCGCAAAAGCGTATCCAATAAATACATATGTACGGTCCAAATGAACCGTATCAAGTATACCCGTATCAAGTATACAGTGCTTTCCTTTAAATTACCTCTTTCTTTAATTTTTTTATTTATAAAAATATATGATTTTTTTTTTTATATGCTAAGTGAGTTGGATCATTAGGCTTGAGCATGCATCCAACAGCGGTTGTATAGTTATCACGTGCCTTTATAATATATTTGTCCTCTAAACAAATTTTTTTTATATATATTCTATATATTTAGATTAAATTATATGATGATTTTACGTTTTTACAATTTTTTTCCATTAAAATTGATTTTACTAATTTTAATTTTTTCAGAAAGATCATATAATTTAATTATATTTTTAAAAATTTTGCAATTTTTTTTTCCGAAAAAAGATCATATAATTTAATCTAAATATATAGAATATATAAAAAATTAAAAAAAAATTGTTTGTCCCTCTAATTAGAGGACAAGTATGTAAAATAAAGAAGAAGCACATTATGTGCTTCCGTTATCCCGTGCCAATAACGTCCTGACAGTGATAATAAAATTTGAACTTAATAATTTAATAAGGTGTGAACTAAATCTGAGATGATAGAAGTATTGATAATAATGTAACCAAAAATAAAAGAAGTATTAATGAGGCTGGGGTGTCAGGAGGTTTGATCTTGTGAAATATGTATGAAGATGGTATCATTATTAGCATTTCGAAAGTCTAGGGTGAAGGAGATTAGTCATTGTTATTGTTATCGATAATAAATACCCAACACCTATATTTAAAAAAAGGAAAACATGTGGGCAAGAGCAAGCAACAAAAAGGTGGCTCCGGCCGGGCCCCAAATATGATTTGTGATCGAATGAGAGACATTGTGACGTCTACGCAAGTACCTGCTTTATGCGGTGGCCCTCTGATCTAGCTCCTTTCCCCACCTTCCCCAACTACACACCAATCTCTTCTTTTATTCCCAGTTGTGTGTGTTCACATGCAGAGACATCAGACATGCATTTTCGTCTTCTAATTTGCAACACTTTCCCTCTATAATTAATTATCATTTTTGTCATCGACACTTGACATGATTCACGTGATGAATCTAATAAACCTCTCACCCAAAAAGAAAAACAGAGAAAAATAATTTTGCAGTCGTCAGGTGATCCATGATCTATGCGTTGAAAAAGTGAATGACATTTGTATTATTTAATTTTATCTCTTGGACTGGTGGAAGCAGGAGGCGGCTTAACAAATCCCCTATCACCTAGTCACCCCCACACAATGCCACAATCACAAATATTAATTGATTGATGGGTTCGACTAAATCCCATCACTGCTCGAAGACGATGACATAAATTTATACTATATACTCGCTATTGCTCGGTCCTAGCTAGTATGATCATTCTTGATAAACAATGCCTCTTCTTGCGTTACAGAATATCCCACCATTCTTTTATTCCTCTTCATCTTTCGCTAGTGGAATGTCCACTGAGAGTTGTCGACGAATCTTTCCATTTACTAAACTTCTGCTTTTTGTTAATCAGTGTGTTCGCTATTCTGTGTGCCCAATCCATTATATGCGCCTGGCATTGCAACAACTCCACTCGTTAAGGAGACGTTGTTCTTTCCCGTCAAAACAAGTTCGCTGCAACTTACGAAGATCGACCCAATTTTTCTCGTCTCCTCTTTTATCATTATATGGAATAATTAGGATAGGATTGAGAGCATGGTCCTCTTTCAAAAAAGGAGGATGCGACTACACGCAGTTGTGACCTGACCTAGTTGAGAATTCGTGTTTAATGGAGCAAGATGATTACAGAATCAGATTCTTTTTGCGTTTTAGAGATAAGCATCATGGGACCTGGCTAATCATATTTAAAGCGGGGGTTCTGTACGTAAGCATTAAGCAACTGGACTAACAAAATAAAGGAAAAGTATAGGGGCCGACATGGTAATTTTCACTGACACGTGTAATCAAAGACAATGGGCTTAAGATGCCCAATAGTTGGTCCAAATGTTTCTGAGAAAATGGGCCTGGCTCGTACCAAGCTTTGGCGGGGATGCTGCAACACGTAAAAGCATGCACAGCGAAACACCAATGGATCTTCTTGAACCACTTGCCTTATCCACCAATTGATCATTCCATTCGCACCAAAAGGGACAAAAAACCAAGAAAGGTCCTTTTCTGGCATTCCACCAAGGCCTCTTTTAAAAGCTTCTGTAGAATTTAGGTGCAAATACTTTTGGTCACTTTTTTGTGCCAATTGCTGGATGAATCAGCTAACTGCCTTCGTTTGGCTATCGTGAATCAGTTCACTGTACATATTTAGTATTTGCACCTCACATTAACCTTCCATTTAATCATTGATACCAACACTTAATATAAAGGAAGCCCATTTGGCCGCAAAAGAGAGTGTCGTGTTCAAACAGGACACACTTTCCAGAAAACACCAAAATAATTAAAGACGCTGCTTTGTTAGTCTAATATTGTTCACACCTTTAATAAGTTAAAAAGGAGTGAACGAAGGTCCATCAATCCAGCAAGACTGTGAGAGGGTCGCACAGAATGGAATCCAAGTCATCATGATCCATAGAGTGATCAATACGA
Source organism: Acacia acuminata (assembly GCA_019022655.1). NCBI lineage: Eukaryota > Viridiplantae > Streptophyta > Magnoliopsida > Fabales > Fabaceae > Acacia > Acacia acuminata. The sequence goes on from JAFJYI010000138.1 coordinate 1,594,806, forward strand.
CGACGTTCTCTATCCACTCGGCATCCAATTCCAAAGGGAACCTTCCCCATAAATTGGTGACATCTAGCTAGTTCTTGGTTCATGCCCGAGTGTACAACATTCTCTTTAATTGGCGCTAGCGTTGTTTCCAATCAAAGAGAAGAGAATTCTCATGGCGACTTCAGAGAAGCCAGTGATGGTGGTGGGAATCGACGAGCACGATCACAGTACCTATGCCCTCCAATGGACTCTCGATCATTTCTTCGCGAACGGTCCTAATTCTGTCTTCAAGCTCCTTCTTGTTCATTCCAAGCCTACTGCTGCTTCAGCCGTTGGCCTTGTAGGCCCTGGTACGCTCTTACTTAATCTGCTTCAAGATTTCAAAATGTGTTATGCCTTCGTCGTCTCTATGGGATTTGATACAGTGCTTGGTTTGCAGGAGCTGCTGATGCATTGCCTGTCATCGATGCCGATTTGAGGAAGATTGCTGCCAGAGTAGTCGAAAAAGCTAAAGAAACCTGCGCTAATAAATCGGTAATTCGTCGTCGTTTTCCAAGTTATTCCGTCTTTTATTCATCGATGATTGTATATGTCTACTGTTAGGGGGATGGATATTTAAATTTGATGATTGACTATATCTTGATGATATAGATTTTGGTTCAAATTCATTGTTTGATGTGTGCCTGCCGAGTTTTGTCTAGTGGCGAAAGTGACATTTTGCAGGTAGCTAGATGTAGATAAACTGTGGCATAATTATCTGATTACCAATTTTCGTTCAGTTGAATGATGTTGCAGTGGAAGTAGTGGAAGGTGATCCAAGGAACGTTCTCTGTGATGCTGTACAAAGGCATGATGCTTCAGTGTTGGTCGTGGGTAGTCATGGTTATGGAACTATAAAGAGGTAAAATCCAAATTCCTTTGGTTCATCTGGCTTTCTTCAATTCATCATGGAATTGCGAGTGTTTAAAGATTCATACATAAGCCGGCACTTTTGCACGTGGAAATTTTCCCAAAACACTGGATATTTTGACGCTTTTTATATTTGCATGCAGGGCGGTTTTAGGTAGTGTAAGTGACTATTGTGCACATCATGCTCACTGCACCGTGATGATCGTGAAGAAACCAAAAACCAAACACTGACGATCTGCATTATATATAGCAGCAGACGACGATAAATAACTCGTGTTGGCAGCGAATGGCGATGAAGTGTGGCGATGAAAATATATGTTGTATGTTTTACTGTATAATTTCATTGTTGTATTCTTGAAATATATGTTGTTATGTGGCTGGATATGATACATCATTTTTGTGTACTGTATAATTTCACTACGTATTGTTGTATTCTTGATTTTAATTATAAAATTGCTTGTTATTGCGCATCGATTTCAAAAACCGAGAGAAACGAAAGTGGGCTGGATAGTTGACGGCGATGCCAGCAAAACAAGATTCCAGTTAATTAATCATCAATTAATCGAAAAATATGAGCAATAATTTCCCAAATAATTACAGAACACAAACGTTTAACTCAAAATCGAAACATGAACAGAGAAAATACTCTCTCAGGTCCTTCAAATTCCGATGAAGGAAGGTGACAGTATTCATCGAAGAACTGGAAAGTTTTTGTTGCGTCCCTTTTGCCCGATTCAATTCACAATAGAAATCTCTCGCAATTTATTCATGATGAAATCTCAGATCAAAGAAACAATTAATACATATGTTGATTCTAGAGAACAAAGACGAGAGAAATTTCCGAAATCCCTATAGAACAAACGAAGGCATATATTATATTTTCGGAAAGGGGCGATTGATGAATAGACAGAAAGAATAACTGTTAAAGCCCAGATCAAAATCAAGCATCCCATAACAAAAGCAGATTATCATCGATCGAAATAAATAAAAAAGAAAGCACTACTAGCAAATATGCAACAGATGAAATATCCTAGAATCTTCTTCAAATCCAGACTTTTTTTTGAGAATTCAAAAAAAAAAAAAGTCCAGAATTGAGCCTTAGAAACAATTTTAACAAGAATTTCCCTTTCTCATAACCGTCTTCTTCATCCTTTTGGAACATTCCCTCCTTTACCGATTATTTTTTGGGTTTCGTTTCGACTTGCTGCTTCAATTGGGATGTCTCCTTCATCAGGGTATAGATGGTGTTCATCTTTTTTCCTTTCCCTTTCTCGGTGATCTTGTGCATCGGCAGTCTTCTGCTTAATCTTCTTGTTTTGTACCTGTCAGTAGTGTGATGCTATAGATTGAGTTACTCGGCTGTGGTTTATTGATGGACTGTAAAATTTGGGGGAAAATTTGAAGTTATTCTTTTTGGGGTTTTAATGACATTTTGTTTTGGTGTTCTTGATTTGTGTGTGGATGTTTTGAAGTTGTCATCTGTTTGATTAGAATTTTCGTTGGAATTTAAATATCGTAGGTCTACATTCCAGATTTTGGTGTCTGGGCTGAAGACGTGGTTTGCTAAAATATCGATGAGTGAGTCTTTGGGCCATCGTATATGTCGGTGGAGGAGAGGGAGGGAGGGTGGCGGTGAGAAAGAGGGAGGGGTAAAATGATTTATTTTATCCCTTAAATATTCACCGTTAGATAAGATCATAATCAAACGGCCTTAAAAGAGGTAGGTAAAGGTAGGTAAAATGAGAGTAGGCAGAATAACACATCATTTTTATTTTATCGTCGGGTGGCAAAACCTATAATAAAATGAATTTCAAGCTGCAGATTGATTAAAAGGATTTTTATATTTTATCTTTGTGCAATATATTAATAGGCAGCAACACATAGTTCAAATCATCGAGGAAAAAACACTCAAATAATTCCAGAGGAGCAACGACAAGAAGTCTTGTGACTCTTATCTTACTAGGGGAAAAGCCTCAAATTCCAAGCTACTCGTATTAAATTTATAGTGGAATTTGTTTTTTTAAAGTTTATATTATTTTTTAAAAATATTTTAATATATATGTGTGTATATATAATACAAAATAAACATGATCTCTTATCAATTATATTCTTTTAAAAAATGATTTTTTAATTATGTTTTTTTTTTTCAAAAAAAAATACTCGAATCTAAATGGTATATATTATATTTGAATAAACCACTGTCTTATTAGCTCTCCTTAGCTCTTTGCTTAGCATAGCAGGCACTAGGGGTAAGCATGGGTAGGACGGATTTGGGTGAGACCCCACCTCGATGCCTGAGGACTAAAGAATGAATGCAGCTTGATGCTGGCCCGCCCGATAAAAGCCCTAACCATTTTTTTTAAGGCAGGCGAACTTCCCCTACCCAAATACTGATGCCCTACCCTACTGCATGAAGATTTTAGTTCACACTTCACAGAATTTTAAAGTTTTAAAAATCGAAGTATAATTTAATATATTTAACCATAATAATATAATATATTTTAAATAAAATAATATATATAGAATAATATTTATCTAAATATATTTATTTTTTTCGGTCAGCCCAAATGGGCGGGGTAGGACCCGCCTAGTTATTAGCCACTTTTTTAGGGTCAATTTGGGTTTGGGTAATTTTTTACCGGGTTTGGGCGGGTGTACCGGACATTTGGACACCATGCTCACTCCTAGCAAGCACAAACCATTTCTCTATTCATCTTTTAGATGAGTAGGAGAGCTCTTTCCATCTGGATTGTTTATTTTTTTAATTTTTAATTTTTAAATAACAATATGCTATTTGAGAGATTATTTTTCTTTTAGATTATAGGGATAGGATGTTAGTGTTCTACCAATAGTTAAATCGAATCTCATCTACCTTTATAATTTCTCTCTTATTTTGATCTAACAAATTGAAAAAAGTGTAGTGACGTCAGTAGTTAACAAAAAAAAGTAGTAACAATATCATATCCCTAGATTATATATCGATTAAAATAATTTTTATTTAAAAATCAGCAATTAAAAAAATCTCAATCGTCCCGATCCCATTTAAAATGTTGAGATGAAAAACTCCTCCTACTTATACAAATACCAAGGATGAGCAGGGAAATGGAAATGGGTAATGTGTTGAAACATGGCCCGTTGTTTTGCCCGCTGATTTGATTATTAGATATTTAGATAGATTAGGAGATGGTTGGAGAGACGTAGAGAAAGTTACGTCAATACACTGAATGTAGCAAGCAAGGGTTGCGTAGAATAGAATGCAAGCGTGACCAATGCAACGACGCCGTATATCCACGTGGCACCCAAAGCTGAAGCCCATTATCCAATAAATAGGGGACATCCGATCCCCTGTTTTCGCACAAGTTCAAACCTTCGGTTCGTCTGGCGTTAGCGTTTTTTCTAATCAGAGTCAAACAGCAGAGGATTCCATGGCCACTTCAGAGAAGCAAGTGATGGTGGTGGGAATAGATGACTACGATCACAGCACCTACGCCCTCCAATGGACTCTCGATCATTTCTTTGCATCTGGTCCTAATTTTGTCTTCAAGCTCGTTCTTGTCCATGCCAAGCCTTCTCCTACTTCCGTCGTTGGCCTTGCTGGTCCTGGTACGCTTTCACTCTTCTCCTAGCTAACTGATTCTGAATCGCCTCGCATTTGATACGATTATTAGTTTGCAGGTGCCGCTGATGTTTTGCCCGTTGTTGATTCTGATCTGAGACAGATTGCTGCCAGAGTCATTGAAAAAGCTAAAGAACTCTGCATCAGCAAATCGGTAATTCAATTCGTCATTGTTTTCCAAGTTATTCTGTCAGTTATTCGTCGATGATATATATGTGTGTGTGATTGTTTAGGCCACTTAACTAACGGTCGTAATCTCTTAATTATAATGAAATTTCTCTTTGGAAGTAGAAAAGAAATCGAAGGAAAGAAACAGATCCAATCACAAACTGATAACGGGGAGATAGATTTTGAATTTATTATTTGACTTCATGCTGACGATAGAGGTTTTGGATCCAAATATTTGTTTGATATGTCCCTGCCGACTTTTGTGGAGCTATGCTGCACTCGATTGTTCTTTGAGTAAGAAATTATTGAAATCTGTCGTATATGGTGCTTCTTGCGTTTCCATCTTTCTACGTTCTCCCCTAAGTACAGGCTAGGATGATTCAGCGCTTGTATGATTGTGATTTTCTTTTTTCATGTTTATGCCCAGATAAATTATACAGTCAAGTTATCGCGCTAAGTTCTGATGCTGAGAAGTTTCGAGTCTCAGTGCTTTTAAGATAGGCTTGTATAAACTGCGCCCCGATTATCTAATTACCAACTTTTGCTCAGGTGAATGATGTTATGGTAGAAGTTGTGGAAGGTGATGCGAGAAATGTACTTTGCGATGCAGTTGAAAGGCATCATGCTTCAATTCTGGTCGTGGGTTGTCATGGTTATGGAACTATAAAAAGGTGAGATAGACTATGCTGGTGTTACTGATGATTGTGGAGAATACCATGAATATACTGAACTAATCCTGGCATTATGGAATTTTCTATGTCTATATTTTGCTATACATAAGGTGCGTTTGCCGCTTTATTGAATTCATGAGAATCATTTGCGAAGCCCAAATCTGCTTCTTGGTTAAAGTATCTCTTCCTTGGTTCAATTCACCGTTGAATTGCAAGTATTTAGACCAGCACGTAAAAATCTTCCAAAATATTGTATTTGACGGTTCTTTTATTATGCAGGGCGGTACTGGGTAGTGTAAGTGACTATTGTGCACATCATGCTCACTGCACTGTGATGATAGTGAAGAAGCCGAAAACAAAACATTAATCTACATTGGCAGCGCAGAGTAATAAAGCGTTTGCAGCAGCTAGCGTACAGCAGTATAATGAAGTGTTTTTAGAAATAATTTCAAAGCTATATTGTGGTGGTGGGTCGATTGGTTCCCTTTATTGTGTTATTAATACATGAACTTTATGATAAAACTACCTCTTGCTATGAAATTACTAGATATATCCCCTTACCAGATACATACTTGTATTTTACTTTGCTTTTATTGTTTACGGGGAAATTATGGAAAATATGATTTCAAGTTGCAGATAATTTAAGCGTAAATTTCTCGACTACGGAAGTGTCAATTTTGGATTCATGAATATAATGAATCCATTCGTTAGTTAATTTTCCCAGTTTGAGGTAGGAAGTTGAACATTTTTCCTTGGAAAGTTCTATATTGTGTGAAGTTTTGAGTTTTGGCCATGGTAGTTAAAAACGCGCTTTAACTCGTAAAAACGCCGTTTGTACATTTTGTTGAAACGTGTTTCGTTGCAGCAAAAAATGCAATCAAAGTAAAAACGCAGAAAAAACTGGTATTAAACGTAAAAACGGTGCGTTTTAAAAAAAAAAAACGTAAAGGATTGAAGGATTAAAGGAGAGATGGTTTTTTTATTGATACTATTATTTTATTGAAATTTATATTTTAAATTGAAAACCCCTAAATAATGCATCCAAATTGATATCTCTTAAAATCTCTTCAATTTAATATTGATGACTTCCAAAAATATCTCAAATCTATTAAAAATGAGAAGTTATAAATATTTTATTGATCAGTATATGTATGGATGATGGCAGGTGCCTTACTTTTCTTAAATTTTTTATATTAGATTTTACGTTTAACGATTTTTCATTCTCCTTCTGTTTTCAGGTAAAAGCTACATTTTCACTACCATGGTTTTGACATTGGATAACTATTTGATCCTAATTAAAAATAAAAAGCGAATAACTTGTGTTTAGCAACAAAAACGTGAATAAATACAAAACGGAGAAATGTTGCATCATGTTCTCAACACACATCATATTACTTTTAATATTTATTAAAGAGGTAGGATATTGTCACTACGGTAGAAACCGATCTCATACCTGAAAGGGGAGAATAGTATTTCATAATCTTGCCACACCAAAAAAAGAAACCAACAAAAGTGGCACAATCATAGATATGTTTTGAGGGGGTGGGGAAGATTAATGCAAGATAAAACAGTTCTTACTGCTTACCTCAGACAAAGCATTAATAACAGATAAACCAACATCATGCAAACCACATGTTCTAACGTAGCTTGGCTAGTTTAGTTGCTTCTCAATAAATAAAGGAACGAAACTAAAACGGGAAAGATAAAGCGCAGATAGAGAAAGCAGCGAGGCATGAAGAACAGAAGGACGAATAGGGTCAAGAGGAAGAGGGGTCAAAGAAGTGAGAGGCCACAAACCGCCTAGGAAGATGCACAGAAGAGAGCATGAGAACTGAGAAGAGGCGCCCTCGCCGACGAGTTCTCTTTGTAGCCAAGGTGAGCAGATTTTTGTTTGCTTCCGTCACTCACCGGAAATATGAGCGGTATAGCAGGTTATGAGCTGTTAATTTAGTTTAGTAAAATTTTAATCGTGATCTAAATCTTTTTTTTTTTTTTGAATAAAATATGAGCTGTGCTTTTTTTAGTAAGATATGAGTTGTAACATTTTTTAGCTAAATATGAGCCGTGAACATTTTTTAAAATAAAATGGGAAAATTACACACAGGTCCCAAGGAACAGAGATAATTACAATTAGGTCCCTTGAAATCATGAAATTACTCTGAAGTCCCAAGGGACTTCAGAGTAATTATTTCAGAATGTAAAATTACTTTGCTGCCCATAGTGCATATTTCACACAGAAGCGATTAACAACACAAAAGATAAATTAACAATACAAAAATTAACAACAACTTTTGAAAACCATGAATTTGTATTCTTTCACTTCTGTAAGCGATTAACAACACAAAAAAGATAAATTAACAACACAAAATGCATGTATTAACAACAACTTTATTTATTAACAAAATTTAGGGTTTTCAAAAGTTGTTGTTAATACATGCATTTTGTGTTGTTAATTTACGCTTTTTGTGTTGTTAATCTTACGTGAAATATGCACTATGGGCAAAAGAAAGTAATTTTACATTCAAATAATTACTCGTAAGTCCCTTGGGACTTCGTGAGTAATTTCATGATTTCAAGGGACCTAATTGTAATTATCTCTTCCTTGGGACTGTGTATAATTCTCCCAAATAAAATATTAGTTGTAACTTTATTATTTTAGTTTTTATAAGAATCCGAAATTATTCATAGTAATTTTATGAATTACTATGAATAATTTCGGATTCTTATAAAAACTAAAATAATAAAGTTACAGCTAATATTTTATTTTAAAAAAGTTTACAGCTCATATTTAACTAAAAGATGTTACAACTCATATCTTACTAGAAAAAAACCACAGCTCATATTTTATTAAAAAAAAAAAAAAGATTTATATCACGTTTAAAATTTTACCAAACTAAATTAACAAGCTGATAACCTGCTAGACCGCTCATGTTTCCGGTGAGTGACGGAAGCAAACAAAAATCTGCTCGACTACAAAAAGAACTCGTCGGCGAGGGAGCCTCTTCTCAGTTCTCATGCTCTCTTCTGTGCATCTTCCTAGGCAGTTCGTGGCCTCTCGCTTCTTTGACCCCTCTTCCTCTTGACCCTATTCGCCCTTCTGTTCTTCATGCCTCGCTACTCTCTCTCTCTGCGCTTTATCTTTTCCGTTTTAGTTTTTGTTCCTCTATTTATTGAGAAGCAACTAAACTAGCCAAGCTACGTTAGGACATGTGGTTTGCATGATGTTGGTTTATCAGTTATTAATGCTCTATCTGAGGTAAGAAGTAAGAACTGTTTTATCTTGCATTAATCTCCCCCACCCCCTCAAAACATATCTATGATTGTGCCACTTTATTTGGTTTCTATTTTTGGTGTGCTGAGATAATGAAATACTATTCTCCCCTTCCAGGAAAGAGATCGGTTTCTACCCTAATATTTTAGGCTTTTCTTCTCAATAAATGTAGTAATGAATGTTAAGACACCTAATAATGACATATGGGACCAATTTTCTTCTCCGCATTGAAATATTTTTTGTGTTTAATTAGAAAATAAAAGACAAATTTTTTCATATGTGGACGTACTACCTTACAGAATTAGATGATAATAATAATAATACTGAATCTTAGATATGATTTTTACCCAGTGCAAACCATCAAGATATTGTCCTGCATATCCGTAAGTATATATGCTGAACAAGAATGAAGTCATGAATTATGCAATGGACTTGGCTTTTGGTGCGTCCACATTCAAGTTTATAGGGTCATTTTCCTATTTCATGTTTGTCCTGTTCTTCCATGACAATCAATACCAGAAGGCAGAAGGGTATCCATCACGCTTGTGCTTGCTGTTTCCATGTTTCAGGTTGCAAAGTTGCAGGATGACAATAGTCAATGGAGCACTAGATCGTACAAAATGACAGTTAAACACAATGGCAAGGGTTCAAAGATTTCAATTCCACAGAAGCTTTTCCAACTGGATGCGGCTTAGGTCATTTGCGGACATCCGATGCAGTATATACGTCGCCGATTGGGCGCCACACACACACGGTCCTATCCAAAAAATAAAAAAAACAAAAAAACAAAGTTTAGGCACTGTCATATAGTAAAAAAAATAATTTAGGATACTAAATGGTAAAAGAAAAATTCTTCGTAATCTAGAAAAATTATTTTAGGATATTAAGAAATATTTTAAAATATTGTCTGATACTAAAAAGGATATTTTAGGATCTCGACTAATACTTGAAAAAATAATTTATGATTTTAAAAAATTATTTTAAAACCTTGAAAGAATATTCTAAAGTATATTTTTAGTAGTAGTCGATAGATGAATTATTTTTATAAGATCCTAAAATAATTTTTTTAAGATTAATAATTATTTTTTCAAGATCCTAAAGATCTTTTTAATACGAGGTAGTATTTTAAAATAATTTTTCTAGATTTTAAAATAATTTTTCTAGATTATAAAAAAAAAAATTTAGTATCATTTAGTATCATGAATTATGGCAGTGCCAGAATTTTTTTTTTTTTTTTTTTTAAGGACCATGTGTGTGTGGCGCCAAACGGCAAGGTATATGCTGCAGCGAATGCAGCGGACAAGGGTCCGCAAAGGACCTAAGCAGCATCCCAAATTTTCCTCCAGCTCGCGCGTCCTTCTCCCTCCAACTCGCGTCCCACCACTTCCTCGAGCTCGCCGCCTCTTCTGCAAGGCACCGTAGTCGTTGCGCACTCCCCCGCATCGTTGTGCTCAGTGTGTGTGACCGCGAGAAGGAGCAAGAGTGGTCATACGACGTTGTGTTTTTTCTTACTATACGAATATCGTCTTCTGTATTTTAAGTGTGCTGAATTGTTGATGACGCTCAAAGGGTTGTGGTTAGACTGGACATTATAAATTTTTCTGACTAAGATTTCTATTTGTTATTTTTTAATTAATGCAAAATAACTTTTTTAAACATTTCAATGGTACAAGAAGAGTGGTTACTATACTGAATTTTGGTCTCATTTTCTCCTTCCCTCATTTTTTTTCTCTCCCCTCCCCTCAAATCAAAAGGGTCAAGGGTCATTGGTTGGAGGGGAAGAGGGAGAAAAGTCATTTGTGGTGGGTGCTATAAGAATTTTCCTCTCCTTTCAATTTTTCCCCTCCCCTCCAACCAATCGTGTATCTTGAAATGCTTTTCTTTGACCAACCTATGCAATTTTTTTTGGTGCGGCAGAGTTCATATTGTTGGCTTCTGCAAGGGAATCTTTCCCAACTAAATATTATTACCCTCATTTTCTTCTTCTCTTGGATGCATTGCATCATATAATTCATATTTGATAATTTTTTGAATACTTTAGTGTCTAGTTAGAATTTGACAGAGTAGCCTCAGGTATTAATAATACTGGCTAGCTTTAGGCCTAAGAAAAGAGTAATGTTTTAGTCGTTACAAATATTTAGGTATTTGTATGGCTGCGGCACAAACTTTTGCTGAAGTTTTAGAATTACACGAAATTTAAATTTTCGATGGAGTGTTTGCATATCTTGCAGTTCCTCTATGTGCAGAGAGAGGAATCAAATCATGATCTTGGGTTTATCTTTAGTGATTATAATGAAGCTTATGATTTTCATGACATATGGATTTTGTATTAATTTATAAATATTATCACTTTGGTTAATTTCATTTAAAATGAGCTTGAGGGACTTACTAATAACTTTTTTTTTTTGGGTTGAAGTAAGATGATGTTTGTCGAAGGTGCATTTTACAATAGGGACTGGATATAACATGGAGCTTCAACCTTTTTGGTATTGGTAGGAGTTAATTTATTTATTGGCACTGAGAGGATTCATTCTTTGAAGAGGGGAAGTGAGCTAGTGGCAACTGATGATGAGATTCTGTCAAATGGGAAGGTGTGTGCGTGATGGATGGTCATATCTTGTTTGAGAACCCTGCGTCCCTCAAGGTTGTGACTTGTCTGTAAAAAGTGGAGGTTAGGGGTTCTGTGTTTAATTTGGGGTAATGACAATTTAAGCCGAGGATGAATTGACTAATCCTACTCAAAGGAAGCTGTCATGTCTGGGTATGGGGTAATCCCTCTGGTTTCTCACTGATTTTAGTGTAATCTTTGGGCAATTCTTAAATTGCTGATGGGATATCTAGATCTGTGAGTTCCTCTACTGTCGTTTCCCAAATTTCTCAAAAACTCCTTCTCCCTTGTTTATGAAGTACTTCATTGCCTTTACTGACATGGTGGGTATCGACAAGGCAAGGTCTCCTTTCAGGCACATATCTTCTCCTTTGTCTGACTTTTCATGTTTGTTGCCTCTAGTGTACAACACCGAAGGATTTGAACCACTCAATGCCAATGCTTGAGTTTTCTCCACCTAACTTGCTAAGGTTCTGTGCTTTTTGCATTTAGTTTACTTGTACACAACATTTTCCTGCATTAGCATTGTGATGTCCAGCATCCAAAAATAGGTTACATCCCAAACTTTACAAGGATTTTGAACTTTTTTATTTTTTCTCAATAAGCTCGGATTGTAATTTTTTCTTGTATGGCTTTGGCAAAAAAATTTTTACGGAATTTTAGTAATTACATGAAATTCAAATTTTGGATGGACAAAACCCAAGGATAACTCCAAATCATGATTTGCATTTCTTGCAGCTGCTCTATGTGCCGAGAGAGGAATCAAATAACAGTTGTGAGGAAGTTATCATAGCATTTAATCTTATGATGCACTAGAAATTCCTCACTGTACTGTTCTTCTATAGCTCATCCTTTTAGTGTGTGAATGTTTTTGACATTATTTTTCGTGGCTTGTAGTTGAGCAGTATAAGTATGAGGCATAGCTGATCTTGAGAGATTACCTCAAGAGAGGACTTTCTTTTCAATTTAATATTTATTGTGGCCGATTTGTGAGGAAGAATACTGTTCAAACTTCAAACTTTTTGCTTGAATATCACAAGATTTTCTTCCATTGTGATGATCTTTGTTCCATGAACTTCTTTTTTGCCAATTCTCTTTGCTAACCTTTTTATTCATTTGTTTGAATATCTAGATGGCTAATGCTGTCTCAAATCTTAATCCTGATGTAAGAATTGCTTTATTTTTTGTGCTCCTGCTTGAATTTTGTTGAGAATATCAAGTTTAAAAATATTAATTAATTATTAGGATTAGAGATGAATATTAAATTTTAGAAATATATCTTTAAAATATTATGATTTGATTTGATTAGATTGGATTATGATAGATTTTAGGGTTAGCGTTAGTCTATTTTTGTCTATCTAAGGCCTTCTTGTACTCTCTTTTATTCTCAAGGATCAATAATATTATTACTTTTCCTATACTTCAATGCGATCCTTCAATCTCAACAAATTTTAATTAGATTTAACTTGAATGCTATTTCAGAGAATGGATGAGGATAAACTCTTGAACTTGTTCTCCATTTATGGCAGCATTGTGGGAATTTAACTCCTGCGAAATAAACCAGATCACACAATTATCCAAATGGGGGATGGGTTCCAGGCTGAATTGGCTGCACACTTCTTGAAGGTCTGTATCATTTGCAAGTGGCAAATTTATATATCTCTATGCATTTTTTTTATATGCCAAACGGATAAGTTATTTTTGTCAGGTTCCTTATGGCTGGGCAATTACTTTTCTTTATCCTGGAAAATGATTTAAGATTTTATTGTCTGTCTGTCTATTGTTGGGATGTTTTCTGGTGCTGAATTTTTTTAACCAATGCTGCTTTGCAAATGATCAAAGGATCCATCTTAACTGGATTTTTATTTGATCTTTTCCTAGACTTGACATGCTTTTTGCCTATGATACAGGTCATACAGCTATTCCCAATCACATGTTAACAAAGCGTGCAAATTTATGTGTTTTTTCTACAGAGAAGATTCTGCAAATTGAGCTGGTCGCCAAAACATTTTTGATAACTGCATTTCTAAGTTAGTAAAATTATCCTCGTTTTCTTCTTCTATTGGATGGATTGCATCTTATCCCTCAGATTTGTTAATTTCCTTAATGCTTTAGTGTTCGCTTAGAATTTGACAGAGTAATATCAAGTATTTAATACTGCCTTGCTTTTTGGCAAACAAGACAATTACATTTTAGTCATTACAAATATCTAGGTTTTGTATGGCTATGGCACAAAATTTTACTGAATTTTTAGAATTACAAGAAATTAAAATTATCAATGGAGAAAACACTCCTAGGATAATTCCAGATCATGATTTGCATACCTTGCAGCTGCTCTATGTGTAGAGAGAGAAATCAATTCCTGATGTTGGGTTTATCTTTTGTGGATAATAACTAAGCTTATGATTTTCTTGACATATGGTTTTTTTAGTTAATATATATATACATTATCATTGTGGTAGTTATGGATTTTCTTTATAAATGAGCTTCAGAGTCTTGCTAATAACTTTTTTTTTTTTTTTTTTTTTGGTTGAACTATGATGATGTTTGTTATGCCCACTTATGTGGGAAAATACTAACATATCTGTGTGTGTACGGTCTTAGTTTCACTATGTGGTTTATATGATTGTTCATCTATGTAATACCGGTGTGCTTGTGTGTGGGCGTGTGATGTTTCCTATCAGAAGTATTTCATGGCATTGGGAGGCTCTAGTCTTTCTAGATGTGAAAGTGCACTCGTTGAAAATGATTATTGAACTGCAACATTTTACAATAAGGACTGGATATTACATGCAGCTTTAACCTTTTTGCATCGGGAGGGGTTAATTTATTTGTTGGCAGTGAGAGGATTGAGTCTTTGAATAGGGGAAAGTGAGCTGGTTGGCCACAGGTGATGAGATTCAATTCAGATGGAAAGGTGTGTGCATGATGGATGATCGTATATTGTTTGAGAACCCATTGTTCGTTCAGGTTGTGACTTGTATGTAACAAGTGGAGGTCAGGGTTTCCGTTTTTAATTTGGGGTAATGACAATTCAAGTGGAGGATGAATCAACTAATCCTACTCAAAAAAGGTGCTGTCATGTCCGGGTATGGGGTAATCCTCCCGTTTATAACAGATTTTTCATCTAATTCTTTCCAATTCTTAAATTGCTGATGGAATACTAGATCTGTGAGTTTCTCTATTGTCATTTCCCAAATTTCTCAAGAAACTCTTCCTCCCTTGCTTATGGAGTACTTCATTGCCTTGACTGACACACTGGTTATGGACATGGCAAGATCTCCTTTCAGGCATATCATCTTCTCCTTTGTATGACTTATCATGTCTTGTTGCCTCTAGTTTACAACACCAAAGAATTTGACCCACTCAACGCCAATGCTAGAGTTTCCTCTACCTAACTTGCTAAGGTTCAGTGCACTTTGCATTTAGTTTGTTTGTACACAACATTTTTTTGCATTAGCAATGCGTCTTGAAATGCTTTTCTTCGACCCATGTTTGAATTTTTTTTTTTTTTTTTTTTTTTTTGGGATGGTAGAGTTCTCATATTGTTGACTTCTGGAAGGGGATCTTTCCAAGTAAATATTATAACCCTGCTTTTCTTCTTCTATTGGATGTATTGCATCATATCACTCATATTTGATAATTTCTTGAATTGCAACATCTTATAAAGATTGTATATTACATTGAGCTTCAACCTTTTTGCATTGTGAGGGTTTAATTTATTTGTTGGCAGGGAGAGGATTGAGCCTTTGAATAGGGGTAATTGAACTGGTTGGCCACTGGTGTTGAGATTCAATTCAATGGAATGTGTGTGCTTGATGGATTATCATATATTGTTTGAGATCCCAATGTCCGTTACCGTTGTGATTTGTATGTAACAGGTGGAGGTCGGGGTTCCCTTTTTTAATTCGGGGTATTGACGATTCAAGTAGAGGATGAATCGACTAGTCCTAGTAAAAAAGAAAGGTGCTGTCGTGTCTGTATGGGGTAATCCCTCCGGTTTCTTGCAGATTTTCGGTAATCCTTGGGCAATTCTTAAATTTCTGAGGGGATATCTAGATCTGTGAGTTCCTCTACTGTCATTTCCCAAATTTCTCGAGGAACTCTTCCTCCCTTGTCTATGGAGTATGTCATTGCCTTGACTGACACGGTGGTTATCGACATGGCAAGATCTCCTTTCAGTCACCTCATCTTCTCCTTTGTATGACTTATCATTTCTTGTTGCCTCTAGTTTACAACACCAGAGAATTTGACCCACTCAATGTCAATGCTAGAGTTTCCTCCACCTAACTCGCTAAGGTTGGGTGCCCTTTGCATTTAGTTTGTACACGACATTTTTTTGTATTAGCAATGCGTGTTGAAATGATTTTCTTCAAATTAGTAAATTTGTCTTGAAATGCTTTTCTTTGACCCATGTTTGAAATTTTTTTGGGTATGGTAGAGTTCTCATATTGTTGGCTTCTGGAAGGGAATCTTTTCCAAGTAAATATTATAACCCCGTTTTTCTTCTTCTGTTGATGTATTTCATCATATAACTCATTTGATAATTTCTTAAGCTTCAACCTTTTTGCATTGTGAGGGGTTAATTTATTTGTTGGCAGTGAGAGGATTGAGTCTTTGAATAGGGGAAAGTGGACTGATTGGCCACTAGTGATGAGATCCAATTCAATGGAATGGTGTGTGCTTGATGGATGATCATATATTGTTTGAGATCCCAGTGTCCGTTAAGGTTGTGATTTGTATGGAACACATGGAGGTCAGGGGTTCCGTGTTTAATTTGGGGTAATCAAGATTCAAGTAGAGGATGAATCGACTAATCCTACTAAAAAAAGGTGCTGTCGTGTCTGGGTATGGGGTAATCCCTCCGGTTTCTTGCAGATTTTCGGTAATCCTTGGGCAATTCTTAAATTGCTGATGGGATATCTAGATCTGTGAGTTCCTCTACTGTCATTTCCCAAATTTCTCGAGGAACTCTTCCTCCCTTGTCTATGGAGTATGTCATTGCCTGGTTATCGACATGGCAAGATCTCCTTTCAAGCACATCATCATCTCCTTTGTATGACTTATCATGTGCCTCTAGTTTACAACACCAAACAATTTGACCCACTCAACGCCAATGCTAGAGTTTCCTCCACCTAACTCGCTAAGGTTTAGTGCACTTTGCATTTAGTTTTTTTGACACAACATTTTCTTGCATTAGCAATGCGTCTTGAAATGCTTTTCTTCAATTTACTAAATTTGTCTGGCAATGCTTTTCGACCCATGCTTGAAATATTTTTTGGTATGGTAGAGTTCTCATATTGTTGGCTTCTCGAAGGGAATCTTTTCCAAGTAAATATTATAACCCTGTTTTTCTTCTTCTATTGGACGTATTGCATCATATCACTCATACTTGATAATTTCTTGAATTGCAACATCTTATAAAGATTGTATATTACATTGAGCTTCAACCTTTTTGCATCGTGAGGGGTTAATTTATTTGTTGGCAGCGAGAGGATCGAGTCTTTGAATAGGGGAAAGTGAACTGGTTGGCTACTGGTGATGAGATCCAATTCAATGGAATGGTGTGTGCATGATGGATGATCATATATTGTTTGTTAAGGTTGTGATTTGTATGTAACATGTGGAGGTCAGGGGTTCCGTGTTTAATTTGGGGTAATGACGATTCAAGTAGAGGATGAATCGACTAATCCTACTTTAAAGAAGGTGCTGTCATGTCCGGGTATGGGGTAATCCCTCTGGTTTTTGACAGATTTTTGTCTAATCCTTGGGCAATTCTTAAATTGCTGATGGGATATCTTGATCTACCCTGATGCTTGAGATTCTTCCACCTAGTCCGCAACGGTAACTAGGCCTGAGACTTCATCCCTTATAGTTTCCAATACCATACATCACCACAGGCATAGGACATTGCTCTTGATGAAATTCGTTTGCCTGAGCCTTTTCCAACAGTGGATTGAAGTTAAGGGCAAAACTAAATGGGAAAGAGAATAAGAAAATATATATTTTTTAAAATCACATCTGTTTTTCAATTTAAAAAAAAATCATAAGGTATTTTCATTTCTCTCATGGCTGATTCTTTAAAACATCGCAATGGGCTGATGTTTCCAACAGAAGAGCTCATATAGTAGAAATGTATCAATTATGCTCTAATGGGAAGCAGTGATAATGATCATAGAGCAAGACGAGCTAGTCTCCAAGGGGTGATAGTTCTCATTTACTTTCTTCCCAGTCAATTTAATTTCCTCTTCCTTTTTTTCATCGCGATAGTATTTTTATGTAAAAATTGAATGAACCTGTATTTCAGCATCTCATTTGACCCTCTTCAGGTCCAGTCTAGTTTCTGCATTAGGGGCTGCTGCAGAACTTTCTGATTTTTGTGTTTTAAATATTAAAACATGAATTCGTCTGAGACACATTGACGTTACTTTTATGACATTTTACAGGAAGGGACACAATTTTTAGGTGAACTTATTGTCTGTGACTGTGATCTGCTGGCAAGGATGGCCTGGCTAAGGTTATCTTTTGAATTGTTTTTCCCCTCTGTGCTTCTTAACATTGTATAATTTTTCATAAATTCTCACCCTTTTTTTCTTTTTTTCCTATGGAAATTTCTGTCTATTTAAGCCATCTCGGCCAAGGGAGCTTGTGCTTGAGAAGCAGGAATTTTTATTTCTTAGAAATAGCATGCAGTAAGAAAAAATTTAATGGTTGGTTGAGTTTCTTTTAAAAAAAAAAAAAATCGTTTTACATGATACTTTAGGATGTTAGTAGAAATATCTTGAATATGCACCATTATTTTTAATGTCCATTAACTAATGTTTGTGAACGGGAAGTAGTATGTGCTGAAGTATCTCCAAACAGGGTTGCCACTGTAGTTGCAAATGAGTGGAAAGATGCTAATGACAAAGTGGTGCCTGTTAAACTGTGGCTTGAGGAAAGAAATTTTTTCCAGGTATGCCGTTTACTTTATCTTTCACATTTTCAAATGAAAAAACCTCAAGGTGTTTTCATGTTGGCATGGCTGATTCTTTAAATTATCGCAACTGGGTGATGTTTCCATTCAAAGAGCGCATATAGTAGAAATATGTCAATTTTGCTTCAATGGGAAGCAAGTATAACGACCTTAGAGCAACGCGAGCAAGCTCTCTAAGGGGTGTGCTGTAAATGGTTCTCATTTACTTTCTTCCCGATCAATTTAACTCTCGTTCCAGCAATCTATTGTATATGTCTATTTATATCCGATCAAAGGTGATATTTGTTCTTACCTTGGGTCTTTGAAATTTTGGGTAATGCTGTTGATGAAGCTCAAGCTGGGTTGGCTTCAAATATTGATGTTGTTTTATTTGGCTGATGATTCTCTGAGCATCACTGTTAGGTCTTTGAAATTTTGGATATTGTTGTTGATGAAGCTCAAGCTGGGTTGGCTTCAAATATTGATGTTGTTTTATTTGGCTGATGATTCTGTGAGCATCATTGACAATGACCGTGGTATGACTTTTCATCTATCGTTGAATCTCTGATTGTTTTTATTTCCTCATGGTCTACATGTGTTATTTTACTTGTGTGTTGGATGAGCTCTCCCTTGTTCATTTTCCATACAATTATGACGCTGTGTGACATTAACTTGAAGTTTAATGTTTTGTTCACACTGATACTCGGACAAAATGTCATGGTTATGCTTATTATCTGTAGAATAGCAGCACTGTTGTAGTGGTAATTATATACTAAGCATCTTCTTGCTCAAGTTATTTTGAAAATTGGATTCAAGACCTGACCACTGTTGTGCCTGAAACTGGCCTTTACATATAATGGTTGCAAGAGCCATATCAACTGCTTGCTTGATTCCAACTAAACACGCATCCATGAATTGCAGATCCCCAGACATGCATCCATAAAATTATTTTTGAAAGGTTTGTGATTTTTCTCTTGACACCATTACTTATAAGTCTGCCCTGAAATGGTGTTGATGGTAGTTTACTGTTGCATGTTCTTGAAACTAGATTTAGCTTGGCATTTGTTTGTCTTTTTATTTTTGGAAGGTTTATGATTGTTTCTCCGGACATCCATTAAATTAAACTCCAAATTTTCAGTTTTGTTTATTCCGTTATTCCATTAAAGGGCTATATTTGGCTAAAATGTGATTGTGTTTTGGAGTTGTTTCCCGTTTTGATCATTATTGTTCTTATTATTCATTGGCACTCTGCTTTCTCATGTCATAAATTAATCAGTTTCAACTTATTAAGAACCATGACTCTAACTTTTCTTGATAAACCTTGGCGCTAACTTCCCAAACTAAGTTTGGTCAATTGATGTCTTTCTTAACTTCTACTTCAAAGGGCAGATCAAGAGGGGTGTGTGTGATGGAAGATCCTGTCCTTAGATGATACCTAATGTCGTTGTGGTTATGATTATTTATAACAGGGGGAGGGGAGGGTCAGGGCTGCTTGTAGAGTTTGTGGTAATGAGGTTTGAAGGAGTCGATGAACTGATTAATTCTACCCAAACAAAGGAGCTATTGTACCGAGTATGGAGTAGTCCCTCCGATTTGTCATGGATTATCGTGTAGCCCTGGACAACGCTTGAATTGCTAATGAGATATTGAGTTCTGCTTGCTTCTTTGTTGCCATTGCCTCAAATTTCTCAGGAAACCCTATCGCTCGTTTTTGGAGTCCATCATAGCCTACCTATACGAACATCGTGATTTAACAGGCTCACCATTAGTGCATGGCATTCTCTCATTTGGTCAAATCTTCATGTCTTGTTGCCTGTAGTTATTCTTTAGGTCACAGAATGTCTGTGTACCCTGAGGCTTGAGTTTCTCCCACCTTGCTCGTAAAGGCTTGAGTTACTTTTGGCATAGGACATTTCACTTGATGAAATTCTGTTGCTTAACCCTTTTCTAACAATGGGTTGAAGTTGAGGACAGAACTTAGTGGGAAAGAGAGTCTCTTTTTGATTAATCACGTGTACCCTTTACAATTTCTATTAATTGTTTCAAAGTGCAGCTTTCTAAACGCAAGGGTGGGGTAGCGTTCAGTGCATCAATCTTTTACTACAGGGAGGGACTGTTTTGTTTCTGGGCTACAAAAAGAGGTTAAAACATTTTTCTTTAAGAAAAATGTTGTTACTGCCTCTATACGATGTTAAAAAAGTTGGAACATCGGTGGCAGACCTTTAAAATATATACTCAGCTGCCATTATGATGGATATTGTACTGGGTATCCATGAATATATGTGCTGAATATGAATGAATTACGTAATGTACATGCTATCTTGCATTTTTCTTGTATCCTTGCCACCTTTGAAATCGAAACAGAAATGTTATGTCTCCATCGTCATTTTTCTTGGCATGCATTTGGTAAATTGATTACTAAATTAAATATTCCAACATCCCTCTCTCTCATGAATGTTATGTGTTCATCGTCATTTTTCCCGGCACGCATTTGGTAAAGTGTTGCTGTCAAGTTGATTTTGAACCAAAGTATGAAAACTGTCTTATGGTGCTTCTTGTTTTTCCATCGTTCTATTCCCCCCCCCCCCCCCCCCCCCCAAAAAAAAAAAAAAAAAAAAAAAAAAAAAAAAAAACCCACACTACAAGGATAGGCTAGGAGGATGTGGAGTTTGTATGGCTTTGATATCTTTTTTTTCATGTTTATGAGCATATATATTATATTGTCAAGCTATTGTGCTAAGTTCTGATTTTGGAAAAGTCTGAGTGTCGATGCTTTTCAGAGAGGCTTGTATATCCCCTCATAAGTTAGAATTAGATTGCATTGTTATATGCTCCTATGCATCTTTGCAAATATTTTCTGCGTAAATTTCCCACTTATGGAAGTGTCGATTTGGTTTCATGAATATGATTCCATCAGTTAGTTCATTTTCCCTTAAAATACTGGTGAGTCATACATTTTTCTTAGAAAGTTCTGTATTTTGTGTGTTAAGAGGAGGGAGCGTGCGAGCGCTTCGGTTAGCCAAAACAAAGTGGCACGTTGAATATATGGGATGGAGGAACACAGAGCAGCAGCTGAACGGGGTAGGACATGAACACCCTGCGGGAAAATATGTTGCCAGCAACAAGCGACATTATTATTATTATTATTTTGGAAATTTTATTGAACCCCCAAGTGACATAATTTCAGTCAATCTCTAGAACTCTGAAATTTCACTGCACCCTAAAGGTTAAAATGAAATTAAGTTTTGTGGGTAAAAAAAAACAATGATGTCTTTTTATTTTTTTTATTAGAGTATTTACAAGACAAATCAAAATATTTCTAAGACAAATAAAGACATTATCAAGACAGATAAAGGAATTTGAAAGAACCTAAGAAATTAAATAAAAAGATTCCATGTAACCTAGAAAATTTAAAACAATATGGTCACGTACAAGACAAATACGAAAATCTAAATAAGATAATTTAAAGATAAATAAATTAAAGGCATCATTGTCTCTTAACCCTTAAAATTTAATTTCATTTTGACTTAAAAGGATGCAATAAAATTCCAGAAAGTTTGGTAGGTTGACAAAAACTATGTCATTAGGGAACTAAAATTCTCCCTTCTTTTTTGTTTTGGTGATAGCTAGCAATATAAGGAGGTTAGTAGATCAGACTTCTTTGTAATAAAACTATAAATTTATATATTTTGCAAGTGAAATATGGTCATAATTTTTAAGTTTACTGATCTGATCAATTTAAATTAAATGGTCCCGTGATTCATTGTCTTGAACTCTTTAAATATATATTTACCTATTATATATTTTTTCAATAATCTTACACCCTGTAAAGGTTAGAGGGGACAGTCAACCTGATCACCTCGCAATGCAATAAATTAGATTATTATTTTATAAAATTTTATTGCTAAACAAAATATCATCGAGCGTGGTAGAAATGGAAGTTACGCCAAGATAAATAAACAACAATGGAATTAAAAATATAATGAGAACAAACAACGTGCTTATAAGTTACCATCTATGTCACGATGAAGATGGAAATTGGACAGGGGCAACGATAGATGAGGTCTTTCTACCCATCAAAAACTGAGAATACCACTTAGCAGAGAGCTTGGGGTATCTTGTGAGGTGAGGGTCATCAAGATCAACATAATAAAGGCCGAAGGCGGATTTGTACCCATCAAGTAACTCCAACAAGTCAAGGAAAGACCATGCAAAATATCCTCTTGTGTTTGACCCATTCCTGGCAACATTTTAGACAACACATCAAAAGCTGGACCAACGTCTGCCACTGTCTCAACCAGTGACTTCCTTATTCTTTTCAAAACCAGTTTATATTGGATGAATTCCCAATTCATAGTAATATTGATTCCAAGTAACAAAGCTGAGCAACCAAATGCTCAAAAGGGGTTAGTTTGATCATTTGGAGCAGCAACCTCTTACCTCAAGGCATCAAGCACGCCTCCAATGTGTGCTTGCAAGTATTTTACCCTTGAAACGTCTTCAAGTGATATATTGCGAGCTGTCTTTTGACCTATGGACACATGCCATCCCAAGTTATAAGTTTGATTGGAAAACAAAATAAAATACCCCATTTCAACTCACCTGTTGCATACTAGCACCATAGATTTCTATATGACTTACCGTTTTCATAAATGAATATGGGAGGATTCCCGTAGAGGACCTTGAATGTTTCCAGCACTTGCTGTAGACCCCACGGTGCGATAGGGAACTGAGTGAAAATTAAGCCAATTAATTCTACATCGAGCTTATCCACATCATTGAACCAATTAATTGTTTATGATCCGACTCTTACCTCTTCAGCTGTAAACAGACTCTTTGTCCCTGTCAAGATCAAGGTGGTGTGAGTTATTACATTACTCCACCATTTCTAAGGTCTGCTAAGAAATCAATTTCATATAATGTTATGCACATAATTCAAAGTATTTAATTGAACAGTGAGTTGAATTAGTTTCAAATAAGTCACAATCATTTCTTAGTACAAATGACAGAATTTTAGTAAAATTGAGAGTGAATGTAATTAATGCAGGAAGCTTATATAGCTATGCTTCAATTTTTTTTGTATCAGCTTTCACTATACTTAAATAGTTGAAAATAGTTAAAGAACATACCAAGTATATCTGCAGCCATATCTTTACCGAAGTCTCTAGATTTCTGCTTCAATGAATCTTGATTGTCTGATATATTACTGATGGTGTAGTAGATGAGGCCTATAAAATCAGATGAACCCTTAACTTGCCTAGATTCACGAGCTGTGAAGGCTGGAATTCTTGCTCCCGCTCTGGTTTTCATGGAAGAAGGATAATCTCCGTTCACTAAGGGCTCTAGGACCCTGCGACAAAGTAGACACATTTCACAGTGGCATCCGAAAAATTCTTATATCTTTGCCCCAAAACATAGCTCTAGGGTGGTGAAAGTAAAGAGCTTAAGTGGGAGATATATGTTGAAAAAGGCCAATGATAGAGTCAGCAACTTACCAGCCAACTAAAAAATCACGCGCTCTTTTAACTGCCAAGACGTCTTCTTCTGTATTAGTTTGAGGAAGAAACCCAAATGTATAAACACTGATACCCACAAATCCTTGCTGTTTGCTCTGCAATGTAATAACATGTGCATTGTCATTAATGTTATCCTTGTATTCAGACTAACAAGTCCAAATCCACACAAAAAATCGTTGAGAGCGAAAATAAGGGTTTTAAGTAATCTAACTCGTTTAGAACATAAAAGCCATACCATGGTAGAAGATTTGGTGACTTACCCTATATTTTCTCCTATACAATCTGACAGCCGAAGAATGTGCCAGCAAAATATGATGAACTACCAAGTAGGGCTCAGTTCTTGAGTTGCCTTTAGTACAGTTCATAAAACCAAATGGTGGAGAACATCGTTGAGGTGGTACAGCTCCTTGGTCATAACCTCCTATAGCGAAGACATTGGGTTCGTTAACAGTATTCCAGTATTTTACTCTGTCACCAAACTCCCTGAAGCACGCATCAGCATAGTCTCTGAAGTCCTTTCTGCATTCACATTCATGAATCCTATCAGGACAACGTATCCAAACCACAAATAACACAAAGTTACAAAAGCCAAGTCACGTACATGATGTCACGATTCACCCATCCTCCATATTCATCTTCAAGCGCCTGCGGAAGATCGAAGTTATGTAGTGTTACATGTGGTTGGATTCCTGTTCGTGGGAATAAATACTATATCAGTTGAAGAAGCTCAAGACATTTCGACCCATGGTTTCTGCACCAAAGAAAATGAATGCTTTCTTTAAAACGGGGGGAAGCTCAACCATTGCTCAGAAGTTCGTCGACGAGATTGTTGTAGTACTGTAAACCCTTTGGGTTGATGGGTCCTCTGCCATCTGGGTAAAAAAATGATTCGGTTGCTATTATAAAGGTTGAATGTAAGTAAGTGAATAAATAAATAAAAAATAAACATTCTCATTCGCAAAAGTTCTCCAGGATGGGGATGATACTTGGTATCAATCTCGACCAGGAAATGGAAAATCTGTAGGCTTCAAGCCCTGTTTCAACCATGAGTTGTACATCTGCCTGCGTTGTACAAGATATTCAAATATCAGCAAAACAAAAGCATATCATCCACACCTCCCTCTGGGTGCTTCAGGGACATCCGGTCATAGCCAAATTGCATTAGCGGCAATAAACACAGAGAGAAAGTGGGGAAGTGCGGGTATAAACCTTGTATTTGTGATACTCGTCGCAGGCTACATCTCCAGTGGCCCCACCCGCAAGCCCTTGTTATAAGAAATAATTTATAACATGGTTAAGATGGCTGGTGTTTGTGAATTGTTGGCAGTGGAAAATAATGTTTCTTTCCGAATTTAGAAAATAGAGTGCAAGCTTAAAAACGAAATTGTGGAGATACACCAGTAGAAATCAACAGCGCAGTGCACATCTATGATAGGGAATACAAGAGAAGCAAGAGCAGGAAGAAGTAAACCAGCATGAGCGAAGGTGTCCCAGATACTAGGAGTTCTTCCATCTTCATTCGCAGCTCCTTCCACCTTTTCAGAATTTCATATAGAAATATCAGTAATAGCTCCAACGGCAATCATATCGTCCGTCCGAGTCAGAAACAAAGAAAGAAGAGAAAGACAAACAGAAGGAAAATAAAGGAAGCAGAGCCCAAAAAACCGAACCTGATAAGCAGTGGAGCCTGCTCCAAAAATGAAGTCAGCTGGGAAGTCGTTTATGGTATAGTTGTCAGCACCATGCACTTCCACTCCTAAGCTCAGGAGAATTAGGGTAAGCAAGAAAGCTAGCATCAAAGATGAAGCATATGGTTGCATCTTCCTCACTGAGTTGCTTTCCGTCCTTTTTCCTGATTCAACCCTCTCATCATAGCTTATCAGTTATTTCATACTCGAAATTCTTTATTTATGGGGATAACAGACAGATTTGGTCCAGCCATGTGGGCCATCCATTTTGATTTCGTGTCCTATGAACATTTCTGCTTCTCTGGAATATGCTAGAGTCTTTGACCAAAAAAAAAGAATATGCTAGAGTCGCACTCATGAGCCTCATTGCTAGTTAGTACTTAATATAATGAATTCTAAATATAGAATAAAATTTATAGGATAAATTAGACTGTAAACTTTTTCTTACTAAAATTTATAGGATAAATTAGACTGTAAACTTTTTCTTACTTAAGGCTGGAGGGAGTACTAAATATAAATATAATGACAGATTTGATTTTTTTTCAAGAGATTAAGAAAACGAATTCAATTATTTTAAAATATCTATATTTTTTATTTTTTTTCCAAATTATTTTGCCTAATTTCTAAAATTATGTATAATGATACACAACATATTATATGATTAAATAACTTATTTAATTTAATCTTTTTTTTTTATACACATAAGGGGAGGGGGTAGGTTCAACCTCGATATGGGGGAGGAGAGTCAAGCTCCCATACCACTGCGCTACTAAGACGCTGGCTATTTAATTTAACCTCTAAAAGAAGTTAACTTTATCTTATATCAAAGAAAATATATTTTATATTTGGTGACATACCCTTTCAAAGGAGGCAATATGATGGTCCCCAAGTGTGGTTATGTTTTACAAGCGGGCTAAACTTTTCGATGAATTCTTCTCCTTTAGACCAACTTCGGTAGCTAGCTCGTTTATTGATTGAAGAGTGAGGTTAACGGGCCTGTTTGGATTAGTATTGAAAAAATAAGTTCACATGAGTAGACATAAAATAGTCAGTGAGGATGATTGGACGGTTGATCGAGGTTTACTTCACCCTAAAAGAAAAGAGGTTTGATACCCGCTAGTCGATGTGAGGGCCTTATTTGGGGATCGATCTGTAAAGATCTCTGTAAAAGCTTCTTTGAGTCGGAGGAAACATACCTTGGTGAGGTACCAATGTCTACCCCCACCTAAATTTTTTATTATCAAAAAAAAAAAAATTAATCGACCTCAAATTGATTTCACATATTTATTTTTTATACCGTAAATCACATGGAAAAAATCGCTTGTACCTAATTTAAACAGGCGCATTATTGCAATAGAGTTTCGTCACTGAAATAGACTAATACCAAACTGATAAGAATGAATAATAAAATAACGATAATTTTTTTTTAACTCTTGATATATACCAAAAGTCTTGTGGCTAATTGCTAAATAACTTGGTCGTCGAGATTTGATGTAGTAACCTGAAATTGATGCTCTGTTTTGTTGCTATTCAGATCTCGATTGTTCATTGATTGTTTTGGATTGGATTGGCTGCCATAAATTGTTGAACTTATTGCCGATACGAATGCTTTCTTAAAAAACTGAAAACCACTACTTGCTTGCGTACAAGCTGTCACGATCGGACCCGGTTTTCGTCCGTTATGCCTTAACGTCCGTTGCTATCCTTTTCATCAAAACTGCGCCATTTTGCAGTAAAACAATGAGAATGAGCCGGTGTCTTTTTTTTTTTTTTTTTTTTTTTTTTTTTTTTTTTTTTTTTTTTTTTTTCAATAGTTTAGGGTAAAGAACATTTGTTCTTACCTTAGGTCTTTGAAATTTTGGATAATGCTGTTGATGAAGCTCAAGCTAGGTTGGCTTCAAATATTGATGTTGTTTTATTTGGCTGATGATTCTGTGAGCATCACTGTTAGGTCTTTGAAATTTTGGATAATGTTGTTGATGAAGCTCAAGCTGGGTTGGCTTCAAATATTGATGTTGTTTTATTTGGCTGATGATTCTGTGAGCATCATTGACAACGAACGTGGGTATGACTTTTCATCCATCGTTGAATCTCTGATTGTTTTTATTTCCTCATGGTCTACACTCTACATGTGGTTTTATTTTACTTGTGCGTTGGATGAGCTTCCTTGTTCATTTTCCATATGTTAGAATATTATGGATTATTTAGATTTAATCATTATCTTATTAAGTTTAATATTTATTATATTTTAGGATTAGATATGGATATATTATATCTTAATCATTTGATTGATTAGATTAAATTAGATTCTAGAATTAGCTCTAGGTTTGCCTATATAAAAGGCCATATGTACTCTCTTTTATTCACAAATGAATAGAGTATGCTTTAGAGGCAAACTGGAAATTATCAGCATATACTCTTCAGCTTAAGGGGAAGTATTAGAATATTATGGATTATTTAAATTTAATCATTATCTTATTAAGTTTGATATTTATCATATCTTAGGATTAGATATAGATATATTATATCTTAATGATTGATTAGATTAGATTCTAGGGTACTCTCTTTTATTTACAGATGAATAGAGTATGCTTTATCCTCTAAATTCAACACCATACAATTATGAAACTGTGGGACATTAACTTGAAGTTTAATGTTTTGTTCACACTGATACTCGGACAAAATGTCATGGATCATTATCTGCAGAATAGAAGCATTGTTAAGCATCTTCTTGCTCAAGTTATTTTGAAAATTGGATTCAATACCTGACCACTGTTGTGCCTGAAACTCGCCTTTACATATAATGGTTGCAAGAGCCATATCAAATGCTTGCTTGATTCCAACTAAACACGCATCCATGAATTGCAGGTCCCCAGACATGATCCATAAATTTATTTTTGAAAGGTTTGTGATTTTTCTCTTGACACCATTACTTATAAGTCTGCCCTGGAAATGGTGTTGACAGTACTGTACTGTTGCATGTTCTTGAAACTAGATTTAGCTTGGAATTTGTTTGTCATTTTATTTTTGGAAGGTTTATGAATTATGATTGTTTCTCCGGACATCCATTAAATTAAACTCCAAATTTTCAGTTTTGTTTATTCCCTTATTCCATTAAAGGGCTATATCTGGCTAAAAATGTGGAGAAATGCCTGGGTAAAATGTGATTGTGTTTTGGAGTTGTTTCCCCTTCTGATCATTATTGTTCTTATTATTCCTTGGCACTCTGCTTTCTCATGTCATAAATTAATCAGTTTCAACTTATTAAGAACCTTGGCTCTAACTTTTCTTGATAAACCTTGGCGCTAACTTCCCAAACTAAGTTTGGTCAATTGATGTCTTTCTTAATTTCAACTTCAAAGGGCATAGGCCTCCGGGAGAGGTGAAAGTGGACTATTGGCAGTTGATTATGATGTTAAGGGCAGATGGAAGATCCTGTCCTTAGATGATACCTAATGTCGATTGCGGCTATGATTATTTATAACGGGGGAGGGGAGGGTCAGGGTTGCTTGTAGGGTTTGTGGTAGTGAGGTTTGAAGTAGTCGATGAACTGATTAATCCTACTCAAACAAAGGAGCTATTGTACCGAGTAGGGAGTAGTCCCTCCGATTTCTCATGGATTATCGTGTAGCCCTTGGACAACTCTTGAATTGCTAATGAGATACTGAGTTCTGCTTGCTTCTTTGTTGCCATTGCCTCAAATTTCTTAGGAAACCCTATCGCTTGTTTTTGGAGTCCATCATAGCCTATACAAACATTGTAATTTAACAGGCTCGCCATTAGTGCATGTCATTCTCTCATTTGACCAAATCTTCATGTCTTGCTGCCTCTAGTTATTCTTTAGGTCACATAATGTCTGTGACAACTCTACCCTAAGGCTTGAGTTCCTTTTGGCATAGGACATTTCACTTGATGGAATTCTATTGCCTAACCCTTTTCTAACAATGGGTTGAAGTTGAGGACAGAAATTAATGGGAAAGAGAGTCTCTTTTTGATTAATCACGTGTACCCTTTGCAATTTCTAACAATTGTTTCAAAGTGCAGCTTTCTAAATGCAAGGGTGGGGTAGCGTTCGGTGCATCAACCTTTACAATTTCTATTAATTATTTCAAAGTGCAGCTTTCTAAATGCAAGGGTAGGGTAGCGTTCGGTGCATCAACCTTTTACTACAGGGAGGAATTGGTTTGTTTCTGGGCTATAAAAAGAAGTTAAAACATTTTTAAAAAAAAAAAATAAAAAAATTATGTTACTGCGTCTATAAGATGTTAACAAAGTTGGAACATGGTCGCACACCTTTAAAATATTTACTCAGCTGCCATTGTACTGGGTATCCATGTATATATGTGCTGAATATGAATGAAATATGTAGTGTACATGCTATCTTGCATTTTTCCTTATATCCTTGCCACCTTTGAAATCGAAACGGAACAACATTCTCTCTCTCCCTCTCTCTCATCAATGTTATTGGGCCTATTTGGGTTGGCTTTTTTTGGAGGGTTTATGTGTAAAAAATTTGGTGGCATTTAAGCGGATGAGCCGGTGAAAAAAAAAAGCTCAATGGAAATGTTTGGGTGGGCTTTATTTTCTATGGGACTTTAACCCAAAACGCGGTAAGCTGGGAGAGGGAGCTTTTTGGCGTTTCGTTTGGCTTTTTGGAGTCCTTTTTTTCACGTGAAGGCTATTGAACTGGGCCACCACCAATAAATCAATATTCCTCCCAGTGATCAGCGTAGCCCTGCCACCATTTTTTTTTAAAAAAAAAATCTTTCCTTTTCTTTTTCACAATTTCTATACTTATTCTATCTCCTTCTTCCAAAAACATAATTTAGGATTATACTTTCAAAATTTAAATTTTCCCATGTAAATTATTTATAATGAATTAATTTATTAATATATGTAGTGTTAAAAAAATATATGTAAATTTAAATATAAATATATTTTTAAATAATAAATATATTTATTATTCCTTTTTTTTTCAATTTTAAATATAAATTTTTATCTTTATTTATTACAATAGATACAACTAATATGAATAGATGTAGTATCCAATAAGACTTGTGTTCTTTTTAGTCATTTTTCATATTAACTCACTTTTCAAATAATAATCCAAACATTCTTCAGTTTGAAAAAAAGTCACTTCGTAGTCAGAAAAAGCCAAACGAAGCAATCCAAACACAAATCACTTGGCTTTTTTCCTATCGGGCTTTTAAAAAGTTAGATAGCTTTTAAGCCACCGTTTCCTACCGCCAACCCAAACAGACCCATTATGTCTTCATCGTCATTTTTCTTGACATGCATTTGGTAAACTGTCGCTATCAAGTTGATCTTAGAACCAAAGTATGAAAACTGTCTTATGGTGCTTCTTGTTTTTCCATCTTTCTATTCCCATAGGCTAGGAGGATGTGGCGTTGCGTTTGTATGGCTTTGATATCTTTTTTCATGTTTATGAGCATATATATTATACTGTCAAGCTATTGTACTAAGTTCTGATGTTGAAAAGTCTCGAGTCTAGGTGCTTTTCAGATAGGCTTATATATCCGCTCATAAGTTAGAATTAGAGTGCATTGTTATATGCTCCTCTACATCTTTGCAAATATTTTCTGCGTAGCAGCGTCCAAAGTGCCCACCTATGGAAGTGTCGATTTGGTTTCATGAATATGATTCCATCAGTTAGTTCATTTTCCCTTCAAATATTATTTAATTTCCCTTCAAATACTGGTGAGTCATGCATTTTCCTTAGAAAGTTTTGTATTGTGTGTTGAGAGGAGCGAACGTGCGAGCGCTTCGGTTGGTCAGAACAGATTGCCACGTTGATGGGAGAACACAGAGGAGCAGCTGAACAGGGTAGGACATGAACACCATACGTGCAAATATGTTGTGTGCTGGCCATGCAACAAGCCACATTATTATTATTGGGAAATTTTATTGAACCCAAGAGCTTTATGAAATTTCACTGCACCCCAACATCACTACACAAGAAAAAATAATGATGTCTTTTTATTTTTTCTATAAAAGTATTTACAAGACAAATAAAAACATTTCCAAAACAAATGAAGACGTTACCAAGATAGGTAAAGGAATTTGAAAGAACTTAAGAAATTAAAGATCGTTTAGCCATTTACAAGATACAGGAATTTTACAAAACGAATATAGATATTTACAAGATAAATAAAAGGATTTAATAGAATCTAGAGAATTAAAAAACATTATGGTCACTTATAAGACATATGAAAATTCACAACATAAATAAGATAATTTACAGACAAGTAAATTAAGGGTATCATTGTCTTCTCACCCTTAAAACTTAATTTCATTTTGACTTAAAGAGATGTAGTGAAATTGTAGAAAGTTTTGGGGGCTAACAAAAATTATGTCATCAGGCAACTGAAATTCTCCGCTCTGTTTTTTTGGGTGATAGCTAGCAACATAAGTAGGTTAGCATATTAGACTTCTTTGTAATAAAAATATAAATTTTTTATTTTTTGCAATTGAAATATGGTCATAATTTTTAAGTTTATGATTCAATGTCTTGAACTCTCTAAATATATATTTACCTATTCTATATTTTTTTCAATCATCTTACACCCTGTAAAGGTTGGAGGGGATACAGTAAATGAGATGTATTACCTTATAGAATTTTATTGCTAAACAAAACATCATCGAACGTGATAGAAATGAAAGTTACGCCAGGGAAAAAAAAAACACAACCTTGGAAATAAAAATAATGAGAACAAACAATGTGCTATAAGTTATTATCTATGTTACGATGAAGATGGAAATCGGATAGGGGCAATGATAGATGAGGTTTTTCTACCCTTCAAAAACTGAGAGTACCACCTGGCAGAAAGCTTGGGGTATCTTGTGAGGTGAGGGTCATCAAGCTCAACATAATAAAGGCCGAAAGCGGATTTGTACCCATCAAGTAACTCCAACAAGTCAAGGAAAGACCAAGCAAAATACCTTCTTGTGTTTGACCCATTCCTGGCAAGATTTTAGACAACACATCAGAAGCTGGACCAACGTTTGCCACTGTCTCAACCAGTGACTTCCTTGTTCTTTTCAAAACCCAGTGTTATATAAACATATATTTGGATGAATTCCTAATTCATATTAATATCGATTCCGAGTAACAAAGCTGAGCAACCAAATGCTCAAAAGGGGTTAGTTTGATCATTTGGAGCAGCAACCTCTTACCTCAAGGCATCAAGCACGCCTCCAATGTGCGCTTGCAAGTATTTTACCCTTGAGACGTCTTCAAGTGATATATTGCGAGCTGTCCTTTGACCTATCGACACATGCCATCCCAAGTTATAATTTTGATTGGAAAACAAAATAAAATACCCCATTTCAACTCACCTGGTGCATACTAGCACCATAGATTTCTATATGACTTACCGTTTTCATAAATGAATACGGGAGGATTCCCGTAGAGGACCTTGAATGTTTCCAGCACTTGCTGTAGACCCCACGGTGCAATAGGATACTAAGTAAAAATTAAGCCAGTCAATTCTACATTGAGCTGATCTACATCATTGAACCAATTAATTATTTATGATCCAACTCTTACCTCTTCGGCTGTAAACAGACTCGATGTCACTGTCAAAACCAAAAAGGTGTGAGTTTATTACATTACTCCACCATTTCTAAGGTCTGCTGAGAAATCCATGTCATTTAATGTTATGCAAAATAATTCAAAGTATTTAATTGAACAGTGAGTTGAATTAGTTTGAAATAAGTCAATCATTTTTTAGCACAAATGACAGAATTTTAGTAAAATTGATAGTGAATGTAATTAATGCAGTAAGCTTATATAGCTATGCTTCAATTTTTTTTTTAGCAGCTTTCACTATACTTAAATAGTTGGAAATAGTTAAATAACATACTTATTATATCTACAGCCATATCTTTACTGATGTCTCTATATTTCTGCTTCAATGAATCTTGATTGTTTGATATATTACTGATGGTGTAGTAGATCAGGCCTATAAAATCACATGAACCCTTAACTTGCTTAGATTCACGATCTGTGAAAGCTGGAATTCTTGCTCCCGCGCTGGTTTTCATGGAAGCAGGATAGTCTCCGTTCACCAAGGGCTCAAGAACCCTGCAACAAAGTAGACATATTTCAAAGTGGCGTCCGAAAAATCCTTATATCTTTGGCCCAAAACAAAGCTCAAGAGTGGTGTAAGTAAAGAGCATAAGTGGGAGATGCGTGTTGAGAAAGGCCAATGATAGGGTCAGCAAGTTACCAGCCAATTAAGAAATCACGCGCTCTTTTAACTGCCAAGACGTCTTCTTCTGTATTAGTTTGAGGAAGAAACCCATATGTGTAGACACTGATACCCACAAATCCTTGCTGTTTGCTCTGCAATGTAATAACATGTGCATTGTCATTAATGTTATCCTTGTATTCAGAATAACGAGTCCAAAACCACACAAAAAATGGTCGAGAGCGAAAATACGGGTTTTAAGTAATCTAATTCATTTAGAAAATAAAAGCCATACCATGGTAGAAGATTTGGTGACATACCCTATATTTTCTCCTATACAATCTGACAGCCGAAGAATGTGCCAGCAAAATATGATGAAGTACCAAGTAGGGCTCAGTTGTTGAGTTGCCTTTAGTACAGTTCATAACACCAAATGGTGCAGAACATCGTTGAGGTGGTGCAGCTCCTTGGTCATAACCTCCTAGAGCGAAGACATTGGGTTCGTTAACAGTATTCCAGTACTTTACTCTGTCACCAAACTCCCTGAAGCAAGCATCAGCATAGTCTCTGAAGTCCTTTCTGCGTTCACATTCATGAATCCTATCAGGACAACGTATCCAAACCACAAATAACACAAAGGTACAAAAGCCAAGTGACGTACATGATGTCACGACTCACCCATCCTCCATATTCATCTTCAAGCGCCTGCGGAAGATCGAAGTTATGTAGTGTTACATGTGGTTGGATTCCTGTTCGTGGGAATAAATACTATATCAGTTGCAGAAGCTCAAGACATTTCGACCCATGGTTTCTGCACCAAAGAAAATGAATGCTTTCTTTAAAAGAGGGGGGGAAGCTCAACCATTGCTGAGAAGTTCGTCGACGAGATTGTTGTAGTACTGTAAACCCTTTGGGTTGATAGGTCCTCTGCCATCTGGATAAAAAAGATTCGGTTGCTATTATAAAGTTTGAATGTAAGTAAGTAAATAAATAAATAAAAAATAAACATTCTCATTCGCAGAAGTTCTCCAGGATAGGGATGATACTTGGTATCAATCTCGACCAGGAAATGGAAAATCTATAGGCTTCAAGCCCTGTTTCAACCATGAGTTGCACATCTGCCTGCGTCGTACAAGATATTCAAATCTCAGCAAAAAAAAAGGCATATCATCCACACCTCCCTTTGGGTGCTTAGCCAAATTGCATTAGCGGCAATAAACACACAGGAAAAGTGGGGAAGTGCGGGTATAAACCTTGTATTTGTGGTACTCGTCGCAGGCTACATCTCCAGTGGCCCCACCCGCATGCCCTTGTTATAAGAAATAATTTATAACATGGTTAAGATGGCTAGTGTTTGTGAATTGTTGGCAGTGGAAAATAAAGTTTCTTTCCGTATTTAGAAAATAGAGTGCAAACTTAAAAACGAAATTGTGAAGATACACTAGAAGAAATCAACAGCGCAGTGCACATATATGATAGGGAATACAAGAGAAGAAGAGCAGGAAGAAGCAAACCAGCATGAACGAAGGTGTCCCAGATACTAGGAGTTCTTCCATCTTCATTCGCAGCTCCTTCCACCTTTTCAGAATTTCATATAGAAATATCAGTAATAGCTCCAACGACAATCATATCATTCATCAGAGTCAGAAACAAAGAAAGAAGAGAAAGGCAAACAGAAGGAAAATAAAGGAAGCAGAGCCCAAAAACAGAACCTGATAAGCAGTGGAGCCTGCTCCAAAAATGAAGTCAGCTGGGAAGTCGTTTATGGTATAGTTATCAGCACCATGCACTTCCACTCCTAAGCTCAGGAGGATTAGTGTAAGCAAGAAAGCTAGCATCAAAGATGAAGCATATGGTTGCATCTTCCTCACTGAGTTGCTTTCTGTCCCTTTTCCTGATTCAAGACCTCTCATCATAGCTTATTAGTTATTTCATACTCGAAATTCTTTATTTATGGGGATGACAGAAAGAGTTAGTCCAGCCATGTGGGCCATCCATTTTGATTTCGTGACATTTCTGCTTCTCTGGAATATGCTAGAGTCGCAGTCAGGAGCCTCATTACTAGTTAATACTATCAGTCCTAAGTATAGAATATTATCCTACTTAGGATACTTAGGATCGGAGGAAGTACTAAATATAATGGTAGAGGTGATTTTTTTAAAAAAAGATTAAGAAAGCGAATTAAATTATTTTAAAATATTTTAAAATATTTTATATTTATCATTTTTTCTCTAAACTATTGTTGCCTAACTTTTAAACTAATATATAATGATACACGATATATGATATCATTAAACAACTTATTTAATCTCTAAAAAAAAGTTAACTTTATTTTATATCTAAGACCAGAAGAAACCATATTTTATATTAATACGCTGCATTACATTGATGACATCCCCTTTCAAAGGTGGCAATATGATGGTCCCCAAGTGTGGTTATGTTTTATAAGTGGGCTAAACCTTTGGATGAGTTCTCTCCTTCAAACCAACTTCAGCAGCTAGCTCGTTTATTGATTGAAGAGTGAGGTCAACGAGCCTGTTTGGATTAACATTGAAAAAATAAGTTCATGTAAGTTGACACAATATTCATCTCACATACTTATTTATAAATCACATTGAAAAAATTGTTTCTACCTCTAATTTAAATAGGCGCGTTATTGCAATAGAGTTTCGTCACTGAAAGAGACTAATACCAAACTGATAAGAATGAATAATAAAATGACGAGAAATTTTGTTTTTTTTACTCTTGATATATCCCAAAAGTCTTGTGGCTAATTGCTAAATGACTTTGCCGTCGAGATTTGATGTAGTTACCTGAAATGGATGCTCTGATTTGTTGCTATTCGGATCTCGATTGTTCATTGATTGTTTTGGATTGGCTTGACTGCCATAAATTATTGAACTTATTGCCGATACGTATGCTTTCTTAAAAAAGCTGAAAACGACTACTTGCTTGCGTACAAGCTGTCACAATCGGACCCGGTTTTCGTCCGTTACGCCTTAACGTCTGCTTGCTATCCCTTCATCAAAACTGCGCCATTTGGACATAAAATAATGAGCCGGTGTCTTGGTTCTTCTTCTTCTTCTTTTTTTTTTTTTTTTCCAATATTTTAGTGTCATGACAGCGAGTAAAAAGAAAAATTTCATGATCTTAAAAAATTATTTTAGTATCTTTAAAAAATATTTTAGATTATTGATTGGTAATAAAAAGATATTTTATAATACTTGAGTTGTACTGAAAAAATACTTAAAAAATATTTCTAAGTACTAACTGGTACAAAAAAATATAGACTTTAGAATATATTTTTTCAGATTATAAAATAATTTTTCAAGATCATGAAGTATTTTTTAGTATCGGTCATATTTTAGTACTGTAAGTATCCTTAGGGTTTGCTTGGTTCAACAAAGAAGAGGGGATATGAGGAATTTTAATATTATTACCTTGTTTGAATTGATTAGAAGGAGGGGGAGGAGAGGGATTCTCATATTATCCTGTTTGGTTTAAGAGGAGGAGGGAAGGGAAATTATTTTCACATGGCCAACTTTATCCTTATGTTATAATTGATTTTTTTCCAACTGTATTCAATATATAACGAAGTTTAATTATAAATAAAATATATTCAAGTAAATTGACACTATATATATATATATATATATATTTATTCTTCTGATACTCCAGCATTCGAGCTCTAAAAAATGTTCAAGTATAAGTATAGTTTCGTCATTATTACTTTAGAGGAGATATTTAGTCAAGTAATTCAATTTCTATTTGGCGAACATGTTTTTTTCCTTTTTTTGTTATAAGAGGAGGCACGGCCTTAAATTAAAATCAGAGAAGTTTGGGGAATAATTGCCATACAATCTTGACCAGGTCCCTAATAAAATTAGGACAAACATCAAAGAAAGAGGACACAGCTAAACCCTTCTTCGCCAGCTTGTTAGCGACCGAATTCTGGCTACGAGAAATATGAAACACACGAGCGTCCCACTGCTTCTTCAGAAAACACTGAATCTGGAACATAACTAGGCTCAGATTAGAGCCATCATTCCCCACGGTAATGCTGTCAACTAGAATCTTAGAATCAGATTCAATCATAATCTTCCTAAAACCCATATTCCACACTAACTGTAAGCCCTTATGAAAGGCCCATTCTTCAGCCTCGAGAGGATTACAAAGGCCCAAATGACTGGAGAAAACTGCAATCCACAACCCTGTACTGTTCCTCACAACACCTCCACAGGCAGCTGATTGACCTGAGGAGACTACTGCACCGTCCACATTAACCTTGATCCAATCCAGAGGAGGAGCTTGCCAGCGTGAAATCCTAATCGCCTCCGAGGAAGAGGTCAGTTTCTTCTCCCCTTCATTTACGAAGAGACGCCACGTGTTCAAAATAGAAGAGGCAGGAAAGTGAGGTTTTTTAAAACCATCCTAAAAAATCGA
Organism: Acacia acuminata; assembly: GCA_019022655.1. Lineage (NCBI taxonomy): Eukaryota > Viridiplantae > Streptophyta > Magnoliopsida > Fabales > Fabaceae > Acacia > Acacia acuminata. The sequence continues at coordinate 1,632,840 of JAFJYI010000138.1, forward strand.
CAGATTTCTCCAAGACCATAATTTCCAAATGCTGACACCAAAGACCATATCCCAATTCGAAATAGCAGGAATTCCAACGTCCTTCCTGAGGTTCAGGTTAATCCAGTCCCGTAATGGAGCTGAGAAGAAAGCATTATAAAAACTTGGATGAACTAAGAGCAACCACATATCTTTAGCATACTTGCAGTCCCTGAGCACATGGAGAATGCTTTCGGTATGCAGATTACATTCAGTGCAGAAGGATGATGTACTAGACCACTTACTACGCCACTCGTTCGTAGGGAGCCTATTCAAGAACACCAACCCAATGAAAACTCTAATCCGCTCAACACCCTGCCATTTCCAGATGAGCTTGAAACACGAGTTATATAAATGATCAGCAGGTTTATTAATAAGAAAATATGCTGATTTAACTAAAAAAAATACCACAACTGGAGACCCCCAGATCAATACATCATCGCCAGCTTCTGCCATAAGAGGGGGTAACGCAATCGATCTCTGAAATACACTGCTTGAGACCACCGAACCAAGACGGGAAAAGTCCCAGGCACCGTGAAGAACCCAATCTGAGACCTTACTTGCCTTTTCTTACATCGACAGAGCTCTCAGACACATTTCTTCAATTTTCCTCCCTTGTATCAGCCACTTGTCGTTAAAGAAGCTAACTGAATGCCGATTTCTAACTCTCCAAAAACTACCTTCCTCTATAAAGTCCCTCTGTTTGCAGATAAAACGCCAAAGGGAAGAATCACCAGACTTAAAGAGAAGCATATCCTGCTCATTCCTTACTACATACTCATGCATCAAAACATCAAGCCACTAGAGGAATAAAATATGTAGTGATAGTCAAGGTTGAGATGATCTAGTAATGAGTTATTATTCTTGGGTGTATTGCCTTGTACTGTATTCTTGTAACTGCAACAATGTATCATCAGTTCATTTTCCATCTCCGTGGTCGCTTTTAACGTTTCCGTATTTTTCTATAAATTTATAACCACCTGAATCACGAGTGTCATTATATTTACTAGAGCAAAACGCTTCTTTTATTTCCATTATTTTTTGCATCCATTCAGCTTCATGAAGCTCTGGAAGTTGAGGCAATGTTTTCAAACTCTGAAGAACTAGAAGCGATGGAGAATATCTTGTGTCACAGAATAAGATTCTGTTTCAATATGCTATTTAGTGGAACAAGAAAACAGCTCAATAGGTTGATCTCATCTCTGCTCAAATAAAGAAAAAGATTAATTAGCACAAATGAACATTCATATTAACATACTCACTTTCCTCTTTTTTGCTCAAATAAGGGGAGAAGTAATTATATGTGATAAAGATTTTTCTTAATTTTAGTATAAAGTTACTCTCTGTTTCATTTGTTAGTGTGCCCAACCAAGATCCAGAGTTCTTCTCACCCCCAACTATATTGGACCAAACCAGACTACTACAAGGGCCGCAAAACCCTTTCAAAAAGAATTCAACGCAACTGCTTTTTTTTTTTTTTTTTTTTTTTTTGATACAGCGCAACTGCATATTCATGACATGGATTCGAAACTTTTGCTTAATCTAGCAGTCACTCAACAACTAAGCTCACTCATTTGTGGGTTGAATTGTTCTTTAAATTGAGAGATTGAAGTCCAATTTTAATTGTGGGCAAAAAAAGAAGTCTAATTTTAATGATCTTAAATCACTGCCTCATATTTTGATGAAATTGTGAGCATCCGCTACCATTCCCTTATTCCTCTGTATCTTCATTGATTTTATGAAAGTTGGTTGCTTATTAATTTTGTTTGTTGTTGCAAAAGCTTCACTTTTGCTTGTGGAAAAAAGTTCGTACTTAATGATTACGTGACATAAAAATAGAAAAAGGAAATTGGACATCAGAAAATGCAAACGAAAACAAGTTTTGTATGCATGTATTAGCCAAATAAAAGTAATCAAGTTTGCATAAGTTGAATAATATTAGGCGGAAAGAAGAAAGATAAAAGAAGAGAGAGAGAGAGATTGATTTATAATCATACTTAAAAAGTATGGATCCCTGTCCAACAAGCAGAGCATTTATGGACCTCGAAATACAAAAACAATAAATCCAAGCAATCAGACAAGATAAAGTTCATCCAATTGCACAAAGCAGGATTGGCAATCCTACATGGACCCAATTACCTCCTCTTTCGACAGACCTCTTGAAATTGTTGAAACCCTATCTGGATTCGGAACTGATGACAAGGACGGAGAAAGAGCAATGGTACTTGAAGATGGTGCATGATAATTTACTCCAAAATGATATCGACTTGTTAGACACTATTTTAATGCCAGTGCTTGTTTCTGGGATTCGGGACAGAAAGAACCATTAAAATATTGACACCAAGACTATTAAACTCCAGAAATATTCCAAGACACCGGAAAGGGGGAGGCAAAACAACCCCTGCACTACATCTTCCCGCACGCAGATATGCTATGAGACATTCTTACCCCAAACAGTAACTAAATCAGGAAACAATTAACTGCTTCAGCCAGATCATGGAACATACAATAGGGTTCATGCTACCAAGAGAAAGAACAATCGGGTTCAACCTCATATTTGGAAGGCGAATACAGTTCCAGTTGTGTTTTCATGATGATGATTGATGTGACAACAATTCTAGGTTCCCTTTGATAGTGTCACAAGCCCCGTAAGAACAAGGCATTGGAAAGCCTGAGCTTCAAGAGAGCAAACAATGCATGATAACTGAAAGAGTAGTAATACGCAGCCAAGTAGAATGGATTCTCAGAATGGTCCCATATGATTTAAGAAAAGGAATGAGTAAGTTCACATAAAACCTGATATTTGGATTAAGTGTACAACGGCAAATCCGTCCACGCCCCAGAGACATGACCATTCTCACAAACATAAGCTCGAACAACTGGTTCACCATCGTCGTGGTACCCAAAAATTCGCCTTAAGCAGAAAGCAGAGTGCAAATCCCAAGTTTCCTTACACAGGCAAAACGCGCAACGCAGATCAATCTTCCTCCGATTACCATCGTTGATTGTTCTCCACACACGGGATCGCTTAAAGTTCTTGAATATGCCTCTGAAGAGCTTGTAGTTTCTCCTCTCCTCCGTGTGCACACAGCCAGGCCAATCACAAATGTACAGAGAGTCATCTCGATATGGTCTGGCAAGCAGCTTGTTCCCCTGCTCTCTGCTCAGATTCCAAATTCCAGAAGCCAGATGCGACCTCGGTGATCCCAAAACCCTCCTCTTCTTAGACGAAGAGAATTCACCACCGACCTTCACGACGCCTTTCTCAACCTCTTCACGGATTGGAGGTTCAGAATTGTGCTGCGATTCAGAAGTATCGTAAACAGTATCAAAATATAGATCATCGAAGAGGGACCAACAGCAATCAGACCCGGAAGCCCCGACATGTGAGCTATTATCCAACCGACTCGAGCAAATCTCAGGGGGGTTCCCGTTGTGTCAGGGGAAGACAAACTCTGATAATTCTCGTCCGGGCCGAGCTCGAGCTCAAGCCCGAAATCGGAGCTCTCTAAGAGGACCCCAGCGTGAAGGAGGCCAGGGCAACACGCGGCGAGCTTATGCAAGGCAGCCCAACCGCCGGGCGGCGACGAGCAGTCAGAGAGGAGATCGGAGACAACGGAAGGGATGTTCTGGGAGCACTTGTTTTTCCAGAAGAAATTGCGTGCGAGAGAAGAGAATCTGGTGCAGACGCAGGCGAGGCGAGCCCAATGGCGGGGATCGTCGTCGAGCTTAAGAAAAATGTTGAGAATAACATCGTCGGTGAGCACTGAGAAGAGGGTGTCTGCCATGCCTGATCAAGAGCTGGTGAAATGGAGTTGGAAGACGGAGCGGTGGAACTGGAGAAAAAACGAGAAGAATATCTGGAAGTGAATGGAATCTACAACTTGAGAGATTTTTTGCCTTGCATATCATAAACCAATGTGGAATAGAGGACTGTTTTCCAACATATATTGCCAATTGCAATAAATGAAGTCACCCTTCACCACATATCAATTCCTAGCTTGTCTATTAATTTATGGCAATATGACTGTAAATCACACGCCATGTGCATGCACTTGAGATTGTTTTCAGATGAGATTTCGTTTAATAACAAAAAAAAAATAGAGGAAAAGATCAGAGTCTTGTAACACAAGGTAAAAAAACGAAACTAGTGTAGAAATGGACAGTAGCAAAGTAACAAGAGATACGATAGCGAGGTGTTGAAAATCACAGCGAAGGATTCGCATCTCGGGGGAGAACAAGAGTGTAAAATACTAAAATAACCATTTGGAATGATTGACAGGAAGGAACAAGGTGGGGGCCAAATGGGAAATAAAGGGAGGAGGGGGTGTCGGCAATGGGCGTGGTGGGCGGGTGAAAGGAAAGCACAAAGGCAAAAGCAAACAAGAGGAGAGACAGACACAAAAGCCTGCAGCGAGGCTGTGTGGCTATTGTCCTTCTGTTGACAACACTAATTCATGTGTCGCTAAGTCGCTTCCTCGCTTTGCACGACACTTGTCAAACTCCCGCTCCCTCCACGTCATTGTCATCCTCATCCCTTCCTCTCCTCTTATCCCTTCCTCCTCCTTCCCGACTTGTACATTCACTTCCTTCTATTCACAATATTATTTAATCAACATCATTTTCACTTATTATTCCCCGTCCTTACGATCCCATGTGTCAGTGAGGGTGGGATACTCAGCGCGCCCAATCTTACGGGATTGTTCGTGGTTTAATACAAGAATTTGTGAGCTTCCTTGCTCCTAAACACAATTTTAACGACTTAACCATCCATAATGCGCTATTAAAATTAAAATTGTAAACTCCGAGAAAATAAGCTCGTTTACATTGTTGGGCCACAAAACTTGCAAATTTATGATAAAATACCTTCTTCACAGAAGTACGGATTATGACAAGTTCTCAACAACTTCAAACTCCACAAATCATTTGTTTTATCAAAATAATAATAATAATTTCGATCTCATGGACCACAGCTTCAGGAAATAAGCCTATGTCTTGATTGAATTTTTATCATTCTCCTCTAATTGAAAACAAGCCTTCCATGTTACATCATCTTCTCGAGCATCTCATGTTATATTCTCTTCTATTTTGCAAATGATTGACAAATACCCAGGGGCTCTAAAAAATGAAAATGCACGACCCAAGTTATAACCAAACTTCGGATAAGGAGAAAATGGCTAAAAACATGTTCTGTTTCATCTTGTAAAGACTTCTTGCCAACAATACTTGGACGGTTGGACCCCACCAACTATTACACCGAATAACGTAAACACTCCATAGTCTCATACAGGAACCTAAAATCCACTAATTCTCATGGACTAAGAAGGAAAAGACCAGATACAAGTCGAAGTGTGTTCAATTAAAAAGGTTTAATCAACAACTTTAAGCCAATTAGCTGTTTTACTTGGCCGACATCAGTTTACAGCCCAAACTATATAGAACTCACCATCATTCACAACTTCCTTCATAAACTGAAAGTGACAACAATCACAGCTCACCTGCCAGACAAAGAACCAATCAGCCAAGAAGAAATGCCTAACTATGTTGGAATTCACATCAATATTCAATTCGAGAAAGTGAATCAATTAGGGAATGAAAGGCTATCATCAAGAGAAATGTGAAATATGAGAGACCGAGACAAACTCTTGCTCCGGCTCGGGCTCCTGCTCCTGCTCGGGCTTCTGCTGGTACTGTTCTTTTTTGGACTTCTATTACGCTGCCAAAGATACACCAATATTCAGGAGGGAAACTGGGTCTAGACCACCAGAATTGTAGGTCAAACTTCAAAATTTCTCTTGAAACACATTTGATCTTATACTTGTCCAACACATACGCCAAAATAATGGCTTAAAAATCAAAGGAATCACAGTAAACAATAATGAAATTCTATTTACACCTTGACATCACCATGCTTTGCCGTAATTCATGGGTTAAATCAACGGCCATTCCATGTTTCACATAAACATAAACCATCTCCACATTTGACTAGAGTTGTGAAATTCACTCACCAAAGGTAATGGAGATCTGGATCTTGATCGTGATCTGCAAAAGTTCCAGAAACAACAGAATTTAAAATCCACAAGTTCCTTCAATCAAATTTGATCCAACTGGCCTTGATGCCTCTCCCAAGTAATCATGATAAAGAGGCACGTCCAGACATGATTGAATTATAAAAGCCTCAATTAGAAAAAGAAGGAAAATAAAGGCGAACTTATAGACATTCTACTTTTATAAAATAGGATGACATGCCAGTAGAAATAAAGCATTATAAGGTAATAATAGACACCAGGATTGGAGAGAAGAATTCTTCCCTACTGCACCATAACAATCCAGAGAATCCATATAATGCATCCTATTAGCTTGGCAAATCTTGGAGCTGACAATTGTAATGAAATTCTCTTTATTAATCTCAATGATGGTGATTTCCAAATCCCACTTGCTTTAGCACACAAGACATCCCGCTCTAAAATTGCAATCCATGAACTCCTTGATTCCCAATCTAGCACCCATGGACATCCACATGCTAAAAGCATTAGAACAAATGTACTTTGAAGGTATCCAAAGTCGCCCATCTTAAAAATATCATACCTCCACAACAAATTGAGTTGCAGGCAATTGAACCAAATCCCACCAAGTTCCTAATTTCCAATTCCCAGTTTGCTCCAAGTATCCATATCTAAGGAAAAAAAAAACAAAGGAACTTTTTCACAAAACAAAAGGAAAGAGAAACTGAGTACTCTGACAAGGTAGCCTCTTTTGCCACAGATCCACGAACATGAAAAAATGGGGAGGGAGATGATAGGAGGGGCTGGGAGAAAGCAATAGTTGGGTGTCCAAAATAATGATTATATCTTAATTTATAAAGAAAAACTTGTGACCAAATTGTATTTACACACAATAGCCTAATTTGTCCACAGAAACTTACTGCCAACAGTAAGCTCCCTCTATCCATTTTATTTTGGGGAGGGAAGGGTGGTAAATGAACCGATTTACAGTACAATCTGCAGTCTTTAATACTCATCAAGACGACCATCGAAAGGTGCATAATTGACTTCACTAGCAACGAAGCAATTACAATTTAGAGCTGCTAATATTTAAATAAATTATCAGCACAAGTTTGATTATCACTAGTACATTACTTAGATCCCGTTCACCATCAACACATTCTCTAAATGTTTCTCCAATTCCATCTTAAACGTCCTTTCAGGAAGGGCTCTTTTAATTACTTTGTAGACCTAAAAATGTCTACATAAGAGTAGTAAACCAGCCATTGAGACAGTGAATAACATTATCTATCACAAAAAGCAAAATTTCAAAGAGTAAACTACGACAATGAGCAATCATAAACAAATGGATAAAGTACACTGGAACTTATATTTCATACCCTGACAAAGAGCGGGACCTTGACTTTGAGCGAGAACGTGAGCGTGAAACAGATCTCGAAGCAGATCTAGCAGGTGAACGCTGAGAAGATTTACCCTTTGGAGATTTGCTGCATGATAAAATAAAAGGTACAGACAAAAGTTAACAAGCAATCTCGCATAAGGATCAGCGTTGATTTTAATCCAACGTGACCAGACCTCAGACTACGCCCCCGGCTGTAACTACGGCTGCGGCTATAACTTCGCCCCCTAGAATAAGATCGGCCACGACTAGGGCTTCTAGAGGAGTCCCGCCTTGAATCATGTTCCTTCACCTATAATAACAGAGAAAATGGATAAGTACAATTCATTAGACCAAATACAACTTCTCTAAATGACAGATTTGGTTCTTACCCGAACATAAGATCTGGAAAATGCGTTCCGAAACTCAGAGTCATCAAGCTTCTTGACCTGAAGAAGTATAGAATCCACATTTCACAGTCACAACACAATGCAAAATGGAAGGTTTTGTGTAAATGTGCAATGTTACTTACAAATTAATAAAATTATAAGAACATTGAAGCAACTTACAGCATATTTCATGTCATCATGGTTTGTGTAATCAACAATCCCAGTTGTTCCTACAGACAACCATAATAATATTTAGAAGTTTGGCAGAAATAATATTGGAAGTAAATAAAAGTAGGAAAAAATAACAAATTATAACACCCTTTATACAGCCTCAAAAATCCTCCCTCCCACCAAAAATAAATAAATAAACAAGATAAATGAAGCCAGTAAAGAATAACCAAAAAAACCATTAAATTGACAGAAAAACCTTTTCATTCCTGGCATCCCCGTAATTGCTCAAAATTTAAAACAAAAAATCAAGTTGAATATATCTCACCTCTACCATCATGAAAAACTTGAGAAAAACAAACATCTCCTGCTTTCCTCATGTGATCCTGAAATTAGAAAATCATTTTTACAACATTCATGTACCATCCCAGAAAAATTCTCCAAAATAATTAAATAATTACTAAATCTCACTTTAAGATCCTGCCAGGAAGCAGAAGAGGGCAACCCAGTGACCAGTACTGCATAGGGAAAAAATGAAAAGTTCAGGAAACAAATAACAGTTTCTTGCATCAGGTTCCGAGTGTTACAAAGGAAAAATCACAAACCACGGTACTCAGAGCGCCTAGAAACCCCACGTCCACCTCGACCATTACTGTGACTACTATGTCGATCTCTGGATGATGAATGAACACGTCCACCATGTGCAGGCTCTACCTACATAGATTTAAAATTAACCTATTGGCAAGGTGCTGCACTTATCATATAACCCATATCAAGTAAGTTATAACCAACCCGTAACCGATGACCATCAAAATCATAGCCATCACGACCACGAATTGCATCTTCAGCATCTTGAGCATCCTCAAACTGCAAAAATCAATCAATAATTAGGATAGGGTAAAATAAGAAAAATAATAACAACCTGGCAAATCAAACTCACCTCTACAAATGCATAACCAGGGGGTCTGGGTGGAACCTTCAAGTCAATGTGAGTAATGTGTCCATACTGCAGAGTAGAGAATTGAAAGAAAGGAATTTTAGTCAGTGCAAGCACATTCTTCAGAAGAGAAATGAATAATTCTACTCTTTTGAACATATCATCACCAATCATTTATTAACTTTCCACAGTTCTCTTTACTATTATAGAATTTGGATAAGATGAAATCCACAAAGATTAGAAGGAAACCTAAGTACTGGAATGTTGTTATGGTTTTGAATATCAAGCTTTAAAGTTTCAATTAGCTTTGATCAAAATAAGACCCAACACTTTTTCAATTCAAAGGGGGGACTCAGCCAGGGTGGCCTTATTAAAGGTTTTGCATGATTTGCAATAGGTGTGGTATAATTAATCGATAAGCCAATTGGATAACAACACCTTGGAAAAGAGTATTTAATTGGCGTGATTCCAATGTATAATCTTTTAAACACAGATAGATTATCAATGGAACTTTTAAAACTCTGCGACTATTAGCAGATATTCCTTCCATCTGTATAATGTTCAACATAATACGCGCTGAACTTTTGCCCGTATACTAATTATATATATAGACTGACATAGATGAGAAATTTCAATCTAAACGCACTTCACGTACCCTGTTTAATTTAATCTCAGTTAAATTATTTCATTCATTCATGAAAGCCCTCAACCACTTCTAAGACCTGTCTACCTTACATTTTGAAAAAACAAATAGTATAGAATACATTAGCAATTATCTCCAATCAACTTCAGCTTCCTAATCTGCTACTCGTAGTTACTTCCAAATTACAACCAACAGAATTTGGCCATTCCATCTTCCCTTACTCCCACTGTATCCATCTCATTCTAGTGGAGTTGCAGTCTTGCTGAGGCCTGCGCTATCTATTGGTAGCCAGCTGCCTTGCACCCCAACAGACCAGTTAGATGTCCGGTTCATATTTGCCAAACCAGTAACAAAAATACTGGAATTTAGAATGAAAGACGGTCCCTTTTCAAATGCAAGCCGACAAAAATTTTGCCCAGTCATCAAGAATTAGCTAGATCCTTTCTAAGACATGAACTATGCATCAAGATTCGCACACTAGATCACATTTATTATGAAACCTTGGTTCAAACCAACCCTCATATATTCAAGATTTTCAGCTTGCCAGCCTGCCTTTTCAAAAACGTACATTCAATCGTGCTAATTCAGAATAATAACTCTAAATGATAGAACAACAGGACCCAGAAGAAGATGCAAAATCGCATGACAGTAAACAACTAGAGGATAGATCCAGAAGGCGTTGAGAAGTAAGAAAAGCGTGAGACTACCTTGACAAATAGATCTTCCACTTCTCTTTCACGAATATCACCCGGCAAATTCCCAACGTAGACAGTCCTGCTTGTCCGTCTACTCATTTTTCCTATGAAATGTAAAATAATTTCAAAGTAATTAGTCCAAGAATTCATACTACGCGAGAGAAACTAGAAACAAAAATCCCAATAATCATCCAGGTCGCTCGAGAATCAAGAATACAAGAAAGCTCTCGAGATCCCACCGCGTAGCATCACCTTACCTTAGAAACGAACTGGGTTACCACGTATTGAAGGGAACAGGTGGAGTTTAGGGTTTTAATTTTAGAAGACGATAGAGGCTCTCCTTGGCAACCAGGTAAAGCCGTGAGGAGATATATATTAAAAACGTCATTGACTCAACGCTTATCTGAAGATATTGGGTGTCGCACGTGCATGATCTAGTCACGTGCGGGCTTCATGGGCTTGATGTGACCCAGATTTTGTCCCTTCTTTAACAAATGTGACCCGGATTTTGTTCCATGAACTCCTGGTTCCGAATTGATTTGGAATTTTCCAAAATGGGAAGAGAACGGGTTTGCAAATCATATAAGTGATTTTAGATGCGATTCCAGAAGAGAGTAGGATATTTAAAAACCAGCAAAAGAAAATAGGATATGCATGAGTTTGGTGTGTATTATATGGAATTTGAAATGAGTAATATTCTTGTGGTTATAATGCTATGTATAAATAATCATATATTAACCATGTTTTTATGAGAACAAATCATAACTTCATTTGTCTATATTTATTGAATTAAATTCTATCGTCAAATCCTGAAATGCGTGCTAACCAAAAAAAAAAAAAAACTCCTGAAATGCATGATATTTATTATTAATAAATACCTTGTAGAATTTTATCAACAAATTATTGGTTGATATGGTAACGGGCTTTACCCCGTAAAGAGAAAAACATAGGTTTGAATCCCAATGAGCATCACTTATTAGGAAAGGTGAGAACCTTTTATCTTCTAAAACTCGAGAGGAAACCCTTAATCTAATAAAAAAAATAAAAATAATAAAACTTAAGTAATGACTTTGCAATCAAATGTGATTAATTTTAAATTTAAAATATATGTAAATTGAAATACATCTAAAGACCTAGTGAAAAAGTCCATATGAAAAAACTTGATTGTATTAAAAAATTTAGTTTCATAATCTAAATATTCATCTAGAGTGATTTGTTAGTTTATTTTAGTTTAATAATATAGATATATTATATTAAAAAATAAAACTTAAATATGCTTTATTAACTTGAGTTTATTACATTAACATTTTCTGTTAATAATATTAACAATATAATAAGTCTCATCAAAAATATATTCGTATAAAATTTAAAGTACTAAAAATATATTTAACTAAAAATTTATCAATGTGAAGTTTTATTGTTAAAAATCTCATCAAAGGTGCTAACGGAAGAAGAAGCATGATTGCAAAGTGGATGATGCAATGAAATGACATGTTGATGAAGCCTGTATGCTTCAAAACAAAACGGAGAAGGGAAAAGAAAAAAGACTCTTCACCATACGGTGGATAAAGAGTGCATGGGATTCATTCCCTTGCCTGTGTAATTTTTATCTGTAATTTTATTGGCTTATGCCATCTGTTATATAAAAAAATAATAATAATAAATAAATGGCCTGTCTCCTGATGTTCAAGTTTATGCTGTCTCGCTGCGTCAGTGCTTTGATTTTGAAGGTTAGCTTTACAGTGTTCATGTGATGCAATGGGAGGATGAGCTTGGCGCGTGTGTGTATATATATATTACTTTCTGTTTAAATATAAGATCTAATTGACTTTTTTAAGATCTTAAAGAAGTTAGATAAAGGGAGAATTATAATAAATGACTTAGGATAAATAATATTTATTAAAAATGGACCATAAAAATAGTAATTATTTTAAATGACCAGAAATTAAAATATTAAAATAGAAATACTAAATTATGCCTATGTTATCTCTAAATCCTCTTGTATTCTCTCTTTTTATATGAAGCAGATCTCACTATGTGATTCGTGTCTTCTTTTGATGCGAAACCTACCTTATTAATTTTCATCTATTTTATCGAAAGTCTTTAATTTATATCAGACTCAATCCTGAAGATGCTAATGTTCTCTACATATATATCTTGTTGAACTACTGATTGCCTCTAATGACCAGCAGTGTGTTGTTGTTATGACGAAGATTACATGAAGGGGTAATTTGAGCGTCTCCCTAGGCCGCACATGATCTCCTCAACTATTCCTTCTCCCTTTTCCCTCTTCTATCAAACAACACATTAGACTTTCGTCTTTCACTCAACTTACGGCAATGAAAAATCCTTTTAAGGCAATCAAATTGTCATGCAGCAGTGTGGCTTCAATTTTAATGAGAAGCCATGACAACAAACATTAGCATCTTCCTAGAAAAATGAACAACGGGATCGGGTCTAATATAAAATTAAAGACTTTCAATAAAATAGATGAAAATTATTAAGGTAGGTTTGGAATCGAAAGAAGACGTGAATCGCATAGTGAGATCTGTTTCGTATGAGGGGAGAGAATATAAGAGGATTTAGAGATAACATAGGGGCAATTTAGTCTTTTTATTTTAATATTTTAATTTCTGATCCTTCAAAATAATTATTATTTTTATGGTCCTTCTTAATAAATATTATTTATCATAAGTCATTTATTATAATTTTCCCATAGATAAACTATTTAATCATATCACATATTATATATAATTAAATTATATATCAATTTTCAAGATTAAGATTAATTTGAATATATATATATATATTAAAGTAATTCAATTACTCCCTCCATCTCATACAAAAACTCAACCGAATCTTATATTTATGATTGAAGATAGTATATATTTAATATTTCCTTTGTTATCTAATTATGGGTATGAATATAAAAGAAAGTTCCGGCGTTAAAATAAAATGTCATTAGTATCAATTATTAGAAAGAAAACAGGCATCTCGCGTATTAAGCTTTTGGACTATGGAGGATGAAAAAAATATGCAAAAAGATGTCAATAAAGGTTGGTCTAATTGGCAAAACGGTTAGTTCATAATTATAAAATTGTGAATTCCAATCTCAATGAAGTAAAAATCTTATTGGTAAATGATCTTTAAATACCTCTGTAACTACTTTTTAAGTCTAGAAACATGTCTTAACCTAAGTGAACTCCACAACCCAACTCACCTAAACTTTTAATATACCAAGAAAGAAAAACAACACATCCATATTACTAATTTGTTATTGGGACTTTCCAGTAATTACATCCGTTCTTTAATACCTCATGGTGCGTTTGGTTTGATTCCTTGTATCATGAGTACATGCAAACCCTGGGTGTTTGGCTAACACACTAAAGGAATCATATATAATGATGATTACAACTAATCACACCAAATCAAATCATCTCTGTTTCACAACGTTGGCCAGGCAATATGAATTCAAGTTGGCATTATGCATGGATATCTATACTCTAAATAAATAATTATCTAGACATTCACACCTTCCATTTTTTGTTGTGACAGAGTTCAATGGATCATTTCACTAATATTTTTATTTCTCTCATAAAATACAAATCTTACTCCATAATTCATTGATGTCATATAGAGCTTGTAAGAAGGGTTGGCTCTTCTCAGGTCAGGGCATAAAAAAGCCGGCTAAAGAAAAACAATCATTTTACCAGGTTCAACCCTTGAATATAAGGGCCGAGCGGCCCCATAAGACTAAAGTTATTTTAACAATATTTTACTTTTTTTTTTTTTTTTGCTTTTTTAAATAATTAAATTTACAACAATTAAAGTTATAATTTAATACATAAATATTGTCAAAATTAAGTTGTAAACGGTACGCATCACGCAACAAATAAATATAATCACTAAGTCATAATTAAACGCACATGATTATTTACAAACCATAATTACAAATAATTAATGAGACGACTTAACAAAATTAAAAATATTTCTTATAAATACATATTGAAAAATGTAAGTAGTTAACACAATAAACAACAAAAATTATGAACAAAAAATTCACTAGAAAGTAAGTCAAAAAATAAATACTTATGAAATAAGTCATTCTCCAAAAGATAATACAAAAGTTCACTAAGTTTTAAATTTTTAGGGTTCTTGACACAAAATGTTTTTATGAAACTTCATTCTAAAAAAGATTAAACAACTAAATATTTGCAACATCATTAACAAAATATAAAAACTAATAATAATATTATCACAAAAATATTTTTTTAAAAAGAAAAAAAAACACACAGCCTAAGAAGGCCGATCCTTTTAGGCCTACTTTCACGTTTGAGGCAAAAATATTAAGTCCGACCTTTGCAAATTCAGGGCCTAAATGGGCTGCCCCGATGGGCTCAACAAGTTTTCTGACTTTCTTAGCTCTAATGACATACTAAACAAATAATATGCATTCTTCCACATTTCCTACTATAACTATTAGGGCCCGTTTTGATGGAAGAAAATCAGAGGTGAGATACAGAAAAATCAATTTTCCATTTGGCGGCAGCTATTTGGATCACAGGTTCCACTGGAAAAATGCTCCGTGCCGCCTCCCATTTTCATGTGCCTAAATGAACATGGGTTCTACCATTCCATTTTCTGGCTACTGGAAAATCACCAAAAGACACTAAAGCCCTTGGAGATGATATAAAAAGGTAGTGGCCAGTTGCTCCAATTACCAGTTTTCTCATCCTCTATGTTTCTTACTTACACAACAGGGCTGATATCCCTTGCCACGTGCTGCTATATTCTTACCGTTGAGATCATAAACGCCGCTCCGAATAATAAGCAGCCTTCATATCCTTCCAGTACAAAATTTGACGATTCTAACCGATAGGACACTAAGCCGTATAACAAAATCATGAGCAGCAGGAGCTCACGTTTCTTATTGAGTATAGCACTCCCCCAAACCAGTTGAATCCGTTAAGTTTCGATTCGATCGCCACCCTTTCATTGAAACACAAAGAGAGCGGTTGAATTCTCGTTTCCATCAAAGCTTGATTATCTTCTTCCAATCCCATGACTTCTTTGTGATACCCTAAGATTGCTCTAATTACCTGTTGACAGATGGGGGAAACCTCAATGATTCAAAGTGAAAACTTTGTTCCTAGACTGTTTAATTTGATCGCATGTCTTTATCTATGCGGGGGAAAAAATAAATAATTGTGGGGTTAGAGGATTATGAGAACCAATAGAGGAAGTGATGTTGAAGCCAGCAGACCGGTAATTTTTTATTCTGTAAATGCCAGACTTGAGGAATATTGGCTAACCATGAAATACCTAGGCAGTGGATGTAGTTAAATCCATCATATTTCACACAAGGCAAGTGGTGTTGACTATTTGCAGTTGAATACAACGGGTGAGAGTAAGGTTAGATAACTATCTCATAATCTTTATGTACTCGTGAGAAAAATAATACCAAAAAAAGTGGTTGTGACCATGTGTGAGTGATAGGTATGTAATGATTAAGGGCCCGTTTGGATCGCGGAAAATTGGGGTAGGGAAAAGGAAAATTGGCATTTTCCAACGGCGGCGCCTGTTTGGTTCAAATTTTCCCTGGAAAACATTTTCCCACCGCGCTCCATTTTCCCAAGTTTGAATGAAAATGGTGGGAACCCATTTTCCAGCACCTCTGAAAATGGACTAAAGTCCAATTTGCCTTCATCACAGCAGAGAGCGAGAGTGATGACGGGGGAGAGGAAGAGAGTGACACCGGTAAACATTATGGAAGGAGGAAGAAGAAGCCACATTGTCGCTGCAAATCCATCATACCGGAGGAGAGAGAGAAGTCGGGGAGAGGAAGAGCGACGGGGAGAGGAAGAGAGAGAAGAAAGTGACGCCGGAAAGGAAGAGAATGATGCCGAAAAACATTGTAGAAGGAGGAAGAAGAAGCCGCCGACGGTAGCCTCTTTATCGCTGCAAATCCATCATACCAGAGGTGACGGAAATGGAAGAAAATCACGATCAAAAGAAGGAGAAAGAGAAACGCAGAGAGTGTGCATACAGGGCACACTTGAGTGTGCCTATGCACACTCAAGTGTTCACTCGAGTGTGCATCAGGCACACTCAAGTGTATTGAGTGTGCTCCCTCGTGCACACTTGAGTGTGCCTGTGCACACTCGAGTGTTCACTCGAGTGTGCATCATGCACACTCAAGTGTGCACGAGAGAGCACACTCATATTCAGGGGCGGAATCAGGAGGGCTAGGGGTGGCCCCGCCCCCTAAAATTACACAATCGACCCAAATTTTTTAAAAATTCTACTTTAGCCTCATAAAAGTTTCAATGTTTTTAGTTTAGTCCTTATCCAAAAGCCTCATGAAGGGACTAAAGCAAAAATGTTGAAATGTTTATGAGGCTAAATCATAATTTATGAAAATTTTGGGTCCAATTCTGTAATTTTCGCCCCCTAATTTTAAATTCTTATTCCACTGGATTTCACTCTGTAATTTTCGCCCCCTTAGTTTTCATTCCTGGCTCCGCCCCTGCTCATATTGAGTGTGCTCCTCGTGCACACTCGAGTGTGCATCAGGCACACTCAAGTGTGTGCATAAGTTCGTGGGAATGCGTGGTGTTGTTAAATTAATATTTTTTTAAAGGGCAAAATGGTATTTTGTCTTATTTTCCTACCTTATTTTCTTTCAACCAAACAAAAATTTTCCTATCAACCTATTTTCTTTTCCAATGCGAACCAAACGCATTCAGGCAAAATATTTTCCATTCTTTTCATTTCAATTCCTTTCTATTCCCACCTTTTCTTTGATCCAAACGGGGCCTAAGAGTAAGGCTGTCTTGGTCACGCGTAACGATGAGTAGGCATGGAACTAGGTCAGACTAGGCTTTGATTAAACAAGTCTAAGCCTGTAATGGGGGTAAAAAGAGGCAAGCTTTTTTTTTAGGCTCAGGCCTAAGCCTTCATGAGGTATGTTCGAGCCTGAAGCCTTTTAAAGGCCTACTTACAACGTAGGCCTTTAAAAAGGCCTCATATTGCAGGTCATAAATAGGCTTTGTACACTTTAAGCCTATCAAAATCTATATAAATATAAGCTTTTAGTAAACTTCAAAGCATAATATTTATAAAGTGTACCCTTTAAATAAGCTTTTACCAACATATTATTAAAATAAAATCTTATTATTATTATTAAAATATGATTTCACCAACATTTAAAGCTAATAATATAATCAGCTAAATAAAACATAATTGTTATTAAAGAGAAGTAAAGATGCAGCCATAAATAGTTAAGGGGATTTTTTTTCCCCATAGAATAGTAGGGGTAGTGCTATAATTAATTAAATATAACTTGAAATTAGAACATGAGAATGAAAAATAAATAAATATCATGTTATTTATATGATAATATAATTATATTTACTTGATGTGTAAACAGGCTAGGTCTCAACAAAATAGGTCTAGCCTATTTACACATTTAAACCTTTAAATACGTCTTAACATGACCTTTTTAACAAACAAATCATATCAAACTTTAAACAAGCTAGGATATAGGTTGCCTAATATGGGCTTGACATTTTCTCACCCCTAACGATGAGTTACCCATCACATACATGTGGTTAAAATTGTCTTCATTCATTCATATACGAGGATGATAGGTTTCTTATAGTTATTTGATCTGTTACGTTATGATCAAATAGAGGCAAACATAGTTATTTCTTCCACATTTTTACCTTCGCCTTTTCTCTCACTCTATCTCTCTCGATATATCACTCAATGATAAGGGCTTCGACGTCCAATTAATCTTCTTCCACAACGGTGTCGCTTGCGGCAGCGACGTCGCCATCGTCATCTGCTTCTAATGTTCCTGATCCTCCAAGTGCGTCATTCCCTCATCTGCCACCAATTTATTCATCGGAGGAGTGGAGGTGGGTGAAGGTGGTTAGAGCAGTCAAAATGGGCTGGACCCTGTGGGCCAGCCCATTGAACCCCCATTTTTGGCCCCCTCTTTTTTAGCCCCCATATAATGGGGTTATTTTTTGCCCTAACCCAAAATAACCCCCATCCTTTTTGGCTGGAATGGGGTCAGCCTGTGGGCTTTGAGAACCCACCACATCTGCTCTTGCCATTTGTAAGCACCAATCCATCAACTTCCAACCTCTAACTCTTCCGCAGGTGAGAATTTAATATACATATATACATAGGTACATGAAAATTTAGTGAACAAAATTGTATTCTATCATTCATAATCAATATTCATTTTAAGTTTCAAATTCAAATTGAAAAAAATATTACTTTTAACCAAAAAAAAAAAATCATATTCGATTATTTATCTTTAAACCAATTTTTTAAATATGAATTCTATTATTATATTTTAACTTTCTTCATTTCATTACAATTACTAAAATTTCACCTTGCTTTAATTTTATCGAATTTAATTAATTAGTAAAAGCTCTTAATTTTAAAATTCATATCTATTTTTTTTAATAAAGGATCAATTTTATTAAATTAAAGAGGTATAATTATATTTATATGGTCATCTTTAAATAATATAATCGGCTATTTTTTCCACGATAATTCATACTATACTCATACTATTTTGATTTTTGAATGTAGGATTTGATTTATTTTAATACAAATGTAGGCTGTGATAGAAACTATACGTTAGTTATGATGGGTTAATTAGTATGCCTGGGCACATTCTTTCAACGTTATTATGTGAATGTAAAAATATAAAAATAAAATGATGATAAAAATAATTTTTAATAATTTAAATAATAATAATAATAACTATGATACATGCAAAACCAGTAAATCAATTTGAAACTTTCACGATCAAATTATTATATTTTTGCTGGACATGTTTTGTTTTAAGTCCAGATCTCTTACTAAGAAGTAAGACCAATATGCAACTAACGGGCTTGTGGGCTGGCCCTAACCCTGAGGGCTAAATAATTTTTTGGCCCGCGTGGGCTGTTTAACATGCGGACTTTTTAGCCCTGTGAGCTTTTTGGCCCTAGCCCGCGCGGGCTAAGGCCTAATGGGCCGGGATGACCCGTTTTGACAGCTCCAAAGGCGGTGGTAAGGATGATGAGAATGAAAAGAAAGTGAAGAAAAAGAGAAGGCAAAGGCAGAGGGAGGAACAATGGGTGTTTTTTGTTGGTTGTGGGATATTTTAATAATATTTCTAAACAAGGGAAAAAGTATTTATTAAGCTCATTTTCTTGCATTATTTTCTTCAAACCAAGCAACAAAATTTCTGTCAGCCCATTTTATTTTTCAATATGAACCAAACAAGTCCAAGATATAATATCTTTCCTTAGCATCCATTCATCTCCTCTCCTTTCCATTTTTACCTCTTCTTTGATCCAAATAGATCCTTATATCTCAGTCACATTCGTACTGATTTCATGAAATTTTTAGCATATATATATATATAGAAAAAAAAAAATAGGAGAAGGGTTGGATTTACCTATAGACCTAAGGCAGGGGCGCTTGAACCTACTCTACAGGGAGATTCAAACTGAAAGTATATATGTCTTCACTTCGACTTGAGTTACTCCTGATTCTTAAGCTTTAGAATACCTCCTCTAGCATCACAACAGTGTCAGGATTCAAACCCTCTTCATTTGTGAGAGTTTCCAAATCTCTTACCGCCCACAGAGGTACCGATTTCATGAACTAATCGGCTCACGATCATTTTCCCAGAGGCCTTCCCAAAAAACAGAGCCCAAACATTACAAACGGGCCGAACCAAACAGAGACCGTACGACGTCGTGTAATTTTTTCCAATCCGCCCATTTGACATCACGCCGGATGCAAGGTGCGTTTGCGGAGAAGCGGCGTCAAGCTGAAGAAGGGGGAGATGGCGGGAGGGGAAGTGTTGAGTGCGTACCGATCACTCCTGAGAGCTACTCGGAAGACGTTCGCTGGTGACACACTGATGCTGAAGGAGTCGGCTGGGGAGGTGCGTAAAAAATTCGAGGAGAACAGGAACGTGACCTCTGAGTCCGAGATCCAGAGGCTACTTCAAGATGCCCGTGAGGCCTGCCATTTTATTACCCACATGATTGTCCAGGCAAAGCTCAATTCTAGCTCCGGAAGCTACGGTATTTTTTCCTCTTTCTTTAATCCGCACCATTAAATTCTTTCATTTTCCCGTATTTCGGGACTGACAATGACAATTCTGGTCTTTCTTCTTTGTGCACTCCACCTGTTTGATAGTTTGATTTCCATCCTTTTTTAGTTCTTGACTGTCTCTATTGGATTTTGTTCCTTTATCTTTCCTTTCATGGAGCTGTATGTGCAGCATCCATTACATACTTTTGTTTAAGAAAGTTGTTTGCAAAATACTACCGAACTTTTGGCAAGGGTTAGTAGTTAATACGAGTAGTACTTTATTGGGATTTAGATTTTTCACCTACCAACTGCTACTTCTGTTTCTCATGTCTACGGTTGTCTTTGAAGCAAATAAGCCTGACTCAAGAAACGAGAAGGTAAAAACAAACAACTTCTTTCTTTCGTGAAAGCTTTTCATTGAAAGGTCACAATTCACAACGTACTTCATCTCACATCTGTTAGCTGCTAGTATGAACGTTGAATGTGCACTTGCCGTATTCCTACTCATTTAAAAGCTTCCAAAAATGTTTTAATATAGTTTTTCTATTGTGCTCGAGATTCTTGGCATAAAAGATATTGTTATACACTACAAAACTTTGGGATTAGAATAACATTCTTTTATCCATGTGTGTCAACATTGGTACTTTGCCCTTGCTTGAACTTTAAATTTCACTGCTGTTGATTATAGCCTATAGCAGTATAAATACTCTCATCTTATAACTAAACATAAAAATGTCTTATTGTATCATATTTCAACATGAAAACGCTATATTGCTATATAGGCTGGCTTTCAAAGAGTTCAACGGATTGCCTCAGAAAATACTTTAAGAATTTCATTCTGTGGGAGACTACTTTTGAAATATCCAACATGTTAAGGAACAGTTGTTATGATGTAGAAGAATTAGAATGATATTGTATGATAACTTATTTGAATTTAATTATGTGGACCGAGGTAGAAGTAAGTGAAATCTATTTGTTACTTCATGAAGAGTTCAAAGTCTAACAAGATTGTAGGACTGTATTTTATACGGAGTCTAAAGTCAACAGCACTATTCATGGTTTGCAAATAGTTATTATAGAATTTATATTATACATAGGTATGTAGATGCTATTTGGTGCAGCAGTCTCTGGATATTTGATTGACTGGACAATGAGATTTCCATATTTGACAAACACTTCATCCCGCCTGAGACAAAATGATATGAAATAATTCACCCAAAGGAAAATGGCATTCATGAATCACTGTCTGCCTTCCAATGTAAATTAAATAGTTAACTATTACCTTTCAAATAATCGTCCACAAATGCCTTTGAATTTTTTCACTAGTTTCAGTTCTTGGCTAATTTATCTGGTATCAAAAGTGTTCTGAATTTTCTTATTTGGCTGTTCACTTCCTGTTTTAAGCCAAAACCACATGGATGCATGTATGCTATTTCATGTGCGATCTAGCAGTGGCAGATCGCTACCCAAAAAAAAAAAGTGGCAGAAAAAAAAAAAAAAAAAAAAAAAAGTGACAGTAGCTTTTTACTTTTTGTTATGATTCTAAATATTAATAATTTGGAATCTCATGTCTAGTTTCTTGTTTTTATTCTCTCCTGTTTCGAGAGGCAAGTGATTTGTGCAATAGAAGCTTTATTTGATCAGTCATTTCCTTTGCACCTTTTAACAAACTGAGTTGCTGCAGTGGTGAAGCCGGACCAAGAGCATGCAGGAGCAATGCTAGAACTTCCTTCACAGGAAAGTATCCGGAAATCGAAATAGAGATGGGAGGGAAGAGATTAACTCAGTGCTCTGACATTTTGACCTCCTCCAGATCATTTGTTATTGTGTTTAGAAATCACACTATACTGGTGATAGTGCTTTTCATTGGGCGGCTTAAAATTCTCTTCCATTCAACATCTTTGTTGCACACGTTGCACTTTAAAATTTTTGTAGGCGGAATGGACATGAAACTATGTTGGCAGCGAAGATTTATCCTGCCCTCAGTTTGTTATATGATTGCATAGAAAAGACTCACCATTAGGTAACAAACGCTGTTGTAGCCGGGACTTATTTTCCAGTGTTTGTTTATTTCAGCTTTAGAAATTGAGGACTAGTCGGTAAATAACACTTTCATCCTGTACGGTAGTTAGGGTGGTACCACATGTTTTATTGGACATACACATTAAGGCATCAGTTGATGGAGCACATTAGCGTAACCTGATACGCTAATTTCATCTGGTGAAATAAGTTTTGTTGTTGTTCTTGATGATGTTGAAATATCACAGTTGTGTTACAATTATATGCTGCAACACGAGGCTGCAGAGAATTTGCATTAAGTACTTGTGTTTACGCTAATGAAGTGCTTGCACATACTTGCATATATTAATATGGAGCGACAGATATGTCTTGCACATACTTGCATATATTAATATTTCCTTTGGACTTAGCGGCCACCCAAGCCTGGAAACAGTTAATAGAACTTCACTTCAGACTTAGGAAACCGTAGAGCAACCGGTTCATCAAGGGGCCTATTTGGATGAGCTTCTTAAAAAAGTGCTTATTTTAAGTGCTTATTTTTTAAGCTTCAAATTGGAACTTTTAAAAAAGCAGCACTTTAGCTTCTTTTTTTTGTGACTTTTACTTTTTTAAAAAAATATCATCTAAACACATAAATTAATAAAAAAAAGCATTTTTTTTATTATAAAATTTTAGGAAAGGGGTTGGGTTCACCTTACGATTCAAAAGGCGCGGAGCCTAGTCCATGAGGATACCGCGAGAGAGTACACATGTCTCCACCTCTACCAGCGTTACCACTGCTTCTTAGACCCCTAAGATGCCTCCCTCAACGCATTGACCAACGCAGGGATCGAACCCCCTCCCTTAAGGTGAGGAAGACCGACCCCCACGCTAGTTGAACCGGACAAGGGGTTAAAAAAAAAAAGCATTTTTATTGCATTAAAAAAGTGCTTTTTTTCTCAAAAAAGTCCATCCAGATAGGCCCCAGATATGCTGAGAAGGTCATATATTGGGAATGAATTGAACTAGATGAGTTATTCATAATCCACATTAGCAGTCCTACACGTTAGTACGATAATTTTTATCATTTCTATGGCCTAATGATGGAGGGTTGTTTCATCTCTTTGGCATGCATATAGAGTTCTTTCCTTTGTTTAATTCTGCATTTTATTTCGTCTGTTCAAAGTGGGAAGCACGAAAGAGACATCAGTAACAACTCATGATAGAGGTTTGGTGCCGTTCAGGTTACGGCCACATGCCGTCACACACTCCTAATTCTTCTTGTTATGCATTGTTACGATTTTAGGCATGGAATTGTAATTACACGGTAGAAGACTTCACCGAGGAGTTTGAAATTGTTGGGGTTCGGTGCAATGAAATGCTGTCAATGCAAATCAAGTAGTAATCTCATGACCTGTTCTTTACTATTATCCGGAATTTACAAAACACGCCTTTAGTTCCCACTTCACTTGCTTTTCTGACCTATTTTAGTTCACCATCCACATCAATTTTTATTGCATTGAGCACCCTTTTCCCTACGCAATTAAATCCTATCAGAAGACGTCCCATGAAGTTGTCCATTTTGCTTTGGAAAGAACCCAAACCTCACTCCATATCTTGTGGTGCGATGCGAAATTAGCTTTACGATCCTCTGTTTCATCATCTTTTCCCGGCTTCTTTTAGTCTTCCCATAGAATGTTCAAAAATAGCACATCTTATGCTATATTATTTTCCCGTGCTTAATATGAGATCCAAATTTTTTATAGACATTTAGAAGGTTAAATAAATTATTTTAAAGTATTTATATTTATCTTGTTTATTTAAATAGATTTGTCTTATAAATTAATATATAATTTAATGATACCTAACCTATCTTTGTGATTAAATAATTTTTTTAGCTTCCTTAATATATCAAAAATAAAAAGTGAGAAAAAATCTCATAAATAAAGACAGTTGAATTATTCAAATTCTTATTTGGGTAACTCAACATAACAAGATATATATCAAATTATGCCTATAATTAGGGAATTGAAATTTGGATCAAATCATCTCAATATCTCTTAGTTACTACAAGAGCAAAATTGAAAATTTAACCCTATAATGTGCTCTATCAATTAATTCTTTGGGAAATACTATGTAACTTTCCGCTTCAACTTA
The DNA here is from genome assembly GCA_019022655.1 of Acacia acuminata. Classification (NCBI taxonomy): domain Eukaryota; kingdom Viridiplantae; phylum Streptophyta; class Magnoliopsida; order Fabales; family Fabaceae; genus Acacia; species Acacia acuminata. The sequence continues at coordinate 1,657,338 of JAFJYI010000138.1, forward strand.
TTTCCAAACATTAATTATGCCAAATATTCTTTTTGCTATACAATAGTCGATTTTATAGGAAAGTATGAGTATATATAATTCAAAGAGGTGAATTATTGTGTAGTACTCGTATATAGTGTTTCACGAATATCGTTATATAAGATTTTTCATTTGGGAAAATCTTAAATAAAGACGGTTGAATTACCCAAATTTTAATTTGAGTTACTAAACTTAACAAATTATTAATTAGGTTATATGACACAGTTATAGATTTAGAGTTTGGGTCAAATTACCTCTATATCCCTTAGTTATTAAAAAAAAATAAAAAGCAACATTAGAGATAAAATAATATTGTTTAGGGATAATCCCATATAAAGACGGTTGAAATAGGAAAATTCTGATTTGGATTGATAAACTTAACAAATTATTAATTAGGTTATATGACACAATTAGGGATTTAGAATTTGAGCCATATTACCTCTATATCTCTTAGTTATAAAAAAAAAAAAAGAGCAAAATTGAGGACGGAATAATATTGTTTAGGGGCTATGTAAAAACCCTAACGACAAAAAATTCATAGGAGGCTCAGATTTAATCTCCATTCCTTAATTGATTTGAGTAATTTCTCTATTTATTTTTGTAGGAGTTGTTTATAGCTGTGCAGGACTGTAAAAGCAGAGGCATGCCTCTGAGCTAGTTAAATCCAAGATCTCACATTGGACCTAATAGAAAGCAAGCGAGTCATTCGGGACCACGATGGAAATTGGGTTGCGGGTTTTACGCATTCCCTAGGTACGTGCAACAGTTTTGAGGTTGAGGAGTGGGCAATTTTGAAGGGTCTGAATTTAGCATGGGATTTAGGCCTTCGTAAAGTAGTCTTAAGAGTCAGATGCAATAGAACTTATTAGTCTCCTAAATGATAAGGCTGAACAGAGAGTGAACAAAGTGAGTGTGGGCAGTTTTGAGCTTGCACAGAGTTTGGTCTATTCAGCTCCATCATATTCTCCGAGACAACAACAAAGTAGCGGACACCCTTGCAAAGAGAGAAATCTCTACTTCAGATTTTCTCATTGTTTGCCCAGCGTATGTTCGGGCCTTGCTTTCTCAAGATATCCTGGGATTCAATCCCCTTTGTATTTCTTCTTAGTTAATTCCCTTTAATCGTCTTGTATCAAAAAAGAATCTGAAATTAGAAGCAAAAGAGATGCACATTTTTATGCCTCCATCTCTGTAACAATCTATTTGGATAGGATTACTCAGATCGATTAAGAAATGAAAATTAAATTTGAGCCTCCAATGAATTTTCTGTCATTAAAGTTTTTACATAGCGCCTAAACAATATTATTCTTTCTTCAAATTTGTTTTTGTTTTTAATAACTAAGGGATATTGAGGTAATTTAGTTCAAATTCTAAATCTCTAATTGTGTCACATAACTTAATTAATAATTTGTTAAATTTACCAACCCAAATCAGAATTTCCCTATTTCAACCGTCTTTATATGGGATTCTCCCTATTGTTTTTATGCCTTACCTAAGAACCCTAACAACAAAAAATTCATTGGAGGGCTTGACCTTATCAAAAAATCGGCAAAGAAGGTTACGATAAGTTGATTCTCATATTATATCTCTGGTCCTTAATTTCTTTTAATTAATCAAACGATCCTGTGAGATTGCTTCTCAGCGCCCAGTCTTGCGATTGAAAGTAACACCTTTGTACTGTGAGCTTTGAGACCTAGGCCCTATTCTGCTTTTCCTGATTTGGGGTTGCTTTTGCTGCAACTCTCTTAATTCACCTTACGTGTTAACAACACCACTCTCAGCAAATGAAAGATTCAACCATTGATTACTTCTCGAACATGATAATCCCAATCGGAAATCACAGTCTCTGTGTCCCTTGTCGTCACAATTATTCACCGGGCAAAGTGGCTATATCACGGTATCGTTGATGCTCTATAGGGCTCACGAGATATATTTTTTTCCCTCTTTTCTTTGAACTGTGGGTAAGGGGTGTTATTGGAAAATAACTAACATTTAAAATAAATTTTAAATTTAGGATTTGTTGAGCTTACCAACCTTATATGAACTTATTTCAAATTTAAGATTTATTCCTTTTTTGAACAAATAAACATGAATTATATTATATAGAATTTTGTTATTTCAACCGTATTTTATAGGTGAATTAATGAATTCTATTAATTTCCTTTTTAAAAAAAAAAATAATAATCATGAATTATATATTTAGTATATATATACACAGAGATTGACTCGGGTTATAACATTTTGAATAAAAATGTAAATATCGAAAAAAAAAAGTAATAGATCTCCATGTACATGCGTAGATCTACCGTGATAATAAATTTCAATTTATTCTAATACATTGTTATATAAAACTGATTTTTGTATTAAAAAAAAAATTGATGGTATATATTTATTCATCATTGCCTGCATAATTAATATTTGGAAAGAAGTAGGAGAATAAATGGTGCTCTATTGTACAATACTTCTTGAAAAATTAATTGATAGAGTAAATGATATGGTTATGTTTTCAATTTTGCTATTTTAAAAATTAAGGAATATGGGGTAATTTCACCCAATTTTAAAGCCTTAATTATTACGAATAACCTGGTATATAATTGGTTAAATTTAGCTACCCAAATTAGAATTTAGTATTTTAACCGTTTTTATATAGAATTTTTTTTTTTAAAAATTAATTGGGTCTTATGTTAAAGAAGAGAACATGACTCCATTTTAAATTTTTTATTTCTAGCTCTGCATAAGGAAGACGCAGCAAGTGGGGGCGTCAAGGGTTCCAGTAATTGTCGGCGAGTTTTAAAATTTTATAAGATAAATGAACCATCTTCTAATATTTTTACACCTCTACCTCCATCTCAAAAAAGGCAAAAACAAGTTGTTGACTCTTCTCAATCCACACAACTACCATCACCGCCACCATACCATCATCACAAACTCCCCATCTGGGATAAGGAAAAGTCAAGATATTTTCACACTGTTTTGACTTTTGAGTCTTTTATGCAGATGAGCTTCATAGATCCATGGTTTGGATCCATATTCTGTGTCTCCGCCCAGCTGGTGCATTCAGAACATGGTGAATTTATCCTTTTTTAATAAAGGGAAATTTTTTATTTAAATGGACAGAAAATGCAAGGAAAACACAAGTATTTTCATTACGCTCGATAAATGACAAAACGATTTTGGCGGGGGAAATTTCTTATATTTTTAGGAAAGCTTTTCCTCGTAGTCACTCTCTTGTCATGATAATTTTATGTCGAATGGGCCACATTGGCGTACTCGTCTACAGTATTTTAGGGGACGGACTTGACGATGTGACAGCTCTGTGGGCTCTGGGGTATGCCTTTACGATGTCCCAGAGGGGGACCTATAACATAATGGTGACATGTCATTGCCACTTTCATTAACGTCACGCAGTTCGGTGCTCATTTGGAATTTATAGGATATCATGTGAGGACGGGAGAAAAATTCATCTTGATTTATATCAATAAGTATTTTTGAGACTCTAAAAATGATCTCAAACAAGCTTTTGTTTTAGTGGTTAGAAGTGTTTTTACAATTTCCGATATAAATATATGATATAAGTTTTGTTTCAGCTTGTGAAACCACAGTTTTGAGATTTCTTAAATAGACGCCCGGTCACAAGTGAGATGAGACGAGCCTCTTGTCTTACGTGTTCGCGTAGCGTCAGGTCCATGATGTTATTTCGAAAAGCTATTTCACAACCACTGACTGTTTAGAAGCGACATTCTTTAGGATACAATGGACCCTTTTCTGTAGATACAGGGTGAACAGAACAGTAAAATATAAAAGCAACTATATAAACAGAGAGAATTGGGACGAAGAGAAAAGTCAAAGAGAAAGAGAGTGATCAAAATTTATGAGCAAGGCGCCTTAAACCTTTAGAGACTTTGCCTTTTATATGCGGTGAGCCAAGGTTCCCATTGGACAAGAATTAAGCACCATTAAACTCGTTCATGACAATTTAATCTCTGGTTACAAACGTTAGGGGTAATAAGATATTCCATTTCAAACATCAAGAGGTTATGAAGACTTGGTTTCTGAATTCTGAGGGGCAATGTAATCAGATTTAAAAATCTAAAAGTTGGAGAGAAGACAAGCAGTTAAAGCAAAATAAATTCTGATTTAAAGCCCTTGTAACTGAAACATCAAGCTATCAAATTCATAAGCTTTAAAAAATTGGGTTTATTTGGAAAGCCATTTTCACAAAATCAATATTTTGATAAAAAAAAAAATGTCCAATCCATGTTTAACTCACGTGCCCCGGATTTTCATTGTTTGTGCCTCCTAATAGCCTGTTGTTATATAGGCGTGCCCACTCCTCCTCTTGACTCATTTATTAACCCAAACTTACAAGGTATAATATATACATTTGTATTTTCTTTTCTTAAATAATATGGGACATGTTCCTATTTGACACAGCTACTTTTATCTCATAACTCTAAAATTATGATGCAAGTTAAAACTTAAAACTCTACCAATGCGGGATTTGAAGGAAAAACTTAAGTGGTCCACGATCTCCAATTTCTTCGGCCTCCCTTATCTTTTTTATTGACAAAAAAAAATGTGAATAACTTTCTACAACTTAAGTGGATCCACAACTTAAGCCACGTTGCTATCGTAACCTTCTTATTTATTTTCCTCTATTGGCTTCTAGCCATCTTTCATATCCAAAAAAAAAAAAAAAAAACTTAAGTCACGTTGCTATCGCATTCATTGTGTTAAATTTAAAGGTGAGCATCCAAGAACTAGTAATAACAAAATAATAAATATCCATACAAAATTTATAAATCTTAATGTCCAACTTATACAAATATTTATAAGTGTTTATGGGTAAAATTTACAAATAGATATTTACATTTTAACAAATATTAATAAAAAATAATAATTGAGATCAGAACATGACATAGTTGTGTACTAACTTCAATAACCTTTCAGGTAAGCCAAATTAATACAATACGAGCTGAAAACACGAAGCGAGTCTAAAACCAAAAGACTTCTAGATAAAGCATGCAAATAGGGAAAGCAAACATGTTAAGATATTGATTGAGCACCCAACACAATATTGGTAAATTACTCCTTAACCCAATTTTAATTGATGGAATGGACACGTGTGATTCGAAAAATGAGTTCTTTTTGGGGGGGGTGGTTATAATAAAGGAGCATAAATTCAGCTTTTCGTTCTATTGCAAGCACAACCGGATTTTGTCAATTAAAATTGGGTTAATGAGCAAATTTACCAATAAATTATTAGTTCAGGAGTACCCAACACAATAAACTCCTATCTGAACCTTAAATACCAACCAATTTTTTAAAATGTTCATGGAGCACAATGACGTTAATGGTGAAACTAACACCGTCTGTTTCCTTTTTTTTTTTTTTTTTGGCCAAACATACTTTCATCTTCAATTAGTCATGGAAGAAACAGTCAAAAAAGAAAGGAAGAAAACGAGAGAATATAGAAGCAGTGGTACTACTTGACGGAGATCATGGGGACGAATGCAAAATCAAATATGAGAAAACCCATAAAAATATGTAGAGAGCTCAATAATGATGCTTACAGTTGGAGGCTTGAGCAAAATCCTACGCATTGAAAGCCACGGGAGGATGCATTCCGAGTGGTATATGTGCTTGCAGGGCATTTCAAACATAGCAAGAATTCAGACATTGCAGGGCATTTCAAACATAGCAAGAATTCAGGCAAACTGCTCCAGAAGTCGTTCAAACCCTAACCCTAGCAAGAATTCAGACATAGCCGACGGCAAGGGTCAGAAACTGGAGCCGTCACCGTCATCGTAGTACAACTCGAAGCTGCTTTCCTCCTAGTCACCACTGACAGCGGCTCTGTCGATGGGTCTACGGAGAGAAATAACAGGGTTAAAGGGAGATCTGTTGCCTGTGTCGCGACGTCTTCGACGGAACCCTTGTCTACTGAAATCGTAGGAAGTAGGAGCTGAATCGGAGAAGATGGAAGGAGGAAAGGGGCTGAGGTAGTGATGATCGGAGGAAGAGTGGTTGTGGATCTCTTCAACGAAGCCGCTTTGGTAGTGAGGACAAGCGAATGAATGAGAGAGGGTGAGAGATGAAATGGACGTTAAGGTGAAATTAATGTCATTGTGCTCAGTTTACCTTTTAAAAAGTTGGTTGGTATTTAAGGTCTAGATAAGAGTTTATTGTGTTAGGTGTTCCTGGATCAATAGTTTATTGGTAAATTTGCTCCTTAACCCATTAAAATTTAAACAAACACGAGTGTCAATGCCCAGTTGTCTCAAGGCTCAACCACCCGCCTGAGGTGTTAGATTCAAACTAGTGTTTAAATTGTATTTAAATAAAAATAATTAAACATGAACGAATCCACACGCCCCCACTAAACTCTTCACTAGTTGATAATTTTTAGTCCCCAAGCTTTTAAGATATGTTATTTGGTTTATTCCGTCGGAAGTCTTGTTTGTTAACTCCCTTTTAAAGCATTTTTGTTTTTTAAATGAGACACTTTATGCTGGATTATTGTATATGCCTTGCCAATTTATGCAATAAATATTACTCATCTTGTCATTAATATGAGACATATATAGTTAACTTCTTTTAAAAAAAAATTAAAGGAGTAAAATAAATTACTTTAAACTATATATTGATATTTATTTATTTTATATCAAATTTAATTTTTTTATCAGATTTATGAATTGATATATAATCAAATGACAAATAACATATGTTGTAATTAACTAATAACTTATTTAACTTCCTCAATTTATCTAAAAAAAGTCAATTATATTTTATATTGAGAATTGATGAGTATTAAAAAAAAGTAAAGTGATGATGATGACTTCCCCTTGAAGAGAGGTTCAAAATGTGCTCGTTTCCTATTATAAGAAATTCTTGCCTATTTTATAATATACATTGTTTTATCTAAGATATTATTTTTCTACGTGATGTCTCTAACTAATTTTAAGAATTTTTAATTAACCTGCAGAATCCTTTATTATGGGTTGTTTTTTAATCTTACACTGAATAATAATTTTGTTAAATTACACAAAGCAGTTAATCTTAGCCTGTAAAAATGACTAGACGGGAGTATAAAAGTTGTGTTTAAATATAAGTTTTCAAGTAGATCTATTTGCGAGGAAAACAGCAATTTGGCATTCTACAGAGACAGAAATAAACGCAATGGTGGTATAGGATGGACATGAAAAGAGAACAATTATACGGCATGGCAACAAGGTCATCGAGGGTGGTTCTTTGTCACTATCGGCTCTTTTTAATTTTTTTCTTTTCGTTTCTTGTCAATAAAATAATTTTACATGATCTAAATTTCAATCAGCCAAGTAAGGAGAATAATTTTACATGAAAAGAGAATAATTTTGCTTACACATTCGGAAAGTAAGGAATTTCCATAATGGTAAAGGGCTGCTTCATTACTCTCCTATCATCACGGACCACACTGCGCCGTCTGCTATGCCTACAATTTTTGCAAGTGACTCGCCCCCTAAAGTTTGGTGCGTGCAAATATTGACTTAACGCTATTTATGACGGCTTTAATGCAATCCCTAATAATGGTCAGTTTTCATCTCCAATTTTACTCCATTTATCATCCAAGTTTTCATCAAACACCCAATCTCTTCTTTTTGCGTATCCTTTTCGATTCCCACTTTTCCATATTCCCCGCGCGTATGTGGACCAAATGAGTTTTCATTATCCATGTTTACTGACACGTTAACCACTCCTTCGAGGTTAAAAGAGTTGATCTTAATCTTAAATACCCCCTCTGATCTTAATTATAAAAATATATTTTGGAGTTGATTTTGGTCTTAATTATAAGAATAAGTTTTAACTTTTGTCAATTTTTTCTCATAATACCCCTATTTATACTTTCAATAATAATTAAACACAATAATAATTTAATAATACACCTATATATTTTATAAAGTAATATTTAGTAAATAAAATTTAAAATATATTTATTCCTGACTTATTCTATCGACTTGGTTCAGTTAGGATCTATAACCTCTGAACACATTTCAACTTTTGGAATTTTTCCAGATTATTTTAATATAAAAACACTAACAAGGGATAAAGGATTCGCAGGGAAAAGATGTGGATAATATTGTTGTTTGGTCTTGGTGTTTTTAAGTGTGCGTGCGTTTTTCGTAAATAACACGTAGGGGTATTTTCAGAAAATAATTATAATTAACTAATTTAACTTCTCTTCTTAATCCCTTCAAATTTTAGTAAATTGTTCATATAATTGGGACCGGAAAGAGTATAAGATATAGTTTTGATATATATTAATATTTTTCTAATTTACTTTTATTGATGTCCCTCACCTATGATGAAGGAGGAGAGAAAGTGATAAAATTAAGAAGATGACTAGGATGTTTTAGAAAACACATATTAATTATATTAACTAATTTTCTTAATCTAATTAAATATGTTTTATTATGAGTACCGATGGAGGATAACTATTTCCACATTCGCCATTTGTAAATTTTTGAAATGCATGTGTCTTTTTTTGGCGTTATTCTTTTATCTGGTAGGTGTACAAACAGGTAAAACACGATTCATAAGACATAAAGTATTATGTAATCATGGTGCCCTTGAAATACACAAGATGTGCAAAAGCATTATAACACATATACAGGGACAAGAAAAGTCTTTTAAATATATGGATGTAAATATTGTCAAGTGCTCCTACATTTTAATCATATTGTGAAAGACTGATGGAGTGGTCGATATGATTTGAAGGGGGTCATGAGCATGAAGAAACGGGGGAAGGCGGGAAGGTGAGCGGAAAGAACCGGGCCAGATGTGGAAGAAACGTGAGGAATGGGGAAGCGCCACGTGGACGGAGGAAGACTCAGTCAACGTTGCTTAAGAATCAAAGCTGTTTCGTTTGGCCAGTGGGGTGGGGGTGGCGACGTGCAATTCAGCCTCTTGCTCTCCCTCACTCTAAAGTGGGTCCCTTTTCTCCATCTTTTACCTTTTGATCTTTCTTTCTTGCCTTTCATCGACAAAGGATTCACATTTCATGCTTGTTACATGTTTCTGTCTTATGTGTTCATATATGTTCGATCCCCAAATAAAAAGGGTTTTTTTTTTTTTTTTTTTATAGAAAAATACTCCACACACTAAAAACTTATTAATTTAAGTTATTAGATGTTGAAAAAAATATTTCAAAATCAATTATTTGAAGGGGTCATGAGCATGAAGAAACGGGGGAAGGCGGGAAGGTGAGCGGAAAGAACCGGGCCAGATGTGGAAGAAATGTGAGGAATGGGGAAGCGCCACGTGGACGGAGGAAGACTCAGTCAACGTTGCTTAAGAATCAAAGCTGTTTCGTTTGGCCAGTGGGGTGGGGGTGGCGACGTGCAATTCAGCCTCTTGCTCTCCCTCACTTTGGGTCCCTTTTCTCCATCTTTTACCTTTTGATCTTTCTTTCTTGCCTTTCATCGACAAAGGATTCACATTTCATGCTTGTTACATGTTTCTGTCTTATGTGTTTCATATATGTTCGATCCCCAAATAAAAAGGGTTTTTTTTTTTTTTTTATAGAAAAAATACTCCACACACTAAAAACTTATTAATTTAAGTTATTAGATGTTGAAAAAATATTTCAAAATACTGTTGTTAAGGGAAAAATATTTATTAATATAGGACAAAAAATTAACTAACTTCAAATAATGGATGGAAAAAATATTTTTGAGTGCGACATACAATTTAATCTAAGTGAATAAATAAAAAAATGTCTCTACCTCAAAATTAGAAAGATGGGCACATCAAAGAGAAGCATAAAATGTGAACTGGTGGCCTCACTCGCATCCCCAAACGGTTTCGTTTTCAGGTGGTGTGATGCGCCCTAATTACAACACCGCCTAAACAGAATCTATTCATATCAAATACTCCATTCAGTCCTAATTACTCTCTCGGTCTTAATTATAAGATATAGTTGACTTTTCTAAAAAAATTAAGGAAACTAATTAAATTACCATAAAAGTGTTTTTCTTTTTCTTTTTTCTTCAAAGTAAATAGTTTGACTAATAAAGTCAACTATGTTTTATAATTAAGACCGAAAATAGTATAAAATAAGGTTTTAATATAATTTATACTAGAAACTTTATCCTATAATTAAAAGGGGGAGGCAATGTCATTTAATGACCTTAACGAACAGAGAAGCTGCCATTCCACCCCGTCAACCAATTTTTTTGTCAAAATGACTGGGTTATTGTGTTATTCTTTCATTTTGTTTCGGGATATTAGACGTGGAGGTACATGTTCTTCAAGAGGGCCTGGGGGCGTTCGTGAGTGTTATTGTTGTTTCAGGTCATTTTGCCGACACAACCGACAATAAAATTAAAAAGTCGTAACAATGCCAACAAAATTTGGTCTCAACTCTCAAGCATACCTAAATTCGTGTGGCGTCCTGATTGGCCACTCCATTTTCAGTTTTCCACTTTCCCATTCCATCGTACCCCATACTAGTCTGTATCGCTGTATATCATTTTGCCCTTTATGTATAGCTCTTGCGTTTGCCCTTGAGTGGTTTTCAAACTTTCATTTCTTCCTTCACTCTTCACATTCGCAACATGTGCCTAATTCAAATGAGTTTAAACTAGGGGTGGGGAGGGGTGTAACTCAATTACTACATCCTAGCTTCAATCCTAAATATAAGATAAATTTTTGATTTTTTTTTTGGAAATTAAAAAACTAAATAAGTTACTCCCTCCGATCTTAATTATAAGAGTTAGTTGACTTTTTTAGAGTGATTAAGGACATTAATTAAATTACTTTAAAGTATTTGTATTTTCATTTTTCCTTCAAACTAATTAGTTGGACTAATAAACTAACATATAATCTAAAGATCGATTCACAATATATGAAATGATTAAGTAACTTATTCAGTTTCATTAATTTCTCCAAAAAAAAGTCAACTAGGTCTTATAATTAGGACCAGAGGTAGTACTTAATTAATAATTATATTGTATGTTGTGTATCTTTAAATTGTATATAAGTTTATTAGTCGAACTAATTAGTTTAGAGAAAAAAATATAAATATAAATACTCTAAAATAATTTAATTAACTCTCTTAATCTTTCTAAAAAATCAATTTTATCTTATATTTAGCACTGAAAGTATTTTTTATGTGTCATATAACTATAGGGGAAGGCAATGGCAATTTAACAAATCTTGTTTGAAAGGGTCAAATATAAAATGTAGTGCTTTTATTTATTTATTTGGTATAAAAAGTAGTGCTTTTATCTTAACAAATAATCATGAAATAATCCTTTTTCTTGGGGCATCATCATGTGCACCCCCCTCCGAGGTTTCCCTCACGACGTCCCTATATCTCTCCTTAATTCACTAATTAATTATTATAATTTCTCTCTTATTATGTCTAAATATATGTATATTATTCGGGATAAGGGTCTTAAATGCTATGAAAGTTTTCGTTCAGAAAGTTTTTTTTGGACAAAAAACGCCACGGAAGTTCACAAGACATAGCAATTTTGCCCCGGAAGTATCATTTTTGCCTCGAAGTTTTCGCTGAGGAGCAATTTTACCTAAGTTTACAAAACGTAGCAATTTTCCTTCGTCCCTAAATATTAAATTTGACTATTAAATCGATCAAAGACCACACATGTCATGCCTTGAAAAGGTCGAACTTAGAGTCGAGAGAAGGAGATCCTTCAGATGTTGAAATCAAGGCGACCTATAATTTATGAAGTAGAAGCGGTCAAAGGGACTGAAAGGTCTGTCACAAAACGCAAATGAAACACAAAACGAGAAATAAATTGTTCCAAAAATTGGTTCAGAAAAACAAATCAATAGTGATAATATTTACGTTTGTATAGACGATCATTTGCTTAGATCATAAGTGATCTTCCTTTGGGTTTTGTGATCGACCTTTTTCCTTTGACCATTTTGGCTTCACAAATTCTCCCGCTTAACTCAACATCTCAAGGATCTCCTTCTCTCGGCTCCAAGTTTGACCTTTTCAAAGCATAACATGTGTGGTCTTTGACTGATTTAATAGTCAAATTTAATATTTGGGAACAGAAGGGCAAGATTGCTCCGTAGTGAAAAATTATGGGGCAAAATTGCTCCTCAGCGAAAACTTCCATGACATTTTTGGTCCAAAAAAAACTTCCATCTTACCGGTGCTCCTAAAAACTTCCATGATATTTAAGACTCTTATCCCTATATTATTCTCCTTGCGTGCCCCGGTTATGTGCCCCATTCTCGTAATTATTGTTATTACGTAAAGGGTCTTTCAGATTAAATAGAAAGACGTTAGCTTTTTAAAAAGGTTACTGTCTAAAGCAAGAAAAAGGAATTAATAAACCACACTCATAGTTTCACCATTTAATTAAAAAAAAATTTACATTTAGAAGTAGAAGGTTCAGTAGTCGAGCAATAGAGAGCATCTGATCAACCACTCCAAACTTTAATTAAATTAATCATAATTGCTCTACTGGCTTTCCTTTTTCTTGACCAAACGAAATAAATACATCTTATATTTGGTGGCCCTAGCTTAGCTTGCTAATGAAATATATATTACTCTTCCTTCCCATGAGAAGCTCGTTCTATCTTTATACCCAGAAAATGAAGCACGCACGCACGCAAGTATATTCTATCTTTGATTTTTTATATAAGAGTTGGTTGGAGATTAAATTTGGTTTTAAATATAAGGTTCTAGATTATTTTAAGTACTCCCTCTGATCTTTATTATAAAGACTAACTAGTAATTATATTTGATTAGTTTTATAAGACACTTGTTTGTTTCCAGAGTGCATTAATTATTTTTTGTCATGTAAGCCCCAACTTTATTAACTTTAACTGTTTTTATTGGTTTGTGAGAATTGTTAGTTGGTGTTTTATAATAAGAACTAGAAGGAGTAGTTCTTATGCGAAGAATGTGAGAGATTGTTTGTAGGCTCACGTAGAATGCAATAACAAGCATGGGCGGCATTTTGAGAGAGAATGGAAATGTTGTGTTTTCTTAGAAAGTTGGTGATGAATTGATAAACCTCGTGACGCAAAATAATATTTATGTACGTTTGTTTCACGTAGTTTCAGTGGGTAAAAACCAAAACGGGAAATAGACAAAGTGACGAATCACGCACACTGAGGGGCTACAATTATCGATATACTAGTATAGCATGTTCTTCAATTTCTCAGGATCAGTTTTGACTTCTCGGACCTGCTTTAATTAAGCAACCTAGCTATCTATATATTTATGCGGGCAATTGATTAATGAAGAGTACACACATATATATACAATAATACAACACCTTGGGCAAGTGATGATTCTGCCGAAAGTAGCTAGCTGTATGTATAGTGTCCATTTTATATATGGACTCTTGAATGTTTCTCAGTTCTTACGAAGCAGCTTTTTTAATTAATTATGAGGCGGCCTCCCTTTTTGAGGAACTCACACAACTTTCTAATTATGTAGAATGACGTCGGTTGGTTTTGATTAATCATGGATGAAGTTTTTAAAAAAAATAGTTTTCCATCATCGAAAAAATCACGCGTGATCCATTTGGCAGCTTAATTTGCATCCTAATTCTGGTTGTGCATTTTGTTACTGATGCCATTTCTAATGAACTCAGCTAACTTCTATAAATGAAGAGCAGGAAAACACTGCTTCGATCGGTAAATTCATCCAAAATGACTTGGCATGTATGTAAACACGTTCTAGAAAAATATTATTATTAAATTGTTATTACCGTGAATGTTAATGGGGAAAAAACACCAATGTAGTGACTTTTACCAAAAATTGTACCCAATTAAAGTATTTTGGAAAAGAATTACCGAAGTAATGCAATCAAAGGCGTCATCTGTCCTGACGTCATTATTACGTCAGTGGCGTCAATATATATCGAAGCCATAGAGTGATTGACGCCACTTCAGGACAGGTACGCCTTTGACTGCATTCCTTCAGTAATTCTTTTTTAAAGTACTTTAACTGGGTATAATTTTTGGTAAAAGTTACTATATTGGTGCTTTCCCATCTTAATTAATTACGAGTATTATACTTCTATGCATCATGCTCATGCTGTTGTATATGTAATTTTAAAAGCTCAGAGCTCAACAACTGAAGGAATATTATAAATGCAACAACCTACCGGCCGAAAAACCAAAAAAAGGAAGGAGAAGTCAGCTGGGTTGGTGTCTATGGGCATCTGTCCAAATAAATCTGCGACATCGCACCTAAAAATACAAAGTAATATTGCTGAATGCTTCATTTGGACTGAATAACTAATCATTTACTCTATAAAAAAAAACCCAACTGACACACGCATTATTATTTTCATTATTCCCAGCATCCTCACCTGCTATCATATAATTATGGCCGTACCTTCTGCAATATGCTTCATATTAATGTGCCTCCCCCTTACAATAATCATTTCCTTTGTTGATTGGATCTCGTGTTGGAAGATATTTTTATAAATCAATATGTATATAAATATCCAACATATGCCATATACAATTATTTATACATTATGAATTTGAATAATGTGTCATAAGTTTGTCCAAGTCAACCTTATACTCCAAAAGTTGTAACTAATTTAGGAAGTTGGTTTTGAATGAATGACAGACAGTATTATGTATGCAAGGACAAAGTTTGAGGAGATCGAAGCCTTGGACAGGATGAGTGAAGTAGAAGTTGATACAATCTCCAAATATGAGAGCCGAGTTTTGACCTCTGGTAATATTTTCAATGTTTTCATGGCTGGATAAATAGTGCAGATCTAAAATGAAAAGAATTCAATCCTCATCTGACACGTTCCATGGACATATATGGTCCCGGAATAGTTAAAAAGTAGATCCAGAGTCAGGACATAGGAAATCCAGATCTGTACCTTTTTGGTAATATTTTCTGTTGGTCCAAGTTTTCTCGGTAATTATTGTTTTGATTAGTGCAGCACACACTTTAAACACAGACACGGGGTGTTGTAAACAAAAAATTCTAACATTTGGAAATAGATTGATATATTTGTAAAGAACTTAGCACCTATTATAGTGATCGCTTGGGATTACGATTGGATGATAAAAAATATTTATATATAACTATAATAACTAAAAAGTTGTTTTGAGACTCCAATCACCAACATAGAATGAGAGATAATGACACCGGTGGCATACAGAGCAAAGGGGTAGAAAATAAACTATTCAGATTTGAAGTTTCTAATTAGTAGTAGCATTTTAAATGATAATGAAGGATAATTATTAAAGATAATAAAATTCAACTTAGAATGTTTGGGAGGATGGAGAGCCGTTGATATAGGTTGGCATGTATAACAGATATTTTATTGGTAGGATGAGTAAAACGGAAATTTTTGAGGCAAGCTTTGAGGTCAAAAAGAGAGTGAACAAGAATGTGTAGTGTGTGTGGAGTGGGGACCGTGCGTGGTGTAAGCGGCAAAAGGGCGAGTTTCCTTTGGTTTCAAGTTGTAACTCTCATTCGTGAAATGAAACCCCTTTTACTTTTCAAAACCAACTGGCCTTCCTTTTTGACGACTATTCAACCCTCTCTTCTTCTCCCTTCTTTCAAAAGCCTCCGCCACGCCACCCCCTCCCTCCCTTTATATACCTGAACCCACGCTTCGGATCTACACCAATCTCTCCCCACAAATCCTCCAATTTCTGCCGCCATGGCGTCTGAACTCATTTTCAGAGGCCATGAGTCCCAGCCCGTTCATGATTCATACTCCCCAAAGCCCCTCAAGCCTTGGCTCTCTGTCACTCGCCCTATTCGCTACCTCCTACGCGAGCAGCGCCTCCTCTTCGTCCTCCTCGGCATTGCCATCGCCTCCTTCTTCTTCACCTTCTTCCCTTCCTCCTCTCGCTCCCCTTCCCGCTCTGATTCTCTCTCCTTTCCTCACTTCGAGCACGATTCTGTTTCTCTGTTCCATGAGCCCAGGATCGACCGCTCTCTCTCCCATAGGACCATGCCTGTTCATTCCTTCGGGAAGATTCCCTTGGGGATTAAGAGAAAGGGGCTTCGCATCGTTGTTACGGGCGGGGCGGGTTTCGTCGGGTCACACCTCGTGGATCGCCTGATTGCTAGAGGCGACAGCGTCATCGTCGTCGATAATTTCTTCACCGGCAGGAAGGAGAACGTGATGCACCACTTTGGGAACCCCAGATTTGAGCTCATCCGACACGACGTCGTCGAGCCCCTCTTGCTTGAGGTGGATCAGATCTATCATCTTGCATGCCCTGCATCCCCCGTCCATTACAAGTTCAACCCAGTCAAGACTATTATATCCTTTTTCTTTGACCCGGTCTAAATTGTTCAATTTATTTCTCAAAATTATCTTCTCTGACTCTGTGTTCTGTTTTCATTCGTATTCCTTTGTTTTCTTTTTGAGTTCTTGGAGTCCTTAATTGTCTTCTTGTTCACAAAACCAATGTGGTGGGAACCTTGAACATGCTTGGGCTGGCCAAAAGAGTTGGCGCAAGGTTTTTGCTCACCAGTACCAGCGAGGTTTACGGTGACCCTCTTCAACACCCTCAGAAGGAGACTTACTGGGGCAACGTCAATCCCATAGGTGAGTATTCTCTCACTCTATTTCTTTCTTACACACAACCTTCTTTCGGTTTCCAGTGAACCAGCCGAAATTTCACCGTATCTTCTGTTCATTCGGTCAGTTAGCACCTGCAGTTGTGGGGGACCGGGACCTGTTTTCGCTCCGTGTGGAACGGCGCACTTTAGTGTAGCTTAGCGTTGGTTGTCTAACATGCTCAGAAATGGGCTTAGTTTTAAATTTTAAGTTGGCTGGCTTCAAAGCCTTGAGTGGGCGGGTGGGTACTGGGGGAGTTTTTATTTTTATTTATTTTTTTATTTTTATTTATTTTACGTTTATTCTTCTAGCCGCGATTTTTTTTTTTAAAAAAAAAAAGGAAAAAGGAAATAAAGCGCTTGACTAGACACATGGAATCGGGTGAGAGGACCACGTTTACAGATCTAGTCGGAATTTCACGGTCAATGAGGAACCCGTGATTTGCGGGTCCGCTAGATGTAGGATTGAGGTTTTCTTTAAAACTCGGGGGGACACATGGCATGCGTGAAGGAAATCCCAGCCATGACATTTTTTTAACAGTTGTACGTTAAACCGGTGAGGGCATTTTGGTCGTAAACTGCAAGGCTTAGTGGACAAAGTTTTTTATGAATCTGTGTTGTGTTGTGCGAACGTGCGACAGGTGTCCGAAGTTGCTACGACGAGGGAAAGCGTACGGCCGAGACGTTGACAATGGACTACCACAGAGGAGCCGGCGTTGAGGTCATTATCCATTACAACCTTGCATACTCCTCCTCATTCCATATTGGCATATTGCCCAGGCTCAGCTCATTGGAAAACTAAAAATTTGTTTTATCTTTTGTCCATTTTTCACTGCAGGTTAGAATTGCTAGAATCTTCAACACCTATGGTCCCCGAATGTGCCTAGACGATGGTCGTGTCGTCAGTAACTTCGTTGCTCAGGTAGGATCATTTATTTGTTGCGGGTAAAGTATAGTACCAACTAATAATGTAGAGTGTATGGTAGAGATGAGCTGTTAAATTGATTTGTTAATAGGAATAATAATTGGTGGGGTTCTTGCATTGCAGGCATTAAGAAAGGAGCCTTTGACTGTTTATGGGGATGGAAAGCAGACAAGGAGTTTTCAGTATGTTTCTGATTTGGTAAGCCAATTTTTGTGGTGCTTTGTTTTGGTAGAATAGTTAAGACGTTGGGTTATAACTTTGAATATCAAATTGGCTATAAATACAGTAGAGGGATGAGAATGAGATGTGCTTGCTTTTAACTTTTCATTTTTTGCGCTGTTGAAAAGCTAAATCTGTTTCACTTTTGCCATGTGCATACTGCATACTGTCAATGTGTCATATAAACAATTCCTGGCGTTCTGACTGCCATGGGCCCTGGCACTAGGAAATCTGTTATCTGCATTCTGTATCACTCTGTTAGATGCGTAAAATGACTCTATTGCCCGTACCTGCGTCGGTTGTGCATAGTGGTACAGAAGACGCAGATGCATGTGATGAAGGACGAAATGGATGAGCCCGGTGGGCCACTTATTGCAATAACATCAATTGCAAGAACAAACAAATTCTCCCTCTATAATAAGCTCGGAGTTTACGAGATACCGAGATCCCATTTAAAACTTAGGCCGTTAACTAAAAAAATTGCAAGAACAAACAAATTCTTGAAAATGGAAGTTCTGAATGATATAATAATATAAAATAAGAAAGCGTGGTGTCCGTGTGTAGCATGATGAGCATGAATGTTGTGACAATGAGGATTAAAAAAATAACTCGTGGTATGTTGGGTGAGAATGAGATAAGTGAGATGCTTTTTTTTTTTTTAATGTTGTTGCACAGGTTGAGGGTCTGATGCGGCTTATGGAGGGAGAGCATGTTGGACCTTTTAACCTCGGAAATCCTGGTGAATTCACCATGCTGGAACTTGCCAAGGTAAGCTCTTCCTATTTTGTGGAATGGTTGTTGAAAGCAGACCAATGGCACTAGTAATATTAACAAACAACTGAATGATGTAGGTGGTGCAAGAAACAATAGACCCAGATGCAAAAATAGAGTACAGGCCCAACACAGAGGACGACCCGCACAAGAGGAAGCCTGACATTTCAAGGGCCAAGGAGCTTTTAGGGTGGGAGCCCAAGGTGAACCTGCGCAAGGGACTGCCTTTAATGGTTTCTGACTTCCGACAGCGTATTTTTGGTGACCACAAGGAAGGTGCAACCTCCACCTAATTCTTGGTTGGGACACCAGCCTTGCCTCGCAGGAACAGTGAAAAGGGGAAGAGCATGGTCCTTGTTTGCAGGCAGAGTTAGGGGGTGTTTCTCCATATCCTCAACCTCCACCATCATCCATCACTTGATGGATTTTCGTATTTACCCTTTTCAAGATTCACAGCCAGCCAGAGGGTTACATTTATTTTTTGCTTTGTTGGGACGATTATGTATAAGAGGCTAGTTGTTATACTTATTACTATTATTATTATACGCATTCACATTTTTACTCATCCCGCGATTTCGATTCCCCTCGCCTCCATATCATATCATTGCATGCTTCATCTTTGGCGGGTTCTGTACCGCTGCGTTAGATAATATTGGCATATGTTCCTCTGAATTATGACTCTCAAAGGAAAAGGGTATAGGATCTCCTGTGATTGTAATCTCATTTTATTATTATTTTTAATAATATTCGTAGAGGTAGTACGGCCTTTGCGCCTTCCTTTATCAAATGAAATCAATCATCGTATCGGACAAAAAGAAATTCATCCGCAAGAGGTCAGGCGAGAACAAATTTCATGCATTATTTGATGAATTATGGGAAGTAAGCTTGGTCTGAATGCTCTTCGCAATCAATGAAAGAAAATTTCACAATTACGCAAGATTTAGTGGGCCAGATCCCTCACTAGTTTTCTTTTTGATTTTTGATTTGGAACAATTTAAGCACACAATTTGGAACTTAGGACCTCAACATAGTGGAGGCGAGAGACGTTCTCACTGGAGTAGCTAGCCGTCCGCCACAGATTCAGTGGTTGAACATTGTTAACAAAAGCGACCATTACCAAGCCGTTGACAATCTTTCTAACTTTGGGCGGGGATGCACTTGTTGTGAATTGATTAAAACAGAGGCGATGGTCCACTGCAGCCAAGCTATGATGCATGCAACGACAACTTTGGTTGCCTTTGTGTCTGAATTTCAAATACACGACCTTCCCGGTGTCTCACTACCTCCGTTCATTTGCAAACAAATGCCAGTACACCTCATCAAAATTCAGCCAACTTTACCTGCAACACGTCTCAATTAGTTTGACTCCTCCCTTATTAAGAAAAAATAAAATGAAACCTGCGATTTTCAACTTTCCCCCTTTTTTTTTTGATAATCGATTTTGAACTTTCTGATTATGATAAATTTAGCAGTCAGCC
Source organism: Acacia acuminata (assembly GCA_019022655.1). Lineage (NCBI taxonomy): Eukaryota > Viridiplantae > Streptophyta > Magnoliopsida > Fabales > Fabaceae > Acacia > Acacia acuminata. Next base: position 1,677,325 of record JAFJYI010000138.1, read on the forward strand.
AGCTGGATGGAACTGAGGAATAAGAAAATGCTCTTGGCAGAGAAAGTTCAGTCCTGTTATCAAAGGCCTGCTAAGGGTTGATTCCAACTCGCGAGCATCAATTTTTCAATGTTTGAACGCAGTCATTAGAATTGTATCCGATTTCAACAATGCAATTTTATGACATAGAAATAACAGTAACGGATCGATTGCTTTTACGTAAATTATCCATCGATTTGTATTCCTTTGAACTGTGTAAAACATACACGGCCTCAACTAAAAGTAGATTATTGATTGTCCACAATTACAAGGATGACCAAAAACATGCCGACTCTAACCACACGTTTTTCTTTAGATATGAGAAAGATCAAATACAGTTGTTGGCGTATCCTAGTAAAGCCCGAAGTCTTAAATATGTCATTTTTCTGTCCATGCTTCAAAGTGTTACTTCAAGATGTTCTAGAGTAGTCAGCGGCAGCACTGAAAGCTGAAACCAAACAAGCCATTCCAATTACCTGCGTCCAGTTTCTTGTCCCAGCAGCAACGGCTGCACCTGCTACAGCACCCGCAATCAAACCATTGACCTGTCAGAAAATTTTCACATAGAAGAAGAAGGGAAATCAAAATTCATTCTTTAACAACTCGTTTAGCTATCTTCAAGTTGGATTCTTCATTAACTGTCAAATTTCTTCATATCCAACCACAATTAATGAATATATATATATATATATATAGGGCGAAATGTTAATTCCAACAAAAATGCCTAGATATCCAGAACTTCAAAATTTTCATTTATCAGATTTCACGGTGTCTTATCCATGCATAGTATAATGAAAAATTGATACAGATTTCTGGCTGCTTTTTAGTATTGGCAATAGCCAATAGGTCTGAAAAAGCATATAAAAATATAAAATTTAGATATTTATATATTGTCAAAGAAAGGAATAATGGTATATATGTTTGGAACAGATTCCATTTTGAGAGAGTTGAAAAAGCACTTGTAAATGTCAGGAGCTAAGATGTTGGGTGAAATCCTCTCCATTTCCAGGGAAAATGCACTACAACGATTTCGAATGATTTCAACCTTTCTACATTCTACTCAAATTAAGCCCCCCATTGTTATAAGTTGGTCAGCATCAAGGCATATGGATCTGCCATGAGTGCTGAGACTGCAATTGTGGGGACGGTAGATGAAATGAAGAAAAGAAATTGTGATACTAGGTCTGAAATCTTTCACAGCAAAGCTTTAACGAAAAAAGTCTTGTCTATGGTGAAGAAGTTAATACGTAACTTCAGGCCTTAAGCCACCAGAAGATAACTCAAGCGAAAAAGTGGGTTGAGGTCAATCAAGGCCCTGAAATTGTCCTATATTTGCATCATCTGACCACACAAACTAATAATCTCACTGATCTTTCACTATAAGTTTAAAAATAAATCACCGAGGCCCTTGGTCCTTTGATCTGGCGTAGAGCCATAGTAACTCTGACCCATAATGCATCTGCGCTCCTCCTGATGGGTCGTCAGGCTCCCCACTTGATTATGATGAATTTATTGCCAGTGATGAATCTCATGCATTTGATATCTCTAGTTGAAGACCACCATGTGTGTGTTTATATATGTATAGAGACAGAGAGATTCCAAATGTGTCCCCAACCCATCACTCCAAGTTACAAGCTTATGTGAGGGGGTTCAGTCACAGTGGTTGAGATGATAAAGCGGAACAAGGAAAAGATAGAGGCTCCACAGGCCTGTGAGAAGAGTTCAACCCTGCACTTCATTTTGGTGCAGTCATTTTCAGTGTTGAATAGGGTTGGTATTCGTGGATATATATAAATATATTTCGCTGGAATATTCATGGAAATTGACAACAGGCATTTCACAAAGGAACGGAAAGAATCCACTTTAAAGAACGTCTTCTCAATTTCTTGTTTTGTTGTCTTTTGTTAAGTTAGAGAATGAAGGTTTCAGACTGACCAATCAGACTGAGCCACAAAATATAGCTAATATACCAGAATGCAAACAAAGATAAGCCAGATTTTTTCATGGAACCACAATAATTTAGCCAAAATCACAGATCATGTGCAGCAGCTAGCTCAGCCAAAGGAACCAAACTACAGAATTAGAAATTATGGTTTGTTGGAGAAATATAAAATTCATTATGTAATGATCCAACACAATCATGATCACTTAATGCTAAATTTTATTCGTCAAAACAAGAAATAATCAAGTCATATTTTATACTATTATCTCAGTATCATTGGCACAGTCAGTCAACGTCAACCAGTGTAAAGCATGAACTACATAAACTCAATGAACACAACTTGTGGATGGCATTTATGAAGAGGAAAAAACCATAAATTAATAGGAAAGTTTGTTTCTACCACCGTCTGTGAAGCACAAAGTGTAAATTTTTCAATGCATCTACAATTGTTCAAGATTGATAATGCAGTACACTTGAAACATTGCTCGAGCTGGTCAAAATGAAGAGAAATTCCGACCCATTCGCATCAATTTGTTTTCTTAACGATTTCAAAAATAAGCTGAAGAATAAATAAGACAGAACTAACCCAATCATCCTGATTCCTGTATTTGTGAATCCCACATCGAGTAATGCTAAAAATTCCAGCCACAAGTCCTAACATTAAAAATGAAGGGTGTTAGAAAGCTTTAACAAACGCTGGAACAACTCAAACGATCATATTTCTTAGCTTAATTACCACATTGAAACCCGAATCTACCGACTGAATTTGCCTGTATTTAGCGTCATCAGCTAATTGTAATGGAAATCCGAATACCACTTGTTTGAAATAAAAACTCCCTTACCACAAATGAAGCTTGGGCAAGGCCAGTAAAACCTGCAAAAATGGAAGTCTACTTCATTCGAGCTAGTTCAGAATCGAAGTAATACATGGATCTTAACACAACGGATACCAAACCTTGCTTACGAGCGTCGTAGGGACCACTGCATAAGCCCCAGATAGCACCAGCCTGAAGCAGAATTTAGCATTTACAAAATCATTTAATTTTCTTGTCTCGAGCAAGAACCGTGAGTGTGGAAATCAAGAAGCAGATGCAACTAGGAAAGACGTTGTTACCGTTCCGACGCGGATGATCGACTCAACGGCGAGGGAAGAGCACGGTACGACACCGAATACGTGGTCTTCCATCTTCTATTCTCCGAACCTATCGTACGGTTCCTTCTCCTCGCCGGTCATCATAGCCGCGCTTGCCGAACTTGGAAAGAGCTAAACCTCCTTAAGTGGGCCCTCTATACACGTATTGTTATATGGCCCAACCGAGTAAAAATATCCAACAATGTTATTGGGCCATAAAGCTGGAACTACGTCTATTCTTCAAAAAAAAAAAAAAAGGTACGAAGCAGGGGTAAGACGACACTAGATATTGCCGTTTTTGGATACGGAAACCCTAGAATCGGTGTGAAGGAAACCCCATTAAAACCATCTCTGCCACAGAAACCCGCCTGCCTCTCTTCACCATCCCAACTCCCAAGGATACAGAGCACAATCGGAGAATCGAAAATGAGCCGCGGAACATCTACAGGGGCTAAGGGCAAGAAGAAGGGAGCGACCTTCGTGATCGACTGTGCAAAACCAGTTGAAGATAAGATCATGGACATCGCTTCCCTCGAGAAATTCCTTCAGGAGAGGATTAAAGTTGGTGGCAAGGCCGGTGCCCTTGGCGATTCCGTCACTGTTAGTCGGGACAAGAGCAAGATTACGGTCACCTCCGACAGCAACTTCTCCAAGAGGTAACTCTTTCGTATTCGATGATGTTTATAGTTACAGCCGCAGCTTTTAGGTTTTTCGTGTGTTAATGCTTTCTCGTGGGCAATGGAATTCGACCCCATTGACTGCTCCTCTTTTGATGAATATTCTTTTCAAATTGCAATTCATTACTACTTTAGGTCGTCGCACTATTAGATCAGTTATTCGAAGAGATCGAAAGTAGCACCACGGTCTTGGCTCTGAGATCAAATGACATATTTAGGTGGCTTGATTAAATGTCTTTAACTGACCGATTATGAATCTGCTGGTACATTCTTAATTAATTCGATTATATTTTTCGGCAAGACGCAAAAGATGTAATGCGATAATCGTATGATAGATTATGTTTTATTTTGTTATAGTCCTCCAAGTGCATCTGACGAGTAACTATGATTGTTTGTTAGGAATAAATGATTATACTAATTATTAGAATAGTCTAGAATATGCCTTGCTGTAATATTCTCTCATATCCATTCTGTTATAGCATATCTGCTGTGATTGTATACGTGTAGATATCTGCTTGTACCATTCTTTCTATAAATACAACTGACACAGGGCCTTTGGATTTACTGAGGTCATATTGCATTTTTCTCTTACAGCCTGATTTATCTTTGTTTGATTTTCATATTCTCTCAAGTATATACAATGTCGTCTCCCATTTTCCAAAGCAATAAAGTAAGTAAAATTATGTCTTCTGGTTTGTTATGTTTCCTACCGGGGGATTAGTTGAGTATCTAGCCTTGAAATTCAATTGATGAGAGTGGGAGGGGAGCTGAAGAGAGATAGGCAAACCTAGTATAACTTTCCTTGATTGAGTGGAATGGTTGGTCCAGTGACCAATAGAACAATGGACGCAAAGTCTAGTGAATTTTGCCCCCCCCTTTCTGTTTGAACAACTAACTTGAGCTGGTTTCCTATGAGGTCATTTTTTGTGGTGTGCTTCTTATCGATAATATATCAGTTTCATGATAGACCAATTGTGTGTGTTCAAAATTTTAGATTTGCCCAACTGATTTGCTTTTTATGTCTTCTCTTCTATAGTGATTAGCTTTCAAATCCTCATTATATGCTTATATCCTTTTTCTCTGTCTCACCTTTTCAGATATCTGAAATACTTGACTAAGAAGTATTTGAAGAAGCACAATGTGAGGGATTGGCTTCGGGTTATTGCCGCAAACAAGGAACGCAATATTTATGAGCTAAGATACTTCAACATTGCTGAGAATGAGGGCGAGGAGGAAGACTAAATGTGCCTTTAGCTGCCTGGAGGAGTTATGTGTTATGTTAGGCTTAGTTATTGTTGAGTCTTAATTATCAGTTTTGACTATTGGTTTGCCTGCTGTTCTTCAATATGCTTACGTTTCTTTTGGATCCAGCTTTATGTCCTTGCGTTGTTTTATAGACATTGTTGGAGAGGTAATCTCAAGAATTTTTCGATGCTGTATATGCAGCGCATATATATTGAGGATCTTGATTTCGGTTAGCATTTACTATTACTCCTCGTTCCAAGACGGCAAGTCGATTTCCCTCCCCCCAAAACTCTTCTATACATGCTCCTGTGAGCGGTTCGCTGGTTGAACCTTCTGGGAGAAGGGCAGATACAGGACTCCGGCCTCCGAGCAGTGGGAGCAAGCACCAAATTATAATATTAAGTTATCGAAAAACTCTCTTGAAACAGATATGAAAGAGTCTAAGCTGTAAAGGATTGGGAAAATAGTGAGATTATAATTAGAGTATTTTTCCATAAGATTAGAAGGGGCTTCAGCTGCAACCCATCAAAATGAGTGGTGTTGGAGCCCAAGGTTTATTTGAATTCAGTAAATTTACTTGACGCAGGAATGGTTGAAGTGGGCATTTGCCCACCCTCACAATTTCGCATTCCTTGGACGTACCAATGGGAGCATTGTTGACCCTAACTGCTTGGGTGTTGCCACTGGCCGAAGGTTGGAAAGTAGTGACCTGGGTGATGGGACTAAATCAGAATACTTGGACGTAGATTTGCTTGTTTCTAAGTTCTAACCCAATTCACGGTTTAAGAAATTTTCACTTTGCATAAGCTTAATGCTATTCTTTCATAACGAAAAATAAAGAAATATTTGTAGCCTTCAACCTTTACTGTGAGTCCTTTCTTATTACTCAATTTGATTGTTGAAGACTTGAAGTTACCCTTGAGAATAAAATTTCATTTCTTTTGCAAAAGAAAATCAATTGATGTGCTAAATTAGTCTGAATGAAATTAAAATATGATTACGCGATAAAATTAATCAAGTAGGTCAATATAACCAGATTTTTCAAAAACCAAAATTTCGGCCGAAGAAAAATCTCTGCCCCCACCCATTCCCAAGTGTCAACTGCGTGAGAGCGTTCCGATCAAAACAATGAAATATAGTAAAGCCAGTCCTTGGCGAAGAATCGCAAGCCCACCGACCCCCCGACCCATTTCGCTCTCTCCCTCGCTGAACCCTAAATCCACCTCTTTCACTTGGGCGTCTGCCTCGCCGGCGAGCCTCCTCTTGGTCCACAATCGCCGCCAAAGTCAGATCGGACCCTGATGAGTCAGGTGCAGGCGAGTTTTAGGTTGGAACAGGGATATAGAGCGGTGACCGTCCTCCTTCTTCGGCGCGGCTCTCCTCCTCGGTCTCCTCCTCATCGCCTTCCCTCCTCCGGCGCCCTCGTTTCTCTGGTTGCAATTGTGGCTCTCCCTCGTCTTCGACGGTGGGAGTTTTTGCTTCAACGTCTCCTTCGATGGTGGTCTCTGGCTTGTCGGTGGCCTCTTGCTCGGCGGTGGCCCCTAGCTCGACGGTGGTTCCCTGCTCGGTGGTGGTTTCCGGCGGAGGGGGTGTCTCTATTTTCCTTTTCTTTTTGATTTTATCGCTTTATGTTTATCTATGTCTTCTGATGGTGTGGATTTGGGCAATTTATGTTTGTGTTTGGCTTCTGATGTTGTGGATGTGGGTGATTATGGTGGTGTTCCTTATTGTGGATTGGATTTGTGTTTTTTGGGGAAGGGTTTTATCGATGGTTGCTGCTATTTTGTGCTTTATTTATGAGATGACCATTGCTAGGATTGTTCGATGGGGGCGAATCCATTTCGCTTATGTTTGCCAAAATCTGTTCGATGGGTGGTTTATGTCACCAAGTTTGCTTCAATTGTTGAGCAAGAGTATTCTTCAGGGCGTCACTTGTCCTTTTTCGTCTGAGGTTGGGTGTTCTTTGTCCGGTTCCCGAGTAGGGGTGATTATGTAGCTAACCTATGTGCAGCTTTTTCTTATAAGGAGGTGTGCCGATCGGGTGAGTTTTGCAACAACACTTTCTTTCATGTCCTTTCTAACTTCGGATGGTCAGGAAGCCGATGAAGTCTTTGAAGTTACTTTTACTCCTATTTGTTTTGTGGTGACTTGCTTTCCGTATATTTAGTTTGGTGTTGTTGTATGTGTTAGTCCTTTTATTCTTGTTTGTTTTTTCGATGGTTTGATGTAACTTTTATTATTAGTATCAATATATATTCTTGTTCTGAGCAAAAAAAAAAAAAAAAAAAAAAAAGTCCTTGGCGAAGCAGCTGGAACAGCTTCCCGCCATTCATGACCTTATGAGGGTATCCACGAAACTGGTTTCTTCTACTACGCACCCAAGTCTTCATCTTCTACATCCCACCGTTGAATCTTGGGTCTGGAATACCCTCATTCGAGCCAGAGTTCAACATTCAGCCTCATCACCACATTCTTCACTCTCCGTCTACCTTCGCATGCGCTTCCATGGCGTCCTCCCCGATCTTCACACCTATCCTTTCCTTCTCCAATCGTTCAAATCCCCATCTCACCTTCGTCTCGGACAACAAATTCATGCTCAGCTCTTCCTATTTGGTCTCTCAAATGACCCGTTCGTGCAAACCTCTCTTATCAATATGTACTCGTCTTGTGGCGATCTGGTTTTTGCCCGCCAAGTATTTGATGAAATTCCACAGCCCGACTTGCCGTCTTGGAATTCCATTATCCATGCAAATGCCAATGCGGGTATGATTGATGTTGCAAGGAAACTGTTTGATGAGATGCCTGAGAGGAATGTCATATCGTGGAGCTGTATGATTAATGGGTATGTAAGTTGTGCTGAGTATAAAGCGGCACTTTCTTTATTTCATGAGTTGCAGATGTGCGAAGATCAGAAGCTTCAACCAAATGAGTTCACCATTTCAGCTGTACTCTCAGCTTGTGGACGGCTTGGGGCGCTTGAACAGGGTAAATGGCTTCATGCTTATATTGACAAATGTGGGATGAAAATTGATGTCGTCTTAGGGACATCATTGATAGACATGTACGCAAAATGTGGTGACATTGAAAAAGCAAGATTTATGTTTGATATTTTGGGCCCTGAAAGGGATGTAATGGCTTGGAGTGCTATGATCTCTGCCTTGGCTATGCATGGACGTGCAGAGGAGAGCCTTGAATTATTTGCAAGGATGATAAATAATGGGGTAAGGCCTAACGCTGTGACGTTTGTGGGTGTGCTTTGTGCTTGTGTGCATGGAGGTTTGGTAAGTGAAGGAATAGAATATTTCAAGGGGATGACGACAGAATTTGGTATTGTTCCTCTGATCCAACATTATGGCTGCATGGTTGACCTATATAGTAGAGCTGGTAGAGTTGAGGAAGCTCAGAAGGTAGTAAAATCTATGCCTATGAAACCTGATGTGCTAATCTGGGGATCTCTACTTAGTGGAGCTAGGATGCATGGAGACATTGAAACCTGCGAGGTCTCGTTAAAGAAACTTGTTGAGTTGGACCCTTCAAATAGTGGTGCCTACGTGCTTCTTTCTAATGTTTATGCAAAGCTGGGAAGGTGGGGAGAAGTGAGGCGCTTGAGAGATTTTATGGAGACGAGAGGAATCAAGAAAGTTCCAGGCTGTAGTTTGGTTGAAATAGATGGTACTATTCACGAGTTCACCGCAGGAGATAATTCTCATCCAGACACTCATGATATACATCTGATGTTGGATGAAATTATGAGGAGGTTGAAGAAGCATGGTTATAAAGGAAATACAAGCGAGGTCTTGCTTGATTTGGACGAGGAAGGAAAGGAGGCTGCGTTACATTTTCATAGTGAAAAATTGGCAGTTGCATACAGCTTCCTGAAGACAAGCTCGGGCACCACAATACGAATTGTGAAGAATTTGAGGATATGTGGCGATTGTCATATTGCTATAAAGATTATGTCTATGGAATTCAATCGAGAGATTATTGTTAGAGATTGTAACCGGTTTCACCATTTCAAAAATGGGCTGTGCTCATGCAATGACTACTGGTAAATATGATGGAGAAGTGCTTTTTGTTAAGAGATTAATGATAGAGATTCCATTTAATGCGACATATGCTCTTTCGGAACCGAAATGGAAAGAGATGAAAAGAAAAGTCATTTGTCACCCATAGAAGGTGATTCAATTTCTTATGAAGTACGGAGTGTGAATAAGCATTCAAGTTTGTTAGACCATCGAAACTAGAAGCAGAGACCAGGGGAGAAATATGTGGAAATAATGTAGTGGTTGCCTGTTAAAAGTGGGTTAGAAATAGTTTTAGATTCGAGTATTGTGAGAGCAGGCAGAACTTTCAACATGCCGAACCCCTTTCGCTTGAAACTTGAAAAAATCTAAATCCAGTCTAAGTCGGAATCCAGTCACTTTTTTTTTTTTTTTTCACAGACTTAGGAACTTGAAACTTCAAGAAAATGGTGGAGTGTTTTTTCACCATTTTTTTAAGATCCTAAAAGTTATTTTTTCAAAATCATAAAGTATTTTTTAAGAAGTACTCTCTCTAGTTCTAATTATAAGACAATTTTTGAAAGTTAGTTTTAGTCCTAATTATAGGACAACATTCTAATTTTTGTCAATTTTTTCCCCTAAAATACCCTTATTTTATTCGCTTAAGTGTATTTGATTTTTTGTGAGTACATGTATATGAGTGTATAGACTATTTCAATCAGTGAAATTTTTAGATAGGTGTGTGTGTGTGTCTACACACAAATATATATAGACACATACGTGTATACATATATGTATGTGCCTATCTACACATAAATATATATAGACACACACACATATGTGTGTGTATACATATATGTATATCTATATGTGTGTCTATCAATATGTGTGTGTGTACATATATAAACACACACTCATATGTATACATATATATCTTTGTGTGTGTGTATGCATATATATCTGTGTGTGTGTAGATATATGTACACATATATATAGCAAGACTATTATTTTAGTTACATAGCGTGTGGAAATAAAAATTCTAAGTCGGAGAGGTATGTTGATTCACTTTTACTTATGTCATTTTATATTTATATAAGGGCATTTTAGAAAAATGAGTAAAATTAACTAATTTAACTTCTTTCCTTAATCTCCCCAAAATCGGTTAGATATGTCATATATTTAAGACCGGAAGAAGTATCTTTTTAATACTATTCAGTGTTTTGAAATATTTTTTCAAAAAATAAAAAGGCACCAACTTTTGGTTTACGCCAAAACAACGTTATTTTATACTCCCTCCGGTCCTAATTATAAGATATATTTAACTAATTTTGGGGAGATTAAGGAAAGAAGTTAAATTAGTTAATTTTATTCATTTTCCTAAAATGTCCTTATATGATATAAGTGAAAGTGAATTAACAACCTCACTACATACTTCTCCGACTTAATATTTTCCTTTCCACATGCATTTAATTGAAATAATAGTCTTGCTATATACACATATATATATGTGTGTATATATGTATACATACAGATATTGATACACACATATATACATATATAGATATCTACACACATATATATATGAATACACACACACAAATATATATATATATATATGGACACACACATATATGTTTATATATGTACACACATATATATTGACAGGCGCACACACACATATATACATACATATATCTACTCACATATATACATACATATATCTACACACATATATACTAATACACACACACACAAATATATATATATATATGGACACACACACACACAAATATATATATGGACACACACACATATATGTATATATGTGTGTGTTTATATATGTACACACCTATATATTGACACACGCACATACATATATCTACACACACACATATATATGAACACACACACAAATATATATATGGACACACACACACACAGATACACATAAATGTACACCCACACTCACTCACTGACATATATGTGTGTGTGTCATATATATGTGTATGTGTATATATGTATGTATCTTTGTATATAGGCACACACATGTAATAACCAAAAGTCAAATACTCTTGAGAGAATAAAATAAGGGTATTTTAGGAAGAAATTGACAAAAGTTAGAATGTTATCTTATAATTAGGACCAAAACTAACTTTCAAATGTTATCTTATAATTAGGTACAAAACCAATTCTTAAATATTATCTTATAATTAGAACCGAGGAAATGGTAAAAAAGGGTAGTGAACGCTAAAAAGCAAAGGACGAAAGCTGCTTCCCATATCATATCCGTAGACCGTAGTTGGGATTCGTTGTTAGCAAAGGAGGAAAGCCGCTTGCCTTACATATCCGTAGTTGGCAATCGTCGTTTCTTTGTGGGCGTAACAATTACCTTAAGCAGTGGAAATAACAAAACAAAAAGGGCGAACTTTCCTTTTTTTATACTTTTTTTTTTAGGGAACTGCAGCTATCAAGGAGACATGAAATATATTTATATACTCCACATGCCCTTGATATTTGTTATCTGGCGTCACGCCCCCGGCTCATTGGGACGAACAGCCAGAAGAGAGCACACAAGAACCCAGGTTCAGTGATGGGTATAAACTAGGGACAAACGACTATGATAGGTTGGGCATAAGCATCAAGCCTCCACCGCACCGCCACCGCCACCGTCACCTCCACCTCCACCTCCATTGCATTTGCTTTCCTTCTCATATCTGTTGCTGTCCTGCGCTGCCCTTGATCCTTCCTCCTAGATCGTCAGCCGTCGTGAGACAGACGTATGCCAGAATATCAGTCTTACCTTCTTGCTTTTCTCTATGTTTTCTTTATAATTCTGTTCTGCAATCTGCATCTTGATCTTTCCCTGTTCCGGGGTCATCCGTGGCCTCCTCTTCCAACTGAGTTCCGCCGTTTCAACTACTGTTTTGAATTCAGGTTCTTGCATTTGTTGAAAGTCATTTGAGTCGTCAATTTAGCCTTGAGAGACACACGTAAACTTTGCGAAGCAGTCTTAAACATTTGAGAAAATTGGTCTTTATCTTTCTTCTTCGAAATTCGACCATGCCCATACGATGCGAGAAACTGAGATGTAAACTCTTTAGTCTGAGTTAATCCGAGTTCAACTGTCTTATGCTTTTTTCTTGCTGAGTCTGGGTTGGTGAGCTCAGCGCAGTAGTGCCCGCAACACTGGATTGCGAAAACATAAACAAAAGCTCAACGTCGACTCTTCGTCTTAAGTATTTGTGGTTTAAATTTACGTTACTGTCTTAACTAGCGGGCTACTTTTCTTTACTTCAATCTGATATGCATTAAGTTTGAGTTTGTTTTCCACTCATGAAAAAATTGTTTGCAAACTGATCGCATCTTAATAAGGCGGGACATTGCTTAAGTTTGTCAAATTATTGTGGCAGATTCACTGTCCAGTCATTGATATCTGCATCTATTCATAGAATTCCTCCTGTTTTTCTTCTTTCATAAAGTAAAATAAAATTTGCAAGTATTTAATTTCTGACTCTACTTGAGTACAAATTTGCGTGAGACAAGCTCCTCTGCACGACTAACTAATTTAATAAAATTTCTCGTTCTTTCAACTTGAACGGATATTTTAAGCCTGGATCGTTTTGATGACCTTTCTGGGTGTTTAAATAATTGAATTATTTTGTCAGGAGTTCTGAACGCTGCAATCTGGACTGACAGGCTTGGTGTCAGCATTTAACCAAAAGGAAGAGAGAATGCCAGGAGTTTCCACAATACTGGGGCATGAGAAATGTGAAAGCTACTTAGTTTTCATTGGTGAAACTGCACTTGCAGACCCCTTTCGAGCATTTTTATATTTTCTTGGTCTTGCTTACTGTTTCGTTGGATTATCAGCTATAACTGCTCGATTCTTCTGCTCTATGGAAAATATTGTTAAGCACAAAAGGGAGGTAGTGGAAATAGATCCCGTTACTCATGCTGAAATTATTAGACACGACAAAGTTTGGAATTACACAATTGCAGATATTAGCTTGCTGGCGTTTGGAACTAGCTTTCCGCAGATATCATTGGCCACCATTGATGCTATACAAAACATAGGAAACCTGTACGCTGGAGGTTGTCTCAAAATTTCCTTTCCATGATAACGAATTAAAATCAAGTTTGATTTTATCTCTTTATGTTTCATAGACAGATATATATTTGATGCTTAGGCAATATGGCGGAATGACTTCTGCACTCCTTGTGGTTCCTGTGGCCTTTTTTGGGTAACAAGTTGTCGCTGCTATTTGTCATGTTTTTACTTTGACATTACTCCTATTAACATATTTGAATAGTTAATTAGGTGAGGCTACATATTTTAGTGCACTCTGCTTTTTTAATGCCCTCACTCAGGAGTCAGGCTTGCATCTGGTGAGTAGGTGTTACTTGCATACAAGCGATTGATTTTTTAATCTATTTTGGATTAGTGATCGGAGCAGCAATTTATTTTCTATTAGACCTTTATAAAAGTTCGATTGGAGAAAAATCATGTTTTAAATGTGATTTGTGTTTGTATCTATAGTGACAAAAATGGGTTTTTTCAAATTGAAAAATGTTTAGATTATTATTTGAAAAGTGAGTTGAGATGGAAAATGATTGAAAATAGCATGAATCTTATTGAATACCACATATATATTAGTTGTATATATTGTGATAATTGAAGATAAAAATTTAAATTTGATAAAAAGGTTAAAGGAAAAACACTTTCCGTGTTGTATGAGAAGTGTATTGCCACACACACACATGAAATGGTGGGACCCACATATATATAAAATTAGCATTATATATATATTGGGTCCCACCATTTCACGTGTGTGTGTAGAGGGACCTTCTTCTTCTCATACAATGACGGAAGTTTAAACCCCAAAGGTTAAATTATTACTCGTTAAACCGGGTCCTAAATATAAGGAAAATTTGATTTTTTTTTTTTTTTTTTTTTTTTTTTTTTTTTTTTTTAAGATTAAGAACGCTAATTCAAATTATTTTTGTTTTTATTTTTTCCTAAATAATTAGTTTAACTAATTAAATTATTATTATTATTATATTTTCTGATGATTATTATTATTATATTTTATTTTGCCACATTTTCCCATTTTTCTCTTCTCTCCCCAAGATATCTTTCTTCTTCTTCCTTAACGAACTCGGCCCACCTCCGTTCCGTCTCTCTCACAGCCCCGCGCCCAGGGCTGACTTTTGCGGCACCGAGCTTTTCCGGGAAAAGCCCAGTCACCGAAACGGCAATCCAAACGGCACCTCAACTGCGTTTTTGAACCTGCCCAGCTTTTCCGTCGCCACCGCTCGCTCCAAACAGGCTTGTCACCACTGGCTATAGTGACCTCTTTACATAGTCTTGACAGGCATCTGAATCTGGTTGATCTTGTTTCATGAGTACCATTGCCGGGAGGATTTTCTCATAATTTTGTTTCTCCTTTTCTCTTATTGGCCCCATCTAGGCCGTTGATTAGGAAAAGGAGGGAGATGTTAAAGTAATATTGGGATTGATTGGATGAATATGATTTAAAGATGATGGAAGATAATGAGAAAAAGATGGGGAGAGAAACCCAACCCTATCCCCTAGGTTTAGCAAAAAGGATAAAAGGTCCCATCCTGTCAAAAAAGAATTTTTATATTTCAATTTTTTTTTTTTTTTAAAATGCATTCTTAAATGTCAACCATTAAAAAAAATAAATAAAGATTCATAAATAAAGTAAAATAGAAATGAAAAAAAAAAATCTGAATCGTCTAGATTTAGCTGCGTAAAATCTAAATAATGGCAGGGTGTTACTGTTTTTACAGCGGCAAAGAAACTGAATACTCATAAAATAGTTTTAATGGTCTGAAACTACACTTTTCTAGCTTGCTATTTAAAGACAAAGATTACATGCATAAATCATATATGTTTTGTATGTGAAGTGATATTTTGTGGCCTTTATTGGACAGCATGGTTATCTATGTATGATGCGTCAAGTGCAATGGAAAGCTGGAAAGTGGAACATAAAATTGAGATTACGAAATAGCTCATTATTATCTGTAACTGTGCTGAATATTCAGGTCTGGGTCCCGGGACTCTTGTTGGTTCTGCTGCTTTCGACCTTTTCCCAATCCATGCTGTTTGTGTCCTGGTTCCTAAAGTTGGAGAGCTAAAAAAGATTGCTGATTTAGGAGTATGGCTTGTGGAATTATTTTGGTCCTTTTGGGCTTACATTTGGTTATACATAATTTTGGAGGTAAATGTTGGGCACTCAGCTATTCAAAATCTTTTTAAGTAATGTTCTGCTTGCCTCCTCCTCCTCCTCCTCTTCTTGATGGATTCACTTCCTGATCTGTGAATACCTGATTTGAGCCTCCATTCTTCCAGAGAGTCTAATCCTGGTAGAATCTGTCTTTGATGTGAAATTTTGGAAAAAAAAAAAAAAAAAAGAGTGCGTGAGAACTTAAAAGACTATTTCTCACTCTCTTGGCTGAGAGGTGTGCTCTCATTTTTCATGTCTATCGTCTATAAGTTCTTGTGCATTTCCTTATGATGGTGTTAAACCTTTATTGTACTAGCATGCTCCTCTGCCAGCAAGTCAGCACCATCTTATTTTTCTGTTTGCTTGTTTAATTTTGAAAGAACAATTTTTTTCTTGTGGATATTGATCAAATAGTCCAAGACAGGTATGGACTCCAAATGTGGTGACTTTGTGCGAGGCCTTGTTGACAGTAATGCAGTATGGATTGCTGTTGATTCATGCTTATGCTCAAGACAAACGCTGGCCTTATATTTCCTTTCCTCTGTATGCACTTTTCACTGTTTCCTTTTTATTAGAATTCACTCTACCGGTTAAAATTTTGCAGTCATTTAGTCTGATGGTTTCTTTATATTTGAAGTGCGACAAGTGACAGGCCAGAGGATTGGGTTCCGGAAGAGGCAGATTCTTCTGGTCTTGACTATGAGGAGTTCTCTGAGATAACTTATGACCGTGAAGAAAATAAGGATGTTGTTGACATTTTTTTCATTCATTCAAAAAATGAGACTGGTACTTATCTGACTGGCCTTGGTGTGATGAAGTATTAGTTTTGTTAATGACAAGTTTTTCTCCTTTAGATATATTTGCTCAGCATTAGAAACTTTCCAAAATAATTTGAACCATCTTTGTTACATTTATCTCATTTGCAGGTCCTTTGTATCAAAGAGTGCCTCCAACAGACAATCCTGCTGCAACCATTGACAATGCTACAGAACCAACTTTCGATTATATTCATTTTCTTAGACTTTGGAAACAGCAATTTGTGGATGCAGTTGTGGTACTTCGTTTTATGCTTTAAATACCATAGTTTCTGAAATTTAAATGGGTCATTTCGTAGATTCATGGATATTATTAACTAGATATTCTTCCCTATGCAATGTCTGAGATGGATAATAATTTAAAAGTTTTTGGAACTAAACCTTGATAAAATGTATAGAAAAAGATTGATGATAAGCAAAACGTTTTAGAAAACCTATTGAAACGTTTGGGGAAAGATTAAAAGAATAAAAAGAACTACATAAAGCTCAAGAGGTACCGCATTGCTTATGACCTAAGAATAAGAATGGTGCAGTTTCTTATAGATTTTATATGTTACAGCAATGATTTCTTTGTCACTCATTCAAAAAAATATAACATAAGTATGTCCTATGAATATTTTGGGTGGAGATTGTAATTCAGTTATAAACGGTAGTCTTTGCTATTTATTAATATATTTTTACATTTTATGTTGAATGAGTTATTAAAGGACGAACTTTATACCTTGAATTTCTGGTGACTATTTTGCTTCTTCAACAGTTGGAAGGCAAGAATTCAAAAAAGCTGGACAACTTCTATCTCCGCGCAGCTAGAATTTGTTGGCAATTGCTCCTTTTACCATGGAGACTTCTGTTTGCTATTGTTCCTCCATGCCATGTAGCTCATGGTTGGATATCTTTCATCTGCTCTCTACTTTTCATCAGTGGGATAGCTTACATCGTGACTAAGCTTACGGATATGATAAGTTGTGTTACAGGTTGTTTTCTCACTCACCAGTCACCACTACTTTCTAGTTCATTCTACTTTGGCAAATTTTTTATTCAAAATCGTCTATATGGTCGTCAATTAGTCATCTATTTGTTTTTGATAAATGATAAGACCATCTATCTCACTTTTCCCTTTTTGCAGGAATAAATCCTTATGTCATAGCATTTACAGCATTAGCCAGCGGAACCTCGTGGCCTGATTTAGTAGCAAGCAAGATCGCTGCTGAACGCCAAACAACTGCGGATTCTGCCATTGCAAACATCACTTGCAGGTCTTCCTCCCTATGCATCTCATTTTTGGACATGTTCACATAGTTGCATCATTTTGTTGAAGGATGTTCTCTGTCATATTCCTATAATAGTATAATACACATCTAAAACTTGAAATTTTGGTAGTTCAACCAGGGTATTTTTTTTAAGAGACTTTTGGTTCAACCTATTGGTATTACGGTATTGGCATGATTACGTTTTTCTAACTCACAGAAATTCATTCAAAATATACTGGCAAACTATCTAGCCAGTCATGACTGCCACTAATCTCAGGTCATATTTGTTGTTGAGCAGCAATTCAGTGAATATATACGTGGGCATTGGGGTTCCATGGCTGATTGACACAGCTTATAACTTTGTAGCGTACAGACAACCCCTGAGGATTCAGAATGCGTCTGGCCTAAGTTTTTCATTGCTTGTTTTCTTCATCACATCTGTCGGGTGTATCATGGTCTTGGTTATTAGGCGTCTTGTTTTTGGAGCAGAGCTAGGAGGGCCGAGGCTCTGGGCTTGGATTACCTGTGTATACTTGATGTTGCTCTGGATCATTTTTGTTGTGCTATCTTCACTCAGGGTTTCTGGGGTCATATAGAATTTTACATATTTCAGTTTCTTTTTTCTTTTTGACCCACACCGTTGCATAATTTATACTTCAGTGCGACATCTCCAATCATATCCCCTCTTACATTTTTTTTTTTTTAAAAATATTATTATGCCGTAATTCATGTATGCAAGCATGTAACAAAACGTGCAATAATATAAGGCTTCTTGATATTGTTGCTGTATATAACCCACTTTAGTTGTCTTTTCAATCTTCTCAAAGAAATGAAATTTTATTCTCAAGGTAACTTCGATAATCAAAGCGTCAAGTAGCAACTTCGTCTTGGAAATTCAAACCCAGGAATAATGTTGTCCCGAAAGTTTTTTTTGTCTTAATGTTGCCCCGAAAGTTCTTAAATGTATTAATGTTGCTTTCAACTAACAGCGAGATCAACAAATATCTGTCACATAAGATAAGTTAAACATGGGTCAAGTAGCAACTTCGTCTTGGAAATTCAAACCCAGGAATAATGTTGTCCCGAAAGTTTTTTTGTCTTAATGTTGCCCTCGAAAGTTCTTAAATGTATTAATGTTGCTTTCAGCTAACAGCGAGACCAACAGATATCTGTCACATAAGATAAGTTAAACATGTGATAAATAAGTCAGACCATAAAAAAAAAAAAAAAAAAAAGTTATAGATAACAACAGACATTTTAAAATCATGCCTATTTGAGAAATATTATCAGGAAAATAACAGCTTGCTTTATGGTATGAGCATCACGATTCGCCTGCGAAGGTCCGCGTTGGAGGCAAAATGAAATATGGTGGCGTCAGTCATTATCAAAAAAATAATACTCCCTCCATCCTAATTACAGGACATATTTAATCGATTTTGGAGAGATTAAAGATAGGAGTTAAATTAGTTAATTTTACCGATTTTCCTAAAATGCCCTTATATAAAATTAAAATGACATAAGTAAAAGAGAATCAACAACTCCTACCACATATTTCTCCGACCTAAAATTTTTCATTCTACATACTTTCTTATTGAAATAATAGTCTTATTATATATACATATGTGTGTATATATATGTATACCCACATATATATGTGTATATATATACATATATGTGTGCAATGGCGGATTGAGGTATATGACTTGGGGGCAAGTGCCCCCTTAAAATAACAAATGTTTTTTTTAAAAAAAATCTCAAAACACCGGTTGAATGAATGTTTAATGCCTTTTATTTCTTAATGTATTTTCGTGCTTTCGGCTATGAAATACATCAAGAATGCACTTTGTAATTGGATGGGGAATGAATGGTTGAATGATTGTTTAGTGCCTTATATTGAAAAAGATATATTTGATAGCATTGATAATAAGACAATTATGATGGATTTCCAAAAAATAAGGCATAGAAGGATGACATTGTAATTATTTTTATAGTAATATACTTTTGTTATTAAAATATATGTATTTGAACTTATTGAGTGTCTAGCCTTGCTATTTCTAAATGAAAGGTTTGTAAAATAATTGTCTCTGCCTTATTACATCATTAGTATTCACTTGATTTCATAAATATTTTTTTTCTTTTCTTGTTTGTATTCTTTTATTTTTTAATGTATTTAAAACTTTCTCAAATGTTGTTTTATAATTAGGATCGGAGAGAGTACTAATAATAAAGAAAGAAAGTAACACAGTGACATCAGATTTTTTGATGATTACCACCTAATTCATACTTTTTCAGACATTTATTGCGTAAGAATCTGGTCATGTTTTAATAGAAGATATTGAGAAACCAAACATGTCAGTGAAACAAAATTGTTTATCGATTTATTTGTATCCATATCAGATCAAAACTAACAACTTATTATAGTGGCTTTTTTAGCAAGATCATGAATAAATGTTTTCTTATCCTGTAGGCTGTAACCCTTGGCTCATGCAATTATTCTTCAAACCCAAAAAGATAAAAGAGTTATAAAATTAGATAAAAATAAGAAGAATATAGAATATCAATTATTCTTCATGCAATTATTTTGTACTTCTTACTGATGGAATTAAAGCTCTCAATTAAGTGACGAGGAGGTGTGATTCTACCCATCCTTTCTAAGATATTATTTTTGACGCCAGACTACACTTATCTAGGAGCTGGCGGGTGTTAATTTATTATATACTTAGATACCCTACATTACTTTTATACCGTCTATTTTAACTAAATCACACATATTAAAAAGAGGTAGTTAGCTCAATGATTATATGTTTTACCCTCGATTATGAATGTGTATCTTTCAACTTATTCTTCTCTTTATTTTTATTAGTACAATTAACATCGGTAAAATTGTCACAATCTCATTTATTACTTGAAAAAAGACTTATATAAATAAGACCAAATTTTTTTTGTCTAAAGGAACTTATAAATAGGATCGAAGTGGTATTAAGTTTGGGCAATCTTGATTCACCAAATCAAAATGGAATGGTTTGTATTTAATATAATTTTATTTTCATATTTTAATAGATGTAGAATAAAATAAATATATCTCAATATTATTTTTTTTCAAAAATAGTTTTCTATTTAAAAATTAATTTAGAATTATAAATTTAAATCATTAAAATTGTATTTTCGAAAATGAAAATCTCATTGCCGCAACGAACACCATGGTACTCATTGGCTTATTGCTTTGAGCATTGTGCGGGATGTCTTACTACAAAAGTACAGGGAAGGATAAGTTTATTTTCCATTTTCAAATTATTAAATTTATTTTAAATTTTCTTTTAGTATTGCTAACAGTAGAGAAAGACCCTATAATTTTGGAGTCCACGTAAGATGTTTAGACCTTATGTTCTTATTACATGCTTATACCTCAAATTGAGGTATAAGCATGTAATTTTTGTATTTTTTATATATTGTATTTATTTATATTTAAAAAAGTGATAAAAACATTAAAATAAATATGAAGAAAATTAAAATTGAGTATTTTTTCTATGAAACAATAAACAATTTTTATTTGAAAAAAATGGACGAAAAATCGCCCATAAAAAAATTTATCCATAAGCAGAACTTGATAAATTTTTACATAGGAAAGGTATCCATATTCTAATTCAGGGTTGATCATGGATTAAACTAGATCGAGTTTGGCCTCGACACAAGGTCTAGTCTCGGATAGTACCCTAGGTTGTATGAGATAGCCTGAGATTTGGTTTGGTCCAGCATCAAGTTGAGGCAGAACCTATTTGTTTGTTTTTTTTATTTTTTTTTGAGAGAGGCGTATTTGAACATAGTAAAACCATAACAATATCTATAATCATATAAAATACATTAAAAACATTTATAAAAAAATATTCGGGCAGATTGGACCATACCAAGGGATCTAAGGCCTTGGCCCGAAGTCCGATCCAGCCAAAGAAGACGGGTCTAATCTCGATCTAGCCAATATTGTTTCACGCCTCTCTTTTTCTTTTTTTTTCTTTTTTTTAACCGTACCGAGTTGGGTCGGACCGGCTACCTAAACCACCGGTTTTTTTCTAATCCCCACTCTAATTTAGTTCTACCCACCAATAAAATTTTCAACAATAGATTTTTTCTTAATTTTCCCCATTTTTCCTTGGTTCTGAGTTCTTTTATTCCCGTAAAAGATTCAAAATAAAAAGTAACGTATTTTTTGGGATGTCAAAATTGTTTCTAAAAATACTTAGGAATACCTAATGCTCATAAAGGAAAATTTCTGAAACAAAATTGCATATTAACCCAATTTTCTAAAAATACTTAGGAATACCTAATGCTCATACTGTTTCAGTGTTTGACTCTTTCATAATATGAGAAGATATTATCGAAGGAAGTCACGCGTGTCAGTGTCGATGAATAATAAAACGATTATCACGTGTCGGCACAGAAAGATTTTGAAAGGCTGACCCTTAAAATAGATGTTGATTAAATTTTGGCACGAAAGATGCGCGCGCGAGCGTTCTAGATTCCTCAGAATGTTCAAGCATGTTTGATTAGTGATGACGTGCATGATTGGTGTTAAAAAAACATTTTCAGGACAAATCTCCCATTAAAAAGCTGAAAATAGCTATTTGAGATCCCCAGGAAAGTGACTTGTTGATGGCGCAACATTTTTTAATTCAAGATATCGTGTAACAGCTCACAAAATCAGTGACAAAATGCATCGAGATTTGAATATCTAACCTCAGGGGCCCATACCCATGCCAAATCTGATAATATGACAATTTCAGTTAGTTTAATTCAACCACGATTTGACAGGAAATACATTTATATGACGCTTGTTTAGAAGCAGTTCTTTTTCCATCATGATTTATGGGAAGTAAATATATAAGATCAGCTTTATTTTTATTTATGTGAATAGGCATTTTAGTCTCTTAATCCCAAATACTCCTCTGGTTCTTATTACTATATTCTGGTCTAATTATAAGATCTAATTGACTTTTTTATAAAGAGATTAAAAAAGCTAAATAAGTTACTTAATCATTTCATATGTTGTGTATCTTTAGATTACATATCGGTTTATTAGTCAAATTAATTAGTTTGAAGAAAAAATTAAAAATTAAAAAACTTTAAAGTAATTTAATTAGCTTTTTTAATATACCGACGCCACTAGCGCGTACAAATAATCCTGACAATGTTTGATCGCGTTAGTTTGGTGAATCTTTTCCAAACTCGCTTCAATTAGGTACAATTTTTGTTAAAAGTTGCTACTTTGGTGCTTTTGCTTCACCAACTAGCAAGTGTATTTAGTCGTTTTTATATAAGACACTTGCTTGTTTTTAAGGAGAATTAATTATTGTTTTCCATATATGCCCCTAATTAATAAGGGTAATGGGGGAGAGTAATAATTAATATGATATTAGAGTTTAGTGCAATTAATAAGGGTAATATTGGAAGTTATTTAAATTGTAAGACAACTTTATTGACGTTAACTGTTTTTATTGATTTATGAGAATTATTAGTTGGTGCCTTATAATAAGGATTAAATGGAGTAAGTCTATACTCTATAAGCAGATCCTCTTATGATTTTTTTTTTCTCAATTATCTTTTATGAGTTTATTTGGATCGTTGTTGATGGAGAAGAGGAGAAAAAAAGTTGAAGTAGGATTGTGAGCATTGAATATGATGATTTAGAAGATTACGGAGGATAATAAGAAAATAATGATTACAGAAACATAACGACACGCGCTTCATATTTGTTATCTAGCGTCACTCCCCCGGCTCACGGGGACGAACAGCCAGAAGAGAGCACACAAGAGCCCAGGTTCCGGGATGGGTATAAACTAGGCACAAACGACTATGATAGGTTGGGCATAAGCATCACGCCTCCGCCTCCACCCCTACCTCCACCTCCATTGCCTTTGTTTTCCTTCTCATATCTGTTGCTGTCCTGCGCCGCCCTTGATCCTTCCTCCAAGATCGTCAACCGTCGTGACACAGACGTATGCCAGAATTTCAGTCTTACATTGTTTCTTCTCTCTCTCTTTTCTTTTTGCTTTTGTTTTCTTTATAATTCTGTTCTGCAATCTGCATTTTGATCTTCCCCTGTTCCGGGGTCACCGTGGCCTCCTCTTCCAACTGAGTTCCGCCGTTTCAACTACTGTTTTCAATTCAGCTTCTTGCATTAGTTGAAAGTCCTTTGAGTCGTCCATTTAGCCTTGAGAGACACACGTAAACTTTGCGAAGCAGTGTTACACACTTGAGAAGATTAGTATTTATCTTTCTTCTTCGAAATTCGACCATGCCCATTCGATGCGAGACACTGAGAGATATAAACTCTTTAGTCTGAGTTAATCCGAGCTCAACTGTCCTATGCTTTTTTCTTGCTGAGTCTGGGTTGGTGAGCTCAGCTCAGTAGTGCCCGCCACGCTGGATTGCGAAGACATAAACAAAAGCTCAACGTCGACCCTTCGTCTCAAGTATTTGCGGTTTAAATTTACCTTACTCTCTAAACTAGCGGGCTACTTTCTTTACTTTAATCTGAAATGCGTTAAGTTTGATTTTGTTATCCACTCATGAAAAAATTGTTTGCAAACTGATCGCATCTTAATAAAGCGGGACATTGCTTAAGATTGTCAAGTTATATTACGACCTGTTGTGGCAGATTTATTGTCCAGTCATTGATATCTGCATTTATTGATAGAATTCCTCTTGTTTTTCTTCTTTCATAAAGTAAAATAAAATTTGCAAGTATTTGATTAATGAATCTACTTAGAGTACAAATTTGCGTGAGACAAGCTCCTCTGCACGAATAACTAATTTAATAAAATTTCTCGTTCTTTCAACTTGAACGGATATTTTAAGCCTGGATCGTTTTGATGACCTTTCTGTGTGTTTAAATAATTGAATTATTTTGTCAGGAGTTCTGAACGCTGCAATCTGGACTGACAGGCTTGGTGTCAGCATTTAACCAAAAGGAAGAGAGAATGCCAGGAGTTTCCAGAATACTGGGGCATGAGAAATGTGAAAGCTACTTAGTTTTCATTGGTGAAACAGAACTTGCAGACCCCTTTCGAGGATTTTTATATTTTCTTGGTCTTGCTTACTGTTTCGTTGGATTATCAGCTATAACTGCTCGATTCTTCCGCTCTATGGAAAATATTGTTAAGCACAAAAGGGAGGTAGTGGAAATAGATCCCGTTACTCATGCTGAAATTATTAGACACGACAAAGTTTGGAATTACACAATTGCAGATATTAGCTTGCTGGCGTTTGGAACTAGCTTTCCTCAGATATCATTGGCCACCATTGATGCTATACAAAACATAGGAAACCTGTACGCTGGAGGTTGTCTCAAAATTTCCTTTCCCATGATAGCGAATTAAAATCAAGTTTGATTTTATCTTTTTATGTTTCATAGTCAGATATATATTTGATGTTTAGGCAATATCGCGGAATGACTTCTGCACTCCTTGTGGTTCTTGTGGCCTTTTTTGGGGTAACAAGTTCTCGCTGCTATTTGTCATGTTTTTACTTTGACATTACTCCTATTAACATATTTGAATAGTTAATTAGGTGAGGCAATATATTTAACCACTCTCTGCTTTTTTAATCCCCTCACTCAGGCTTGCATCTGGTGAATAGGTGTAACTTGCATATCAGCGATTGGTTTCTCATTGCTATACTTTTTCACCACTGGCTATAGTGACCTCTTTACAAAATCTTAACAGGCATCTGAATCTGGTTGATCATGTTTCATGAGTACCATCAACGTAGGTCCAGGAAAAATATATTATTTGCGTAGTCATAAAACGGTCACAACAGATCTGACTTCAATTTTTTTAAATGCATTCTTAAATGTCAACTGTTAAAAAAATATTCATAAATAAAGTAAAATAGAAATGAAAAAAAAAAAAATCTGGATCGTTTAGATTTAACTGTCTAAAATCCAAACAACGGCTGGGTGCTACTGTTTTTACAGTGCAAAGAAACTGAATACTCATAAAATAGTTTTAACAGTCTGAAATTATACTTTTCTAGCTTGCCATTTAAAGACAAAGATTATATGCATAAATCATACATGTTTTGTATGTGAAGTGATATTGTGTGACCTTTATTGGACAGCACGGTTATCTATATATGATGTGTCAACTGCAATGGATAGTAGAAAAGTGGAACATAAAATTGAGATTACTAAATAGCTCGTTATTATCTGTAACTGTGCTGAATATTCAGGTCTGGGTCCCGGGACTCTTGTTGGTTCTGCTGCTTTCGACCTTTTCCCAATCCATGCTGTTTGTGTAGTGGTTCCTAAAGTTGGAGAGCTAAAAAAGATTGCTGATTTAGGAGTATGGCTTGTGGAATTATTTTGGTCCTTTTGGGCTTACATTTGGTTATACATAATTTTGGAGGTAAATGTTGGGCACTCAGCTCTTCAAAATCTTTTTAAGTAATGTTCTGCTTGCCTCCTTCTTCTCCTCCTCCTCTTCTTGATGGATTCACTTCCTGATCTGTGAATACCTAATTTGAGCCTCCATTCTTCCAGAGAGGTCTAATCATGGTAGAATTTGACTTTGATGTGAAATTTTGGAAAAAAATGAGTGCGTGAGAACTTGAAAGACTATTTCTCACTCGCTTGGCTGATAGGTCTGCTCTTATTTTTCATGTCTATCGTCTATGAGTTCTTGTGCATTTCCTTGGGATGGTGTTAAACCTTTATTGTACTAGCATGCACCTCTGCCAGCAAGTCAGCACCATCTTATTTTTCTGTTGGCTTGTTTAATTTTGAAAGAACAATTTTTTCTTGTGGATATTGATCAAATAGTCCAACACAGGTATGGACTCCAAATGTGGTGACTTTGTGCGAGGCCTTGTTGACAGTAATGCAGTATGGATTGCTGTTGATTCATGCTTATGCTCAAGACAAACGCTGGCCTTATATTTCCTTACCTCTGTAAGCACTTTTCCCTGTTTCCTTTTTATTAGAATTCACTCTACTGGTTAAGATTTTGCAGTCATTCAGTCTGATGGTTCATTTTTATATTTGAAGTTCGAGAAGTGAGAGGCCAGAGGATTGGGTTCCAGAAGAGACAGATTCTTCTGGTCTTGACTATGAGGAGTTCTCTGAGATAACTTATGACCGTGAAGAAAATAATGACGTTGTTGACATTTTTTCCATTCATTCGAAAAATGAGAGTGGTACTTATCTGACAGGCCTTAGTGTGATGAAGTATTAGTTTTGTTAATCACAATAATTTTTTCTCTGTAGCTATATTTGCTCAGCATTGGAAACATTATAAATTATTTGAACCATCTTTGTTAAATTTATCTCATTTGCAGGTCCTTTGTATCAAAGAGTGCCTCCAACAGACAATGCTGCAGAAGCCATTGACAATGCTACGGAAACAATGTTCGATTATATTCATTTTCTTAGACTTTGGAAACAGCAATTTGTGGATGCAGTTGTGGTACTTCGCTTTATGCTTTAAATAGCGTAGTTTCTGAAAATTAAATGGGTCATTTCATAGATTCATGGATGTTATTAACTAGATATTCTTCCCTATGCAATGTCTGAGATGGATAATAACTTAAAAGGTTTTGGGAGTAAACCTTGATAAAATGTATAGAAAAAGATTGATGATAGGCAAAATGTTTTAGAAAACCTATTGAAACGTTTCGAGAAAGATTAAAAGAATAAAAAGAACTACATTAAGCTCAATAGGTACCGCATTGCATATGACCTAAGAATAAGAATGGTGCAGTTTCTTACAGATTTTATATGTTACAGCAAGGATTTCTCTTTCACTCATTCCAAAAAATTTGACATAACTATGTCCTATGAAGATTTTGGATGGAGATTGTAATTCACTTATAGACGGTAGTCTTTGCTGTTTATTAATATATTTTTACATTTTATGTTGACTGAGTTATGAAAGGACGAACTTTATACCTTGAATTTCTGGTGACTATTTTGCTTCTTCAACAGTTGGAAAGCAAGAATTCAAAAAAGCTGGACAACAACTATCTCCGCGCAGCTAGAATTTGTTGGCAATTGCTCCTTTTACCATGGAGACTTCTGTTTGCTATTGTTCCTCCATGCCATGTAGCTCATGGTTGGATATCTTTCATCTGCTCTCTACTTTTCATCAGTGGGATAGCTTACATCGTGACTAAGCTTACGGATATGATAAGTTGTGTTACAGGTTTCTTTCTCACTCGCCAGTAGTTTCTACTCCATTCTACTGTGGCAAATTTTTTATTCAAAATCTTCTATATGGTCGTCAATTCTTCATCTATTTGTTTTTTTATAAATGATAAGACCGTCTATCTGTTATGTCCCTTTCTCAGTTTTCCCTTTTTGCAGGAATAAATCCTTATGTCATAGCATTTACGGCATTAGCCAGCGGAACCTCGTGGCCTGATTTAGTAGCAAGCAAGATCGCTGCTGAACGCCAAATAACTGCGGACTCTGCCATTGCAAACATCACTTGCAGGTCTTCCTCTCTATGCATCTCATTTTTGGACATGTTCACATAGTTGCATCATTTTGTTGAAGGAAGTTCTCTGTCATATTCCTATAATAGTACAATACACATCTAAAACTTGAAATTTTGGTAGTTCAACCAGGATATTTTTTTGAGGGACTTTTGGTTCAACCTATTGGTATTACGGTATTGGCATGATTACGTGTTTCTAACTCAGAGAAATTCATTCAAAATATACTGCCAAACTATCTAGCCAGCAATGACTGCCACTAATCTCAAGTCATTTTTTCTGTTGAGCAGCAATTCAGTGAATATATACGTGGGCATTGGGGTTCCATGGCTGATTGACACAGCTTATAACTTTGTAGCGTACAGACAACCCCTGAGGATTCAGAATGCGTCTGGCCTAAGTTTTTCATTGCTTGTTTTCTTCATCACATCGGTCGGGTGTATCATGGTCTTGGTTATTAGGCGTCTTGTTTTTGGGGCAGAGCTAGGAGGGCCGAGGCTCTGGGCTTGGTTTACCTGTGGATACTTGATGTTGCTCTGGATCATTTTTGTTGCTCTATCTTCACTCAGGGTTTCAGGGGTCATATAAAATTTTACATATTTCAGTTTCTTTTTTTTCTTTTTACCTTTGGGTTAAGATACATTTTTCTTTATTAAAGTATGCGTCTGGGAGCAATTTTGCCCCCGGAAGCTTCAAAACGGAGCAATGTTGCCCTCTTCTGTTAAAAACCCTAACGGTCAACTAATAGTCAACGTTAGGGTTTTTAATAGAGGGGCAACATTGCTCCGTTTTTAAACTTTAGGGGCAACATTGCTCCCGAAAAAATAGCAATTTTGCCCCTGAAGTTTCTGTTTGAAAAACGGAGCAATGTTGTCCCTCAGTTAAAACCCTAACGGCCAACGTCGTTGACCGTTAGGTTTTTGACGGAGGGGCAACATTGCTATTTTGAAACTTCAGGGGCAACATTACTACTGCTGATTTAAAACTTTAGGAGCAAAATTGCTTCGGGACGCATACTTTGAGTAAAAATGCACCTTAACCCTTTACCTTTTGATATTATGTAACCCGTGTCATTGGTGTATGCAAGCATGTAACGGATTCTTCTTGTTATTGTTGTTGTATATAACCCACATTAGTTGTCTTTTCAATTTTCTCAATAATCAATTTTAATTTTTTTTCATATTTACTTTAATGTTATCATCACTCTTTTTTTTTTTTTGATAAAAAATATAAAATATATACTGAAAATATTGAAGTTGAGTACTCAAAAAATCAAGTATCATTCTCCTTCTTTTTTTTTTTTTTTTTTAATCATTTCTAAAATTCTTGATTTTTTTTAATCATTTTTAAAATTCCTGATTTTTAACATTTATTGACCATCTTTTAAGCTCTTTACTTGTCAAAGTAATGACTGCCTTTTCCAATTGGACCGCAAAATTATAAGGTCTTTCTCTATAGTTAGACAATAAAAAAAAAAAAAAATTAAAATCAATCTAATAATTAAAAAAATGGAAAATATACTTATCTTTCTTTGTAGTAAGACATCCAGAAATGAACATAGCAACTATAGGTAACATGGTGTTCATTGCCACAATGAGATTTGCATTTTCGAAATACAATTTTAACGATTTAAATTTATAATTCTAAATTAATTTTTAAATAGAAAAATATTTTTGAAAAAAATAATATTAAGATATATTGATTTTATTCTACATCTATTAAAATATGCAAATAAAATTATATTAAATACGAACGTTCCATTTTGATTTGGTCAATCAAGATTACTCAAATCTGAGAAAAAAAAAAATCAAGATTACTCAAACTTAATATAAGAGTAATGTAGAGAGATCATCCTCTCTCCTTTTCCACAATTGCAAGAGTGGACTTGTATAACCACTTACTTTTAAAATTCCCCATCTTCAACGTCTTAAATCACGTAACCTCTGAATGAGTGATTTGAGAGGAGCTTTTTAATGTCATTATGTACTTTATTTCCTTGTAACCTTAGAATTAAACTTGATGGTTGGAATCAATATATAAAGGTTATTTATAAGATATTTGCACATCAATAAAACAAAGTGAATGACATACGTCATTGTCTTCTCTTCCATCATCTTATCTTACTATTTCTTCTTTTCTTCTTCTTCTTCTTTTAATAGAAACTGGAATACATTAACGCCTACATTGTATTACAATCAAAAGTCCCAGTAAGAAACCATCATCCTTTACCATCAACTGCCTCCTAGTAAGAAGGTGGTGGATGATCAAGGAGAATAAAATTCCCAACAATGTTATGGGCAGACTTTACTAAATAGTCCACAAGAGTATTGCAATCTCTACGTATATGATAAACCAACACTTGCCAGCTCCTAGATAGCCGTAGTCTGGCATCAACAATAATATCATAGAAAGGATGTGTAGAATCACACCTCCTCGTAAGCAAATTAACAGTTTCAATACTATCAGTAAGCAGTACAAAATAATTGCATGAAGAATAATTACTACTCTTTAGTCTTCTTATTTTTCTCTAATTTTGTAACACTTTTGTCTTTTTGGGTTTGAAGAATAATTGCATGAGCTAAGGGTTACAAGATAAGAAAATATTTATTCATGATCAGGCTAAAAAAGCCACTATAACAAGTAGTTAGTTTTGATCTGATATGGATACACATAAATTGATAAACAATTTTGTTGCATTGACATGTTTGGTTTCTCAATATCTCATGTTAAAACATGACCAGATTCTTATGCAATAAATGTCTGAAGAAGTATGAATTAGGTGGTAATCATAAATAACTCAGATGTCACGGTGTTACTTTCTTTCTTTATTATTATTATTATTATTTTGAAAATGACTGGTGTCGCTATATTTCATTCATTTTGCCTCCAACGCGGAACTTCGCTGGTGCATCGTGATGTTCAAGACTTAGCAAGTAGTAATTTTTCTCAAATAAGCATGATTCTAAAATGTTTCTGTTGTTATCTATAACTTGTTTTTTTTCCCCGACCTATTTATCACCGGTCTAACATAGATCTAATGTGATTTTCTTGTATCTCAATAAATCCTAAACGCGTGCAGAGAAATGGAGAAGTATGTGCAAGGTAGAAAAAACGTTTTAATATTACATTGGAAAATAAAAAACGTGACATATTCTAAAGCCCCTATGTCAACCCTCTCATATCTTGAGAATTGGGTGCGGTTCCTGATCCCAACACCTATTTGTGCCGATTAAAACATGTTTTCGGAGTGATTACAATTAACCTGAGTTTTGCGCCTCAGTTCTTTCCGATCTTTCTTGTCTTGAGTTTATCCTTCGACTACATTCACCAGAAGTGGGGAAGTGAAAAAGCTTGGTTCAAGAGGGAATACATTTCGCATTACAACAAGAAAAGGAAAAGTCTTCCACTGAACATACAGATGAAACTCCACTAGTGAAGGAGAGGCGAAAATTGGAGCTAAGCTACGCTACGAATAGAATGACCAAGTACAGTACCAAGCTTGGATAATCAGGCAACTCATTCGCCAACAATTAGAATAGGGTTCGCAGCAGCACATCCAAATCTCTTTGATTTACACAACCGAACTCCAAAGTCCCACAGCTTAAGCAAGTGCACCCGTACATGCAGTTGCCGGAGCTCCTTCACGTTGCTGCTTTGCTGAGCTGTATTTCTTGGTAATAAACCTGGACACATAACCCACACAAACACATTTCATAAAATCATTCCGACAAATCACCCATTTATTCTCAGAAAGAGTATTACAATTATGAAAGAACCGCTTGCGAAGAAGCAGTTTCATCAGAACATGTTTGTTTTCAATGAACTGAACAGACATTCAGGAGAGAATCATAGAGCGAACAGCAAAGCAGTCTCAAAAATGCTTGTTGCCAGCAGATTATTGAGCAAACTAATGCAATCATCGGAAGCACGTCACGCTTTTCATTTTCACGAATTCAAAAGGGTGAACCAAAAAGCTATGATCAGCTCATGATCCATAAGGCCACTACATTTCTAGAAAAAAAGACGTGATAACCTCAATTGTAATTCATTATCATGTAAAAAGGACCAGTAAATCATTCAAAATCTTCACCAGGGAGGCACATTGATTAAAACAAAGTTTCACACAACGACCAAGTTTGAGAGATCAAGAGGGAAACAATTCAAATTACCTAAAGAAGTCCCTCCATAACAACTCAAACATCAACCAGTTTGTCCCATTATTGGATATGCCACTGCCACCGTTGTTTTGGCTTGATGAAGCAGAAATTGTTCTATCAGTCATGTAAGTTAATAGTGAGCTTAATAGAATAATGACTGTTATCAGGAGAAATGACAATGAAAATATCATCAGAAAGGACTATTATGAATTATCTGATGGCGCACCTGCTGGCAGTCTTCTTTAGTTCATCAAACATTGTGCGAGGGGAGAGGCATCCCATCGCCAACCATGGAGAAATTTTGCAGGAGAAGTTGGCACCGTATATGCTACCTTGTTTGACATCTGCAGGCCCCTTCTGTGGTTGAGTTTCACACTCAGCTGCAAATTTTCTGAGCTTCTGCAATGCTTCAGTCTCCCCTCCTACCATAGAAGTATTGGCAGCTGACTTCCCATTCTACATGATGAAGAAGACAATATAATTATTTTCAGGGAAGGTATAATCAAGTTCTCCTTTAGAACTAATATAGGCTGCGGT
Organism: Acacia acuminata; assembly: GCA_019022655.1. Classification (NCBI taxonomy): domain Eukaryota; kingdom Viridiplantae; phylum Streptophyta; class Magnoliopsida; order Fabales; family Fabaceae; genus Acacia; species Acacia acuminata. The sequence continues at coordinate 1,709,829 of JAFJYI010000138.1, forward strand.
AACTTCATCATAAAAAATCCAAGCTCCTTCGCCATGACAAACAAGTATACTGAATGGCAGGGATGAGGGGGTAACTGTCCGATACAGCCCAAAATTTTGACCTAGAGTAGCAATAGTAACTCATATAACAACATATCACAATCCGCAGCTAAGCAATCAAGGCGGCTGTCATTACCTAGTGCCTCTATCCAATCTCTCATATGTGTTAAGGGCCGAAGCATTTAGATGCTTATTCCAGCACAACAGTACTAAAAATGTTTTACGAGCAGAATAGCAATAACCCAACTTCCACTCTAAGATGAAAAAACACTTGCTTCCATACATTTCTCAGCCAAAATCCTGGTAAGTGGAAACAGCCATTGATACACCAAAATGCATCATTGATCCATATTTAATACTATTATTCATGTCATTTTTAAGAGCAGTATAAACACATATGTGCAATATATAATAATGTCTACAGCTAGACAGAACAACAGAGTAAGTCATAAGAGTCATAACAGAACAAAACCTGTCCCATTGTCGCAGATGGATTTAGGCCAAGGTCCATTAAGGAGGGAATATCCCCAGGTTCGACGTCTCCCCGAGATGGCAGTCCTTTCAGCTGATCCAATGCCTCAATTGTCTTCCTTATCTCCAACTTTTGTACTTTCTCCCTAAATCCTCCATAATTCGTAGGCATATCTTCCAATTTGAAAGGTAAGTCATCAGCATGGAACAAAGTACTACCCCAAAAGTATTTAACCTCCACATTTTCTTCCTTCATTGCGGCCTCAATTCTCTCCTCCGCCTTAACCTCATCGTGGGAAACTTCTTTGTGCGCATACACAGCGTCAGCACCAATCGCCTTAGCCATCTCAACCAATACAGTCTCAGGCTTCCCAATTCGGACCACAAGATCAGACCCTCTTGCCTGAAGGTTCTTGCGAAGATTTGAGACCGATTCGATTAAGAATGTGGCACGGTATGGCCCGGTCTTATCAAACCCAGATGATGATTTCCCGTAATCTCTTGGATCAAAACAATAAACCGGCAAGACCGACATGGATTCGTTGTTGGCAGAGTTAAGGCATTCATTATCGTGGACCCGCAAATCATTGCGGAACCATACAATGGAAGCTCGACGAATTGCGGCCCCATTGGAAGGGTCCAAGGGGCGGTGAGGACCCAAAGTGAGAGGATTCTGAAGGGGATTAGCAGAGATGGTGGACTTGAAGGATATTTTAGAAGGAGAAGGAGAAGTAGTAGTGGAAAGAGAAAGGTGTGTGAGTGAGGAAGCCTGCGTAGGGACCTTAACCTTGTTGGGGTGCGCCGAGAATAACACAGAAGTTTTGGGTTGAACGAAGAAGTGAGAGGGGAGAGTAGCAGAGAGAGAGAGGGAGAGTGAGGCAGCAGCAAATGGAGGTACGGTGGTTTCTTTGGAAGGCACTACGGCAAGTGGGTTTTGTTCTTCCTCGACTTTGAGGTCTTGGTTCTCCGCAACTGCGTGATTGGAATCCATTTTCTCTCGAGGATTTTGGAAGATGGTGATGGTGTCAAAGATAAGCCTAACTTGGCGGTCTCTCTCTATCCGTAATCTGTTAACTGTGCAATTTTTGGTGGTTTTAGCGTGCCCGCAGATATTATTCCAATTATAAGATTTATTGGTTTTTTTTAAGAAATTAAACAAACTAATTAAATTATTTTAGAGTATCTATATTTTTATTTTTTTTAGATTAATTAGTTTGACTAATAAATAAAGGGATAGATATTGTTACTACCATTTTTTCTTACTACCAACGTTACTACCACTTTTTCATCGTTAGATCTAATTTCATCTACCTTTATAATTTCTCTCTCCTATTAAAATTTGAATCTAACTATTGGAAAAGTTTAGAATACGCGTTAGCAAGAAGTAAAAAAATAGTGAATAATATCCTATCCCATAAATTAATATATAATCTAAGGATACACAACATATAAAATGATTATGTAACTTATTTAACTTCTTTAATTTCTCTAAAAAAAATCAATTAGGTTTTATAATTAAGACGCTGGTAGTAATAAAATTGATTTTTTCAGGGAAAATAAAGTGTGTCCGGGCGTATGTATTGAGGATGGCGTCCATTCACCTAACCTCTTATTCTATCTACTAACCATGGTTTGTGAAACCGGGACGGCCGGTTCGATCGGAACCGCCAACCTCGTGAAATCGTCCGCTTAGGGTAAAATCGGCCTGACCCAGTAAAACCGGTAATCCCCGACGGGTCACTGGGTCAGACCGTTTAAAAAAAAAAAAATTTATTTCTCCTTCTTTTTTTATTATTATTATTATTAAAGAATGCAATCGATTCATATTGGATTTGAAACAACGTATGTGTGATTTTCGACTCTTCCCATCGTCAAACTCAACTTCCTCAAACTTCTGTTATCTCTCGCTCCTCGATCGCCATTTTGTGGTTTCTTTGTTTTCGGTTGGCTCCGCTTAGTGGATGTCAAATGTAAATGTAAATAAAATTGTTAAGAATATCTCGAATATGTCACAAGTATTAGAGTATATGATTATTTTATCACTGATCCAAAGTATTGAAATGATATATAGATGTCAAATTTAAGTTGGTGTGATGAGAAATTAATTATTTTCCAATTTTTTATACCTCACGGTCTAGCCGGTTGACTCCGCTAACTCCGATCCGACCCACTAACCCTTAACCCGTGCACGGCCGACGGTTCAGTCGGTCCAGCTTTTTAACCTTGCTACTAACCTTCAACTTTCAGTGCTCAGTCTCATATGGGTTCACTCAACTCAGGCACTCTATTTTCCTCGACTCATTTGCATTTGGCGGGCATAATAACGGGACTATAGGCAAATGGCCAAAAACAAATACAAATTCAACTTTTAAATTTTAAATGTCTTTGTCATTAATAAGAGTATATGGATTAACAATAAGAATATTGGAATTGACAACTTATTTTGACAAAAAATCAGTTCTTTAGAATTTTAAAGTTTAAGTAGTATTTTTTTATTATATATTTTTCTTAATTTTACCCTCAAAAATCAAAATCTTAAAAGCTAATCTTTCTTGTGGAAAATAATTTTGTGCTTGTTTGGATTAGCATGAAAAACTACTTTTCCATCGTAATTTATGATATTAGAAGTAAGTATGTGATATGAGTTTTATCTTAACTTCTTTAAATATACTTTTTGAAAGCTAACTCATTCAATCAGGTCCGAAATGCCTATCCATTGGCTAATTGTAAGGGAGCCATTTTGACTTCTCAAATGATAATACCACGCTAAGGCTATCCTTCCTTCAAAGGTAACTTTCATGCCTTTCCAAGGCATTTATTTTCAGTATAATATCATATATATATATATATACACACACACGCTTCAGGATATTAATTTTCTTAATAAATGGCCAATGCACTAACCCGCTCATGCTCCATCGAATTGGGCAGGTCCAGCCTGCTAAAAAAAAGATGGCATTTTAACTAACCCGCACGAAATAAAAAAAATATGTCATTAATTTTTTTTTAAAAAACTTCACTTTTACTTTTATTAAAAAATGTGTATTAAAATTTAATGAATGGACAAAATTTGAAAATAAGTATTTCTATCTAATTCTAAAGATAAGATAAAGTTGACTTTTTCTAAAAAATTAAAGAAACTAATAGTTAAATTACTTTAAAATATTTGTGTTATTTTTTCTCCCAATCTAATTAGTTTAACTAATAAATTGATATATAATTTAAAGATGCACAATAAGTTATATAATTAAGTACTTTATTTAGTTTATTTAATCTTTTTTTAAAAAAGTCAATTCTATTTTATATTTAACCTCGAAGGAGTATTAAAGGGTTATCGTTTGTGATGATGTCACTCGACATGTTTTTACGTTGTCACCTCAAAACTACGTCGTTTTGGAGTTAGAGGAATTAATTAACTCTCAAACGACATAGTTTTAGGTTACGAGAATTAATAAAAGATCTTTTGGTAAAATTCATATAATAAATACAAAAACATCCTTCATTAATTCTCTTAACTCCCAAAATAACGTAGTTTTTGGATGACTTAACATAATCTTACGCCGTGATACGACAAACGATAAACTCAAATAATTATCTTATAAACCTCATATATTTTGGATAAATCTATATGAGAGCATGCATTTTCTTATACTGAGTTGATTTTCAACTTTTTTCCGGTTCTTGCCTCAGTGGTACTGGTATGTCTTGTTTCACTCATATTCACTTCAAAATCAACATTTTTTTCTTTATCAATCAATCATCAATTTTTATATAAAATTTCAATAATCAGAAACCCCCTCTTCAACGGTTGCCTCTCTTTTTCTTCTCCCAATTTTGCTCCACAATCTCGTCTACTCCTCCTCCTCTCTCCGCTCTCTCCTCTCCCACGTCGGCGCAGTCTCCATCTCGCCACTGCTTCAGCCGCTGACTCCTCCTCCTCCTCCTCCTCGTCTCGTTCACATTGCCGTAGTCACCATCTGGCCGCCATCCAACAAGATACACGACGGTGCTCGTCCAGACCGCCCTCACGATAGAGGAGAGGGATAAGACGTTTGACTCTCCTGGATAATTGATGCTATGAGCCAAAATTACATATAACGGAAAGAAGGTGAGCATCCTGTTGGATTGGCACAGGCACAAATCAAGAAGACGACATCAGATACCGGCGTCATTGGTGAAAAATGAAACTCACTCATTTGCAATGCTTTATGGATTTTGCAAAACCACCAGCTGTTGATTATATGCGCCCTCGACTGAGCTACTCCTTTACCAGAAAAGTCTGCGTTTCTGCAATGAAACTCAACCATGACAATGATTCATTACTCTTCGCTGCCATTAATTCTGCTTCTCTTCGTTACCAGGAATCGTATCGACCACGTAAATCAATCTCTCTCTGCCTTTGCCATTCATTCCGGCTAACTTTTATCTGATTCTTTCAGACATTTTTTCGAGCATTTTGCGGACGGTTAACACAGCTTAACTGATATTTTATCACATGTATAGTCACGTGCACATTAGTTATTTGGATATCATCAATAAGCCGGCAAAATCGTATTCGACTAATTCCATTGCATATAAAAGGCGTTTAGCTAATCTGGGAAAAAGGGAAACAAAAATCATTTATACTACTCGGAGAGTACCAATTTGTTTCATTATTTTTCTGATGCCTATAGTCTCATGACGTTGGACGAAGGTTTTACTAGTTGATTCCGCCCTTTATCACGTCATGTAGTGAATAGCAGAATACTTATAATGTCACTTCTACGCTATGCAGACCCTCTGTTCGTTGATCCATATGCCGATTGTCTTGTGCCTCCAAATACTTCGAAGGATGCAGATCAAGACTTTCACCCCTATTGTCTTGCAACTAAATTCATTGATGATAAGCTACTTTGGGCAGTTAGCCGTATTGATGGACTTAAACAGGTAATTATAAGCTTTTTTCCCCTAATGTAACCTTCGTTTTCAGGTTTGACCGGGTTCTTACAATAAATTGCAGGTAGTTTTGTTGACTGACGGTATGGATACACGGCCATACAGGCTTAGTTGGCCTCCTTCAACTATGATATTGGACATATCGCCAGAAAGTGTATTCCAAACAGCAGTTGAGAAGCTTGAAGGTGACATAATCTGACCAAATCAAATGATTTGTCGTCTATGAAGTAAAATATTTATGCTGAGACTAGATATACCTTTGGCTATTATTGATCTTGAGGTCAATGGTGAGAATTGGAATGCGTTGTTTACACGAATGCACTCCAGCCGTGCCAATTATTTAGTTTTGAACATTATGACTGTAAAGTGTATAAGACCAAGGTTTGCTTTTAGGTTAGGGAAGTTACTTATAGTTGCTTGTCTTAGAAAGTTCAGGATCTTATTTATAATGTTGTATGCAATGTCATGAGGCTTCTTAGTAACCTTTCTTATTTTTCAAGGATTAGTGTGTTCTCTAGTAATGCACTAGTCCTATCATTATCGAATTTTGAACATAATACTCTTTCAATTGCGATGGTGTGCTTACTTTTTTTTTTCCTATTATGAACGCATGTAACGCGTTTTCATTCTGATTTTACAAGATCGCTTTACTTTTGTTTTTCCTTCTTTTTCTTTTCATGGGCGTTTCTTTAAAGGACCCTGTTGGGGTGGGTGGGGAGGTAGATGAGATCATCTAATTGCATTTGTTTTTCTTTAAAGCTTTCAGGTGTTGGGGCTAAGATTCCTAGAAGTTGCGTATACTTACATATACCAATGGAATCATCAGATTTAAAGCAAAGTTTGTATTTCAAGGGCTTTAACGGCAGCAGGCCAAGCGTATGGATCATGCAGGTGTCAAAATCTATCAATATTTGTAGAATTATTTTCCATAGACAAATAATCGAATATGATTTTCACCCAGAAAAATATGGGAATATGAAGGGAAGAAATGGCCTTTTGTTTGAGATAGTGGGGCAAGTCATACTTTTCTTCTTGCAGGGGTTTCCTTTAATGACATTGGAAAATTTTGAAGATCTTTTGTCAATTGTAAGCAGTTTGGCCATGAAGGGATGCTTTTTTGTAGGAGAGTTGCCTGGCTGGTTAGCTGAGAAAGAAACAGAAACCAAGGTCAATCTGCAACTAGTGATATGTTTTTTGTTTTTTTTGGGTCAGAATATGCAATCAGCTATCAAGTTTAATTCTATATGTTTTTCTTGAAAAATAGAAAATAAAAATCTTTTCTGGCTCCAGCCGCAGTTCAGCACTGGGCAATGGATGGATAAACTGTTTATGAGCAATGGCTTTCGGGTGGAATCGATTAGTGATGAAGGAATTGCAGAAAATGCAGGCAAGGAATTCGCTCCAAGGCACTCTACTAATATGCTGTTTGTAGCGGAACAACTACGGTTTTCTGATGACCAGGTGAGGCATCGAACGAATGTATTTGCATACTTGTAGTTAGTTATAGGGGTATGTTTACACCTTAAAGAGAAGTCCTGAGATAGTTAATTGATTTACATCATACAAAGTAAGGAGTATGTAGGAGGAACTTTGTCTCGATTTATATAAATAAACACTTTTAAGGTCTTAATCGACCGATCACCTACATCATTCTTGGTCCAGACAAGTACAGTTTCCTCTTTTTCAATACTCATCTCATCAAATGATTCGAGTCATTGACTTGCCCGCAGGTGGAAACATGGAGAAGAGAATTTCAAAGGGTGGAAGATGAAGGGGATGAAGAAGGTTTTGAAGAGTTGTAGCACACGTGCACTGTACATCTTCACCATAGGCTGATAAGTCAGGTCACCTAGATTTATTCCTGCCTCCCTTGCGTGAACCTAGATTTTTTCCTTTTCTGAGCCCCTAGATTAACGCCACTGATTTGTGCACTTTCTTGGTAAAAACAAAATCAAATAGTATTTTTGTCCGTTATTGTACTTATCTTTTCATCATAAATATATGATTATTGGTAATGCTTGTAAACTACTAGTCACGATAGAGCTTCATCAAATGAAAATGTTAATGCATACACACTACACATTTTAGTAAACTCTCTGAATCCAATCAAAACCTTCGATGTTAATCAAATATGGAATTGAAAATTCAAAATGAACCTAAACATCAATACTGTAACTAAAAAGAACTGTGACTGCACGTACGTGCACGGAGCCAGGCTTAAGGGGGCTTTGCCAACACATTGGCAGCATATGTGAATTGAATGCCGTCAATTAGTCGTATTACAGATTACAAAACAACTAAGTACAAAGGAACGAATGGGAGAGCTGGTGCCAACATACCCTCCACCACCAATCATTTAAAAAAGACACACGGTAAGAATAAGAATATTATGTGCCCCAGCCACCTTCCAAAGCACCTTCAATCCGGTATACGAACGAGAACCCCTTAGTCAAGATTACAAGCAACATGTGCAGCTGACTTTCAAAGAACCATAGCAGCATATTCGTTCCACAGATGATGATGACACGTGCCAATATAGATATCAAACTGTTTATAGTGAAGGCCAGGAAGGAAACTTGGCCTCCAGGGGCAAGAGTATTAGCTGAAACTTGAGCCGCTGTGAAATTGGTGGAATGACCTACTCCTGATTAAGAACAGGGAGTGCTGGGCGTGGTCTTACATTTAGCACACCTCTTGCAGTTGCCTATAAAGTGAAAAAAGAACAGCCGCAGTAAGGGATGAGATGAACAAGACAGATAAACTGCTGATAAATTGAGACTCGCCAATTGTGTACCTCAAAAAATGAATTCAGATTTAACCGCAAGAGAAAGCGTCTTAGAAATGGAGCCCGCTGACTCCCAGCTAGCCTGCTGCTGCGCAGTATTGTGTATAACGAATTTGATTTCTTGTTGAATTCCTGATACAAGTTTGAGAGAAGGTTTAAGAAAGATGATGCTATGTAGTTCGAAAATCATAGCTCAAGGTAGTTACAGGAGAGTAACTGATTCTGAGATAGTATGTGCATTTATGCAACTAACGATTTGGGAAAATTCAACAAAATGGGGAAAATAAAGCAAATGGGGATTGGGAAAAAAGACAGAAAATGAGTGGTAACTTCTAGGTGATCATGAAAATCGGGCCACATTTGTAACTAAATGAAAACAAGTTAGGCGACCAAAACTTGCGTCAGCAAGGGATGCATCTGATGAAATAGAAACTTCTAATCCAGTAAATATGCATTTGGGGATATAATGACAAAATGGTCATTCATTTTTTCAATATTAAAAGAGAAGTTCAATCATTAGTATGGATGGAAGAGCTCATTCATTTAATGCCCACAAACAATTGCATCATACATCACTATTTATCATTCCTTTCCAACTATTTCTTAAAGATTCCAAAAGTTATTGGTCAATATTGTTCAGTAGTCAACAACCAGTTCCTTGTAGTAATTCTATCTGTATGATGGTCAATTTGAATGAAGCACATCTAGAGGTCTCAGAGCATCAGTATACCTTCATTATTTGCTATTAATCTTCCCCCCTTTCATTGCCAATGAATTTTTCATTTAGTAAGTTCAGAGTAAAATTGCATACTGAATTTCTACAATTACCTCTGCTATATGTTCCAGTTCAGATGTATTTGAATAGCTATCTAGGTTTTCAATTTTCCAGCAGAATTGCAGGCAAAGCTTCATGATACTATCCAGTATCCTTGACACAGAACCAATGTCTAAGAAAGACTGTGAAATTAAGGCTGCCAGATACCTGAAGAAGACATTAAATATATAAGATGATGCTGTTGAAACGAGTAATGACGGCTAGAATGAATTCTTGTGTTTTTTTCTTTGTGTGTGTGTGTGTGTTTTTTTTTTTTTTTTTTTTTGGGGGGGGGTGACTGCTTCTGAGGCCACCAGATTTAGGGCCCATTTGAATGGGCTTTTTGATTAAAAAAAGCACTTTTTTAATACAAAAAAAAAAAATGTTTTTTTATTAATTTATGTATTTAGATGATATTTTTTTCAAAAAGTAAGTGTCACAAAAAAAAGCTAGAATGTTCCTTTTTCTAAAACCTCCAATTTGGAGCTTAAAAAAAAGCACTTTTTTTAAAAGCCCATCCAAATGGGCCCTTAGACAAACTCAGGAAGCTGGGAAACAACTCTAAGAAAATGAATTATGTATTAACTATTTTCTTACTCTCATCACTAAACTCCTTTTATTGTAAACAGATTTGTAGTTGAAGATATCTTCTGTGTTCAATATCTGAATATCAACCAACTGAAAAACTAAGAAATCATTATCCAAAAGCGAATACCTTTTTTTGATGCACAGAAACATCCGACAGCTGTTTTTTTAAAGTTAAAATTTGAGATCTTTATTGCTACATTATATGGACAACGACAAAGTTATGAAGAAATTGACAAATCAACCTTCAAACTCGCATCAAACAAACACACACACAAAAAGAACAATATTTTATGTAATTATAAATTGAAACAAATTAGGAGGAGGATGTTATAGAGCAATACTCTTGATGGAAGCCCTCAAGTTCCGTGAAGTCGTGAGATTCTTGAATATGAGTTTGTAATATATTCCACTGAGACTCTATCACATCCACCTGCAACGAAAAGAACAAAATTTTGAATTTGTGAATTCTTTTTCAGATAATTAGGAGCAAGAATATAGATATCAAGGGATGATATATTATCAGCATGCAGAGGAATACTCAGCAAGAAGAGTATAGAATCGGTAATAGAGAAGATTATAATTTATAATATCAACTGAGAATGAACGCATTCAGAAACTAAGGAAATGTATATGGTATCACAAAACTTACCACAAAAGGATTTATGAAGAATCGAAGAGCTAGAAATCATCTGTAGTTTACCTATTTTCTCACCAACTCTCATAAATTTATTTTTATTTTCTTTCATGGTAAGTTCACTAGATCGATAAAGAAAACAAAAGAAAATGACGTTTTATCAGAAACCAATATAACAGTGCCGCTTCAATGAGACAAGATACTGCTTATTTCATTGAAAGCATCATATAGATATACCCTTCTTGACAGTATCCAAGTCATAAACTTGATATATGCATTCAACTTTTCAAATGTCATATTAATAAATGGAAGAACCAAACTAGCTGATTGCATAATATTTATAGCAATAATTTAATAACTTTCAACAACCTGAATATAAAATTGGAGATTTCTGACCAAGAATGCCATATGCTCTCTAACATGCCACATTGGTTGAAGCCGCTGACGTGTTTGCTGTGTTTTTGAGCCCTTATCTCGCCCCTTACGGTGTTTGGCAAAATCACTGTGCCCATGGTGCATTACAGATGCCCATAATTTCTCCAATTCCATTTGTGTCCGTTTGAGCCGTAACAAGTATTGGAAGACTCTACGGTACCTGTCAAAATATCAAACATTTACAGATGAATGATGAGATATTATCATTTGGATTAAGCATAAATTGATTTTGAATAGGATCGAAGTGCAAGAGCATAAAGTAATTTCTTATTAATATGAAAATTTATGAACCTGATCTACATAGTGTGAAATTAAGATCCAAAAGTGGAGTTGTCAAGATGCTTATCTTATAAAATTTCGATGAAAACTTTACCTTCTAAAGTTAAGCTATGTCTCAAACTCAATGCATCAAGTTTAAAACAATAAATTAAAGGGTTAAGTAGCAAATCTGCCTTGGAAGTATTCGTCCAAGAGCTATGTTGCACTGAAAGTTTTTTTGGTCTCAATGTTACCCCGGAAGTCTAAAAACATAGCAATATTGTCATTTCCCTTTAAAAATTAACAATCAACGTCAATTTTTTAACGGTGAACATTAGTTTTTTAGCAGAAAAGAGCAATATTACTACATTTTTGGACTTTCCGAGCGACATTGAACCTGAAAAAACTTTCAGGGCAATATTGCTCCTAGGCATATACTTCCGGGACGAATTTGCTACTTAACTCTAAATTAAATCCTCCCAACATTTTTAAAAGGGCATTTTTCATTTTGCTCTTTGCAATGGGGCTAACAAATATTGATGCTATGTATACAACAAAACAACTAAGAAAGGAAAATAAACCACTTCAAGCAGCAGGATACAAGATGAATCTTACATAGAGAGGACTTCTTGAGTGAAAAACAAATGCAAAGGCCAATCAACAGAATACTCAAGAGCAATACCATCCCATCCATCAAGTGACAATTCTGAAGAAGCATTTGAAAGTGAAGAACCAGAACTAACGTCTGCATAATTTGTTGCCTTGGGCAAATCTGATTGGGAAGATTTGACTGAAATACCAAAAGATGGCATCCTAGAAGAGAAGAAAGACAGCTCAGTACATAATCGATAATTTCTCAAAATATAATCACAAGAATGAAAAACAAATGAGTTTGAATTCCAACCGCAAGGATACTTTAGAGAAGTATTTGTCTTCCTCGCCAATGGTTTTTATTGCAGCCTGCAAAGCCAAGAAATTTCAATTAATCCAGCTTGTACATTTAGATCATGAACAACACTAGGCCATAAGTCATTTGCCAAACAAACCAATTGAAAAGGGACCATAAGATCTGCTTCAGCAGTTGTTTGGCGTGGTGGCAATCGCATCAATTGGCGACTTTCCTCAAGGAAATACTACAGGGATAAATATGATGAGTCATGAAAAGATGTCAGCAAACAAGCTCATATGGCAGAAAAGCAAGACGAAGTACATCATAATAACCACTTTCTCATCGATGAATAGTTGAAATTTAAATTTCAAAACACATATTTTTCCCCTCTACTTTCTTTTTGCGTGGTATCTATTGAAAATTTGTAGGCTTCTTTTTCTCTCTCCAGAAAAATCTTAAAATTAAGAATAAAGATCATATTTGTCAAAATAAAGTGCGGATTGACTTTCACTGGGAAAAAAAGTGTGGATTGACTCAAAAATGAGTGCATGGCAAGACATTAGAAGGATAACAACTCAATTTACCTGAAAGAAATCTCCTTTTGCCAAAAGAAAGTAGTCTTTAAGGGCCTTCAAGTGGCCATTCAAGTCAGCCCGTACAACAACAAGCTGCAAACGTGAACAAAATAGATGTTAATGGTGGCTCCAAACATGGTTGCACCAATTAATAACCATATGAAACAAAACATCTTTATGTTATGCACCTGCCAAAGATGACTGGCTGCTATAGCATGGATAGAGTCAACAGCACATTCAAATGATCTTTTATGAAATTCAGACGACTCCTATGAAAAATTAACCGTTAGTTTCCCTTTAGACAGCAATTTGTTATTGTCAATGGGGTAAGAAAATCTTAATTAGACAGCACATTGATCATTAACAAATGAAATAGGAGATTATAATCAATTCAACCACCAATAAGGGAAAGAACAACTCCATCACTATACAACATAGTAGCGTGAAAAAACCTTTAGCTCTAGAAGCATGGCTTCAATCTTATCTGCCTCAGACTGTGGAAGCAAATCTTCTCCCAGTCCTTGACTATTTGCAGCCTCCTTCAGGAATGGAAAACGCTCTGCTAATCCTTGTATTTTCTGAAAGCTTCTAGGAAGTTGGTGATACACAGCAGTATCAGACTGAAAGGCAGGAGTTGGGTTCCGTAGAACCCTAACAGCTTTACCAGCAAAAAGAATAGATTCAGCCACACGCATTGGTATATATTCTGGAAGCATATCCTGCCAAAGGGGGGAAAATCGTCCAGTCAAAAGGACTATTGCATTTCCCATTTGTCAGAAAATTAACTTCGGTCATATCCTTTGCTAAGAATGAGAAAGTCAAAATCGGCAAACAAACTGAACTTCACTCGTCAAGAGTTATCAATGAACAATGAGTGAGTACCAACGAAATATGAAACCCCAAGTGCCAATCTGTTAAAGTTGTATCATCAGTAGACAAGTGGGCCAACTTTCCAGCAATGTCAGGATGATAAGAACCATGCTCTCTATCTCTATCTTCTTGCCTGAAAAATAACTGATTCAGGTCAACAGATAACTAATAAAGCAATAAAAAATGGACTGCAGAACCTGATAAATCACAAAAGATGTTACACAATCATAAAAGCTGTAAAGAAATAAAGCAAAACAAAAACTAATTATTTAACTTCAACTAGTTTACATTTACTCTTAACATAAGTCCCCTGAGATATGAAATATGCGCACAAAAAAATATCGAGACATGCAGAGTAACGGATTTTGCACACAAAGGGTGATATTCAACTACCTCCTAATAAAAAACTCTGCATGTTGATCTTGAAGAATCCCATAAACCATCCATGATGCTAGCTGCTTGTACATAACCTGATGCCCATGCCAAAGAAGCCTAAGCTTTGGGGAAAGAGAATAAAAAGAACAAAAAAAGTGAGTAATGGTTGGCAGCATGATTAGTTGAAAGTTGATACCGACTAGAAAGTAGAAACAAACATTTAGAAAACTCCAATAAACATATTCATCCCAGGAAGATATCCTCTAACGACATGCAACCTAACTTGGCATCCTTTAGTAGTTGCCCTTCGGTCCTATAATTTTCATACTATATAACGAGGAGTAAGGATTCATTATCTAAAAGTGTAATTTTTCTTATTAAAGCCCTGAACTCCTATAGATCAAATAGTTGGAAAAGACACACATAGTTGTAACACTGAAAAATAATTGTATACCTTTTAATGCAAGCCTGTAATTCAGGCACTCCACAATGACATCTCTTGTGTAAAAGATTAAGAAGTTGACCGCCAAGGATATTATCGCGCTCAATTTCTAAAATGAGCTCATATAAAGGTGGCAAAAGAACAAAAAACTGGAAATCATATCAAATCCAGTTAATAAAAGATCATATCAAAATTACTGGAAATTGTTGCAGAAGAGATTTAAAATTACCTTATTAAGGCCTTGGGTAACGGTTGCCAAAATAGGCATGGTTTCAGACAACAGCTTCTGCTCAAGATGCAGAACAGCAGACCTATAAATTGACAGTATCTCAAGAAGGCCATTAGCTAAGGCCCTACGATAAACACTGGGCTTCTCCGCTTTCCCGTCCAACGTCTCAGGGATGACACCAAAAGAATAAGCATTCGCAGACCTTATCCAACTTAAATTCCTAGATTTGGTAGCGAAACGGTCCAGCTCTCTGTAATAAAATCCTAAAGTGATGATCCTCTCAATGAGTTCTCTGCAGGCAAAACATTAATTCGAATGGTAAAAAGCGACGATATGAATGTTGCATTCTCACAGTTGTCCAGGAAAGAAATTCTTAAAAATCTGATAATGTGAACGAATTCTAGAGTTTAAAAATTTGGAAAAGGAGAGAAATTGAGAAGATGATGCAAACCTATTACTGGGTTCGATGAAAGAAATGTCAGGAGCGAGCTTGAAAGTGCATTCATCGGAAATTGAAGTGTTAGAGGAGAGCTGCTCTCTCTGATCGATAATCAAGTCGCCAGTGTAGCCTAATAGTGAAAGAAGAAGCTCGTGAAACATTCTTCCTCTCAAACTATGCGCGCGCTTGAGATGCAAATGGGGGAACTGGATTTGATATATAGATACATGGGCCTGTGTGCGCGCATTTTTAACAAAAACAATATTGCTCCCTCCCAAACTAGTTTTTTAAATTGAAATTGAAATTTGTTTAGATGATTATATGAAAAATAAGTTTGGATGAAAAATGATTGAAAAAATACATGAATGTTATTAAATAGTACTACCTTATGTCTTTAATATAAGACATATTTAAAGATTTAATTTTAATCCTAAATATAAGACATAATTTTTATATTTGATTATTTTTTTTCCTAATTTAACCAAGTTATACTCTTTCAATAATAACCAAGGAAGAAAGGGAATGAAAGAATTAATGAAGATGATTAGGTTGTTTTAGAAAATATATATTATATTAATTAATTTAACTAACTTTCTTAATTTATATATTAAGGACAGGGGGAATAATACACACAAACACATAATTTCAAGACAAAAAATAAAATAGTTTATTCTTAATTTTTTTAAAATTAAATATATTTAATGAGAAAAAATATATAAATTGGAAATCATACAAATGCAACCGAAATTCCTAATTAGACATCTTGACATGATTAGGAATTTGTTTTAAAATGTAGACCTTATTTAGATTATGATATTTCTATATGATTTAAAACAGATTTGGCTACTTTTATAATAAAATAATAGTTAAAAAAATGCCAACAATTAAGGACCAGAGGAGCAGTAAAGTTGAGGTTAAAAATAGTTTAAAATTTTTTAATCATTTTACTTCCGTTCTTTTTTTTTTATTATTACTCTTTTCCATCTGTGTCAGTGTCAGGTAAACCTTCTTCAACCATGCGACTCGCAGACTTGGAGGAGAGAAGGTCGTTTCACTCAGTGGTTCTTCAAGGAGTAAGGGAGAGTGAGGAAAGACGTGAGCTTTGGAGGTCAACATTGAGGCTGTCCAAGGTGGTGAAGCTTCTCCGGTCTCAAGGTCTTCACTGCTCTCTATTTCCTGTAATCAAAGTATCCGAATTCGGCCAGATCTTTGTTATCCTTCACACTCCCTAAACATGACGCACCCCAATAAGCCACAAAAAGTAGCTTCGGCTTCATCGTGCGTTAGGAGGGAAATGAGCTTCTTTACTACAACCCAAACTAATCCAAACATAAATTTGAGAGATCAACCAGTGTAACGCTAATATTAACCATAGATAAAATCAATAGGCCCACAGCACCAAAAGCTTCAGCCTTTGGCCCACATGGAGGGTAAAATTGGAAGGTCGGTGCCAAGAATTACAGCCTTCGACCCAAAGCACCACGTTCAATAACGAAACTCCATTTTATCCGTGGCTAATGTTTGCCCAAATTCAGAGATGGAACATCAGTATTCAGGTCCCTCCAATTGGAATCTGACCGCTTCCCATATAGCTAAACTTTGAACCAAAAGAGGAAATTAGAAAATGCGAAAACAAATGAAAACGATCAGCGCTTCATTAGAAAATGCGAAAACAAATGAAAACATTCGAAAACATTAATATTAATATTACAGAATTACAAATTTTCATAGATGAGGAAGAGATCATCGTCGCTGCCCTAAAATATAAGATATCTCAAATTCTCAAGTAATTTAAAACTGTGAACAATACAAGAAGCGCTTGTTCTCTTTTTTGATATAAAGAACCGCTTGTTCTCTTGATCATTTTCCTTTATGCAACCAGCTCCACGAATGAATAAAGCCCGTGCTTCTTGATAGCTTTCTGGCCTTCTCTTTATGCCACATAACCTAACCTTTCCCAAATGATGAAAACTGGGAATATTTCAAGAACTGCAATAATAAAACTCTCAAATTACACCCTTGCTTGATGCTTTGTCTTTTTCTTGCCACCATTGCCTTTATTTTTCAACTTGGGTTTCTCTCCACCCCAACCCACTTTTTCAAGCGGGTCCTTAAACTCTATTGGCTTTATAATAATGCCGGGTCTCTTTACCACCTGCACAAACGCAGTAGAAGAATTAAGTTATACTAGTTTGATACTGAGAACTGAGAAGCCATATTTTAAGACAATCTATGCAGGGGAACTATTCAGAAGTACTTACTTCAGGCCGGTTGAGAGCCCCTGCCGTAGTTGCTGGATTGAATTCAGGTCCAATGGGCATGCGCAGACTCTGATCAAATACCTCTTGGGAAGTAAAAGGGTAAGGCAATGCTTTTGTATGGAGCTTCTCTGCCTAACATATTGAAAACAAAGTTTTTAACTTCCTTAAATGAAAAGGATTAAGCCCATAAACTGAACATCATAACAAAGAAGTAAAATAGTCAGACCACACAGGCCTGTTGGGCTCCATCGAGGAAAACGGATTCCTGTTTTCAACGCAACATGTCATTATTCAATATTTCCGTTATCTTTTCTACATAGAAACACAAGTGTCATTTTTTATCTACAAAAACATTTTTTTATTATATTTTCTTCTCTTTTACCAAATGAAATGTGCCATGCACAGAGCCCAAACATCATGGCCCCACAAATTGAAGTCCTCTGAAACCACATATCAAATGCATATAGTACAATAAAAAATACACAGAAAAGGGGAATGAATAAAAGGAGTAGATCCTATCTATATATATATATATATATAATCATGTGTCAAACTCCCAAAATGTGACTATGAAACAGTAAAAGACCCTATTTCATAGCTCTCTGCTATATGGAAAAAGTGAAGGAAACAGAATCCAACCATGAAACTTTGCATCAATGACCAAGATCAAAACATCAGATCTTTTGAACTTTTAAAGCAGCCATAACAATCATGCAAAATGCAATGGTCAGAAATTGTTCTTCTCTCACTCACCAAAAAAAAAAAAAAAAGGTCCTCTCGCTACATATGCCCACCATTATCTTCGGTGATTGGTACCAGGTCAACACCAATAAGTGACAATAGGCCATCAAAGATAAATCCTCAAACTTATTGGAGAAAGATATTAAAAACATGCATACGGTCAAGCTGATTAAAATCATCTAAGAACAAGAATAAAGCTCCTAGGAAATTCTAATTACGTCTACTAACCTTTTTATCAACTCTCTCAGAGATAATCACGTGTTTTAGATTAGCATCTTTTCTCTTCTTCAGAGCTTCTTCCCTTTTTTCTTAGCAACATCATGTTCTTTCAGCATCCAAGATGGCAAGCCTTTCTTTTGCTGTATATCCGTCCATTGTCCCCACCCAGGGAGGAGTATAGGCTTTTCTGGCTCAGGATTCTCTTCATTGAGAATATCTTGCTTGTCCTTTTCAAAATCATCCTCCGCATCATCACATGCAAAAGCTTGCCGAATGAGCTCTTCTTGAGAAGGAAGTTTATAAGAAAATTTCGACCCAGAAGACAAAATTCCATCCACCATATGTCCTTCACTATCTGTATCGCTAACCTCTTCAGATTCCTTGTCAGTATCCTACGCCATTTACAAAAAATAAGGCACTAAACCAACAGTAAATTAGTTGGTTTTAACAAAAGGAGAGAGTACATACTTTTAATTCTTGCCTAACAGGCCCTGTAAGTTTCAGAGAATTCTTGTTGTCAGCGTCTTTGTCACTTTTGTTTTTTGCCTGCTCATACCAAGCACATTAGTCTCAACACCTTTTAAATGGAAAAGACACATGAAAGGGGAAAAATAATGTTAAGCGCATGAAACCTTTTTCCAGGTGTCTGAAGCAAATATGGCAACTTCATAGGTAGTTTTTGGCCCAGAATCTTTAATAATCTCATTTAAGTTCTGTAAAAAAAATGACATGTTAGATCGACAATTATGCTGCATCTATCAAGCACAAACCAACACCTAAGAAGTCAGAAGAAACAGGAACTTCCATCACCTTAAAGACAGAGTCCTCATGAGTATCAGTGTCTTCCTGAATTGAGACAGGATCACTCATCACAAAATTTTGCAAATTATTACTTCTATCATTCACCATTTCACTGTTTTCAATGGGCTCTAAGCCATCTTCACTATCACTGCCACCATAAAAATGATCAGATTTGATCTTATCACTTGCATCAGGAGTCTGGGATTTAGCTGTGCCAAAAACCCTTCTACCACTCATAGAAGCAACTTTCGTATCTTCTGAGCCACTAGGATTCTCCAAATTCTTCAGAGAATTATCATATTCTTGAAGAGCAAGTTTGGCTTCTTCAGCAGCTGCCTCTTTTCTTTTTGCCAACCCACGCCTCTACATCAGAACAAATCATGGGGGACCATAAATATGCAATAAGAATTTGCTAAAGTAACAAACTGCCGATTCTAGATTTAATACCAAAAAATATAACAAGACAAATTAGAAGCCTGAAACATATGCTTCTTCAAGTGACGACACAGTCTAAAAGATCATATGGACAGAGAATTTTGCCCATAAAAAGATCAAACACTTTAGGAGAACTCGTGGAAGGCTACAAGGTGCTCAATAAAAATATTTTTATTATTCACTCCAATTACAAATTACATCTCTCACCTCTCAAACACATTATCCTCGTGCTTCCTTTAATTTTACATGACACACTCTCACTGCATAGCACCCCACAAACACACAACCCCAAATATGTATATACTGATATGGCAGTGAATTATTCACCGCCTCATAAAATATTTTTTTAACTTTTATTACATATAGTCCTCCATCCCGTCTTAAATGTAAGATGTAGTTGAGAGATTTGTTTTTGTCCTAAATATAATATCTCAAACTTTGTTCCCCTCATTTAATTTTGTTCCTCACACTACCCTCTTTAATTTCACAGTTTTTCTCACTATCTTTGTTTCCCATATTTAATACCTTCATTCAAAAAGGTGTATTTAAGGGAAAGTGACACACATTTTTTACATGATAATGACAGATAACAAACTTAACCATTTTTCTTAATCTCCATGAATTAATTAACTAGATCTTATATTTAAGACAGGAGTATTACAAACATTACCTAAAGATAGATTACTCACATTATTACTATTAAATATCCTAAACTTACAGTTATTAAACCAAATTAATCAAGTACAAGATCCTGAAAATTATAGAGGGAAATAAATGAGAAAAATCTAGAAATGAGGGGGACTAGGTGAATATTCTCGACACAAAAGTGTGCAATAAGCAATTTTTCCAGAAAAATTAGGAGAAGGAAGTTACAACAATTACCATAAAAGGTAGTGAAAGCAATCCTGATTTAGGCACTTCATCTTCCTCTTCTAATACTTTCATTGTTTTATCTTTTGCTTTCTCCAACAGCTTGGATGCCCTGTCCCCATCAGAGACAGCCAGGTTCTCATCTGCATCATCATCATCATCACTGGTATCATCATTGCTGCTGCTGCTGCTATCCTTCATAGAGTTCATTTTTCTAGTCAACTCAGTGTGCCTTTGGAGTTGTTCAGCTATGGCAGCACGAGTTCCTTCATCTTGGTTATCCAAACCACGAGATAGAATGCGCTTAGCCCACTGGTTCTGGTTTTTATGTTTCAGAGTCATGCGTTCCTGAAACAAGAAGGAACTGATAGGTATTATCGGATACTTCTTTCTTAATTTTACTAAAAAAGCAAATACATTGGGAGATGACACCAAGTAAGAAAAGATCCTTTATTCTTTATCCACCAAGAACGTTAGGCTTTTTAATTTTAGGAAGTAATGGAATACCTCTGCTCTCAAACGCTCCTGTTTCAGAGCAAATTCTTTAGCAGCTTCAGGGTCCACTTCAATCCGAGCAGATATTGCCTTAACTCTATCTTTCTTCAGCAAACGATGGTATGTTTTAGACTTGATCTTTTTAATATGCTTTGCTTTCATTTCATGACGAAATAGAAGGCAGCGCATTTTAGCAATCCGATTTTGCCTCTCCTTTTCATCTTCAATAGAGACCTGCCAGGAATCACAGGATGCATAATACAATTAGAATTAGAATGTTCACGTGCACTAATATCTTAATTCACAGAAGTACAGGCCATTTGACCAAATACAGATTCAATGATCAGTTGATCATAACACAATCGTCTACAATCTACAATATTCATACCTCATTTAATTCAAGAAGCCTTGCACCATCCTTTTTATGAGCTTCCTTAAGTTCATTGTCACCAACGATTGCAGCTATTTTCCTCTCAAACTCAGTCCTGGGCTCGAATTCAGAGGCTATTGCTCCTACAGTTGAAAACCCCAAATCTGTGTTTTCATCAAATAAAATAGTAGACGCCTCCCTGTTTCTCTTGATAATGGGCTCCCACTGTGTGATTTCTTTCTTTGAATGTTCATATGCTACCTTCCTCTCAACCTTTGCTTGATCTGACTTTGGAAGTGGAGCAAGAAGAATTCTAGCTTTATTCACTTGTTGCCCCCACTTTCTAAGGTTGCTATAATCAGAGGTTCCACGACGAGTATCCATAATGTCATTGAAGCTGACGCATCCATCACCATCATTAATATCAGGAATAGGATTATACTCAGACTGACGGTATAACTCTGGTGTGACATCACCCTTTTTCTTCTTCCTCTTTTCTGCATTGTGGTTAAGTTTGCAAGTGCATATTAATTCGAAAATAAAACAACATTCAAAGCATATCTCTAAAAATCAAAGCAATATGTAATATGTATATGCCTCTGTTTCAAGAAGAGCTTCAAAGATAAAATAATTCCTAAATAAAGTGGTCAGAAATGTATTAAGAAGTTTCAAGATTCACATAAACGCCTTCTACAGTTCTTGTACAACACATGTTCAATAAACTTCTATCATTTGTATCCCCAAGAATTATTTCCATTCCATTTATGCTCGTGTAAAAGAAAAGTCAAAGCCAACTATCGCACCTTCAAAAGCCTCACTTGGCATCCCAGTAATTCCTTGCAACATTCTCGTGTGCCTTCCATCATCTTCCTCTTCAGAATCATCACCCCTGGCCTTTTCACCCTGGGTCCCCCAGTTGCCATCATCATCTACATTCTCATCATCAGATTCCAGATCCTCATCCTAGATAAAGAAAGAAAAAGATCAACAGCAGTGAACAGGAAATATATGATGAATAAGCTACATTAAAAACTTATCAGTCAACAAAGAAAAGAAGAAATGCAAACTAAGGTAGATAATCAGAAAGCATTTAGATACAGGACATAAATTGTTTATTTTCAATATAATGTCCTGAGTGACACAAGACTCAGATGTCAATTTCCAATGCCATGGTTCATTAGTATCACTCCTCCCCTAGTACTTTACTATCTTATCCCCCGACTGTTTCTTCTGAGCATAAAAATATTCTGACATAATACAACAATTTCACGTCAAAATAAACAGGACCCAGTGATTTTCATCCATATCTGAGTAGAAATAACAAGGGGACTCAGCTGAAAATATAGTCATGAAACAAGGAATTATATATAGAATATGGAAGAGGAATAGAATTCAAATTAACACAAATACACACTCGCAAATACATACATTATATTCAATCGTTTTACAAGTTATTAAGTTCCATGACAAAAGTACTCAATTCAGAACAATGGCAGTTGAGTCCCAATCCTATCCCTTCCTTTAAATAGAAGGAGCTTTTAAAATTCGGTGCTTAAATTCACTGAGGAACTCTCTCTCTCTCTCTCTCTCACACACACACACACACACATAAAAGGGCGTACGAATAAAAGGGAAAAAAGTTCCAATTCCAAACCTTGAAGTCATCAGACAGTTCATCCGGCAGCTCATACTCGAATTTATCCACCCCAACCTGGTCATAACGCTTGTTTTTCTGAGACTCCTCTTCAGCTCGTTCTTCATCGAACTCGTACACATCCTTGCCGTAAATTTCTCCCTCCACATTGTAATCACCAGAAGCAATATCTTCATCGCTATTCAGAGCGGCAGTTGGGTTTAGGCGTTCAATCTCTTTTTGCAGTGATGAGGGTAAGCGGGGGCCGCTCTTCTTCCGTTGGCCGCTATTCTTCAAAGGAGCTCTAGAATCAGACGACTTTTGCTTCTTATTGTTCTTCTTCGACTTCTCTCTTCCCCCATCGTCCCTACGTTTTCTCTTCGGGTCAGCCATATGGTTGCGGCTGCGCGCGAGATTCAGAGGAGCCCCCAGTGAGTGTTGAGATTGGAAGACGTCCTGCAGGGCGGAGTGCAAATTGAGTATTTTGCGTTCCTCCGCAGTCAGAACGGCGGTTAGGGCTTCGGAACCTTCCCTCCAATTTGAATAACGTCGAAACCTTTTTATTTTTATGATTAATGCTTAGACCCTTATAATTTTAACCAATTTTTAATTATGTTCTTGTAGATTTTTCTTTTTTATCGAGTTATTTTAATTAAGTCCCTATATTTTTTTATTATCATGTTCTTATAATTTCATCTAATTTTTAATTAGGTTTCTGTAGTTTTTTATTCTTCATTCTATAAATTCTGATAATATTATTTTAAAATATAAAATATAAATTCATCAGAATTATTGTATAAATAATAATACCCCATACAAACTAACTCATTATAATAATTTTATTTTAATATTTTTTCAATTTTTTAGCCAAATATTTATTTATATTATTTATATTATAATTCTGATTGTTTTTGTTTGTAATTAGAAATTTTTAATTATATTAATAAAATTTAATTTTTTATTTTTTTATTTATACACAAATTTATTTTATTGATTATTTTTTTCTAATTAGATACTTATTAATTTATGTTTATTATTTATATTTTAATATTATTTACTAATTTTAAATTAAATTAATAAATAAAAACTATAAAGACCTTATTAAAAATCATGTAAAATTATAAGGATCTAAAAAAAATCACGGGGACGTGATTAAAAACAAGTTAAAATATAAGAACTTAATAGAAAGGGAAAAAAAAAAACTATAGGAACTTGCAAATTAATTTTTCAATGAAGAATGAATTTATAGTAACCAGATCCTCTGAAATTGGAACTAAGCCCAAACTTCATTGTACCAAACAAATATCCTCATGGAATTGAGCCTCAATTCTATTTCCACCACCCCCAATACCAAACGGGCCAAGATTCTCACTATGATTAGAAAAAATAAAAGGTTAAAGCATGCATTTAGTTCTTTATATTTGTATTAAGATTCATTTTAGTCCATTAAATTTAAAAAGTTATATTTTATCCCTCTTACGATTTTAAGTAAAATCTCTATTTTAACTATTGGGTTAAGGGGCAAAAATACACATGGATTTTTCCTCCAGGAGCGCCCAGCACCACGTGATTTGTTTTGGACCAAAAATACACATGAATTTGTAAAACCAGAGCAAAAATACCACCACCGTTAGAATAGTGCTAAACTCTGTTAACTCCCATTTAAAATTACCAAGATACCCCAACTGAAAAAGAAAATACCCTCCCTCAATTTGCTACACACAAAAAATCCAGCGAGCAAAACTTCCGTCCCTCAACAAATCAAACCACAAAACTTCAGCGAACAAAACTTCCAGCGATCAGATCGAACGAAAAAAAATCCAGCGAACAAATCTTGATGGGTGATGAGCAGATACAAAGGATCAACAAATATCTAGGAAAATTTTAAATCTTAAAAATACAAAGGATCAACAAACCCTAACTCAACCTTGCAACAAAACTTCAACGAAGAAAACTTCCAAAGAATCGATCGAACGAAAAAAATCCGGTGAACAAAACTTGATGGGTGATGAGCAGATACAAAGGATCAACAAACATCTCGGAAAATTTTAAATCTTAAAAATACAAAGGATCAACAAACCCTAATTTCTGATACACCATGATCCATCAACATCTGGGAAAATTTTGATGGGTGATGAGCGGATACAAAGGATAATTTCAAAAAATTTGAACCTTTCAAACCCGCAATTCGCGCTTGCGTTCTTTGTGCAAACCCACGACCATCGATTTTTGTTCAAAACGGATCAACTTCATCGGCTCTTGCAATCGCTAGATCGATTGAAACCGCCTACTCGTGGGTATGTGCTTGAGCTTGTGTTGCCTAAAAAGGTCGCCGATTTTGTCCACCGCGTGCTTCATCGTCGACCCGGTTCCCAAACCCAGAACCATGCCGGATTCAAAGTACTCCACGGCTTTGTAGGCGGTGATTTTCTTCAAATCG
Source organism: Acacia acuminata (assembly GCA_019022655.1). Classification (NCBI taxonomy): domain Eukaryota; kingdom Viridiplantae; phylum Streptophyta; class Magnoliopsida; order Fabales; family Fabaceae; genus Acacia; species Acacia acuminata. The sequence goes on from JAFJYI010000138.1 coordinate 1,734,872, forward strand.
TCCTGCGGTAGAATCACGGGAGAAGGAGACAGAGCCGCCGCAGTCGTCGTTGGTGGCGATACCTCTGCCGCTGGCCGAATCGCATCTGAGTGAAGGGAAGAAGGAATGATCGATCGCAAAGAAGGAATAGAGGTTTCGATCAAAAGAAAAAAAGAAGAAGAAGGAATAGGGGTGAAAGGAGAGGGCGAGGTAAATTAACAAAGACTCAGGATTTTTTTTTTTTTTAAATAGTGTGGGGCCCACCATAAGATAACGGCAGTTACATAGTTCTAACGATGGTGGTATTTTTGCTCTGGTTTTACAAATTCATGTGTATTTTTGGTCCAAAACAAATCACGTGGTGCTGGGCGCTCCTGGAGGAAAAATCCATGTGTATTTTTGCCCCTTAACCCTTAACTATTTTGGCCTTTTCCAATAGCATATAAGCAAGGACGGACCCAAAGGGGGGCTAGGGGTGGCCCCGCCCCCCTAAATTTTTATTTTTTTAAAAGAAAATGTGTGTGTGTGTGTGTGTCTTGAATGATATATGTGTGTGTGTGTTTAGTTGCAGATGAGGGTCAGCCACATCATGGATGAACGTTTGGAAGTCTCTATGTACTTTGTATTATGCCTATATATATATACACACCTCATTCTAAATATAAGACCTAATTAATTTTTTTTAGAGAGATTAAAGAAGCTAAATCGGTTACTTAATTAATATGTTGTGTATGATTAAATTACTCAGAAAAATTAGTTTAAAGAAAAACTGATAAATATAAATACTTTAAAGTATTTTAATTAGCTTTCTTAATCCTTCCAAAAAAATCAATTGAGTCTTATATTTAGGACTGAATATTATGTTTAGCACATCATGTATATATATGAAAATAATTAGAGTAAGAACTAGTTATAGATGAGTTTAACAATATGAAAACAAGTAGCTTCCTTAATTTTTTGAGTTTTAGCGACGTAGTCAATTATAGATGATTTTAACAATATGAAAACAAATAGAGCAAAACTCAAGTGAAATGATCATAATTTATGTAATAGATTTCTTTCATTTTTTTTTTTTATATATATATACTAGGTCTATATTGTATTTCAAATTATGATATAGTATTTTTTTTTTATTTTAGCCCCCATCATCAAAATTCCGGGTCCGTCCCCGCATAAGGTAAGTTTATGATATGAGTTTTATCTTAACTTACGTAAACATATTTTTTTCAACACTAACTCAAACAGACGTTAATCAACTGCATTGCTTTAAGCTTCTACGAAAGTAGGAAGATGTTGAGGAAAGGCAATTAAGGTGCAGTAGGAGGGTACGTGTCAGATAAAGAAAAATTAATGTAGGGAAGGTACAAAACGGAAAGGTGTGTGGAGCTAAGAGGAAAGGGGAGAGAAGAGAGAGAGCTCAGGCAATGTTAAAAGTAACTCATCAAAGTCACTTAAACAACGGAATAGGATTCCCTCATGATCAATTTTCTCCTTATCTGTCACAGTTGCATCTTTTTATCGCATGCGGTTTTTTTAGTATTTGATCTAGACCCTTGAATCAAGATTTCAATGGTCAGGATAAACTGATATTGAGAGATAGGCAGAAAAGTGATAATGATAACATCTGGATTCCTTAAACAACTAAGAACAAGGAAAAAAAAAAAGTATAGTTAGAGGGGGGTGGAGAAGGATTGTACTGTCAGACGTTAAAAAATGAAAGGGTGCTTGAACAGAGGAAGAGAGTCGCATTAGGTCCCCAATAACTAATACAAAATTTCGTTGAATCTTGTGATATGGATCAGCGAAGAAATTGTAATTATTGATTGTCTCATTAGTACCAAAATAAATGAAGAGAGTTGTGTTAAATCCTCAATAACTAACATAAAATTTTGTTGGGACTTATGACATGGATTAATGAAGAAAGTTGAATTATTGACTATTTCATTGGTGTGTGTATACACAGACACACACATATATGTGTGTGTTTTTTTTTCAAAATTTCATATTGTTGTTGAAATGTATTAAATTGGTAGAAATTAAATATACTAAAAACAGAGACTACTTAAATACTCCCCCCGGTCCTAATTATAAGAGTAAATTACCAGAATTTAGAGGGATTAAGGAAGGAAGTTAAATTAGTTAATTATGTATATTTTCCTAAAATACCCTTACCCAAATTGAGCGTAAAACAATGCAAGCTGCCTCCCCTCTAAATTATTTTGTGTTGTTGTAAGTTGTCTTTTCCAGCTAATTGTTTGACAATTGATGAATTTTGATTAAAGCGTCGGGTACGTCTTGATTTTGTTTTAATTTGAACTCAAAGCACATACTATAACTATCTATTACATACGTCGTCGATTGTTCCTTTAATTTCCTTGTTTTTGACGATGATTTATTTAAAAGAGAAGGTGAATATTTGTGATTTTATATTTAAAATCAAAGCAAATACTATTGTTAAATTAATCATTATGGAAAAAGTATTAGTAGGGGTGATATGGGAAAAATATGACAAAAATTGCTCAAAATTATTTTATATAAAAAAGCATAATTTAGGTGTATATGACATTAATGAGTTGCAAACATTATTTACTTTATAAAATATATAAGTGTATTATTAAATTATTATTATCTTTAATTATTACCGAGAAAGTACAAATAAGGGTATTATAGGAAAAAAAAAATTGACAAAAGTTAAAACTTGCTCTTATAATTGGACTAAAACCAACTCCAAAATTTGTTCCTATAATTAGGACTGGAGGAGTAACATAACAAGAAACTGTATTATTGAAATAGCACATAGAGAGTATACAATAGATTTGTATAATATGAAAAAAAAAACTATAAACAAACTCATAAGACTGCCGAATATAATGACGAACTATGAAGAAATCCAAGATCAAAAGTATGTTGTTTTCTTAAGACAATTTTGCTCCTCAATATAGGAGAACAAATGCACTATAAATTTTAGCTTATATTTAAGACCGAGATAATATTTTTTATTGCTTGGTATGAATATTCATACTGCTTCTTGAAAATATTCTGTGTGTTGCCCTCTGAACAGAACCCTCCTCGGGGATGGTATGTATTTCCCATGTATGGAGTAATTTTAACATCTTCAGATCAGCCGCTAACCCTCACCCTCCCTTTTACTCGCTCGCTCTCCTACTTATCGATGATCTGAGGTTGAATTGACAACTCAGTTTTTAATTTTATTCAAACAATTTTAAACATGTTAATTATGAAGTCAACAATTTTAGACGTTGTTAAAATTAGTTATAAATAAGAAAATAGTATATCATGAATTACTGCCCACTTTATACATGCTAAAAGCGTATCTCGCAACACTACCGTTACCAACAATTTTGACATATGCAGTTAGTTTGCCGATTTATAAAATAAATAATTTTTTGGGTTTGAAAAAAAGGTGTTTAGTTGTTTATTCACAATTAATTAGCATGAAAATTTGAGTATTTTCTCATATATATATATATATATATGCAAATTTGAGAAATTTTAAGAATATCATAATTTTATTCTAATAATTATTTATTTTTGTTATCCAAACAGCAGGGAGAGGAGGAAAGGACATGCCGGCCTTTTATTTTTTGACATATAAACTAATAGGAGACTTTAATTAAAGAATCACAAGTACGAATTTTATTTCAATCAACGAAAATAAGTTTTAATACTGGGGTTAACGGCTTTGCTATAGCTACAACCTAAAAAATTAAGTAGGTCTATTTTTTGACCTGGCAAAAGCTAATTGTGTTGAGTGCATATTGAGAAATAATTTATTGTTAAATTTACATATTTGTGATGCATTAAATATTTTTTTTCTTAGAATGCTAGATGCATCACAAAATATTTTATAGTACTAAATGCACTTAGGAAAATATGTGAATGCACTTTAATCCTAAAAATTATACATCTAAAAGCATTTAAATCATTTTTTATCAACATAACGCTTATTCAAAAATCACATCAGCCTTACTTTAGCCCAAACAAAGAGTTTGTTTGAATTAGTATTAAACTGCTTTTTCAATGCGATTTAAAATATACGAAATAAGTTTGTGAGATAAATTTTATCTGACTTGCATGAACGTGTTTTGTTTTGCTTTGCTTTGGTAACACTAACTCAAATTCTATAGTCCAAACCCACCTGTTGCTTCCACCTGTTGCGTGAAAGCAGGAACCAAGAAATACTGTCCTTTTGCCTGGCGCTCAGCTTCATATCCCTTTAGCCTTCAGTAAGAGATATGAACGAGCTTAAGTGATGTGTTGAATTTTAGAAACTGCAGATACTTTCCACAAGAAAGAAAACAAAGCAACTGCAGATACTCAGCATGATTAGCAGTTGCTGCTTTGCTTCACTCTGCTTCTTGAAGAACAAACAGCATCCAAACAAGATAACATCGGAAGAGAAAAGAAAAGGCACTACCTCAAACACTCATAAGGCAAGAGAGAGACACACAAGGGTGAGAAGCCCGTGTTGGAGAAGGGGAGCACGTGCAAAGCGATCACTGGCATTGGAGAGCCAAGAGATTTGCACGTGCCCTGCTTCTCCAACAAGGAGTTTCCACACGATCAAGATCAAAAACTGAGTTTGAGAATTGAGAGCAGTGGTGGAAGTTGAACTACATAGAGGAAAAGGCTTGGTATATATAGGTGCAACTTTAGAAAGTAGAGAAGAGATGAAAATTTGGAGAAGCAATCAGTGAATTGATTGAAGGCCTTTGTGTGAAGTGGGGAAAAAATAAAATAAAAATAAAGCTCTGGCAAACTATGTCATGCCATAATGCTAGTACACACAGAAATTCAAAGTAGTGATATCGAAGGAAACCCAAATCGAGACTTGTCTGCCTTAATTTCATAAAAAAGCCAACAACCCCTTTGTTCATTTGAGGTTCAGTGCAGCAGAGAGAGAAGCACGAGTCCACTCTCTAAAAGGCCCTATTGCCACCGTACTAGTGTATTCATATTGGCTTTGCTCTTTTTTCATTTGTGTAGAAATGGGTGGTGCAACCAGGGGAGAAGAATAATGTATGAGTGCACGTAGGCTTTGCGTGTTGGGTGCAAGTTTTTGAGTATGGCATGTGCGAGTTCTTGAGAAAGTTAGGAAACTCCCTACCTTAGATATGATTCCCTATGACCACTAGGCCTTTTACCTTTTCCCCCTAAGTGTTTGGTGATTTAACAGATTGGAGACTTCCAGAATTTCAAACACTGTCATTAATTCCCGGCAGCAGAGAAAAATAAACAATTGACACTGGCTGACAAAACTTGGTATTCGATCTGGCATTCATAAATAAACTACAGCTACTTCTATTCAATGCTTAGGAAAACAAGCCTGTACCTTTGTGTTCTGTAGTAAGTAGCATTGTTTTGGACTAATACCGATGAACACTCTGTTAATAAAAGGCAATTATCCACCAGTCAGAGCAGTTTTTGGACTTACATGTCTCTCGCACGCCCAATTTCTTTATGGTGAATAGAGTTCCATAATCCTTGTTGGATGCCCTGCTAAGGATTCCTCTGTTTGGGATGAAACATGATGGGGTTTCTGGTGCAAAGCATGCGGGAACTTGTGCCGTGTCATGATGATTCAAATCTGAAGTTAGAGTTTTTACATTGGTCGTCACACTGACGCAGACCATCATTACTGTTTGCTGTATCCTTGACCTTCTGTGTCATAAAACAAGTACGAAGGCTCAAAGGCAAAACAGAACACTTTTCTGTCTTCTTGCAACGTGATCGGTGCCTAATTTATGTTGGAAGGGTGATTTTTCGTATCTCCATTTGAAACGAATTGGAACCGTTATTTGCTTTAGAATGGGCATGCTTTATCTTGTGGAAGAAGGACATAGATTCTGGATGAGGTCATCATCAAATCCAGAGACTTTTAAGTATTGGCGTGTGCGTCCTGTTGCTCGGTGGGATAGTAAATGCTTTGTGTGGTCATACACTCATATTTTTCAAAGGCTTTTGAAACTCAATCATGCTCCCAAGTTACTACAATTCTACAGCACTTGATGTGTGCTTTTAACTCTGATCCAGAGAAAAGAACAGCAACACAACAAAAAAAGGCACTTGCTTACCGGTGCCATTGAATTTGGGAGCTCGTGAAATCTTCCGACTTATTCACCCGAATATGAATCCCGTCACATGATGAAAACAATGCATCATGGAAACGACACTCTTGTTCCCTCTCATTTGCCAACGTGGACCAAGGCAGTTGAAAGGCTAATAAAACGGACAGGATTACTTACTTAATGCCTGGGTTAACCTGCAAACAACCTGAATTTCTTATCGTTATTGGCTTCTAAAATAGTGGAATCATGTTCATGAGAAATTAAATGAGTTTGTAAAGAATCAATCTATTTCTTTTGATCTTGAACATGGTACTCTATGACCCTATGTAGCACTGTAATGACCATAACAAACAGAAGTAATAATCCATCCTTCAACATCCCCCACCGTATGAACAGAAACGTACAACATTTATTTTAGCCAACGGAAGATGGAGTTAGAAAAACAAAAATGTGACACACTGCCACACTATTCATAACTTCAAAATAATACGGTTTCTTAAAAATTTACATTAAATGTAGATATAGTGATGGTCCGAAACACCCAATATATTCTTCAAGAGAAGCACCGGAGTGTGAGAATGTCGCATACAGGAATAAACTTTTCAGGAATGACCTTGAAACGTTAGTTTGAAGATAACCGCAAAAATGATCAAATTACTCTTCACTACATTCATCCAGGGAACTGCGACTTTTTCAGGGATACAGCAACTGGGAAGATAAAGACTTCCATTTGGCGGATAACTAAGTTCAAGCTGCGGATTGGATATATGGTGGTGGCCCTTATCTAGCAAAATCAGAACGCACAAAATCTATTTTTTGGCGTAAGTTATCAACATGGGGTTCTGCGGGGTTATCTTGAAGCCTTGTAGAGCCTGCATTGCCACTGTGGATTGCATCTCGTCTCCATACTCCACAAAGGCAATCCCTGGTTTTGTTTCCACCATTCTAACTTCCTTGAAGCCAGGATATTGAAGAAAGAGCATTTGCAACATCATGGGAGTTGTCTCAGTGGGAAGGTTCTGAACAAAGAGAATATTATTTGGTGGTGCAGGAGCCTCAGGAGCCATAGATTTTGCACCACCTGGATAAGATATCTGGTGTCGAAGTAACATTAGTGCACAACATCAATTGCAGAGGTAACTACGTACTTATAGTCACAAAAAAGTGAAAACGAACAAATCTATAACACTACTGTGCATTTGAATATAAATTTTGTTCACAAGAGTTCGCTCATCATCTTCATTTTAAAACAAAAACATTGAACATAATGCCATCTATTCACTTTTCTCTAATACTGTTTTCATTCTTTTCCCTTAGGCAACCCAATCAACTTGAGAGAATTTTGCAGTTTTTTTCCCAGAATATTTCTAGCATGAAACTCCTACATGCTTATCTAAGCTAATCTTGAATCGAATTTAAGTACAAGTCCACGAACCAAAGTTTCAAATACCAACTACTATACCACAGAAAGGAGAATTACCCTGGTGACATGTCAGATTCAACTGAGACCAACTAGAAAATCATTACGTTTTTAATATCATTAATGACAAAAGAGTGACATGGTAAACAAATTAAGTTGCAGAGGGTACTCACAGGAGGTGTTGCACCATATGTACCACCATATGCAGGATTGATCCCCATTCCAGCTTGATTTGCATCATGTTGGTCCTTCCTTTTTTGCCTGATACAAATTATAACCAGGTCAACTCCGTCCAATTTGGCAAGTTCTTTATCATTTTTCTTTTCCTTTTTAAAGCTATTCTTCAATAAATATATTGTACAATTAATCTCACACATGACATGTTTATCATAACATTGACGGTGTGGCATGAAGGCTAACCGCATCCTAATGCATAGGATCTCTCTCCAGCCCGAATAGACAGTTGGAATTCACATTTAGGACAACTTTTCTTTTTCCAAAATTCAAATTCACAAGCATAATCAAACATCAATTGGCATGAAACCTTAAAGCCCAAGTTAAAACACCTAACTTATGCTTTTAAAATGTGAGATAGTACCGTTCAGCACAATAATTTTGTCACATTTTGGTCACTTTTGGGTTTGGATTCCCAATTTCAAAGAGGAGCAGGCCACAAACAATTAGTTTACCTTTCTCATCATGCCTCTTGCGTTTTTCTCTGGGAACAAAAGTGCCATCAGCTTTTGCTATCACATCTGATTTAGTCTTTGCATACTGTATTCTCTGCAAATGGCAACACCAAATTCAATTTCTAGCAATATTAAGAAATTGATGTGACGTAGAATAAATTGAGTGAAATAAATAGTTTTTAACATATTGAAGAAATAAGAGGATGAAACTTATGCGATCAGGACATATGTCACGGAATCTGCAGTCTAAATTTAAATAGACCCATCAACCTGTCTAGAAAAGGATTTCTTTCGGTCAGCCTCCTTCCATAAATAACTCAAATTTAGTATAGCACCTAATGAGTATTATGGACATTTCGAGAACTTGTTAAGGACTTTAAGAACATTGCGTTACGGTGTAGGTCTGTGAACAAAACAAGCCATTCCAAGTTTCTCAATATCAGGATTAAACTTACGAGTGAGAAACACCTCTATGATAAACACCACCGGGGGCGGGCAGAAAACCATGCACAAACGCTGATCAAAGAAAAATCAGAAACGAAGAAAGCGAAGGAACAAACCATGGGCTTGTCATAAAAGGGAAAACCCTGCATTTGCCTAAGCGCATTGGAAGCAGAAGAAACGTCCTCAAACACAACCCAAGCTTGACCTTTGTGCTTGAGAGTCTTGAAAGCTAACACCTCCAGTATCTTGCCGAACTGGGAGAAAACAGCGTGCAACGACTTCTTCAGCTCTACATTCGATTAAAAAAAAATTAAAAAGAAGCCAATACAGAGAATTTTCGAACAAAGAAATAGTGAAAATGAGAGGAAATGTAGTGAATAGAGGCCGAAGGTAGGTACCATCAAGTTTAATCTTCTCATTAAGGTTGTTGATATAGATGGTCACGTTGGGTGGTGTTTCAGAGCCCGCAGTAACTTCCGACATCCTTTAGTTCCAATCTTCCTCTAACGAAGTCTCAGATGCTCGACTCGCTCTCCAATCGGTCAGTGACTCCGAGCGGCTTCCGCGATGACGATGTAGGGTTTATCCACAGTAGGGACGGTGCCGGAAACCATCCGTCCACGCCACACGGTCATTTCTTAAGAAATCGGGCCTTGAAGAGGGGTTACACCAATGGGCTTCTCGTGTCGGCCCATATACGTGGCCCAACAATCGTGTTTTTACGTTGAAGACTGAATTCCTTTTCACCCAAAAAATAAAGTTAAAACTTAAAGGGCATTTTAAAAAAAATCCCTGTTCAGCCTGGGTCCAAATTAGGTCATGACGTGCGTGTAACATTTTAATTTGCCAATAAAAAAGATGCTTCTATTGAATCAAATTCTGGGTTTGTGGTTGTGGGGGCAAGTTAATGACGAGTTGGGGTAAGAATAGTTTAAGACGCGGGATTAACGTAATCAATCAATAAGCCTTGGCTGGACTAAATAATTAATCAAGATGGCGAAGACACGCAGTCATTATGCGGATGTGGATGCCGCAAAGTGGCTCCTTTCGTCGTAGCTAGCTCCAAAGAACGCGTGTCATCCCCATATCATTTTTTTCCTCTTTGTTTATTACATTATATATAACATTAACTTAATCATTGATATTGATAAAAAGAAGAAGTTGCCGATTGTAACAAAACACCTGACTCAGCAACATGGAGTGATTGTAAATTACAAAAAAATATGAATACGCCTTCGGTGTTATGTATAGCTTACAAGGCAGAAAAAGTAAAGTTGTTTATATCCTATAATCTTACTATTTATTTATTATTTTATAGACTTTATTCTTATCAAATGTAATATAAATTAGATAGGGGTAAAATTGTTATATTTTAAGGTAGAATCAGTGAATTTTAATTTTGTTTGACCGAGAGGATAGATGTTTAAGTTTTTTTTAAAAGACATACTAAAAGTAATTTGTAAATAGGATTATATAATGTATATTGAAATGCAAGAGGGTAGCTGACTGCATACAAAAATCGTCCCTTCAAATGGAGAAAAATGAATAGGACCCATGAAATAAATGCAATGGTTGATGAAGGCAATAAACATAATTAATGGCCGGAATTTATTATCAATTTGTTGCCCAATAAAATAAGAGAAGTTTCTGCACGCGATGATGGTCACAGATACTATATAAATATGCCTGGCTGAAATTTTATATATCAAGCTCACATAGAAACACTTAAAATAATTTTTTAGAGATATTTTTTCTCCTATCAAGCTCACATAGCATAAAAGAATTTAAAATAAGGTAATCCAATGGAAGACTTTAATTAGTGTGTGTGTATATATAATAGGAAAAACACTTATCATGTTGTAGGAGAAGTGTTTTCTCATGTTACACACACATAAAATGGTGAGACCCATATATATATATATGTATATAATTAGCATTATATATACGTGGGTTCCACTATTTCATGTGTGTGTAGATTTCTTTTTTTTTTTTCTCATGTAACATGAGAAGTTTAAACCCCATATATAATATAATACATTGTAGTGTAATTTACATTATAAACTATGTCTTATATTTAGGACTGAAGGGATAATTAACTCTAGACTGTTGAGACTCAATTCGGCCTTCCCGTCACGCACCGTAAAAAACACCAGACGTTTTGTGTAAAGACACTCTAATGAAGGTTTTAGAAAATTCCACAAAGTTGTAGATACATGTACGTATACTCGAGGCGGATCTACCTATTGTGTTGGGGGGCACGTGCCCACCCTTTTTGGGGGGGGGGGTTTGGGTGTGAACATCTCTATTTTTCCCTCTCATCCCTTACTTTCTCAAAGTCTCAAAGGGAGATTTCTGGCTGTGACTCTGTGAGACTCCCCCTTCCTCCGAGAAATAGTTGAATGGTCTTTTAGTGTCTTATATTGAAAAAGATGTATTTTATAATATTAATAATGAGACACTTATGATGGAATCTCAAAAAATAAGGTCTAAAAAGATGACATTGTAATTATTTTTATTGTAATATACTTTTATTATTAAAATATATAGTGTCTAGCCTTACTATTTTTAACAATACTTAATCTTACTTTTCTCTTTATATTCTTTTATTTTTTAATGCATTTAAATTTTGCCTATAAAAAAAATTTTCGGGCGCCGCCCGAACCCCGCATCTCCACACTAGTGGTGCCCCCTTCCATAAATTTCCTGGATCCGCCCATCATATACTCACCCATAAAGCAAAATATCTAGATATTTTTAAGGAAGCTTCTAGAAAACTATTCTCTACCTTAGGATGTTTTCGATCTTAACCGTTCGTTGAGAAGATGGTTTGCCCGTAAATAGGAGGTGACACTCTTATTTGTAATAATCAAAAAGCAATATAAAGTCATTTGCTTTCAAGAGCTTCTCTCTCTAGAATTCTCTTAGTCCTTTGTGTTTTTTACTTACTTGTAAGAAATTGGTTGACTTAGTCAGGATCAAAGGAAGTGATCAAGTTAAAGCCGGCACGTTTTTAAAAGATTCTGTCTAGGACCGTGACATTCCGCTTTGAATGTACTGGTGCTCTCCAAGACGCTAGGCACGTGGCTGGACAATACCAATATTGTAGGAGTAGTGGGCAGAGGACAATGCATAACCCTGTGGCTCAAAACGTGAGATCCGACTCATCACTCCTCCATCCTGACGTGTTTGATTTTGATACGAAGTTCAATCAGAGAACAGAATAATATGATTTGTGGATACATATGATCCTGATCTGAAGTGCTTAACTTTGGGCCGCCATACAAAATCAGCTCCCATAAACAACCTAAGCCCTGCTTCTTCTTCTTTTTTCAATCACGTGTTTGGTTATGGCTTTTATAAGACAAGAGTAGCCTTTATCACTGATAATAATGGTCATTGTTGGAGCCTTAATTAATTAAAATAAAATAATTAGTATGAGTAAAAAAATGCAATTAAAGGTGGATATGCATAAATATCAGGGTGCGTAACGAATGTGGCTCTTGGGAAGTTCTAAAAGCTGGCGTCTCATCCCAGTGGGGGAGATATCGCGGGATGCTATTCCATGGCCAAGTTGGGAGAAAGTGACAAGTCAGATAAAACCAACGGAGCATTCAAATAGTGTAACGGTGGCCCGCCAGCCATACAGAACCAGCAAACAATTGCCCAATTCAACGCACGCGCCATATGACTTTCTAGGTTCCACTTCCACACACCATTGACCCTAGGGTCGTCACTGACTGAGTCATGCACGAGTCTCTACTTGCGTTCCGCCCCCACCCCAAACCGAGTTTTCTAAATAATTTGAATTAAATGAGAAAAGTTCTGACAAAAATGCCAAAATTTTTATTAATAAAAATCAATTTATTTGGTTCATGCTTCTGTACTCTTTCAAAAGCCCCATCGACCCAAATTATGCCCGCTAATCATGATGTATGTATCCGGGTATCTTATCTGACGTGAAAGATAAAATACATCTCGTGTGCACGTAATTTTGTCTGTAATACAAGATTTATTTAATGCATAAAAAAGGAGGTCAATCTAGGTTAATTATCTCCTTACTTTTTATTTCATTTACCTCGTCATCCCAGATTTTCTTTTAGATTTAAAGTTCAACGGTTGAGATTTAATATATTAGAAAGATTATTATTATTAAAATATTATGTAACAATACAAATTTGTTAAAATTTGATCTGTATATGTTCAATCATTGTTCCGCTAAACTCACGAGTTGACTTCTTTCAGTTACCGTTTTTACACTTCTAACTTATAAAACGAGTCGAGTAAGTCAGTAAAGTAAACATCTTAGTTGTAAACTCGTTAAACTCACGAGTTTATACATCGAAAGGATTTACCGCTTTTTACGTTTCTAGTTTAAAAAATTGTGTTAACTTACCCTTAAACTCGTTAACTTTTTTGATTTGATCATCTTCAGCGAAGCTTTATATGGAAATTTTATATAAATTTCTTCATTAAATATGATAAATGATGAATGTTGATAGATTTAATTTCAATTATTTGGATTTAAAATATATTTAAATCAAATTGTTGTTATTTTTATATTTTAAGTATTTAATTATACACTAGTAATACATATTTAATAATAAAAGTAAACCCTTACGAGTTTGCGATTTGAGTTAGCGATCTGAGTTTACATCGTTTGTCATTACGACACGAGTTTGCTTAAACTCGTAAATTTGACAACCTTAGTTACAATGGTTAATTATTGCACGAAAGTAGAGAGTTTAATTGGGGACCAAGAGGGAAAGCAAATCCAAAAAAGATAATGATCCTTATTATAAAAAGACTAACTATTAATTGTATTTGGTCCTTTTTATAAAGTATTTGTTTGTTTCCAAAGTGCATTAATTATTTTTTCATATATGTCCATAATTAATATGAGTTGTGGGTGAGAGTAATCATTGATATAATATTAAAGTTTAGTGTAATTAGTAAAAATAATGTTTGCGATTCTTTAAATTGTAGGACAATTTTATTGACTTTAACTATTTTTGTTCATTTATGAGAAATTATTAGTTGGTATCAGGGGACGGATTTAGGGGCTAGTGGCCCCCTCAAATTGTAGAATATGACCCAATTTTTAGGAATTGTATTTTCGCCTCATAAAACTTTCAGTTTTTTCACTTTAACCCTCATTGAAAGTTTAATAAAGGAACTGAAATGAAAATATTAAAATTATTATAGAACTAAAATATAATTTCGTAAAAATCTGAATTCTATTCTGTAAATTTCACCCCTTATAATTTTAATTCCTGATTCGATCCGTGAGGTATCTTATAATAATGATGAGAGCGAATACTACAAATAAAAGGGAAGACGTGATTAACGTTTCAAAGTCTGAGCAAAAAAAAGATTAACGTTTCAAAGGAATTGCCGCCTCAAACGCACTAACCAACAAACAGGTGGCAGAATGGGAGGGGCTCTTTATGTACCTTATTTTGACGGGGATCCCATGGATACCAACTCTTGATTTTTCTCCTTCCTCGTTGTTTCCCGCACGCGCTCCTTAATTCTCATTTTTTTCCTTTTTTAAAAAAGAAAATAAAAAACCCAAGGTAGCCCTTGCCCTTGCCTCGCCTTTATATAAAGCTCACAGGTTCCTTTGTAGAAACCCAAGGAAAAGGAGCGAGTGTTGGGAAAGAGAGGCGCCGATCAGAAAGAAAGGTTCCTCTCGCCGCTGCGGAAAGTTTCCATTCTCCATTCTCACCGCCTAAATATTCAATCGAAAGTAGCTTTCCGCAGCTTCCCTACACAAGTTCCACCGTTCACACACAACTTCCACCATTCGCCATGGCTCGCTCTTTCTCCAGCCTCAACGCTCTCTCTGTTCACCTCGTTAACGCCATCTCCAGGTACTCCATCGCCGCTTTTCTTCCTTCCTTCGCAATTCAATGAATTCTGTTGTTAAATTATTTTGATTAAGGCTTATGAATGAGAGATTTGAGTTTAACTGTGAATTTTGGCTTTGGATGTGGTAAGCAGGCGTGGGTACGCTTCTTCATCGCACGGATTCTCCGCAACCGCCGCAAAGGCCGGAGCGGTGAGCAGCAAGGTGGCCAAGAAATCAGGGGAAGAGCGGGTGACCGCCGAAAAGGAGTCGTGGGTGCCGGACCCCGTCACTGGCTACTACAGGCCAGAGAATGTCAAGGAAATTGACGTCGCCGAGCTGCGCGCCACGCTTCTGGGCAAGAAATGAATTTGAACCGCTCCGATGAAACTCTAGGGTCTAGATCAAAGGATTGACCAGGTCATCTCATGTATCTAGACTAGAATAGAACAAAATGCAGTTCTTAAAACGGCGTCGCTCTGGGTAGGCTTTGGTGGTTATGTGGCTATGCAAGTCCTTCGGGGATGTGGATCTGGGATTTGTTATGGATCGTGTGGTGAGTTCCCCTGTTCTCATCCCCAAGTAACAGAGAACGAAACCATATCGTCCAATTGTGTTGTCCTTTTCTTTTTACCAAATATGTAATTTTCGTCTAAGAAATAA
This sequence comes from Acacia acuminata, assembly GCA_019022655.1. NCBI lineage: Eukaryota > Viridiplantae > Streptophyta > Magnoliopsida > Fabales > Fabaceae > Acacia > Acacia acuminata. Next base: position 1,750,001 of record JAFJYI010000138.1, read on the forward strand.
AGTTTTTTCCATAATATATAACGCGACAAGCAAACGGTGTCCTCGTCCTGTGGTTGCCAATATTCTAGAACATCAGCCTCCATAAACCATAAGAGAGACTACGGGTGACCCGTGAGTGTTTCACGAGAGAAAAAATCAAAAGGAAGACCACATGTATTTTGAGAGCCAAACCATACGACCGCTTCCAATTTCAACAATATTCAGTGTTGTGTGTTGCGCGGTGGAAAAATATCAAGATTTTTTATGAGGTAGGGAAACGCGCAGGAAATAAAGATGGCACAAGTGATATCATTCACGGACTTGGCAGCAGGCGCACTACAAGTGGTCTTCAATCTTCTGGATTCGTCTCAAGAATATAATAGTAGGGACCGTCCTCCACTCTCTGCCAGTTGTGTTCAATTCTTTCGGCCACAATATTTAATTTTCTACTCTGAATCATCATCTCGCGGATGAGTAAACGGCGGTGTTGATAATTTAGGTTGATCCAATAATTGTTTCGGTTGACTATATTAAAAGAATGATTACTTATTCCGGGAGAAATGAATGATCATCTTATCAACTTGATATATGGGAATAAATAATTCTGTGGCAGGCGTGCTTGCTCGGTCAAGCTGCAACCGATCAAGAATCTGACAGGGTTTGTGCCTCCTGGATGGACAAAAGTAAGAGACATTATATTTGGTTTGATGGACACGGATGATGTTATTGTTGGCATTCGTTCATTATTGTTGCCTTCACCGCCAAACTATAACATGAACCACATGCTTTCCTTCATCGCTCATGAGTAGTTCACTTTTATTATATTATATCTTTCCGATTTTATTTACAAATCTATTTTTTTATAAAAAAATATTAACCCTTATTATGAGTTCACTTTTAGAGCACTAATAAACAAGAGTGCTATAATTTTATCCATATTAAAGTAGAAAGAGAATAAAAAGATGAAAAATACAAATTCACTATGATTTGAATTTATATATAAATAAGATCAGAGTGATATTAAGTCATTTGTCATGGGCGGCAAAAAAATCCAAGGAAGTGTGGCCAGCAAGCCAGTGCCTGGAATGCACGACTTTGGAAAAAAGGCAGATTACGAGAGCCACACAAGGTGACGGGAAATGTTCCCAGCACGCACTTGCTTCCAAGTCAACATTACATGTTATTAGAACGTCAATGAAGTAACAGAACGTTTGAATTAGTGATAGGGATGGAATTCATCTCACGAGACAGACATGATATATAGTGTTACGTCTATTTAAATGATTTCTCAGAGTGCCTGTTGGATAGTAGAAGCTTCACATGAATTTATGATGAACGTGTTCGATCGAAACCATGGAATAGAGACGTGTTATATATGAAATTCATGTTCCAAAGTAACTGAAGTAATTCAATGAATGCGAAATTCATCTTCGTCCTCAGTCCCGAAAACAGACCAACACTATGTTTGGCATGGAAGAAAAACTAAAGAATCAGATTATGTATTTTGTTAAATAATTTTATGCCACGACCACTTAGAGAAGGGGGCAGGTCAATTTGGGGATTTTTTTCCCCTTTTTTTTAATTAATATATATTTGAATGATTGCCACCCCACTTTTAATACATCGTATATGACTTCAGTAATGGGATGGGGGATAAATTGTTGAATGATTGTTTAGTGCTTTATATTGAAAAAAGATGTATTTGATAAGATTGATAATAAAATAATCATGATGGAGTTCCAAAAAATAAGGCATAGAAGGATAACATTATAATTATTTTCATTAAGATATAGGTACTTGAACTTAGAGTGCCCACCCTTCATTATAATTTATATATTTTGCATTTCTAACCATATTTAGCCTTGTTTTTTTAAATGACAAGTTTGTAAAATAATTGCTTCTCTTATTACATCATCAAGATCCACTTAATTTCATAAATATTTTCTTGATATATTTTTTTTCTTGTTTATATTCTTTTATTTTTTTAATGCATTTAAAACTTTCATTTAATTTTTTTTTTTTTTTTTTTTTTGCCCCTGAACCCCCTATCTCCCAACCAATTATGTCCCCCTTCTATAATTTTTTTCTGGGTCCGTCCCCATGTAGATTGGCACGCAATTGATCAATCTAACATGATGTTAGATCGTAAACTTAGGCATACTAACAAGCTTATAAATATAATATTTTGCAGTATTTAGCTGAGAATTGATAGCTCAATGTGAGGATTGTTTTGGAGAACAAGGTAAAGAACACCAAGACGAATTTGGTGTACTATCTAATGGTAAAATCATGTCCTTGAGACTCAATCACCTACACACTTAATTAAATATTCGGATAATAAACAATATTATGACATTAAAAATAAAATTTAAATACGAAGATCTACCATGTTAAAAAAAAAGTACAATTCATCTTGTAAAGAGTTAACCAAAGTTCAAAAAAGTTCAACTAACTATTTGGAGATACTATTATGGTTATAGAGTATTTAAATCACTGCAAATATCTATCCATGATGGAAAAGAATAAACTAGTCATTTAAAATTTATCATGAATAAATTTAATCAACATGTTTGGGCCTTGAATTTCAGAATATAATCATTTGACCACAAGCCCAATATCAAGCACAATTATGAAAATACTTAGAACGATAGTTTTCTCATATATCCACTTGAATTACTCATCCATGATAAAAAAAAACAATGATACATAACTCAATTTCACATCTGTGTATGCAACATGAGCCCGCTGTGGCAATACACAACAATTTATCATATAAATAAAAAAGAGGAAGTTTCACAAGGATTATCACAATAATTAAGTCTCCGGAGCCTTCTCTGAATATCCAAAAAAATAATTATTACGTGAAGAAATGTTAAATCAACGTAATGAGATAAAAGCCTCAATAACCAGCTATCTAACCTATTAGATATGCTAATATATACTTAAGAGGTGTCAAGTGGAACAATCTAAATAACAAAGCGTTAGAAATATAGTTCACAAAATTCCATATCGCATATTTTGTTTCGCAAACTTCATATCGCAAATTTAAATCCTAATCTTTCTATTATTTATCATTTTATCCTATTCAATTATCCATATTTAATCACCAGTCAACATATTAAATAATCCTACGTGGCATTAAAATTTGATTATTTAGCTTCAAAATCAGCTCATTTTACATAAAATAAAATTACAAAAATTAGACCTTATGCAATATGCATAAAGCCGCCGGCCTCTCTTTCTCTATACCTCACCCTAATTATATTATTCTGCATATAATTTGAATTGCCATTTGCCACACAATAGTTGTACGATGCGCATGTTCTTTCAGGGTAATAAGAAAAAGTACATGGCAAGTCCTAATATGAAGTATGAACTCACCGAAATTTCAGCATGAGACCTGAATGGATGAATTTAAAAGATTCCAATAGGTAACTATCCAATTACCAAAACGTTAGCAAGAAACACAAATGCAGGAATTTCTGTGACAGAAAAGAAAAGAGGTACAAGAAAGATCAGTCAAATTCAAAGTGGTTTAATGAATGGGTAATTGCGGAAAACACGCGAAGCCTATAAAGATGGCGACAGGGAAGGAGAAAAGACGAGGAGGAATCTAAGCTATAATGCTTTTGGTTTGATGTGAAATGGAAATCCAACAATGACATGAACTGTGAGGAAAAGGAACCAAGACAAAACATTTGAATGGCCTTCCAGGAAGAAAGATATCTTTCATACGGCATTTGGATGTTACTTTTCCACACGTGCAAGGAAGTTTTAATGCTCATTTTTACAGTCATATAGATTCATCATTCATCACCTCTTAGAAATCCAATGGTCAAGAGTAAAAACATAGTAGGAGAAACTTAACTGTTTTTTGGTGTTTGGGAAATCATATCAAATAAATAGGCTTATTTGGAAAAAACCACTATGAGAGAAGCCAAAATTTAGAGCGTCTAATGTAAAAAATGTTGACTATTTATAGAGTCCTCTTCTTTTCCTCCTCATTTGTCATTTCCCTTTTCCGGCATTCACGAGCTCTACTCTTTTCTTCTTCATTTATGAGCTTGCACATTCCTCCTCTTCATTGCCAGAGATACCTCCTACGAAACGCAAGCTACTCTAATTGGAGAGGGACAACGCCAAAGCTCAACACAGAGAAGTTCAGAATCACACTGTGAGGAAGGATGGAGAATCATACCACCATCACCTCCCCCTTCCTCGAATCACCTCCGTCGTTTGCCGGTGAACAGGAAAAATTAGGAGACGCCAAAAAAGCAGTGTGAGCTTCATGGGCGACCGGGAGTGATAGAGTTGCTGAAGAGGTGGAGTTCAAAACCACCGTCACCTCCCTCCTCCATCATCATCACACCTCACCATACCTACCACCACTTTTGTCATCTCATCTGTCCTCCTCCGCCACGCTAGTCTTCCCCTGTTCTGCACAAACACCGGTCTTGTCGCTGGAATTTGAGTCGTGGTTCCTTCATCATCATCTCTTCACCATCAGATCAAGTCGTCTTCTTTGGTTTTCCATTGTTCCAGAAGTGACTCACTCTTATTTGATTTCACTTTCACTCAATTACAATCTTCATTTATTCATTGTTAAATTTGTTTCCTGGTGGCATTCTACAATGTCTGGAATTTTGAAAGTGTTTGGTGAAGCTGTAATGACAAATTGTAGTGTCTAATTCCCTCTTCTCCTAGAGCAATTTGTTGATTCTTGAGCTAGGGAGTGTTCTACTATCTAATCTCTATATTGAAAGTGTTTGGTGAAACTGTAATGACAAATTGTAGTGTCTAATTCCCTCTTCTCCTAGAGCAATGAGTTGATTCGGGTCCAGATCTTCTCATTTTCGGTTTTCTGCCCATCTCTCATCATCAGTAAATCCGGACCGTTGAAATCTTGATCCAAGGGTCCAGAATAATTTTTAAAAAAACCGCACGCGGTTTTTTAAAAATTATTCTGGGCCCTTGGATCAAGATTTCAAAGGTCAGGATCAACCTGTGAGAGAAAATGAGAATTCCGCTTATGAGGAAATCCTCTTCCGAGTTGATTCTTGAGCTTAGAGCTTCGTAGGGCAGTGTTCTACTATCTAATCTCTATATTTAATCTTTTATATAAGTTAAATTATAGGTTTAGAGTTTAATTAGTATATTAGATTAGAGTTTTGTATTGGGGTTCAAAACATTTCTTGAAATCATATATGTATTTTATTTTAACTTTGTGCTCTTGACACTTTGAACTTAATTAATAGCAATTTCATTTGTATTGACTTAGTTAATACTGGAGGTAGTGTCCCATCCCACAATGGACCTAGAAGAATGGTTAAGTAATAGTGAGAAAGAGCTTCAAGATGTTGATACTGGAGGTGGTGTGTAGGTGCCAACAGATTCAGAAGGCAAGGCATAACCTTGACAACAAACACCCAACTTAGTGCATATATATTTACATGCATTCTAATTTACATCATATCCATTGAATATATTTAATTAAGCACTTTAGTGTTTTTTTAATTTCTTTAATAATATTTTTATCAAATTTAATTTTAAATTTTTATCTTCAATTATCACAATATATACATCAAATATATGTGTGCATTATCGAGATAACATTCATATTCTCTAAGTCATTTTTCATCTCATTTGACTTTTCAAATAATAATCCAAACAAATTTTTTCAAAAAAAAAAAAAAAAAAAAAAAAAAAGACACTTGTGCCATTGTTAATCTAAATTCACATTTACAATATGACTTTTATCCTATATTATGTCATATTAAAAATAAATCACTTTTGCCACCATTATTCCAAATGGGCCTTAAGCCAGTGAAACATGATGCTTTTACGGAAGTGCCCTCCAAAGCCCAAGCCCTTACAACATCAATACCAGTCCCCTCATATAAGTCTGGAGCACCATCTTGTTATATTTTCACCCCGTTTTAAAAACAATCAAATTCACTTTCCTGAGCATTATTTGCGCACAAATTTTCATTTCCAACACGTAAAGTGTAATTTACTTAAAGCACTACCAGATCACCACGCTCCGGTTACGAAGTGTTTACTTTTCAAGTCTAAATAACCACAAGCAGTGGGAAGGGTAGTTCTCAAGTCAGGCTGTGCCGGGTTGGGTTTATCTCATAATCACTTTCTCATTATCCCTCATTATCTTTAAATCACATCCATCCAATCAATTACAATACCACTTTAACATTTCTCTCATCTCCCCAATCAATGGTCCAGATGGGCTAATGAGAGAAAATGAGAAAAAAGATGAAGAGAGAATCCTCCTCCCTAATTATAGACTATACAGGCTGTGGAGAGAAGCGCCAGCAGCTTTGACAAAAGTTCACTCACATTGGCTATAACAGCACATCTTCTCTTTAACTATCGTGTGCTATGATACTGTATGGTTCTCATAAGGTAATTCCAATAAGCTATTTTAGACTCTAAAGGTATACGAGGAAATACGCTAGACAGTATATGAAGAATTCACATCCATAGAAAGAAACCAAGTTAACTCTCCAGTGAGCTAGAGGCACATACCCAATTATTTATCCCACGCAGATTAAAGTTTACATATATAAGTCATAATCCATCAGCCTAAAGCGAAACACCTCCCTAATCTTTAATCCCTATGTGATCAGGCTACAATGCTTCGAGACAAATCAAAATGTCTTCAATATTCCAACAGATATGACTGCTAATCACAGCCCACTTACCAAGTGGCTCTCAGGATGAATGAACAGGGGCATCAGGAAGGAGAGTTTTTTTTCGGGGAAAAAAATATTAGGAGGAGGCTGAAAAAACACCAACAGCATTACCTATTCTCCTCCATTTCCCTAGCACCACATGGAGGTGGATTCCCTAGGGCCAAAAATTCTTAGATACCCTATGTCCAATCTCAGCAAAAGCAATGACACTCCTATTGGATTCCCCAAGAACAAAATGAATATTCACACAACAGTCAGAATTCCCAGCATGTTTGGCCTCTTCTACAAGGTAGTTGTGCGCCCAAATGCAACAAGTGTTGCACAATGCTTCCTGGCTAACTCAAGCACCTTGTGGAACGATTGACTCTAATGAAAAGAAATAAAAAGACACCAGGACAGGAAATTATTGTACAGGTGTAGTATAAAGCACAGAGTCACTCCCCTGTCATGCCCTACGCAATAAATTAACTAAGAAATCCATCAAATTGTACAACCAAGTCGGCTATCCTGAAAAATCTCAAATTAAAAGGAAATATGCTGTATTAGGTAGCTTGAAATAATCAATCCTCACTCCCTGTAGGCCTACTACAAAAAAGAAAAATACTACCCATGTAGTATAAAAGCCTGTTATATCGGCCTCCCAGTTGCATAAATCCCTTATCAGATTGACAGATTCTATACCCCGTAATCATCAAAAAACAAAGAACACAGTAGTAAAAATGTGAAAACTCTCAATGCATACGGAAAGAAAGATAGGCCACAGCCTGAACCACGTTCCTCTCTTGGCAGAATCAAACAAGTACATGAGCAGAAGACTCAAATAAACATAATAGCAACACAATTTGCATCACTATTAAAGTAATAACCTGATTTCCATACCATGAAACGAGATAGTATCCACGAAACCCAGTTCATGTGATAATTACCATTGTAGCGCCAATATAAGTGGACTGACAATAAGAAATAATAAACAAGGCTAAAAATAAAAAAAGTAAACTTAAACACATAATCAGTTTAGTGGTTCTACATAGAGGAAACAGAAGGATTCAACTTCAGCTTCCTTGCTTGCAGATTATCGCAAATAAATCCACAGCCACACTGTGGGCTTACGAAGAAATTGTCTAACGGGAAAGAGGCGGAGGCGATGCCGACCGAGAAGCCAAGCTCGTCACCACTCCGACTTACCTCCACGATATTGACCCAGAACAACAGTAATTTCACGCTAACCCCAGAAAGGTTCGTGAGCCTGCCTTTGGAAACATAACCATTGATGGTAGATTTATAGCTAAGCTGGTACGATCCCTCGAGAGAAAAACTGCAGGAACCGTTCAAATAGGCGCGGAATTTACCGGTAGATCTGTCTAATTCGTAGCCAACAACCCCTTTTGGTAGAATACCCTCGGGAAAGTCGTAGTCGCCGAGGACTTCGTAGGCAGTGCGAACCCCATCACCGGTAGCGGCCGATGAAGAAAGCAGAGGCGATAGAAGGAGGAAGGTGGAAACGAAGAGGATGGCGATACTAGACATGGGAACCGTAAATCTCCAATTCTTCGGCGTATTAGACTTCGCGCTTTGCAATTGATCGAAGATTATTGTTCGTTCTGGTGTTGCACGGCTGAAATAGGGCGGATGACATGGTTTTATCCAACGAATGAAACCAAACGTCATCGTTTTCAGCGAGGATGATTCTGGTAGGAGGCCGTGTGTTGACAGTTTGTTGCTATTCTATCATTTCGGGTCGCAACTCGCAACGCCGGTCGTTGAGGGTTGAATCAGAGATGTAAGCCAACTGAAAGCCCATGGACGCACGTGGCTCATAAACGACAAAACAAAAGTTTGAGAATTCTTTTATCAAAAAAAAAAAAAAAAAAAAAGTTTGAGAATTTAAAGTTCAAACGTTACACTTAACCTTCATCTTTTTTTGAAGTATAGCCTTTTTTTTAAAAAAAAAAAAAAGAATAGACAGAATATATAATAAATCAATAAGAATGATCCAATAATTTTAATTTATAAGCTTTTGAGATTTCCTTTATAGAAATACATAGGTATTAAAATGGTGTTAAATGAAAGTATGAAAGAGAGTAAATTTTATAATATTAATGAAATTTATATGTTAATAAGGTCCACTATTAATAAGCAGTGCCCCTGGGAGCATCCTACCGGTAATCGCATGTAATAATATCAAATAAAATCCAGATTTAATATAACTTTTTTTTTTGTCAAGTGATTTAATATAACTAACTAGATAATACTTATATATCTATAACATTATAAATTAAAATTAACGGATTTTACATTCAAAGATGAATGCCTAAAACGGATTAAACTATAAGGGCTTCTTCATTCATACAAAAATAAGCCAAATGACCTGATTCATAATTGAGGTAAACTGTAAGTATATGAGAATTAATTTGTCCGAAGAAAAAGGTTAAAATACAAGCATATTAGAATATGCCAAGGTGAGAAGACTATTGTGGCAAATCTAAACAAGTAAATGATGGAAAGGAAGGAAATAATGAAGAAAAGAGATTTGAATCAATATGGTGTTGCAGCTGACAGAGGCATTGCAAGAAATATTGGTCGAGTCCAGCAAAATTTGCTTTCTAGCACAAGATTGAGAGGGATGCGAGAGGAAGTTACGTTGCTGATCACATTGAAACTATGGAATTCAACTGAAAATTAAACGAAGACAGTCATGATAAAAGGATCGACCATCCTCCTTGTTTATTTGCTATTGGAAAGCATGATACATCATTGAATTGTAAAGAATAACTGCTTTTGATTCTTTGTCTTCCACTTTAAACTTTTTTATACTGATCATCCAACCATCTGCACTATTTTTCTGCAAAGGGAACCATTTGACGCTTAATTAGTACTCATTTCCAAATGAATTCCAAGGGCATATATTAGTGAAATAATTAATGAAGAATGCCTTTATGATCTTGAATAATTTTTATCCATGGGTAAAAGAAGACCACTATGTACAGCCAAATTTCTGCATCCTCCAGATAAGATTCATTAGAATGATGACTCCTCTTATCAAATGTTGACAACCTTCAGTTGGCAGAGTTGATATGAAGACTCTGTTGGAAAGAATCCTATTATATTGCTATATTCCTTTTCTTGCCGATCACTGTGCTTGACACATCAATATTTGTTTTGCTGGCCTGTGTCTCTGATTGTGATTGCTCTTTTGGCAACAATCACTGCATCTCAGCCTTTATCTCTAAGACCTACAATCCCTATCACGAGTTTGCCTTCCTCGTGTCAAAGTGGTACAAACATCAGCCAAGTATGCATCCCTGAAATCAGTTGCCTCATCATCATATTCTGTACAGCTAGCAATTGGTGCCTGTGGTTAAGGCCTATATATGTTGTTATGATTTTCTCAGGGAGAGCTTGCATCATTAAAGCTCAGATCTGATTATCTTATTTTATAATTCCCAGGCCTGTAATTTCTAAATCATATATGCTTGGCGAACACCTGTCTCCCTGATATGAACCCTTTAACCTATCCCCCGCCCCCCTTCCTTCTATTAACAGGAAGTTTATGCTCGACACAAGCACTACTGTGCAATTTTAAATCTTAAACTCATTAAATCTGTTGTGTTGTAACAAGGCATTGTCATTCATAATACTATAAAATTTGAGATAAGACGTGATATTTTTAATTTGTAAGTAGAAATTTTTTCTTATCAATTTTAAAGATTTGCTGGACTGTAGCAAGCATCTTCTGTATACATTCTACGCATCCTGACAAGTCCGTAAACTCCCGAAAGTGGAAATGAATGATACTCATCATCTTTGCTTGATAATTTAACTATAAAATGTTTGTGAAATGAGAGAGGCGGGGAAAAATAATCGGGGACTTGGAGATGTGGAGGGTGTGGAGGAAAGCAAGTCCAGATAGGCCATATGAAGTGGCCAGTAAATGAGATAGCCCCGTTTTCAGCTTTACTGTTATTTAACATTGCAACCAACTCTTTTGCATCAGATTCAACAACCACTCTACGGAAACTCGGATCCCACGTCAAATGGAGTCCCTTCAGAATAGCCCATTCTTCTGCCTTATAAACCGAACAGGATCCGAGAATATGAACGAAGCCTGCTATACAGTCTCCTAAAAATGATCCCTCAGTATTGGGCAGATGGATAAATAACACAGATGAATTCCCCTAGTCCGACTTTTGGTCATGCCCATCGCCAAGCAAAAACAAAAGGGTAGATTTCCTTGCCACTTTTGCTCGGTCTAGGCCCTTGGGTTTGCAGGTTCTCCTATTGGATTAAGTGCTCATTTGAAAAAGGTCCAAAATCTAAGAAGAAAGTGTTTTTTTTATGGATATTTATTTTATATGTCAAAAAATCACTTATAAAATGCGGATTCAATAGGAACACAGACTAAATAAGATTTTATGGAAAGATTGTATTGGAACTTCTTTTGCTACATTTTGTATTAACCATGCTTGATTAGCCTCTCCCTCTTGCTATATGAAAAAACACTTGCATTACTAACAAACTGTGCTATTTATAACACATAGTAGTGAGATATAATTAAGTAGGAATGCTCAAAGCACGTCAAAATAAAATTATCACTGTAAAAACTGACTGACAATTAAATTGAGTGGAAGAGGATTGACTTCTCTTGATACTTGATAGGTAAGGTCAGGTGGTCAGTGACTCCTTTGTCATGGGAAAAAGAAATTATCATGATGTGTTCTTCCTCATTCCCGTCCTATAGTTTGTGAAAGAGATTTTGTCTCTACTTGCATTAACATATTTTTCCAACGTTAACTCAAACTTTTTCGCAGATTTTAAATACCATATTGGTATTGATACCAATTTTAATTTATAACTCATGAAATGTTTTGTTTTTTCAACATTCTTTTATTTATTTTTTCCTCTATATGTGGAGTGTGGATGTGGACGGGAGAGAATTCTCTCTGTTTTTTTTATATTTAAATGGTTTAAATTTGATTTTTTTATTGCAGTTGTAAATTATTCAGATTAAATTCAACAGTTTGAATTAAATTATTTTTTAATTTTGATGATAATTTTATAAAAATTTTAAAAAATTGGACTGATAATAAAAAATCAAATTTAAATTGTTTAAATGTTGATCTGGTAATTAGAAAAAGTCTGATCCAGTAATTAGAGAAAGAAGGGGAGAAGTAAGTTGAATAACAAACAAAGCTGCTGCTGGCAAAAAAAAGCTGCTACCGTATTAAACTAAGCGGAGCGTTTTGACTAATTTAGCAGGCGATCAGACGATTATGGTCGTCAGATCAAACGGACGGACTGGACACAGTGCCGCATGAAAACCTGAGGGACGAAACTGGATTTGTATTCAGTTATCATAATAAAACCCTAGTCTACCATTCTGGTTTCATACCGGAGCAGCCGCGGGCAGCAGCAGAGACAGAAACAGTAGATTCACCATGGTTAGTTCGCCTCCAAACTCTCATCCTCCTAACCTCCCTTTTCTTTTCTCACTTTCATCAATTGCAGGGAATCGATTTGAAAGCAGGAGGTAAGAGCAAACAGACAAAACGAACCGCTCCCAAATCTGATGATATTTACTTGAAGCTTCTTGTCAAGGTTCATTCTCTCTTCCTCGACACCACTCTTCCTTCATATTTTACTTTAACTACCCTGCTGTTGGTAGTTGACAAGACGGCTTGTTGCCCTTTCAGCTTTACCGGTTTCTTGTCAGGAGGACCGAGAGTAACTTCAATGCGGTGATTCTGAAGCGGCTTTTCATGAGCAAAGTCAACAAGCCACCTCTATCTCTGTCTCGGTTGATTCGTTTTATGAAGGGAAAGGTACCTTTCTTGGTTATAGTATTTGTTAGCTAAGAAAATGCTTTTTGGAACCTTCTAATTATGATTATGTGCAGTTGCTGAGAAAAATAGACAACATCTTGATTTATTCATTTTAATTCGGTCCATGCATCAGGAAGACAAGATCGCCGTAGTTGTTGGGGCTGTGACTGACGACATTCGTGTGTATGAAGTACCAGCGTTGAAGGTGACTGCACTGAGGTTCACTGAAACTGCTAGAGCTAGAATTGAGAAGGCTGGCGGAGAGTGCCTTACATTTGATCAGTTGGCTCTTAGAGCTCCTCTAGGACAGAACACGGTATGAATTTTTTTTTCACTACTCATTTCTTGGGATTATTAAGACTGATTCTAAATATGATTTTTGTTCTGAACGTATTAAATTAAAGCCATAACGTTTCTGCTGTAGGGATGTTGAATTTCTTCATGTCCCATTGTCCTTTTTTCAATGAGAATGTTTAAGAACGGTGGTGCAAGAAGAATTGTTAATTGTATATGGTAAAACAAGTTGTCCTTGATATTTATAGGCTGAAGTGACAGGTTTAGGAACCTAGAACGTCACTTGTTTTTTGCGCACGTGGCCTTTGACACTACGAGCATGCTTATCTCAATTGCTTGCGTATTCTAATCAGGAGCGTGCTTCTTGATTACTTAGCTATTGTAATGAGTTATTCTTTTTTATGTTAAGATATGGTTTTACGAATCTTGGTTCAATCACAAACCAGAAGATTATTAAGCTGTGAATCATATTGAATTGTAAGATTCCTGAACAAATTATAAATTCATAACTAGCATTCTAAAACATAAATTTCATAATTTTTATGTGATATCTAATCACGTGCTTAAAGGAATGTGGGATTTCTGTAGCGGTGGGGAAAGTTACAAGGAACCAATTTTAGGAATGTTTCCATGGAAGATCACTCTATTTGAAGTTATAGGGACATCAAGTGAGTGATACCAAAAAACTGTTTCGGCTGAGTAAAATAAGAACTAAATCAGGAAGGAAGGAAAGTAATGTAGTAATGAAGTATGAGTAGGTTATGGCTATCATAGTACTAAGAATAGTAGGCTTTCTGGATAAAGTATGATATTAAGTCATGTAAGATTCAAGCTGACAACCTAAAAATGGGAATCCAAGAACAAACAATTTATGCAATTACGATCTGCAGAAATTCTCCTCCTCCTCTTATAACTTTTTACCATCATTATGATTATTATTATTATTGTGCAATCACTTCTAGAGGCCATTTAAAATATCTCTTTCTAGTTAAACTATAAAAAGCATGCTTTGCATTGGAAATTGGTTGGATAAAGAATTGCGGATCACTGGATGTCAACAACACTAGTAGGATATGAATTAATCATGTTCTGGAAAAACGTATATTTGTCCATAGAGAAGGCTGACCCTCTAGCTAGGGTTGGCACCAAAAGCCTTTCTTATTCGTTTGTTAGAGTACAATAATTTGTTAAGTACTTAACTGATATCCTGTCGTACACTCATAAGAATCCTGTTGAATTACTGAATGTGAAACTATAATTTATACTTTATGAATTGTGATGATTTCATCTCAATTGTTTGTCAGGTTCTCCTCAGAGGTCCTAAGAATGCCCGGGAAGCTGTCAAGCACTTTGGGCCAGCTCCGGGTGTGCCCCATAGCCACACGAAACCCTATGTCCGTTCAAAAGGAAGGAAATTTGAGCGGGCCAGAGGAAGAAGAAACAGTAAGGGTTTCAGAGTTTAAGTTCTGGAATTCTAGCATCAAGGAGATTTACGTTTATCTTGCGGTTATTTTGTATATCAACTCCTCTGTGACGTCAGAACTCTTTGCTTGTGTCAGTTTAATTTTCCTCCGAGAGTGGAAAGAGGCAGTCTGGACAATTTTGTTTTGAGAAACAAATTTACTAATGAATGATGAACCTTTAAAAGGATTATGGTGTAGCTTTTCTCGTCACCGACTAATATTGATTTGATTTATTTGTTCCGATAAAACGAGGTTTTTTTAATATCTCTTCTGAGGGTAACATGCCTTTGGCTGTTTCAAAGGTGCTTATCTCCTGAGAGATGGAGCCTGACATTGCCGCAAGCATATATGCACGATATCACTATTTACTACCCTATCTCCACGACCCTTTTACACTCCTTTCACATTTCAACAATTCTAATAGCCTTCAATGTTTTGATGATCTGGTGATTAATCAATAATCTTGGCTCTTGTGGTGAACTCGACAAGGCATTGTGTAGGGGGTGAATATGCAAGGTTTTCTATAAATAATCTTTAGTTATGCCATGCTTTTGTTTCAGATTAAATGAAATGCATTGCCAAACCATTATTTAAAATGGGTATTATAAATGTGTGAGAGAGAAATGGAAACAAGAGCAGCAGAGAGAAGCAATTGGGGACAGAAATGGAAGAGAGATCAGTATGTAAAGATAGTGAAGAAGGTGAAGAGGGATGATTTTGTATTGGGGAATTAATTATAGTAATACTATAATTACTGTCAAGAGAATTGTACAGAGATGTAATTAATTAAGACCACATGGTCCAGGCTCTGATACCAAATGTCACAAGCTCAGGCTCTGATACCAATTGTAACATCATAACGTCTTGTTACCGATATTGTCGCTTTGGGCTCATCACCCCTCCGCGACTTTAAAGACCCAAGCATCCTCCTTCGGACGTTAACCCACATCGACCCAAACCTGGCTCTGATACCAAAGTCACAACGACTCGAGTCCTGACTTTGATACCAAATATAACAAGCCCGGACTCTAATACCAAATGTTACAAGCCCCGGCTCGATACTAGCCGATGTGGGACATACGAGTCAACCCACCTTTAGGCCGGTGTTCTCGCCAGCACGTTAACCCACATCAACTAGAACCCGACTCGACACCAAATGTCACAACGACTAACAACTCGAACCACGACTCGATACCAAATGTAACAATCCACGACTCGATACTAAATAACACAAGCCTTGGCTGCATTGAGCCCGCGTAATTGGCGACATGAACTCGTCCACGAAATTTCGTACATATCGGAAATTCTAATCGCTCTTGCATATTTCTCTATTCCTTTGGGACTTATCTATTTTGTGAAGAAGTGTGCAATCTTCCCATATAGATGGGTTATTTTCCAATTTTGAGCTTTCATTATCCTTTGTGGAGCGTCTCACTTCACATTTCACAAACCTGTGGACATTCTTTATGAACACTAAACGGATCGCTATAGTGATGTTAACAGCTAAAGCCTTGTGTGCTCTTCTATCATATGCCCTTTGCACTAATGCTTGTTCATGAAGAACGATTAGTATCGAGCCGGCTTGAGTCGTCGTGCGAGGATCTTTGGGTCTCTTGGGGTGGATTGTGAAGTCCACATTGTGGAAAGCGACGAAAGCATGCCTTGTAAGGGTGTGGAGACCTTTCACTTGTGGACGCATAAGAATAAGAAAATGATACTAATTTTTTTAAAAAAAAATCTCAAAAAAGTTTCACATTTTCCTACATCAGCATTAAAACAAGAATGAAAAATTTATTGGTACATAATAAATAATAGTAATCAATATGGTGCCTTAAGAATCGCAAAATTCCTCTGCCCTAAAAAATGGGATAGAATGGAGTAATTAACCATTAATAAACTTCATTTATTGAATTTTAAACAATTGTGGTCAAGGAACAATTTGACAAGAACAGGTTCATCGAAACATAAAAAACTATTATAACTATAATGTTCTGGTATAGAACACAGATGTCCAGCCGAGGGCTGATATATTGATCTTGGATGAATAGGCTCGGCTGGATATCTATGGAGGAGATAACCAGGAGTGCGTAGGATCACCGTACACGACAAAGGGGTGGTGTGTGTGCACGGAGGCGTATGTAAATAGTTTAGGTTAGAATGTGTGCACTTTGTTACCTGTCCTCTGTATTTATAGAGGTGTCTGGTGCGATATCCGGGGCACGTCATTAATGGGGGCCATTAATGGGGCGGATATCGTATGATACGCCTTTAATGGGACGTGTCATTAATGGGGCGAATATCCGGGATATGCCATTAATGAGACGTGTCATTAATGGGGCATGTATCTCGTAGAGACCGTTATGATAGGGGTGGATTCTGCCCTAGCCGGGATTTCCGGATCTCTGCTATGATTAGCGGATTACGCCTCGGCTCCGCTTGGGCCGTGCTATGGACTTGAGGCTTTTGGGCGGTCAGTAACATAACTATAAGCAAAAGGAAATGAATTGTGTCCCACTCACGTGAATGACTCATCAAGGCTCCAAGTTCACGGGCCTTGCTTCCACTTCTTTAACTGCATCAGCTACAACAGCATTAATTTCTATATTATTTTATTCAATTAACCATCTCTTTACCATTTCTGATAATAATAATTAACCAATTAATGCTGACTCCGTATATATGGAGTCAACTTCTTTTTTTGTAATACATGCATGAATATAATTTAGGCCACGCTTCGCAGTTAGCTCAGGAGTAAGTGAATAACTTTAAGTATAGAGTAGATAATATAATGTCCACCAGTATAGATGAGCTTTTTGAGGGTGGTATTGGGGTTTCACAATGAGATATTCTAGAGCCGGGGACGCAACGTGATGCAGTGGGGTTGGCCATGTAACGAATGGATAGACTTACTTTTTATTTTCATTTGTTATTATTTATTTTTTGTTAATCCATGAAGGCTATCCTAAATTGGGCTGATAAAATTTATGACTAAGCATAAACTCTTGAGTTTAAGTCTATGTAAATTTATAAAACATACTTTTAGAAGGTGTTCGGGTGTAGAACACGAGATGTCGACCAGTGAGAATAGCGTACTTTGATATTGGATCGTCGGGCTCGGCTGAATATACGTAGGGTAGATAATCGGGGGGAGCGTGGGATCTTGTGCACGATATAAGGGGTGGTGTGTGTGCGCGGTGACTGAATGTAAATAGTCCGAGTTAGAAGCGTGCACCTTGGTATGAGGTCTCTCTATTTATAGAGGTTACCATGGATAGGATATCGACTTTGGTAGAGATCCTAGGTGCGAGTATCGCGTGTATATCGATAGGTGCTCCTATATTGTTGCTTGGTATGATCCTCCTACAATGTAGGATATCCCAGTATTGTAGGTGAGATTTGATATATGATATATCCTCAGCTTGGGCCGCATATTGGATGTGAGCCTTATGCAGATCCGTAACAGAAGGGTTATCCTAAATTGGGCTGATAAAATAAATAAAAAATGCATGATTTGTATCTATATATGAAAAATTATCAAGGCTCGAATCTTTTATTAGGAGAAGTGTACGCATTTAGTGTCTCATAAGGTACGGGGATACATGTGTTCTTGCGGTGAACTCGACAAGGCATTGTGTAGGGGGTGAGGGCGCAAGGTTTTCTGAAAATAATCTTTAGTTATGTCATCCTTTTGTCTGAGATTAAATGAAATGCATCGCCGAGCCATTATTTAAAATGGGTATTATATTATTATTAAAATGCACGAGTCTTGCGTGGTGAGATCTTAGAAAGGAAGTATGCGGTGAAACTCGGGGTACTTCTCATGATTCCGAGTCACTGCTTTATTCTTCGTCATCCCTTCTTCCCTCTCGGGTCTCCAAGCATTTCTCTTCATTTTCCACCTTATTTCCCTTTTCAATAAGTTGTGCTCTAGTCTTCCCCTCCCCACGCCCCAAAGAACAATAGTGAATCGGATGGTGTAATCCCCACAAACCAAGGTCCATTAACATTTGCTTGGCAATCAGCCTTAAAATATGCAATACATTTTTTGAACTATATGCAACGCGTTGAGAAACTATATTAAAGATATATAATCCTGTTTTATTTAAAACGCGTGCATCTTTAAAAGGATTCATATATCAATCACGGATCCGGTGAGATTTAATTGATTCAAAAAACTGAAATTATCCCGGAGCTACCAAAAATGATGGAGAAAAAGGAACCTTCGACTAAGCTTCCCTCCACCCCGGAATATCATAAATAGCATAAACTACGCCCTCTCTCAACAGTCCCTCACAAGTCACACCGCACTCATGGATATGGATACGGACACTCACAGTGATAACTATGCCCGTGATGGTAAGGTCCTGCTTGGCTCTGCCACTTTTCTCTTCTTCATGTGTATCCTCCTCATCTTCCTTCACACCTACTCTTGCTCCTGCTTCAGCCTTCGCCGCCGCAATCGACACCTCTTCCCGACTCCCTCTGCCGACCCTCACAGGGCCCTTGACCCTTCTCTTTTCAAGTTCCTCCCCACCTTCACCTGCTCCTCCGCCACTCACCTCCACCTCCAGGAATGTGCTGTCTGCCTGTCGGACTTCGAAGAAGACAAGGACGTTCGCGTTCTCCCAAACTGCAATCACTATTTCCATATCCATTGCATCGATACATGGTTCCGCTCTCACTCTAACTGCCCAGTATGCCGAGCTTTGGTTCAACCACCAAAAATCTCGCCGAAAAAAACAGAGGCGGCTGTTTCCGATGGAGAGTTCGCTGGTTGCTCGTATCTTCCTCCGCCGATTTCGTGCCCGAAGAAGAAATTGGATTTAGATATGCTGACAGTGGTAGTGGAGGCCGGTAAGGAAGAAACGGCGAGAATTTGATGAGTTCAGAGTCGGGTACACCCGGAGGTGCCCGATTGAAAAGTCCGATGGACTATGGAGGGTCATTCGCAGGGGGCGGTTGAGTAAAGGCGGTGAGCAAGCCGGGGGCCCGGCCCGGCCTAACCAGCCCAAGTCCGGTCCTTTCTCCTGTTGAGATTGACTAATATTAATTAATAATTTTAATTATTCACTTTGCTTTGACACTTTGGTCTTGTAGATAACTAGGATGTAGGCCCACATATCTGCCTTATATTTGTGAATAATCACTTTCATACAAATACGTATATTGTATTTTGTGGATTGTAAGTACATAGTCTTGGCACGTACAATTCACGTTTTCCCTTAATTTGGAAAAAATTACCATCAAACCTCAAGGAAAATAACGTAAGTAATAAATGTTTCACAATTAGCAGGAGCATGACGTATCATCTTTTTATTTTCAACCGCAATCTTTAATCCTTCTCGTTCTTTTAGATACACACAATATTTAATCCTTTCATTAACCTCATTATATGTTTAAATTTAGGTTAAAGTATACTTTTAGTCCTTTAAATTTATATGAGGTATACTTTTGGTTCCTTAATTTTATAAAGTATATTTTTAGTCCTATATTTCTAACACTATTAATTTTGCTAACGGAAAATGTAAACTCAGTGATAATGGTGTAAACTTAAGTAATAATGTGTAATTAAATGCTATCAAACTTAAATTTAAAATATGGGTAAATTAAAGAATATATAAAATTTGTGTAATTAAATGTTATTAGTCATCACTTAAGTCCACAAAATCAAGCGTTTTCCGTTAGCAACATTGCGGTGTTAGAATTTTAGGATTAAAAGTATCTTTATAAAATTAAAGGATTTAAAAGTATCTTTTATGTAAAACTTAAAGGACTAAAAAAATATATCTTTAGTCTTAAATTAAAAATAAAATTTATAAGCATAACGGCTCAAGCTATATTTTAATTCTAAAAAAATAGAGTGTGTATTATTTTCTTGTTTTTTTTTTCCAAACGGCAAAAGTCGAAGATATCATCTAATTTGTTTTAATTAATTAATTTTCTTGCTTTGAATTCATGGTAAAAAAAATATCCCAGCTTTGAAGAGGGAGGGCCTAAAGCCCTAAACCATACAGTATATGATAACCTAATGATCAAAGTGAAGTTTGCTCCACAAAATAAAAATAGCTTAG
Organism: Acacia acuminata; assembly: GCA_019022655.1. Taxonomy (NCBI): domain Eukaryota; kingdom Viridiplantae; phylum Streptophyta; class Magnoliopsida; order Fabales; family Fabaceae; genus Acacia; species Acacia acuminata. The sequence goes on from JAFJYI010000138.1 coordinate 1,770,334, forward strand.
AGGTCGCGGTTTTTTTTTTTTTTTTTAATACCAAAACAAAATCACTGAGGGTGGGCCTCAAGCTTTCAAATGCATACCTTTTGGGCCTCAAAAGCTTATACACCATAATCTCAATAGCTTACCCAAAAGAAAAGTAAAACCCATTTCGATTATTATGTAAACTTATGAGTTGATTTTTCGAGTTTCGTTTTTACATTTTTAGAATTTACTAAATCGAAATGAGTCACTAATAAACCTGAAAATATTCTAAATTCGGTTAAACTCACAAGTTTATACAGAGTTTATCTTTTTTACGCGTTTAGCTACAAAATTGTGTTAACTCGAGTTAAACTGTGTTAACTTTTTTATTTGATTATGTTCAACAAGTTTTATATATAAATTTAATAGAAATTTCTTTGTTAAGTATGATAAATTTTGAATGTTGATATATTTAATTTCAATTATTTAAATTTAAAATATATTTAAATCAAATTGTTGCCATTTTTTTATATTTAAATTATTTATTATAAATTTTTAATACCTATTTAATAGTGAAATTAAACTCTTAAAAGTTTACAATTCGAATTCGGGATACAAATTTACATTGTTATCACGAGTTAGGATACCTACTTACGATCGCTAGCATTATTTTTGCCGTTTTTGGGAGGAGAGGAACTTCTTATTTTCCCTTCACACCTTCTTCTCTTTTTTAGCTATAAGATCAACATTGAAATGATCTTTGATTTGGTTTTATACCAAATATTGTTAATATCAAAATTTAGCAATTTAAGTTTAATTAATTACTCATCGGTCTTAAATATAAGATAAAGTTGACTTTTTTAAAGATATTAAGTAAACTAATTAAATTACTATAAAATATATATTTATCATTTTTTCTCCAAATTATTTTTCCTAACATATAAACTAATATATAATATATAATATCATTAAATAAGCTTTCTTAGTCTTAAAAAAAATAAATAATAATTCTATCTTAAATATAGGACTAGAGGGAGTATTTTTAAAAATTTAACATTTTGATAAAAATTTTATAAAACATTTGAATCATTCAAATGTTGATACATTGGTCATGAAAAAAGGAAGAAGAGGAGAAGAAAAAATAAGAGGTTGCTCTCCTGTTTTTATTCCTAGGCGCGTAATTTCAGTTTTGGCTAAAAAAAGCTAGATAACGTTGTTTTCCAGAACGATAATACTAGATAACTACAGGCTAAATTAAACGTGGGCAAAAGAGAATTACTAATTCAAGAGCAGGAATAAAAACACTTTTAGAAGAGGAGCGAATCAGCTTGTAATTTATTAACACTTATCATTTTGAGAGGCCATCCGTTCCCGGTCAATCGTAGCAGTTCGAGATACATACAATTTTGAAGCAGCTTCGCTTGAGAAACCCTGTTGGAGAAGCAAAAAATTTAAAATGAGAAGCATGTCAAAGCTGTCATTGGCATTAATGGCGGTCTGCGTCCTGATTCTGACGCCACACCAAATTAATGGGAAAGAAGACCAATTGAGAGGGGAAGCGCTAATAAACGAGGTATGCGAGAAAACTCCATCAAAGGATGTGTGCGTAGAAATCCTAAAAAAGGACCCCAGAAGTGAAACGGCAGGGCTAAAAGAGGTGGCGTTGATGTCGGTACAGGCGGCGAAGGGCAATGCTTCTGAGATCATAAGCCACCTGAAGGTGCTGGTAGTGGACGACAGTTTGGAGCCGGACGTCCAACAGGGCATTTCCGATTGCTTGGATGTATTGGGAGACGCACAAGAGCAGCTTAACACGGCGGCGGCGGCAATGCTGGCCAAGGTCGGAGAGGACACTGAGAAATGGCTGCAGGCGGCGGTGGACGCCGTCTCTACCTGTGAGGGTTTCCTCAACGGAGATGATCAGATCCTCCTGCATAAAGAGGACAACTTTCGTCTCTTGTGCAACATTTCCTTGTCCATTTGCGAGGCTGTGAACAATAAAGTGGCCTAGAACCAGCTTTTTTATTTCATGTAATTCTTCTTTCCAAACCTAAATATAACATAATCTGTCTGTTATGCCTCTTCCCATTGAGAAGCACATTAATACTTCTTCAACTCTAGTGTTTATTATAAGGCATCAACTAACAATTCTTACAAATCAATAAAAACAGATAAATCAATAAAGTTGTCCTATAATTTAAGTGATTTCCAATATTATTTTTACTAATTGCACTAAACTAATATTATCTTAATTATTACTCTCACCTACTATCCTTATTAATGATGGACATACATAAAAAAAAGAAAAAATTAATGTGTTTTGGAAACAGTGACAAACGCATGCATGGCATGAGACAACTCTTTAATTAAAAACGTGCTTAATACGTTAATATGCGGTTTTCATTAATACTAGTACTAGGCTTCTTAATTCACGACGCTATTCACACACACGCACATCAGGAAAATACAGGGTCCGCGATAAAAAGAGGTGGAGCCCCTGTTTTGAAAGGCGTGGATTTGCGAGGTATGCTACCTCATTGCTAGGATGTCAAAAACAAAGAATCTGATTCTTTCAAGTTAGAAGCTGTAAAATGGAGGGCAGGTTGGGTAATAGTTATACTTATAGCAGAACACCTAGCATCATCGAACGATTCACACCTTGTTGTAACAGTTGCCACTTCATTGAACTAATGAATATATCACGAAACTGATCAGGCGATCAGACTCTCAACATACATACATTATATACATAAATACTAATACATATATGAAAGCAAACTGGGATATATCTACGTGTAACAAACGAAGGGAAAAAGAAGAGCAGGCATCGGATTTTACATAGTTTAGTTTAATTGTTTGCTTTCATCCAAAGCATGAAATATACAGGAATCACACTATCAAGTTTTAATTATGAGATCAGGACATGTTTATTTATGGTCTTCGCTTGAGTCAGAAGTTAATTCAGTGTAAATCAGCGTACTAATTAACCGACCTGGAATTTTAAATCCCCTTGCCTTGTCAAAAGCAGGGTCTTATGTCAATGATTGTTGTCCGTGTCACGTGCAAAACCATTATTTCTGAATTAGCGTCCTTAAAAAGTTCAAATAAATAAAAAATGTATTGACGATATCATGATGCACAACCAATAACTTGATGAGTACGCCAAACTACTGCTACTCAGCGCTCTCTCGAGAAAGGCCTTCACACACACACTAGTCATAAATTAATGTATTTTCTCAGAAGAGCCTTCATCACTTTCATTTCCGTCTCTCTCAAATTTGATACGATTAGCGACTTAAAAAGGATCGGAGTGAATTTTAATTTTTTCCATTTGTGCCATCCACAAGACATGCATATAGTGCATGAAAAAACACGGAAGCCACTACATAAAACAGCAAATAGGGTACGTGATCGACGGACAAAGTTAAAAGCAAAAAAGACTTGACGAAGTCAAAATCAACATACAATTTTGTATTAGTATAACAGAGTAATTGAATAATTTGCGGGGTTGATTGGGGTGTTACAAATAACTAATTCATGATGATAACTACGTCTGTATTGGGTATAACCCCGCTTATTTTGTAGGAAAAAATGGATAATAAACAAATTAATTAGAATATATAATATATATTATCTATATCAATGTGCTGGTGTAAGTGATTCCAGTGCGAGGCAACCAGTCATCTCCCAGCAAAAAGTTGGCCACCGTGAAATTAGCGGCGTCGGTGGCGTTAATGACATGGTAGCCAGGCCATGTCACTCTGTCGGCGGTGCTAGACCCAGGTCCCCTGTTATTGAACTCTGCATAATACAGAGAGCTTAACGCAAAATCACCGTCCCATTTCTGCCAACCCGCACTCTCTATGACGCTATCCACGAAGCTCTCCATATAAACTGTCCTCGAATACTCCTTCCATGGCCTCCCAAGATACGTGCTCACAGAACCATTGGTGGCCGCCAAATCGTCGGTTGCTCTGATGCTACAGTTATGGATCGAAATGCCCGTGTTTTGATTCGGGTCGGTTCGCCCCTGGGCCGTGACGGCGTTGAACTGCCCGCTCATGGGTAAACGAGGATACAGATTGCAGTTTTGGAGGACCATGGCGGCGTTGCCGAATATAAAATCTACGGTTCCGTATACATCACATTCTCTGTAGAACTGTCTCAGAGAATGCGCATATAATGTGTCCTGGTACCCCTCAAAGCTGCAGCTGTAAAACGTCGATAAATCTGCTCCGTTTCGAAGTGCAACGGCCTGGTGCTTTTCTGGCCCCGCCGTGTTAAGAATCGTCATGTTCACCCCCACGAATCCTTGCCCTGATACAGCTGCACAAGAACCATTCAAAATGTAAGCGATGATTGTCCATTTGAAAGAAATATTTATATTCAATTGGAATTTTGTAGGGACGTTCTTGAGTTAAATACCAAAAGTTGCGGAGTTGAAGGTGGTCCAGCCGTCAACGACACTTCGGTTGCCGGTGATGATTGTCTTGTTGATACCATCTCCCATCATCATCAAGTAAGTCTTCTTCTTATCAATGTTGACGTATTCTTCATAAACACCTGCGCTGACGTAGATAAGGAAGTAGCCGCCGGTAGAGGAAGACTTGTTTGGAGCGGCAGCAATGGCGTCATTGATGGTGGTGAAGTTTCCAGTTCCGTCCTGTCTCACCGTCGCGACGTCGTTCACCACAACCACATCACCGCCTACAGTGGCTGTCTGAAGCATTTTCTCTGACTCACTGACCGGTAGATGGCAAGGTTCCTGCTTGACATTTTAAGCGGCAATCGCCCATTTCCAAAGGCAAGCTGTTTCTTGGTTGGCTGAAATGCCGTCGTTTTCTTCTTGGCACTAGGAACCCAACCTTTTGAGAACAGAGCCAGGGACACACTGTACAGCTTGGTATCATTAGAAAGAGGTACGGAGAGTCCGTTCTTAACACTCCAAGCCGAAGCGGTGTCTTTAAGGCCATCCAAACAGGTCTGTTGGTTAGTTAAGATAGCACTGAGAAGGGTTTGGATATCATCAGCTTTTAAACTGGGAAGAAGCCTAGTGGTCTTGTTCACAGTTTGGAATGAATTTGAGAGGAAATCGTAGTTGAGCTCGCCCAGGGTCCGGCAATCTTCGAGGGCACGAACGGCGGCGGCGGGTAAAGTAGATCGTCGCTGGAGATACTTATCGACGAGGGTCAAGAATTTACGAGACTGTGATAGGGATTTGCTGACGGAGAGGCGGCCATAGTCGTACACATTGCCTTTCTGGTTGGGTGGGAGAACGGAGTTGCAATAAGAAGGGTCAGGTGTGGAACTACATGCAGTTCCTGGGCTGATCGGAGTTGAAGGTGAAGTGTCTGCAAATGCTAAGGTGGTGAATAAGGGAAGGAGAAGAAGAAATGCCATTGTTGTTGAGAGGGTAGATAGCTTGCAAGCCATTTGCTCGTTTTTTGAGTTGCAATGCAAGTGTGAGTTCGCTAGCTGGGTTTTAACTTCAATTTATAGAGGAGAGGGTGGACTTTTAGAGCTTTTTTTTATTATTATTATAAAAAAAATGAAGTTTCAAAATGCAATAAAGGAACATAATGTTTATAGTATAAATTATAATTCAATCTACAAACCATACCCCATGGACAAGAGGTGGTACTATTTTTTAAGGTTAGGTTCTGTGAAGTCAACAATGCAGACTGGTCTAATGCGCGTAGGTCTACGGTACACCTGTGCCATGGCTGTTTACCAATTTATTTTGTCATGCAAAAGCCAAGACCGCCGCTTCTGTCATACAATCTCATCAGAATTATTACACAGAAACTCGCTTTCCCATTATTTCTTTTAAACAGTGCGGATATTATTACGAAAGAATTAATCCACTGATTAAAATATTCCCCCCTCGGGATATCAGCCCAGTGCAAAAGGTTTGTATCAGGAAAAATGGATATGGTCACCTTTCCCCACATGAGTATGCGTTATGATATTCAACAATTTGTTGAATGGGCCGGGATTTGATCTTTATCAAGCCATAATTTTTTGTGATTGTGGATAATACCGTTGCTATATAGAGTATTTTATACTGATGATAATCTATATGCTGCTTGATATTAAATGGACACTGAAACTTGAAGCAGTGTGACTCAATATTCCACTAAGATTTATATAATATAGATTAACCTAATGTCAAGTATATGGAGTTGGTGGGAATTTAAGTAATTGTCGACGGTACCCAATATTTGAAAACTTGTATTCCCGTATTGCGCGGAGATTTATGACTGCCTAAGGAGGGTGGATTTGGGTATGAATATTCTTAAACTTGATAAACATTTTGCATTATTGGCAATACAACAATAAACCCTTACCCCACTACATGAGTTGATATAAACATCGCAATAATTTTCTAAATGAGAATCTTATATTAAGTCCATTGTTTTCCGTTAGCTTGTGAGTAGAGGAAACAAAATAACTGTTCGTCGTGATAACTGTACGTATTTGTACGTAAATTATGCTCTCATCAACAAATGCAAGAATATATCCAATATTGTCCCTGGGATGGGCCTGCCCCTTTTCACACTCTAAAAGTCAAACAATTATAAAGTAGGGATCAACTTTACAATTTGATTTAATATTATCTAATTATTTGATGCGAAGAGCTGAATAAAAGGGAGGAAGACGGTGGGGAAGGAAAAGTAAAAAAGGGGGCAGAAGAATCAGAATTGAAAAAGAAAATGAATGTTTGGTAAGATTGTGCCAGCCTTTTGGTAGCAATGCATTTGGATTTTGGAAAATTATGGACGCCGTCAATATATGCCTAAACTTCATTGAGACCCGGCCGTATGGCCTTTAATTTCTCGCTAGCTAGCTAGTCTAGATACTAATCAGATTAGGCAAATTTGAACACAGTTAACATTAAAGTACGTATGAATTGGGACGTCGTCGTGTCGAATAATCAACTATCAAAAATATATAATGGAACGAATAATAGTATGCTCAAGTTGAGTATAATTAATATTTGTCATTTGATACACAAATATGAATGGTTTGTATGCATAAATTGTAAGGCCAGCTAGTAAATATGTTTGGTCTGGGAAACATTAATTAATATAATTGGTATATATATGTCAATTTGATGAGTAGCATTTACGGCCACACATATCGATCGCAAATTGAGTGAAGACTGGGCGATTGATTCCTCACGAAGTTGCTAAAAACAAACGAACGTGATCGACGCAAATCGATCGTTGTCTTTTTAATTTCCATTTTACAGCAGAAAAATGTCTACTTCGCCTATTTACTTGATTAGAAGGGCAAATGTATTTAAAATGCGTCTAGCTAGTTACTTCTGACTTGATTCCTCTTATCAGTTGTTATATATATCTATGGGCCAATAGCAAACGCGTAAACTGTTTGTGATTCTGCATGGAGCAATTTTGGGAAGACATATATAGAAGGGACCCACCGATTCTGATGAGACTGTAGAATTTTGACGAAGTGCCAAGAGTTGCAAGCTAGCTGGCTTCAATATGTTGGAGGGTACAAAAAAGACGACGACTTGGACAAGTTTTTCAAGAGGAGAATGGAGAAGAGACTACCCTAGATAAGACCCTTTCATGAAACGCGGAAACTCATGTGATATGCAAGGAGAGAAGCTTCGTGAACACAGAGATGGGTTAGATTTTGACTGTCTTGGAACTGCAAAAAGTAACAAGGTCATTAAATATCCACAACAATACCACTTCAATTTAATTAATAATATTCGTATAAATCCTGTTAGCTACGTCGCCATCAATATGAAGAAAAAGACGACTTGCTAATGTGAGAGAGTCATTATTATAAGATGATTATTGAAAATATATCCCAAGTCATGTAGCTGCAGGTTCCATATCTTCATTGACTGATGATTGGGGGCAGTTAAAGGTTAGGCCACAGCACAGGAATCAATCGATTTCCTAGTCTCCCTACTTGGGAACTTGTCCTTCCATTGCAACAGGGAGACGTTATTGGTCGACTGCACAATTCCTATACACTTAAATTTTGGTTTATTGTGGTTATATAAATAAGGCAGACAGCACTTTTCATTCAAATGTCAACAACGTTGTTACAAAAAAGGAAGGGCAAAACAAACCCTTCCAGACGACTGCATTATTGGTCGACTCCTCGTAATTAAATTTCAGTGAGTTTAGACATGCCAAACTCAGATCAACTAGTGTTTTTTGAACTGCCCCCTAAGGACTTCTCTCACCAAAATCATTTTGACCCCTCCCTCCTCCATTTTTTAAAATATTCGTTTCACAATGCGATTCCGTTTTTTTTTTTTTCATAAAAAATAAAAAAAATTATACCAAGCCGTGCTCCAAAAACACAAACAATCCAGCTGACTTATATTCGTTTAAATTTATATATAATTACGTAAATATGACACGAAATATTATAATCTGGTTGGACATTAAATTTATTTTTACTTTTGATGGTTTTTTATTCTTTTCATTTTTAATAAGATAATATACAATTACTTTGTAAATTGTAATCATAAAAAAGATTACTCAGCTCATATATTCTCGGTTTTTTAGAACTTTTCATGCCTTACCAATAAGTCAACAGCGAATTTCATGCATGGCTAAAATTGGAATACTTTATCCCTTCCATCTATAACAATTAATTTTAGATTTCATACTTACTTTCAAAATTTTGCGGGTTTAGAAATCTAGGTTGAATTCCTTTTTTTCAGTCAAACATGCCCTCTTTTAATAAATATATATACCAAATAGGTGCAAAAGTCACAGTTTCTATTAAAAGAAAATGTTGACGGATAAAAAGAAAGATTTTGACTAACACTAATAAGATGGATGTTTGACTTATTAAAGAACATTGGGAAAAGGAAAAAAAAGCTTCACTGTCGTTCTTATAGACTGTGAAAGATCCGATCAATACAGAGGGCGCCACAAACCAGAGAGGGAGCTTGATCGCTACTGAGCTCTTCATAATCACTATAGCCACCATTGTTGGTATTTAGAAAGCTCAAGTTGTCAATATGTGTAATGAAGTTATTAATTGTGATGTGTAATCAACTTAGGCATAGAGAATGACAATTTAAAAATCGCAACTAACAAATTCAATAGATATATGAACAACTCAAGCTCCCAAAATGCTATTAATGATAGATTGTTCATTTTAAAATATTTTCAAATCCCATATTTATCCCACATCTTTAACTTGAGATTTGTGATAATGAACTCCGTGGTTTGCTTTTTTCTCTATTGTAATCGTATTTTTTTTTGGATTTTCCCATCTATACAAATAAAAGAGAGTGTGAGATTCGTTGGGCCCTTTTTGCTTGCCCCTCTTCTCCTTCTGTATGGGAACAGGGTTTAAGGCCCAATGGCACACAATAGTCCATCACTATTGTTTTTTTGCTCAAAAGTCCATCACTATTGTTAATACAAAGAGAAAGAGTTGACAGTTCTTTGCTTATAAAGGGCAATCACCGCGAAATAATGAATTAGCTATATAATAGTTTTGCTTGCTAATGCAAAATACATTTACGCACACATGCCATCGCCCACAGGGAGCACCCAAAAAAAAAAAAAATCGTTTGAGCTCTATCAGAACGTTTCAACAGAAAGAGCAAGGAGGAACAAAGACCTGTAATTGAAGAGCGTGCTTGCATGAATTGAAACCCTATGAAGCATCTAAATCAAACCAGTGAGGAACGGGACGCCGGTGCGAAGCAGCCAAACATCGCTTTGCACGAAATTAGCCGCCGTGAAATTATCGGCATCCGTAGCATTAATCAAATGGAAACCAGGCCACGTTACTCTGTTCCCAGTACCAGAACCGGGTCCCCTGTTTTGATATTCTGCATAGTACAACGTACCCAAAGCAAAATCTCCATTCCATTCCTTCCAACCCGAAGCATCTATCAAACTGTCCATGAAACTCTGCAGGTAAACTGTCCTCGAGTACTGCTTCCATGGCCTCCCCAGGTAAGTCTTCACCACCGTCCCATTCTGGAGAGCACTCATGAGATCGTCGGCAGCATTTATAGTGGCGTTTTGTATGGAAATGCCTGTGTTCTGGTTCGGGTCAGTTCGACCTTGTGCTGTGATAGAGTTGAACTGTCCACTCATGGCCAAGCGTGGATATATGTTGCAGTTTTGTAATACAACTGCAGCGTTACCGAATATGAAGTCGACCGTTCCATATATGTCACATTCTCTGTAAAACTGCCTCATAGAATGTGTATACAGAGTGTCCTGGTACCCCTCGAAGCTGCAGCTGTAGAAAACAGACATGTCTGCTCCATTTCTTAATGCCACTGCTTGCCTTTTGCTTGGCCCTGCGGTGTTCCTCACTGTTATGTTCACTGCTACGAATGCTTGTCCTACCACAGCTGCAAAATCCAAATGTTTTTAAGAAATTTGTAGTCCAATAGAACATATATTATTATTTGTGTTCTCTTACCGAATGTTGCCGAATTGAAAGTTGTCCACCCATCGGAAACACTGCGATTGCCGGTGATCACCGTGCGATTGATTCCGTCTCCCAGAAGCATCAGGTTCCTTTTGTTTTTATCTATGTTGACGTATTCTTCATACACACCCCCCGTGATAAAAATCAAGAAATAGCCACTGTTGGCAGCGGTTTTGCTGGGGGCGGCCGCAATGGCGTCATTGATGGTGGTGAAGTTGCCGCTTCCATCCTGACTAACGACCGCGATGTCTCTTATGACGACGCTTGTTATGTCAGTGAGAGTTTGGAGCAATTTTCTGCCGTGTCTTCTGGCATGCTCGTATATGTTTCGTGCTGGCTTTGACATCTTCATAGGCAAACGTCCATAATGGAAACCTAAATTTTTCCCACCTTTGGACGAAGATGATGGTTTGTTTTTCTTTTGAGGGACCCAGCCCTTCACGAACAGAGCAAGAGAGACACTGTGAAGGTCAGTGTCGTTCAAGAGTGGGACGGAGAGATCGTCCTTGACTTTTGGATCTGAAGCCGTAGTCTGAAGGCCATCCAAACAAGTGAATTGGTTAGTGAGGATGGCACTGAGTATGGTTTGTATATATTCGGCTTGTGAATAGGGAAGAACAGAGCTGGATTGGTTGACAGTGGAGAAGCAGGTTGAGAAGTATTCATAGTTTAATTCAGAGAGGAGTTGACAATCTTGAAGAGCTCGAACAGTGAACTGAGAATAATAGGAGGGAGATTGAAGGTAGGAGTCGACTAAGTTGAGAAATTTGTGGGAGTGAAATAGGGATTTTTTAACAGAGTTACGCCCATTGTCGTATATGTTGTTGCCGTAGTGGTGACCAGGAGGAACATGTTTACAATGAGAAGGGTTTTTTTTGGAGTCACAGGTGGTTGCTGGAGGAGCGTGACCTTTTCCATGCTTATTCTGATTCTGATGGGGTACTGCTACTGTCAACGACACAGAGGAGGTAAGGAATATTAGGTAAAAGTAAAAGGATGAGAGAGCAAGAACGGGCAAGAGCTTGAAAGCCATTGTTAATGCTTGTGAGATGATGGGATGGGAGGTTATGGCGATCGATTTGAGTTGCTTGTTATATAGAGAAATGAGTTTCCGAGTGAGTTATGATTGAAGCAAGTGTACGTGAAGAAAAGTAGTCCAAGTTGTTGTTTTAGGAATGAAGGGATTCCATACAGCAGGGCAGGTCCACATGTCAGATTAAAGTTGATTGCCAATGCCACCATCCAAAACAGTCGTACGTTATATTATATACGTGGTATTTAGTTAACGTTTGTAGTAGAAGAGAAATAAACGTACAAATCATATATGGATCACTGGTTCATGTTTCCAAATACATTCGTGGGGATGGATATCCATTGATGAGGAATATAATTGTCATAAGATCGATCAAATCCTTTTATTGCTTGTCAATATTATTTACCGCCAAATACATAACACTGCAGAAACTCAAAGTTAATGCCGTCGGAATGAATGGTGTTCTCAGTGTACATGAGAGACTGACACGTGGACAGGCAAAGTTAGGTATCGTATCTTCATTGGCTACGCTGAAAAAGTAGTGTGCATCTTGAAGCCTTCTTTGTTGGAGGCATCATGTTGTTATTAATAACTCATCATGTGGGTTTTAAAGCCAGTCCTCTATGATCCAAATCTAAAGGTTCCACGTTCAACGTATTTCTTGCATTTTTGTATTTTTTCATCAATATAAATATAGTTTAGAATACAACTCACTCAAGGGATGAATTTGATCGCCTGTAACTCTGTACACCCAGAAGAGGAGTAAATATTTCTTTGGTCATAATGCTCACAGGCAAACTTGAGATTTTTGTTTTAGAAAATTATGTAAAAGTCCCTGGCAAAAAAAAATCTAAATTGTTGATGGGTCCCTTAAAATTGAATGATTATCAATGGATCCATTTGAAAAACTTGTGACAAAAAAGAGTAAGGTACAGATTTCTGAATTCGACTCGTAAGTATTGAATGAGAGCTAGTAAGTGGAGAGCTAGTTTGGAGAATCACGGATAACCCATATATATATGCCTTGCACAAGATTTATCTTGGAAACCTACTAGCAATTACCCAATTTTATGGAGCTTTCTATTTTCTCTTATCCTAAATATAAAATCTAGTTGCTTTTTTGTTTTTCAAAAGATAAAGAAGTTAAATAAATTACCTAATCACATCATATATTGTATATGATTAAATTATATATCAGTTTATAAGTCAAAAAATTATTTTAAATAAAAAATGGTGAACATAAGTATTTTAAAGTAATTTAATTAGTTTTATTAATCTCTCCAAAAAAGTCAATTAGATCTTATATTTAGAATCGGAGGTGGTACAAAATATATTTAAGGGGCTGGTCTTGATAGTAAATATAAGACATTTTTTTAAAAATATATTTATCAATATTTTCATAATCCACCCTTATGTATATTTTCAACAATAATCAAGTAGAAGAGGGGATGTGAGAAGTAAAGAAGATGACTAGTGTATCTTAGAAAATATATGGCATATTGACTGACTTAACTAACTTCCTTAATATGATCAAATTACATAAAAATTTCTTATATTTTGGAGCATAGGGATATTATTTTTATTTTTTGCATGAGCATCCGTTATCCTGGACCTACTTATTTTAATTTGAAGAATTTATCGGGTTTAGACTAATCCAAGTTAACCCCAGGTCGGTCTCCACAATGGGAGGAAGAGCTATCAAGTTACGCCTCCATTTATAAGCCTCAAACTGAAGACTTACTTAAAAGAGAATAAGTACCTCATCAATTGATCCCAATGGGTGTTGGTATTAATATTCTTTTTACTTGTGATCAACTTCTTTATAATTTTTCTTATTTTTTATTGGTTATATCTTTATTTAAGATCCTATACAAAATGGAATGCTTTTTTTAAAAAAAAAAAAGAAAAAAAGAAAAAAACCGTCCAAATTAGATTTTAATGGTTTGCATACGCAATGCTCGTCATTGTAATGAGCGTTGAAGCTGATCCCAGAAGTGAGACATTCCTTCAATTGAGACATGAGATATATGTGTGTCTATATGTAACTATAATTCATTCGAAACTAACCAAAAATCATAACAGTGAATTGTGTCACTGGTTTATTTGAGATGGAAAGAAAACGAAAGGAAAACGTGGAGCTCTCTCGTTTGTTCAAATCCAAATACATACGTGTGTGTGTGTGTGTGTGTATAACAATAATTGATTTCAAACTAACCAAAAATCATAACAATGAATTGTGTCACTGGTTTATTTGAGATGGAAAGAAAACGAAAGGAAAACACGAAACTCTCTCGTGTGATCAAATCCATATAGAACAAAACTAGGACCGACTCGAATGTGGGACGCCAAGCAATGAGGCAACTTTGTTCTTGCTTACGCTGGTTATTTCTCTGAAGACAAAGGAAACATGAAACAACAGAAATAGCAGAGACAATCAATATTTTTAGTTTGTGGTGAAGAGTCCACCAAGATAAGAAACTCTAGTCCGAGGCAACCAATCATCGCCCCGCAGAAAGTTAGAAACAGTGAAGTTAGCTGCATCCGTAGCATTAATCACATGGTAACAAGGCCACGTCACTCTATTATTAGTATTAGCTCCAGGTCCCTTGTTATCAAACTCTGCATAATACGAAGTGTTAAGTGCGAAATCCCCACTCCATATAGACCACCCTGCAGGATCAATCAGACTATCCAAGAACGACTCCATCACAATCGTCCTCGAATACAGTTGACATGGCCTCCAAGAAATGTCTTCACGCCACCGCCACTCGCAGCTAAGTCATCGGAGGCTTTAATGGTGCAGTTATGGATGGACATGCCTGTGTTCTGATTTGGGTCTGTTCGTCCCTGAGCAGTGACGGGATTGAACTGTCCCTGTAATGGAAGACGTGCATATATGTTGCAGTTTTGTAGAACTACTGCTGCGTTTCCAAGTATGAAATCTATTGAGCCGTAGATGTCGCAATCTCTGTAGAACTGCCTTATTGAATCTGGATATAGTGTGTCTTGGTATCCTTCAAAGCTGCACCTATAGAACGTGGATTGGTCTGCCCCACTTCTCATTGCAACTGCTTGAAACTTGCTTGGCCCTGCTGTGTTCCTGAACGTCATACTTGCTGCTACAAAGCCCGGTGCTACCACAGCTGCAATTCAATCTATAGTCAGATTTTCAGCTTCTCAATATCTTTGTTTTTGCAATTTAATGCAAAAGACAGCATTTTCTTACCAAATGTTGGTGAATTGAATGTTGTCCAGCCGTCGCCGGCGCTGTGGTTGCCTGTGATAATTGTGCGATTGATTCCATCTCCGATCATCATGAGGAAGGGCCTGTTGATGGGGATGGATACGTATTCTTTATACACGCCCTCTGTGATATAAATCAAGAAATACCCATCACTTACATTGTTGTTGGTGGGAGCTGCAGCGACGGCATCGTTAATGGTGGAGAAGTTTCCACTTCCGTCTTGACTCACGACCACTACGTCACTAATCAGAACACCCTCTTCGTCATTTTCGCCGTCTTGATGCTTCCTTCTACCTCTAATTGAGTCGTAGATGGCTCTCGTTCGATTTGACGTCTTCAAAGGTAAACGACCATTTCGAAAACCTGGGTGCCACCCTTTGAAATTCCAGGTTGGTTTGCTCTTTTTCTCATGTACCCAACCCTTTGTGAACAGAACCAGAGACAGACTGTGGAGCTTAGTGTCATCAGAGAATTGACCAAAATTAGTGCGAAAATCGGAAGTGGTGCTCATTAGTCCAGTTAAACAGGTCTGGTGGTTCGTTAAAATGGCACTGAGCCAGGAATGCCCATCATCAACTTGGGAGGTTGAGAGAGTTTCTGGGGCCTTCATCACAATCTCATTGGACTTGGATAAGTACTCCAAATTAAGTTCAGAAAGAAATATGCAGTCTTGAATTGCAGGGATTGTGCCCTGCGACGAAGTTGAACGTTTGACAAGATAAGACTTGGCAAAGTTGGAAAGCTTACGGGTTTGAGATAGCGATTTTTGAATGGAGAACCTGCCAAAGTCGTGCACTTGAGCGTCTTGCCTTGGAAGGACGGCTCTGCAAAAAGATAGGTATAGGGTGATGTTGCATATGGTATCTGAAGGAACAGGGTTGGTTATGAATTCATCTGCAATAGCTTGGAATGCAAAAAGGGGCAGAAGAAGGAAAATTGACAGAGTGACTTTGAATAAGAAGACGTTCGAAGCCATTTTCATGGTGTTAAATGGAAAAATGTCTACGAAAATTTGCTGGATTCTTAGGTCCATTTTAGTGAAATGCCCGAGATTTATGATCAACTCATATTAAGTTGATTCAGTGCTAGATTCTACGAGATTTTAAAAGACTAACTACTAGTACCTAAGCCAAGGGCGTGTGCTATATGAAAAATTTAATACTATCATGTTGTTTAATGCATGTTGATAGCTTTTCAGATACTCAAAACATTATAAGCACTCGGTCAAACTGATCCGTTCGTGAGCATTACAAAGAAGTCAGCTTACTATTAGTAGGCTTCCATCAAGAGGCATTGTAGATAAAAGAAATATGATGTTACGGATAAAAAAATTCAGAAATTCTGAAAATGTGTTTCAATCGTGGTGGGAACGTATATATTGCAGTTTAAGGCCGAGCAGGGAGAGTGATTTTGTGAACATTGTGTTTCGTGGGGAGAGTCACACCCGCGATTTCCTTATATAAGAATACAGCTGTGAGATATTACCAAAAAAAAAAAAAAGCAATATGTTGCAAGACTGTCCTGGACCTGGTGTCCCTCCAAAATTTCCTCTGATAAAACTCTGAACTATATATAGCGTAAATGTAAGACATGTTGGTAAAAAAAAAGAAAATAGTAGACTATAGAGTTTCATCGTTATTATAACTATGTTTGGATAATTGGATGGACTTTTAAAAAATGATTTTTTTTCATTACTTTTTAAAAAAGTACTTTAATTCGAAGTTATAAAGTTACTTTATGTTTGGATACATTATTTAAAAAAGCACTTTTAAAGCTGTTTAGATGTTAAAATAAAGAAGCACTTTTTCATTAGTAAAATTATTAAAATGGGTATATATAAGCACTTTTTTTTTATGGGCAAACAGAAATTCAAGAAAAGCCTCAACTACATCCCTACAATTCTATCGTCTGATAGCAATTCAAGAATAGCCCGAGAAATTGAAGTCTTAGAGATCAGGCGCCCCAATATAACCAAGTAATCAGTGGTTTTAGGGTTCGGACGATGGGTATTCAAGATACCAAATCGGGTTATCCAAGGGTCTAAGTATTGAGCGATCTAAAGAACCCCAGCTCTTCCGCAACGCGACAGGCGAGAACCGAGGGAAATGTAAGTAAAGGGACCGAAAATTACGAATATAACCCAAGTTTTCGTGAAAGTATGTTTCGGCCCCATAAAAATTTCAATGTTTTCATTTTAGTTCCTCAAGAAACTTTTAGTGGGGACTAAAGTAAAAATATTGAAATTTTTATGAGGCTCAAATGTAATTTCCTTAAACTCTAAGTTTGATTACGTAATTTTGGGGATCGGGCCACCCCTAACAACCCCCAACCCCAAGGTTCTCCCTGCCTGTCCCCAACCCCACTTTTCACCATTAAAAATGGATATTTCCATATTCATACAATCATACTTATCACGTTCACCAACCATCGAATATTACTCCTGCCTTTTTTGTTGTTCCTGTAATTTATTGCAAATACATTGCTTTTGATTATTCCTACTCAGAAAATTACCCACTTTATGCCCAACATGAAAGAAAAAAGTAAATGATGCCAACTATAAGGAACATAGTACAATTATGAAATCTCTAAGAAAAGAGTAGAATATTATTATGTGTATTAACAAAATTAACCATACAAAGAAAAGTCAAGTTAGGTTGGTCAGGTAGGAATTGAGATGTTATATTAATTTGCTTTCCATAAATAGAATACAAAATTAAGAATACTTGACCACTAGCTATTACTATAAATCGCAAATGAAATTGACTGATGCAAGTGGGTGGTGACTGGTGAGTAATAAAATGTGTTACATGAATACTTCCATCTGCTCCAACATGAAATAAAAAAGTAAATGATGCCAACTAGGGAACATCGTACAATTATGAAACCTATGAGAAAAGTGTAGAATATTATTATGTGTATTGACAAAATTAACCATACAAAGAAAAGTCAGGTTAGGTTGGCCAAGTAGGAATCAAGATGTTATATTAATTTCTGTGGCTCAATGCAATAGCAAGACTCCATAATCTAGCAGTCTTGTCAACAAATAAATATCTAACACTGGCACTTTTTATTACAAAAAATCATCACATAACATGGGCTCGGTCAGAATTTAGAACCAGGATGGTATCAGAGCTAGGGCTTGTGACATTTGGTGTTAGAGTCGGGGCTCGAGTCGTTGTGACATTTGGTATCAGAGTCAGGTTTGGGACGATGTGGGTCAACGTGCCAGTGGGGATGCTGTGTTTAAAGGTAAGTTTAGTGTTATGTCCCACATTGACTGGGGAGAAGAACGAAAAATGCCTTAGAAGTATTTGGGTACCTCTCCTCCAAACGCGTTTTAAAGCCGTTAGGGGGTGATGGCCCCCAAAGTGGACGATATCGAGAGCGAGGCGTTAGGATACATCAATTGGTATCAAACTCAAGGCTTGTTATATTTGGTATCAGAGTTAAGGCTTGTTACATTTGGTATCATCAAGGCTTGAGTTGCTGTGACATTTGGTATAAAAGCCAGGTTCGGGTTGATGTAGGTTAACGTGCTAACGATCACCCCCAAAGCGGATAATATCGAGAGCGAGGCACTGGGATGTTACAATTAGTATCAAAGTAAGGGCTTGTGACATTTGGTATCAGAGCCAGGACTCGAGTCGTTGTGACATTTGGTATCAGAGTCAGGCTTGGTATATACCATCCTCAAATATTTCATGCACATTCCAGGTTTTGTCAGATTTTGATCCTTTTTCCTTGTCATATTAACTTCAATGCGGTGATTCTGAAGCGGCTTTTCATGAGCAAAGTCAACAAGCCACCTCTATCTGTGTCTCGGTTGATTCGTTTCATGAAGGGAAAGGTACCTTTCTTGGTTATAGTATTTGTTAGCTAAGAAAATGCTTTTTTTGGAACCTTCTAATTATGTGCAGTTGTTGAGAAAAATAGACAACATCTTGATTTATTCATTTTAATTCGGTCCATGCATTAGGAAGACAAGATCATCGTAGTTGTTGGGGCTGTAACCGACGACATTTGTGTGTATGAAGTACCAGCGTTGAAGGTGACTGCACTGAGGTTCACTGAAACTGCTAGAGCTAGAATTGAGAAGGCTGGCGGAGAGTACCTGACATTTGATCAGTTGGCTCTTAGAGCTCCTCTTGGACAGAACACGGTATGAATTTTTTCACCACTCATGTCTTGGGATTATTAAGACTGATTCTAAATATGATTTTGTTCTGAACGTATTGAATTAAAGCCATAACGTTTCTGCTGTATAGATGTTGAATTTCTTCATGTCCCATTGCCCTTTTTTTCAATGAGAACGTTTAAGAACGGTGGTGCAAGAAGAATTGTTAGCTGTATATGGTAAAACAAGTTGTCCTTGGTATTTATAGACTGAAGTGATAGGTTTAGGAACCTTGAACGTCACTTGTTTTTGCGCACGTGGCCTTTGACACTATGAGCATGCTTATCTTAATTGCTTGCGTATTCTAATCAGGAGTGTGCTTCTTGATTACTTAGCTATTGTAATGAGTTATTCTTTTTGATGTTAAGATATGGTTTTACGAATCTTGGTTCATATAACAAACCAGAAGATTGTTAAGCTGTGAATCATATTGAATCGTAATATTCCTGAACAAATTATAAATTCATAACTAGCATTCTAAAATATAAATTTCATAATTTTTATGTGATATCTAATCACATGCTTAAGGGAATGTGGGATTTCTGTAGTGGCGGGGAAAGTTACAAGGAACCAATTTTAGGAATGTTGCCATGGAAGATCACTCTATTTGAAGTCATAGGGACATCAAGTGAGTGATACCAAAAAAACTGTTTCGGCTGAGTAAAGTAAGAACGAAATCAGGAAGGAAGGAAAGTAATGTACTAATGAAGTATGAGTAGGTTATGGCTATCATAGTACTAAGCTATCATATAAGTTAAAATAGTAGGCTTTCTGGATAAAGTATGATATTAAGTCATGTAAGATTCAAGCTGACAACCTAAAAATGGGAATGCAAGAACAAACAATTTATGCAATTACGATCTGCAGAAATTCTCCTCCTCCTCTTATAACTTTTTACCATCGTTATGATTATTAATTTATTATTATTATTATTGTGCAATCACTTCTAGAGGCCATTTAAAATATCTGTTTCTAGTTAAACTATAAAAAGCATGCTTTGCATTGGAAATTGGTTGATTTGGTTGGATACGGAATTGCGGATCACTGGATGTCAACAACACTGTAAGATATGAATAATCATGTTCTGAAAAAAACGTATATTTGTCCATAGTGGAGAAGGCTGACCCTCTAACTAGGGTTGGCACCAAAAGCCTTATTCATTTGTTAGTAAAATAATTTGTTTAGTACTTAAATGATATCCTGTCGTACACTCATGAGAATCCTGTTGAATTACTGAATGTGAAACTATAATTTATACTTTATGAATTGTGATGATTTCATCTCAATTGTTTGTCAGGTTCTCCTCAGAGGTCCTAAGAATGCCCGGGAAGCTGTCAAGCACTTTGGGCCAGCTCCGGGTGTGCCCCATAGCCACACGAAACCCTATGTCCGTTCAAAAGGAAGGAAATTTGAGCGGGCCAGAGGAAAAAGAAACAGTAAGGGTTTCAGAGTTTAAGTTCTGGAATTCTGGCATCAAGGAGATTTACGTTTATCTTGCGGTTATTTTGTATATCAACTCCTCTGTGACGTCAGAACTCTTTGCTTGTGTCAGTTTAATTTTCCTCCGAGGGTGGAAAGAGGCAGTCTGGACAATTTTGTTTTGAGAAACAAATTTACTAATGAATGATGAACCTTTAAAAGGATTATGGTGTAGCGTTTCTCGTCACCGACTAATATTGATTTGATTTATTTGTTCGGATAAAACGAGATTTTTTTAATATCTCTTTTGAGGGTAACATGCCTTTGGCTGTTTCAAAGGCGCTTTTCTCCTGAGAAATGGAGCCTGACATTGCCGCAAGCATATATGCACGATGCCATCAAAATGTTTTTTTTTTCCTGATTGATCAGTTTTGTACCATCAAAATGTTTTTTATCTGTTCCTTAATTTCTATTTTTATCTTAATAAATAGTTACTTGTTTGATGATTTTAATGTTGGTTAATGTAAATATCACAAACATTGAATATTCAAATAAGTTTTTAAATAAACATGTGCTTATCAAACGTGTTCATAAATATTTAGGAAAAAAGTATTAAATTATAAATTTAAATGACACATACATCTCAAATTTATATAATTTATTATTTTTGATAAAAATATATGTGTTTAATATATATTTTAAGTCAAAAATTAATTAAAAAAATTTAACAAATTAGAAAGTTATAAAATTTATTAGAATAAATTTTGTATTAGCCCACATATATATATATATGGGCTAATAAAATCTCAAAATATAAACGAGGTTTTTGTAATATACATTTTAATTTTAAGGGAGGTCTATATGAGGTTCCAAAATAGAGGGGAGGTTTGTGTAATTAAGGCAAAATATGAGAGTGGTCGGAATATTTTACTCTTTAAATTTTTATCTTTAATTATCACAATATATACAACTAATATATATGTGTGTGTGTTATTCAATAAAATTCATGTTTTTTAGTCATTTTCCGTTTCAACTAACTTTTCTAATAATAATCCAAACAAACTTTTTTTGGAAAAAAAGATATTTCCGCCATTGTCAATTCAAATACAAACCACATTTGATCGACTTTTATCCTATCTTACCTCTGATTAAAAATAAATCATTTCTACCACTACTATTCCAAATAGGTCTTAAGGCAGCGAACCACAGGCAACACATGATGCTTTTGCGGAAGTGCCCTCCAAAGCCCAACCCCTATAGCATCAATACGAGTCCCCTCAGATCAGTCTGGAGCACTATCTTGTTATATTTTCACCCCGTTTTAAAACAATCAAATTCACTTTCCTGAGCATTATTTGCGCACAAATTTCATTTCCAACACGTAAAATGTAATTTACTTAAAGCACTACCAGATCACCACGCTCCGGTCAAGTGATTACATGGTCCGTAGCCCACTTACAAAGCATCTACTCTTCAAGTCTAAATAATAGCCGTCCAAAAGCAGTCGGAAGGGTAGTTCTCAAGTCAGGCTGTGCCTCATTAATTCCGAAGCTTCCTCGGGGCTATAGCATACTCACTAAGGACTAACATCTTTCAACAACAAAGCCTGATTATATAGACTATACAGGCTGTGGAGAGAAGCGCAAGCAGCTTTGATAAAAGTTCACTCACATTGGCTATAATAGTACATCTTCTCTTTTAACTATCGTTTGCTATGATACTGTATGGTGCTCATAGGTAATTCCAATAATCTATTTTTGACTCTATAGGTATACAAGGAAATACGCTAGACAGTATATGAAGAATTCACATCCATACAGAGAAACCAAGTTAACTCTCCAGTGAGCTAGAGGCACATACGCAATTATTTACTCCATGCAGAATAGAGTTTACATATATAAGTCATAATCCATTAGCAAAGGCGGATCTACGTACATTAGAAGGGGGGCACGTGTTTTTTTTTTTTTTATATATATATATAAAATAATAATTTATTTTTAATTTTTTTCCATCTTCTTCGCCTCCTCAACACGTCCTCATTTCACTCGCTCCTTACTCTTCTTTCCCTTATAAAAATACTTATGGACACATTTTAGCATTGTGACCTCAAGTAGGAAAGATCCGCTTTTTTTTTTGAGATACTTTCCTAACATTTTGTAGCCTTTTTCTCTATATTTTAGGTGGATATTCCCAGCACAAAAAATTGCTTGGAGTATGTAGGTTGCTAATTTTCTGCCATGGGCATTTTATGGCTAACACTTGCTCTTTTTCTTATTGATGATGATAAAACTTGTAATTGATGACAAGTGAAAACCTTCTTAATCCTGTATTATTTTTTGTGCTTTTAATGATAAGTGAAAAAAAAATTTCGGGGGGCGAACCCCGCATCCTCCGTCAATTGTGCCCCCTTCCATAAATTTCTGGATCCGCCCCTATCCACTAGCCTAAAGCTAAATACCTCCCTAATCTTTAATCCCTATCTGATCAGGCTACGATGCTTCGAGACAAATCAAAACGTCTTCAACATTCCAACTCAACAGTAAGACATGACTGCGAATTGATCACAGCCCACTTACGTAGTGACTCTCAGGATGAATGAAACTCTTATATTTAATGTCCTTTTGATTTCCACTTCAGGTTCGAAATTTGTTCCGCAGCAATTTATTTTGTCCCTTTTTTACAATGGTTCATGAAAAAGTTCACAATTATTTAAGCATTCGAGCTTACCACTATGGTTGAGTACCATGGACATATGATTTTTTAGACTTGTAGGGTGCGTGTTTATATTAATATAATATTTATTATAGAAAATCAAACTAACGTTGATGAAAATAATAGCACTCTGGAGGTTTTGAAAAAAAAATACTAATATTAATATAAGATTTTTTATTATAACATTGCATGAATGAATTTTAGATGTTTAATTTTAATTACAAAGTATTCTTCTTGCCAAAACAACTCCATACTCAAGTTTAGAAATTCATTTCGGACATATAGAGATAAAGTCATCTATAGGGCCAATGAGCTTTAGCTTGCATTATGATAGCTCAATGGGAGGTTGTCTGTTTAATATACAGAAGCCATATTATTATGAAATAGGCATGTGTCATTGATTGCCATCCAGTTGCAAAGGCTTTTTTCAATTCACATCCAATGAAATTCTTTTTTGGTCAAAACATATTCAATGAAACAAAGGACGCTAATGGCTAATAATTTCATTACTTGAATAACTAATCAATACTTAATCTAAGATTGGTGTAACCCATACAGTTTAAATATAACCTTAATTTACTCTCAAAACGAGTGGCTTAATTTCATTGCTTGAATAACTGATCAATACTTAATCTAGGACTAGCCTAACCCGTACAGTTTAAATATAACATTAATAGTATTGGTGACGTTTGGTTCCCTTAGTTCAGAAAATTACTGTAATAGTATTGACGATAACCCCATGCAATGTAATGTAAAAATGGCGTTTGGTTCCCTTTGTTCAGAAACTTACTGTAATAGTATTGGTGATGTTTGGTTCCTTCATTCAGAAACTTACCGTAATAGTATTGGCGATAACCCCATATAATGTATTAAACATAAAAGGAAAATTGTACTACTACTTTTTTCTATGCTCACTCTATTATCATGTCATCCTAAATGCTCTGTTATCATATCGCTATGTCTCTTGCATTCATCATTCCTTTATCTTTGTGTAAGCTACTCCTATAGATCATGGGTTGCAATTGCATTAACTCACAAAACCAACATGAACTCCTAAAAAAATATCAGTACCTATCTAATATTGTGATCTCCCTGTATGTTTCTTTATTCCTCTGCAACTTATCTATTGGATGAAGAAGTATCCAATCTTCTCATATAGATGGGTTATCTTTATGTTGGGAGCTCTTTCATTTTCCTCTATGGAACTTCTCACTATACAAGCCTGTTCATGCAAACTAAACAGATCACTATACTGGTGTTAATAGCAAAAGCGTCGTGTGCTCTTGTATCATGCGCAACTGCACTAGTGCTTCTTCGCATCATCATCCTTGATCTTCTGAGCGGCAAACACCTTCTCAAGAATAAGGAAGGCTGAAGAACTTGAGTCTTCCAAATGAACTGACTCACTATGTGTGAGACAATAATAAGGCGTTCGCACTAGTGCACTATGGACTCTGCTTTTTTTTATTTTTATGCTAAGCTTTCGATATCTCTGTACTCTGTCCTTTACTCTCATCTTCTCCCTCCCTATTCAGGAGAGTCATGTTTTATTCTATTATATAATTATTGTAAGCTTACGAATGAATATATAATATATGAGTGTTTCTTATGGTTCCTGAATACTTGTTGCTCCTTTCCTTGACCCAAAATGACTCATGTATCTTTCTTCATTATTATGAGCTTGTTGTGGTGATGGAGAGGTTCAATCGGTGAATAAGAAAGAGAAGCTTCTGGTAGTGGTGAGGTTTGATCTAGTCTCCCCTTCGTGTTTCCTTCGCGCTTCTCGCTTCTCACACTCAAGTGCAGTGGCGGAGCCACATTTGGTTCTGTGGGTGCAAGTGCACCCATAAAATTTTCAAATATATATATTATTTAGCTGAATCATATAAGCATCAATGGACCCATAGCTTAGTGGTAGAGCATTTGGTCATAAAGCATGAGGTCATTGGTTCGAATCCGGATGGGCCCTTTTCATTGCTTATTCGGCCTTTTCATTGCTCATTCTTTTCCCAGGTTTCACTCATGAAAAAAAACACCCCCATTTTTTTCCTTTGCCACTCTCCCTCCCAGCAGCCTTCTGGGTCATTAATCATTGATTTTTGGGTATTGCGAGTTTAAGCTTGGCATTTATACTCCCTCATCTCTAAACCAAAAAAAAAAAAAAAAAAACACCCTTTTTCATTTCTTATTATTTTCCCAAGTTTTTACTCCTTATGAAAAACACACGTAGTAGTAGTTTTATCGTGATTTCAAAACAAAGAAAAAGATATATTTTTTATAACCGCCCACTATAAACAAGAAAAAGATTTTTGTGATTTGGTTAACTAGCGAGGATAGTTTCTTTAATTCATAAATCATTGAGTAGTCCAATTTCATTAATTTAAAATTGTAATGAGGTTGGTGGTTGAAACTTTGGTTTTATGTAAAATTCTCCAATTTTTGTCTTACAGAAGTGTGATGGATAGTTATGCCTCTTGACATCGGATGAAATTTGTTAGGATTTAGAACATTCAAAGTTTATTATTGATTTGATGGTAGATGCGATCCTATTTTATGCACATATGATTTACTTAGAACCAATTGAAAGAAGTTTTCTTTTCTTTTCTTATCTATATTTATTTGATTTTTAATGCATTTAAAACTTTCCTTAAAAAAAAAAAAAAAAAAAATTCGGGCCCGTTGAACCCCAAATTCCTTCACAAATTGTGCACCCACGACTGTAAATTTCTGGTTCCACCACTGCTCAAGTGTACTCGCGGCGCCTCTGGAGCTTTTGAGCTCTGTTTTGAGATTAGAGGACACACTTGAGTGTGAAACATCACACTCAAGTGTACAGTGTACTTCACACTCAACAAAAGTGGGCCTGTGGTTGTTGCTTGTTGCGCAGCACAAAAGTGGGCTGTGGTGGCCATTAAAATTAGCACACTTTAAAATTGAGTGTGGAGTTGTTTTGGCAAGAAGAATACTTTGTAATTAAAATTAAACATCTAAAATTCATTCATGCAATGTTATAATAAAAAATCTTAAATTAATATTAGTATTTTTTTTCAAAACCTCCAGAGTGCTATTATATTCATCAACGTTAGTTTGATTTTCTATAATAAATATTATATTAATATAAACACGCACTCTACAAGTCTAAAAAATCATATGTGCATGGTATTCAAACATAGTGGTAAGCTCGAATGCTTAAATAATTTTGAACTTTTTCATGACCCATTGTCAAAAAGGGCTTTGATAAAAAATATATATATATAAAAAGGGGACAAAATAAAATTGTAACCATTAATATAGCCTAGCATTTTGCTGCGGAACAAATTTGAAACCTGAAGTGGAAATCAAAAGGACATTAAATATAAAACTAAGTATCTGATGTTCAAGTGAAAATAATTAATGCGGGTATTTGTAGGCGTTAATCTATCAACAAGAATAATATGAATAATTTACATCTAATTTAGGATTAAGTAGCAATTTTGTCCTTGAAATACAAGCCCACGAGCAATTTTACCTTGATTTTTTTTTTTTTTGAGTAATATTGCCTTTGAAGTCTAAAACGTAGTAATGTTGCCCCTCCGTTTATAGCCCTAATGGTCAAACATTAGTTGATCGCATTCTCTTTGAAGTATCGTCTACGTGGCATCTTTGTCACTTTTTTAAATATCAATTTTGTCGCGGAAGTACACGCACGCATAAAAGCAATTTTGTCGAAAGTTTTTAAGGAGCAATTTTACTCTAAAAGTATATAATCCACGTCAACATAATGGGGTCAACTAACCTTTGACCGTTAGGACAGTTAACGAATGGGCAACATTCTTTATGCTTTTAGACTTCCGGGGCATATTGCTCCAAGAAAAACTTTCGGTAAAATTCTCTTTCATACAGTATCTTTCAAGGCAAAATTGATAATTAACCCTCTATAGCTTATTCAATGAAATAAAGGACGGTTTAATACTAATAATTATTTATTGTTGTAAGTAATTTTCAGGCAAATTGAACAATCGAAATTGTTAATAATTTATGGGTCCTATTCTCCAAGGAAACCAAAAAGAGTGGGAAGGTCCTTCGCTTTTTTATTTCACCGCGCTCCACGGGCTCACACGAGCCATGAAAAATATTATATGGATTTTTCTTTTTCTTTAATTAATTAATAGTTATTGCCTGGAGAAAAATAAATAAAAGAAAATTATAGATAAATCTCAAATAGGATATTTATTTATAAATACGTCCCGTGATTTTGCAAAAAAAAAAAAATATAGTCAAAATTTTTGGACTTTAAGATGTTAAACTTATCATGAAATTTAAGTAACTTTTAATATTAGTTTTATTAATCACACTAAACTTCAACATTAGATTAATTTTTGCTATATATTAGACGCTAAACTCTTTTTTCCTTATCTAGGTTTTGTTCCATTAGGTTTTCCTAAAAGGGTTTTTAATGAGGTAGCACACAAGATAGTGTATTAATATATTGTGTACTTTTTTATTTAGTTAGGTTTTTATCCCACCAGGTTTTTTTTTTCTAGTTAAAGTTTTTAATGAGGTGCATTCATAATGGAAATCTAAAGAGAGTGTTATGAATATATTAAATACGTGGATGTTCATTGCCTCTTAATTTTCCATATCATGTCTCGGAGTAGGGATGTCCCAAAAACCCGGTAGTCCAGGTGGTTCGGTCTGACCCGGTTCAACTCGACCCGGTCTCTAGAATTTTTTTTGGTCTGAGGAGGACCAGACTGGTCTGCTCGGGTCAGACCGGACTTCGGTCCAGGGGCTAAGACCCCCTGGACTAGTCCGATCCGATATATATATTATATTTTTTTAAAAAAAAAAAATCACAACTTAATCTAACCCTTTGTCCTTCTTTCTTGTCTTCTTTATGATTTTTC
The DNA here is from genome assembly GCA_019022655.1 of Acacia acuminata. Classification (NCBI taxonomy): domain Eukaryota; kingdom Viridiplantae; phylum Streptophyta; class Magnoliopsida; order Fabales; family Fabaceae; genus Acacia; species Acacia acuminata. Next base: position 1,798,215 of record JAFJYI010000138.1, read on the forward strand.
ATCACTCATTAGTGAGTCTTCTTCTTCGGTCAAAAAAATATCCGAGTCTTCTTCCCTTTTCGGTCTTCTTCTTCTTGATCGGCCCGATAGAATGTTGTTATTTAGTATTTTTGTTCAATGTTATTGGAGATTCTTATATATGTATGATTGGATTTAAAATGTTTGCATATTTGTATGTTTAATTATGGTTGAAGGAGCGATTTTGCCAAACAACTATTAGGCCAGGAGCGATTTTGCCAAATAACTTTTAATGAGACCAAAAATGCCAAAAAACAATTGAATTTGTGAAAAAAATACAACTCCGTCGAGTCCTTCTAACTCCGTTTACACGTAATTTGGTCCCTTTTTTTTTTTTTTTTTTTTGTCAATATCCGGTGGCATTTTTGTTTTGTTTTTTTTTCTTTGGCTGTGAGTGTGTCTCTTATTCCTTCTTCTTTAACATTTTCTTCTTCGTCATTATTATTCTTCTTCTTCCTCCGATTCCTTCTTCTTGATCCTCCCTCTCCTCTTCCCTATTCTCAATCCCCCAACACTTTCCTTCTCCGTTAAGATTTTTTTTGCTTCGCTTTCAAACCCCTTCTTTACATACACCACCAAATCTTCACTTCCATTCGACGCCTTCAGTTCTTCCTCTTGAATCGAGCTTCTTTTCCTTGGCTATTTCTTTTGGTGTTTTTCGTGGTAGCGATTCGACACGGTGATTTACGTTCGGAGATCGATCTGCTTTTCTTGATTGGTTTCTCGATTTGCTTTTCTTGATCTGGTGGATGATGGGAGAAGCCGGAGGGCATTATTGTTCTAAGAAGACCGATGATTTGTGCGGCGATGTTTGTGGCAGTGGAGTATACTAGTTCATCAGAAACAACAACTTATTCGGTTATGACTTTACCAAATACGCAAGCTACTCAAGCAAAAACCAGATCGAGAAAAAGGTATGAAAATTGGAATCTTCTTATTTTACAAAGTGGGTGAATATAGATGATTGGTCTTTCACTATGTGATTTGTTCGTGGCTAAAAGTGGAGGATCTCTTTGTAATAATTCTGCGAAAGAGTCAACGAGAGAAGAATGGTTTGCCATGTTGTGCGGCGGTGCTTATGTCCGTTGTCTCCGTAGAAACAAATGTGTTTGGAAAGGCCTTGAAGCACGGTGAAAGTTCATAAAAGTCTAGTGGGGAAAGAAGCTCATTTTACTCGATGGGGAAAGCTTCAACTTTGAATAGACTTATACGAAAAAATCTCCTTCTGCGATAACAAGTTGTAGAAGCTGAGATTATTGAAGCTTCGAGTTGTTTCCTCCTAAATGTGAAATTAATTCCCAAATGGAAAAACTTGACCACTGGCATTTGAGTGAAAGTCAAATCCAATGTGGCACTCATTTTAAACGGAAGTTACATTGCATCGACGGAGTTGTATTTTTTTCACAAATTCAATTGTTTTTTGGCCTTTTTGGTCTCATTAAAATTTATTTAGCAAAATCGCTCTTAGCCTAATAGTTGTTTAGCAAAATCGCTCCTTCACCCTTTAATTATTAGTCCAAAGAAGTGGAAAAAAAACTAAAAAAAAAAATGAAATAGGTCCTAGGTCCGAGTGGGTGATGCAGTCCGGTTTGAGCTGGGCAGTGCCGGATCGAACAGTTTCTCGGGGCGGCTTGTCAGATTATAATACCAAAGAATATTTAGAATTGAAACCCAAAATATCTTTGTCTTGCCCGTGAGTTTTTCTCTTTCTCTCTCACTTAAAAAGGTAGGTTTTTATTAGGGTAAAGGAGCAAAAATACACATGTAT